>BSBK01004395.1:45000-792500 GCA_027943335.1 Chamaecyparis obtusa | reverse complement strand
AGTTTGCACTAAACTTTAACTTTCTTACAAACCTTTGGCAAGCATCACATTTTCTTACAAATAGGTGTGCATCCTTGAAGATAATGGGCCACCAAAAACCAAACCTTAATATCTTATGTGTAGTAGTTTTAGCCATGTAATGACCATCACACACACCCTCATGCATTACTTGTAATAAGTTCTCAGGCTCATGATGGGCAACACATTTCAAAAAGACACCTTCATTACTTCTCCACCATAATTCCCCTTTAGTAATTACATACCTTACAACATACAATTTCACAGTTCTTCTTTTGTGGTCATCCATGTCAAGGGGAAGCACCATATTTTGCAAGTATCTAATAATATCTTCATACCACTCACAACAATATAGATCACAAATATATGGCCTTAGTTCTTCTTCAAGAACATTTATACGGTTAGCATATAAATTTATTTGAGCCATGAGTTTTTCTAACCCTAGTTCTATCACCAGCTTTGTGATTTGGATGTCAATGTTGAACTCTTGGATCCTATTTATCCATCTGCACCTTATTCCTGAAAATTCTTGTTGCACTAGAATATCTTTCATAGTAGCATTAGGTACATATGGAATTATAGTTGCTCCTACTAGATAACATCCAAAAGTTTTGATAGCCTTAACTAGTGCATAAGCCTATTTTTCATTTATATCATATTTTAACTCAGCTACTTGCAAGGATTTACTAAAAAAAGATATAAGTTGTTCAAAACCTTCTGAGTTCTTTTGTAACAACACTACAACAATAATATGAAAAGAAGCAAAAGAGAAAATATGAAGGGGCTTATTGTAATCTAGTGTTCTTAATATAGGGGCATGTTGGTTCCCAAAATGGATTTTAAACTAAAAGAGACACCAATATACCTAAGACTGATTTTGGGAATGGTTAGTTCTAAATATGGGAAAATTTTTAGGTAACTAGACCAACTATAGGGATAAGGCTGCCCTCTTCACTTTTGGCTCTACATAGACAAGGTGGGTGCACCTAATCTAGTAAATGAAACACTCTTTATAATACGAAGAATGGATTGAACAAAGCAGGTAATAGAAAGAAAGTAGTAAATGATAACCAGTCATTCATTGACTCTCCATTGCTATGATGAAATTGATACCATAGAACCATAAAACTGAAAGGATTAAAAGAATTTTGATTTGATTTCTTGTAGAATGTACACAACCATGCTAAACTTGCATCACTATAGGAGATACTAATTTATGATCAGTGCCTTGTCCATTGGGTAGATATATCTAAAGAAGATACAAAATACAAGAACAACTACTTGATTAATTAGAGATTCCAAGCCATAAACACAATAAACCAGACTCATACACTACTTACAAAACATCCTTTAGTTGAACCGAATGAATCTATATTTTATTTAGAGACCTTTAACTTGATCCTAGATCAAGGCTAAGAAATGAAAACATATACACAGGTAAACCCAGTGCAATGAATTAGAAAACCCAAAACTCATCAAGAACACCAAAAGGAGAGATCTGAAATTGGAAAACTATATTAAGTATGAGGATTCAAATTCTAGTATTAAAATACACTTCAGAATACACCACTTAAACAATATGCAAAAGACTTTGAAGGTTTTTCCCCTCTACTGATATAACTAGCAGAGCATATTACATTCTGCACTGAGGATGCACATTTAGCTTTTCATCTTCCTGTGTCTCAAGATTTTTCTAGCCATCACCTTCTAAATGATCACAAAAATAATTTTATAGAAACAAGGATGCAAAAAGAAAAATATCATTTAGGTCAAAAACCCTAAACCTAACCAATAATCCCAAGGCTTGTAGGAGAATGAAATCTAATTTGATTTTACCTCTACAAGACATTCCTAGGAAATCAGCTACCTCCCTTTCTAAGAAAATCAAATCAAAAGTTAATACACTTGGAAAGAATCGACAAGTACGATCTCTTCAATAGTCTAGAAAAATCTCTACAAAGCAACCAAAGTTGCAACAAATCTGATTCTTCCCCCTTTTCCTGAATCTGCAAATTAGTCATGTGTGGATGAACTTCCTTACCAAACTTTGATCTCTAATACAACAGTCATTAGTGCTCTCACCCAGCTTGTCAAATCTGAAAACAACCATCGCCATTACAATCCTTATCCTTTTCCATTTCTAAAAACATATTATATATCCATATTTTGATAAAAATGAAGCTTCGAGACATTATTTTCACGAGCAGTTGCAGTCATTTAAATATTTGAAATTCTACATATAGTTCAAACTATATAATTCATTTTAATATTTTTATGCAGAATTTAAATCTCTAAAGTGGGCCCCATGTGCCACGTGGCACTAACTGATTTGCTTGTTGATCCATGACATTGCCATGCTAGACTTCTTGTACATCTCCTTGGCCACTTTGTCACTTTTTGATTGGCTCATCTTTCTGACCGGGCATCAACTTTAATATACCTACCATCTCATCAATCAAGATATGGCAGCCTATCGTAGTCCCATGAAGGCTAACCATCGAGCAATTTCTCTTCACATGGTAGTGACCACTGTTTGATTGGCACACATCTCAAGGTGATTGGCTATCTATCCGTTTGATTTCTTTGTCACCATCCTTCACCACATTTCACATTTTCATTCACCCTACTATCCACTTGGCACTAGACTACATCCTCCTCATTACATCATCGGGTTGCCACATGTCAACCTATTGTAGTCACGCAATGACTAAATCTTGAGCCTCTTCCTCCTTGTGGGGTTGTGATGACCATTGATCTCCTGGCACATATCTTGAGGCATCAGATTTGCATTTCAAGTCACATCAAAATTTACATTACCTGTGCATGTAGGACCCACTCAAAGCTATCTCTAAGTCATTGCCACATCATTTCCTTAGTCCACGTGCATGCGTAGGTTGGACTTCAACTGGTCATCCACTTTGGACACCATTGAATTTTTTATTTGGCCATTTAAATATCTTGTTCTTCCTATACAAAGCCAATGTGGGATAAACATCCCTTAGTTTATTAAATTTTCATTCAAAAAGATGTCAGTGCACCCCCAGCTAGCATGCACTGGGTGGGCCCACAAGAAGCCTCTACTACCTCCTTCCTTTTTCTCTTCACAACATATTGGAGTGCCTTTCCTTTTAAATACCTTATTGGCTCATGGCAAGATGAATGTGGGATTATCAATCTGAATGCGTAGTCCATTTACCTTTCCTCCAAATGCATAGACCTATGATCTTTCATATGTTCTCCTTGTTTATGTGTTGTAAGGCACCCTTGGTTGTCTTCCTTTGGACCCTATGCATGATGGAAGACCTCTCACAAACCCCACACAAGCTCATGCAACTTTCTATAGCCTACAGAAAACACCAAATAGAGGGCACATGTTTTGAAGGAGGCCTCACGCAAGCCCCATTCTATTTTTTATTTGGGCCTATGAATGCACACTATAGAGCACACAAGCTTGTTGGAAATATTCAGGAATTAACCGAGTTACTGAGAGGGGAGGGGTGAATCAGTAACTCCAAATTTTCTTTCAATTACAGATGTATTAACATGTAATTCACTTTAACCTTTGCATACAGAAAGCATGAAACTTAAAAGCATTCACAATAATGACACATAGATTTGGTTACCCAGAAACCTTCCAAAAGAAAGTAAAACTGGGGTGGGGATGAAACCCACAAAGCTTTAATACTGTAGAATAAAGTTGGCTGGTTAAGGCTTATAATTTGATCACTTCTGATGATCTACCCTATTAGGAGCAATAAGGATTGCTAAATCCACCCTGTTAAAGGATTTACAAAACATACAATGAAGTATGCACTCGGTAAAGAGATTTTACAAAAGACTGTTAAGTCTACCCGGTTAAAGGATTTAGTACTGATTCACCTATTAGGATGAAACAGTAGATCTCTTGCTTTGCAACTGGATTGCTGATTGAGATTCGCTGATGTACTGATCACCTTCTGTGATGAATTTGTCTTTGCTGTTCCTTATACTGCTAAAGCCTTCTGTAATTCACTTATCTCTGCCTTTCTTTCTCTTTCACATATATTCTTCTTACATACATCTTGACAATTTTACAACATTGTTTATATACAAGTCTTAAACAATTAATTACAATTACAATTACAAAGTCGGCTTGACAAATAAACATAAGTGCTACTAAGTCGGCCCAAGTATGGTTACACGGTTCCTGTAAACTGACTCGGTGACTTTCTGATACTCGGCGTCCACTGCATTACTCGGCATCGTCATGCACTCGGTAGAAGTGAAGGCACGGTTCATACTGATCACTCGGTAAGTTTTGAACTCGGTAAATACTGGTGACTCGGTAGACATGATGTTACTCAGTTTACACTGTCCTGTTCGGTTTGTACTAACTTGCTCGGTTTGCACTGTTTGCTCGGTTTGCACTGTCTGCTCGGTTTGCACTGTTTGCTCGGTTTGCACTATTTGCTCGGTTTGCACTGTTTGCTCGGTTTACACTGTTTGCTCGGTTTGCATTGTTTTCTTGGTTTGCACTATTTTCTCGGTTTGCACTGTTTGCTTGGTTTGCACTGTTTGCTCAGTTTGCACTGTTTTCTCGGTTTGCACTGTTTGCTCGGTTTGCACTGAGAACACAAATAAGTGTTGTCACTAGTGGCAATTCTGCTTAATGCCAACAATCTCCCCCTTTGGCATTAGTGACAAAAACACTTATTGGCCAAAACTTACATACACGAATCATGCTGAGTTTTATTTTGATTTTTCAAAATTTGTCTTTGTTATAGGGCTTTATACATTGTCTCCCCCTTTCAATGTGCTAACTGTTTCTTATACAAATCTATACATATCTCCCCCTTTTTGACGATAATGCCAAAGGTGCATATACAAGTTATTTACAGAGAGAATCCAAAATTTGATAGAAAATCAGAATGTACCTTCATTATTAGTGCCAGGGTTCTGTCCCAACTTTCTTGCAGGATTTTACATGTTTGTATAGAAATTTGGACTTCTGCAGAGAGTTTAATCATGTGATCTGCTATAGAGAACTGATTGTCATGAATCAATGTTTTGGAATGTTCAATGTGCTTATACATTGTATTCATGATGGGAAGGATCATGTGTTGGATGTCTAGCAGTGTGGACCGGATCCTTGTGTCTTCTTTCAGTAGATCAGACTGCATGTTTGATAGGTGTGAGATTTTCATGTGATGAGCAGAGCTTGAACTTGGTTCAAGTTGCAGCTTCTGTATGCTAATCTTCATATCCTCATCCATTTTATTCATTTTATCCTTAACATCCTTTGTGAACTCGGCAATATTGCACAATCTGGCCAAAAGAGAGGTAGCATTCGAATAGATGGATTCACTGTTAGACAAAACTGAAGACAATTCCACTTGGTTAATAGCTATGTGCTGAGCAATGTGCTCAAGCACTTTATTGTTGAATCTCTTCTCAGCTCTTTCGACTAACTTTTCTATCCCGGATGAATCCTCATTGTATTTCTCAACTGCTTCTACTAATTGTAACAAAATATGTTGGGAGGAGTCTACTTTAATGCCTAATGCATCAGACAAAATGTCCTTTGCATCCTTGATGATTTGATACTCCTTGTCTCTCTCCTCTTTAAGTTTCTTTTGTTTTTCTTTCCTTTGGAGGATCTCACCTATATTTTGCATTTGGTCCGCTGATAGATTTGCAAAATCTAATGTAGGAATTTCTATCTCTTCATCTAGGTCTATATCTTCTACTATATTTTTACCCAAAAATTTTATACTCGGTAGAGCCTTAGGCTTATTTGTACTTAATGCTTTTGTAGTAGTGACAGTAGATAAAGTAGGGCTGGCTATAGAGACTGGCATACTTTCTACTAGAGAACTTAAAATATTTACACTTGAAGATTCAAAAACTAGAAAACTTACTGCTGGAAAACTTGATGGTGCAGGAGACTGCAGCTCGGTAAAAGAAATGGTAGCTGCTTCTGTTGTTGCTAAGGATGATTGGACAAATGTGGAAGTTGTCACAACCATGCTTGAAGGTGTCCCAGGGCTGGATGTTGAAACTTTCACTGGAGAGGTAGGAAGGGATGCAATGACTTCTGCTGCTATCCTCATAGTATCATCTACCTCAGTGTCTTCTTCTTCTTCATCACTGTCATCTTCAATATCTTTTATTATGACTATTTCAATACTCGGTTGGTGAAAGTGGTATATGTTCTTCCATGTAGCATTTGCAGCCTTCACAACCGATTCAATATTGTTGATCAAAATCAAACAAGTATTGAACTTCAATGTCATCTTATTTTCATTTTCCTTTAATGCCTTCTTTACTTCATCATTTTTCAAGCTCGGCATCAACTGTCTCAGGTTTTGATCAAATATTTCTATTACCGTTTTCTTTGCATTGCTCCATCTCATTTTTATTGGATTCAATAGAACTGCTGGAACCTGTGGGGCAATTTCTTCAGGAGAGTATTTCCACTGTCCCATCTTCTCAATAACAGCATCTTCTATTTCCTTCTGTTCTGCTTCCGATCTGGTTTCATATTTTAAGGATTTTATGTTACTTACTCCAGATCTTGATCCGTCTCTAAAGAGTTTGAACTTTTCTTGAAGGTTAAGAGGAGGCCTTTTGAATACTATGTCTTTATCTGCCTTGTCTGCCTTGCCTCTTGTATTTCTCCTTGTAAATACAGTAGTAGGAGGCTTAGGTGCCTTAGTGATAAATACTTTTCCTTTCTTCTTTGCCGGTTCTGGTTCCTCTATTTTCTCATCCTTTTCCTCTTCTTCTTCATCTTTTTCTTCTTTGTCCTCGGTTATCATTTGCATTTTGGCTATCCTCTTCTTTCCTTTGTTTACCGCCTGTGGAAGCTTTATGCTTAGTTCAATTCTCACCTTAGCTTCATCATATGTTCCAAAATATGGAGCTTTGGGATTGACAGGCTGATTAAGAAGAGCTTTAATGATATTCTTGGTTTCATCAATATTTACCTCATAAGGAAGAGGTTTTACATATACAGTCCTTGGTTTAACTACTTGAATATATACATTATCACAATCCACCATAAAACAAATGTCATCTTTGTAATATTCCACCAACTTCAGTGGAATCCGGAATCTGTCATTCATTTTCTCTTTGAAAGACTCAAAATAATTATCCATGATGCTTTCAAAATTTTCACCCATTTCTGAGATGTATTCATTTATTTCATAGAGGACTGGCACATCTTTTCTCCATACAACTTTTCCTTTAGAAGGGAAGAATTTCAGAACATAGAAGAATAAACAGACCAATAAGGATCCAAACTTACATGGATTGTTCTTGGAAGTTTTAATGCTTTCCATATTTTTGTTAAACTGCTTTAACAATAAGTCTGCTAGGTCAAATGTTAAATTATTCTTGACCACTTTGTATGCTAGGTCAATAGCTTCACAGGAGACACTGTTCTATCGACTAGAACTGTAAATCTTATGGGCAATAATGTGTGTACCAAACTTCAGTTCAGTGTCGGTAATGCTGCTAACTTTCATGCCTCTACCGTCCCACTCGGCTAGGGTTTTCTTCTCTAGTTCCGTCTGACCTAGGGTTTTGGTAGTTTTAGCTTTGTTCAACATGGGAAGACCGGTGATTTGATGAATCATCTTCTTTGTGATCTCTATAGGTTGCTCAAGCCAAATCTTGCCATCATGTACTCAGCTGAGAACGTATCTAACCCATTTATCTCGAAAGTTTCGAGGTAGATGTGCAATGTGAACTAAACCTTTATCTTCCAGATGTTTGTGCTCGGGTTTCTGAATACCATCCACACACAGTTCTTCACGCACAGTATCTAGTTCTAGGTTCCCCATTTCATGAATTGAACAGTTGAAATGATTGCGGATATCGTTAATAAGTAGTACCTTAGGAGGAATCTGAGATTGAGCTCCGTTCGGATCTAGGGCTACTGCAATTGTGGGCACGATCTTGAAATCTGGTGCTTTCCACTCCCCTTGACTAACATATCAGATCCTTTCTTTGTTGAAGTGCTGGATGATGCCATGGTAGCTCACAGAAAATTCCTTTCGCAAAAGTATTGAATCGCCGGGTTGCTCTTGAAATTTTCTGCTCTCAAAGGTTCACGGTGAAGAATGAGTTCGATTACTTGCTTTTTGTTTACAACTCTGTCATTAATGCTCATTTCAAATTAGGGTATGAATTCTGACAGACTGTCACCCACTAAGAATTAATTGCTCGGTAAAGACTTTGCAACTCGGTGAACTCGAGAATTCATATTGCTCCGACCTCGCTCGGTAAAGACTGATACCGACCTTGCTCTGTGAAGACTGATACCGACCTCCCTGTGATCTTACTGCATCTTGCATGCTGATTTAGATCTTTCTTTTAATTCGGTTCTGAAACTGCTTGAGATTGGTCTATGAGAATACAGTTCCAGTGCTTCCTTGGACATTTAGTTTGAGTCGGTAGAGCCATCCATTCCATTACTTGGACTGGATTGCTCGGTAGCTTTAGGAATCCATTTTTGTCTCACCTGTTTCCTGACCTTAGTTGCTTCATTCTTCTTTCCATCTTCAATTTCACGAGCATTCATGCAGTTTCTGGCTATGTGACCGAGTTTAGTGCATTTGAAGCATCTTATGGTAGTATCTCTTTTCCTTAGATGATGTTTTATGCAATTCATGCTAATGTGTCCATATTCTCCGCAGTAATGACATCTACACCAAGTGTTGTAGTCCCATCCAAACATTGCTTTCATAATTTGTTCTGCTGGATTAAATGTCTTGGATCTACACTCGGATGCCTTGTGACCCTGTTTGTTGCACTTGTGACAATTACCTCTGAATCTAGATTTTTCCCTGCATTCATTTGCTTTGTGACCAGGTTGATTGTAGTTGTAACATTTTCCATTGAATTCTGCTTTTTCATTATTCCAACATTTATTTGAAGTATGTCCTATTTTACCACAATGATTACAAGTAGGTTTTTGATTTCTTTGAGTACCTTGCTTAGAAGATTCGCCTTCTCCTTTGTATCCAAGTCCTGCTTTTCCTTTTTGCCTATGAAGATTTCGCTCATACAGCTGATTCAAGTCTTCTTGAATTTTCAGCATTCCTTCATTGATTTGTTTTTCAGCGTTAAGGTCATCCACCAATCTTAGATTGATTTCCTTTTCAGATCTTAGTTCTTCTCTTGTGCTTTCTATTTCTGATCTTAGATTCAGAATTTCCTCATTTGTATGAGAGATCTGATCAATTAGGTTTTCTAGCTAAAGGGTTTTATTTTGGACTTCAATGTTTCTTCCATCTAATTCATCTGTCAACTTGTTTCTTTGTTCCAAGATCTCATAGAATCTTGTAGAGTGTAGCTCTTGTTCTCTTTTCAATTTTCTCACTTCTTCCTGCAGAGACCCATTCTTTTCTAGGAGTTCTTTGATAGCATTGTTTGCTTCATCTAAGTTGTTTGAGGGAAAAAGATCTTCAATCTTTTCTTCAATGTAATTCTGATCATTCATCTGATTTGCAAGTTCCTTCCTTCTTCTTAGGGATTGGAAAAGATGTTCTTTTGCTTCTTTGAGTTTAGCTTTGGCCATTTCCAGATCTAGCTTTTCATTTTCAATCACCTTGTTCAATTTGAATACCTCCATTGTCCTGGATCTTTGCTCAAGCTAGTTAAGCTTTATCTTGAGAACCAATGCAGCTCTAATACCAATTGTTGGAAATATTCAGGAATTAATCGAGTTACTGAGAGGGGAGGGGTGAATCAGTAACTCCAAATTTTCTTTCAATTACAGATGTATTAACATGTAATTCACTTTAACCTTTGCATACAGAAAGCATGAAACTTAAAATCATTCACAATAATGACACATAGATTTGGTTACCCAGAAACCTTCCAAAAGAAAGTAAAACTGGGGTGGGGATGAAACCCACAAAGCTTTAATACTGCAGAATAAAGTTGGCCGGTTAAGGCTTACAATTTGATCACTTCTGATGATCTGCCCTGTTAGGAGCAATAAGGATTGCTAAATCCACCCTGTTAAAGGATTTACAAAACATACAATGAAGTATGCACTCGGTAAAGAGATTTTACAAAAGACTGTTAAGTCTACCCGGTTAAAGGATTTAGTACTGATTCACCTGTTAGGATGAAACAGTAGATCTCTTGCTTTGCAACTGGATTGTTGATTGAGATTCGCTGATGTACTGATCACCTTCTGTGATGAATTTGTCTTTGCTGTTCCTTATACTGCTGAAGCCTTCTGTAATTCGCTTATCTCTGCCTTTCTTTCTCTTTCACATATATTCTTCTTACATACATCTTGACAATTTTACAACATTGTTTATATACAAGTCTTAAACAATTAATTACAATTATAATTACAAAGTCGGCTTGACAAATAAACATAAGTGCTACTAAGTCGGCCCAAGTATGGTTACACAGTTCCTGTAAACCGACTCGGTGACTTTCTGATACTCGGCGTCCATTGCATTACTCGGCATCGTCATGCACTCAGTAGAAGTGAAGGCACGGTTCATACTGATCACTCGGTAGGTTTTGAACTCGGTAAATACTGGTGACTCGGTAGACATGATGTTACTCGGTTTACACTGTCCTGTTTGGTTTGTACTAACTTGATCGGTTTGCACTGTCTGCTCGGTTTGCACTGTCTGCTCGGTTTGCACTGTCTGCTCGGTTTGCACTGTTTGCTCGGTTTGCACTGTTTGCTCGGTTTGCACTGTTTGCTCAGTTTGCACTATTTTCTCGGTTTGCACTGTTTGCTCAGTTTGCACTGTTTGCTCGGTTTGCACTGTTTGCTCGGTTTGCACTATTTTCTCGGTTTGCACTATTTGCTCGGTTTGCACTGAGAACGTAAATAAGTGTTGTCACTAGTGGCAATTCTGCTTAATGCCAACAAAGCTTCCCCAAGGAGGAGCTTACGCAACACCTAAGGAAATTTTGCAAGACCTTAGGAAGGTTGTGTGAGACTCCTAAGTCTATGAAACACCACACTAGATACCACAAAACCTTCAACATAGTGCACCTAACATTTTTTAGATGTGCAACCCTCAAAGAAAAACTCATGTAGCCTCTGTAATGGATTGCATATAATACATACATTTCATTTTTTAGCACAAGGGAACACCATCTTCCTGGTGCATGAGCAACACAATATCCATGCTCGGTGCATTCAATCCATTTACACTGTGTATTCAACACATCTCATTTCAAAACTTTCATCTCAGTCAAGCATGTAGTAGAACCTAATTTTACATATACCAATTGAATTTTCTCCAAAGTTTCTAAAATATATCATACCAAAGCTATTTTATACACATGTTGCAATCATTTTATTTCATTCCCTATGTTGGCATATCTTTGAAAGATTTTGTCACATGATGCAACACCATTAGCTATGATTCCACACCTTGTATGCATGTCACTTTTATTTTGTTCAAATCTTTCATGCCATCATAGGCTATTTTCAAAATAATGAGGTAGGTTGGGCCCCAAGCAGGTTCGGCCTAAATTTTTTTTGAATTTTGCAAACACCCAGACCCCAAATTCATCCGAAATTATTGGCATCTACAATTGGATCCGATCTAGACAATGCCAGACATATGAAAACCTTTGATTTTAACAACTTCACCAAAGTCACCAAAATGAATAAAATGCCTCCAATTGCGCCTTCAAAAGACTATTCAAAACTTAACTTTTGACATCGGCACTTGTGGAAAACAAATTTTGTAGTACAAAGAAACACTCTTTTAGACAGGCTCCCATGAAGATGAATAGGGGAGAAGATTTTAAAACTTGAAAACACATGTTTAGATCTATTTAATCAACATAAACTAGAAACACTTGAAACTGCCTCTGAAGGAGATGAACTAAAAATATCAAATAATGAGCTGATGGTGAAACATTGGCACTGGTAGAAGACTCACATATGCAAGGAATACAAAAAAATGACCCTCAACTAGAAACAAGCATCTGTCATAAAGCTATGAATTTCTAAAAATGGTTTCTTGCAAAGTTTATTCTGTCTACACTATTCATCAATCTAAAACACTTTTTGTCTGATCTTGAAATCATGTCAAACGAAACCCTTATGGTTTGAGACCTTGGGAAAATAATCTCTCTCACACATTGAAAACAAGGTTATAATTAGATTCAAAAAATGGTCAACTATCTAGAAATAATCCTCAAAGTCATGCCCCTAGAACATCCTAAATTGAAAGACAATGAAACTATAAAAATTGCATTTAGAATTGACTGAGGAAAGGGGGGAAACAGATTGGTCATGATCTGAAACTTGTCAAGGAGACTCATTTCCATGTCTATAGTAAAAACCAACATTTAATTCCTCCTTATCACTGATTTTGTGCAATTTTCATGATCTCAAAGTAGGATACTTCAAATTTGTATTCCCACATTCAGTGAAACTGAATAAAATGCAAACGGAAGAGGCATGGTAAACTAATCATGAAAACCTTTAGGAATCTGAAAAAATGCATGGAGACACACTCTCATTCCTAAAATATGATGCAATATTCCTTTTCCTATGACTATCTTCTAGGTGTTAGATGGAAACCTCCAAAGTAGGCTATTCAATAAAAACTGAACAGAATACAAAGTGCAGATTTGTGCAATGGCCTCCAGATGGGTACCTCTGAAACTTATTAGATCTGAGACCTGGGAGTTGCAACCAACTGTACATGCTAAGTGAAAGGCGAGGAACACATGTCCCAAGTGCCAGCTTATGAAAATCATCATTCCTATCTTTATATGCACTTGAACTTGGGTCTTTTAAAATGGTCTTTTGAAAGGCACAAACTTTTCCTTAGGAGAATTTCTAAATATAGACTTTAAAATCAATTTGGGTTTTAGACTAAAAATAATGGCTCTATTTGGGGACATGTTCCTCTTGTGGGCATATATAGAACCTTGAATCTTTGGTACAATAGACCACCCACCAGTCACAAAAAATGGAGGGAAACCTTCTCACAAAAACTTGCAAATGAACCAGGAACCAGAAGAACAAGAAAGAAACACACAGCCGAAAGGAAAAAACTATACAATATATACATTATTTGCAAAGGCCTGAAGCCTCAAAACCAAAATCATTGTTTACCTCTATCAAACATAAGATTCTCATCCATATATGAGACCAACCATCTAACAATATCATGACAATTTTGCTCCCTACATATGTGGACATTCTTGGGCTGAAAAATAATTTTGTATTTTTTATTGCCCATATTCTTTTAGTCACAACTATCCTTATTCTCATATTCCAATAAATATGGAATGTCTATTACCTCTTCATGTTAAGGACTGGAAATATAAAACTTATCTAGTAATGCATCAAAAGATAGACAACAATAGTCACCATGCATTACTAGGAACTCACCTAGCTGAGAAGGAACTGGATCCTTAGTTTTATCTTTATGGGATACTTCAGCCATTGAGTGACTTGGATCCTTAAGTATGTATTCATAATTTATCATGAACCAAGTGCAAAAAATTTTCATAAACATTGTAACAGAAGGACAACCAATCCATATCATCATTTTTATCAAGAAATTTATTATCCTTATTATAGAAGACATTGTCCTTATCACTGTCACAATAAATATTAAATTCATCAAAAGAAGGAAGAGATAATGAACAAGAGATTTGTTCATCATTAGAATCTTCATGAAAGGACAACACACTATCATGGTCTTCATTCACTTCATCTGTAAACTCATTATATGAGGAGATTTCATATAAACATGAATCATTGTCTTTATCATTTTTAACACATGCCTCATTATCAGTGTCAAAACATCTATCAACTAGATATTGCAAAGTAAGATCTGTATTTGAGTCATACCTCTAAAAATTAATAGCCAAGAATGCTAATATTTCTTCACTACTTAGTGGATACCAGACTTCATGTTCATTCTCTTTGGCTTCTTGTTTGATACTGCAAATTTATTCCTTTTTTGGAACGGGAGCTATAAACTCTTGGCTCAAATCATCTTATGCAAAGCCATCAATGCAAAAACTTTCATCTGCATCATAATTATCTCTTTTTTATTTAAGCAAAACTTTCTTATACTGGGACAAGAATGTTTCTCTCTTATGTTGATAAAAAGAAAGGTCTACAAACTCAATGGAAACACTATCAATTGTAGACTCTTCTTAATCATCTTGATATTCACTAAATTCACTATCAGCATCGTCATTTTTATTTGCATAGAGCTGCTCACAAGGAAACCTTTTTGTCATATCCCCACAATCTAGTTTTGTATCTGCAACTAGTCCATGATCACAAGAAGAACTCATACCCTGATCATTCTCACCAAAGGATTCACACTTATATAAATAACCTGCAATATTTTTAGTATCAAAAACAAAATCAATAGGGTATAACATTTGCTAATTAAATAATTGTGTACATTTATTATATTCAACTATCAATAAATCAGAGATTTTGTTACTGTTGAGAGAAGGAGAACCTAACTCATCCACATGAATCACATCCTCATGATCAGAAATACTTGCACAATTTATATTAGAATCCTCATCATTTTCATTACTAGAGGAACACACTTTCTTATTTGGTACAAAATCATAACTGATGTAAATTTTGGAATCATGAGAAATGTTGTCCTGATTCTTTTCATAAATTGGTTCACATAAATCCAGGAACAACTCATCCTCAATAGCTTCATCAAAATCTTCACTCAAATAATTTTCATTTTCAAATTTAGACATCTTTGAATAAGTAGATCTTTCATGCAATGATTTTGATTTTTTATCATTACTACAATCTGAATTTTCTTTTGTCATGGCTTCATCATTTTGAGAATCATTCTCAACATTAAACATGAGCTTCTCTAAGATATTGTTTGTAATATTTTCTTGTTGACGATCCTTCAATAGCTTATTCTATTCATCATCATCAGAAAATTCTTTTAAGAAAAACCATTTGAAATCATTTAATGAAGAGACACATTTTGGGGGTAAACTCAAGTACCAATCAGTTGCAACCCCCTTAAGGGATCTCCCAAAAAAAATCTTGCTAGCATCTTCATTAGAAATATGATATTTTGCAACAAATTTGAAGAATGCTAGAACATGTTCTAGTGTCAATTATGACTGATCACCAAAGACTAAAATTAGACCAATGAGCTCACTAGGAAAAGAATTTGGGGATCTTGGAATATGAGAACAACTTAATGCTCTATCCAACTTGATAAAACAAAACCTTCTAGGCTGGCTATTTTCCTAATTATCCATTTGGTTCGAAACAAGATGAGAACCATTCATCTTATTTTTTCTTTACAAGAGGTAAACCAAAACATTTATACCTCTATGACAACATTTCAATGTTTCATGACCTTAACAAGATATTCAACATGGAAACATGAAACTATTCTATGTCACTCTTCCCTTCTTCCTAGTGCTAAAACACTTAATAGAGAACAAAATACTTTACGACTTGATCTTATGGAAAAACACATAAAGATCAAAAATACTTGGAAGTGTTGTAGTTGAAACTCAACTTGTTGAATGGAAAGCCTCTAAATCTAAAGCTTTCTTTAATAAAATCTTTGTAGAGTCACCACCTCCTTGAAGAGGACAAACACCTTAACCGCTGAAAACTCTCTTTGTATCCTTTTCCATCAACACAACAAAACTACAATAGTTTACATACACTATTTATTGGGACTAAAAATACATCATTTTATGCATTGATCAAATAGAGGACCCAGAGTCACCACTCACAACTTGGTGAGATGATTTGAAACTTTTAAAAATGACTCTTATACATCAATAGAAACCAATGGATAAATAATAAGCCAGCTAGGAGTCTAGTTCTACTCATACCTACATTATTTATAACAAGTTTATAACACTAGAGATATCAACTAGATTTAGCATGACTTTAGATATCTATTCCCTAGTAGAGTCACCATTTTTTTGTTTCCCGAAATGGATTTTACACTCAAAGAGACACCAATATACCTAAGACTGATTTTTGGAATGGTTAGTTCCAAATATGGGGAAATTTGTAGGTAACTAGACCAACTATAGGGACAAGCCTGCCCTCTTTTGGTGCAAAGGCACCCACAAAAAATGTAATTTACTATCATTATTCAAAAATGTAAAATGGTAGACTGATCCCAGAAGATGAAAGGTTTTGTAACCGCCCAAGAATTGTAACTGCCCAAGAATGTTTATAAAAGGACAATGATTGGTAATGAAGAGGGAGGTGGAGTTAGTGGAGAGCTAGAGCAAGAAATTTGTGAAAAGCCTAAACAACACTTTGGCTATCACCAGAGAGCCATGCAAATTGTAGTTGTAGTTTATAATAATAAAGTGTTGATATTGCGTTGAATTTTTTTTTAAGAGCTCTCTTCTTTGTTATTATCAGTTTGGTATGTTTCATTTCAAATTCATATATCAAATGATGGCTATTATGGGGAATCGATTTTGAGATGTTGATGGAAAAGTGCCAAAATTAAATAATAAGAATGTCATTGGCTCTGGCATGGTATTTGATTATGTATGGAATCTGTTATCCAAAAGGGTTATTGTGTTATGTTTCTTGTTTTCGAGTTCTAATGAAAGAATTTAGTAAGAAAAATGAATTAGGATTTTATTATGGGCTATTGACAAAAATAGTTTAGTTTGTTAATGGGTTGGGTTCATGATAGTCCCAATTTGGGATGATGGGGGACATTTTAGTTCCTTTTGTGAATTGGTTGCCAAGAAACCATTATATGAATCTTGTGAAGATTTTGTTTAAGAACAGGAGTTGTGGAAGTTTTTCTATGTAGCTTCCTGTATGATAGTCAAAGCTCATCACACTTGGTCTTTACAATGAAGACCAACATATCATGAGCTCATGTTGAGCTAGACCCACAAGCTACTACTTGGCGAAGTATTGTCCAAATAGCCTAATGATATTCCATATCATTCCCAAGATGATAGCTAAGGTGGAAAACACATTGTATATGCATGTATGGTTATAATATGATAGTAGAGGCTCGAGAGGGAGATGATTCTTTCATAGGGTCATTTGGAGTTTGAAGCAGTTTGAAGGATATTGAACATCACTCTTGAAGTGGCCAATGAAGGTCATCAAATGGCCAATGTGCACATTCATATTGAGACGAGCTACATGGAAAAGGAGTTCAACCTCAGCCATAATGAGTGGATAGAAAAGTTGATATGGATGATAATGTTATCACTATTTGGAATGGAAGATTTTTAATGCTTTTCTAGTTACTGTGGGGCATAAGATGAAGTTGTAATAATTGTGATCAATGACATATTAAGAGTGTGTGAACCTCTAAGTTTTTGTTTTGTAAAGAAAGACAAAGAAGTAATTGCATGTTTGTAGAGATAAAGATATCTCCAATGAAAATTTCATAAAGCCTCAATGACATTTGTAGATTTAAGGGAGTGAGAGGGAAGTTTATAAGTGTATAATGAGCTTATTACATCAGAATGGTATCAGAGCTAGTGAAAGATCTAGATAGAGCAATAGATTGGGTTTTTATTTGAATGTGCTAATAAGAATGTGGTTGTAGGTGTATGTCCACAAGTTGTAGAAAGGAAGACAAGCGGTCTGTCATGAGGGCCATAGGAGATGGTCAAAGGACCTGAGAAGAAGGTCCATGGTTGCTAAAAGACTTGGGGTGAGAGTCTAGAGAGAGGACTCCTAGATGAGGCAGTGTTGTTGGTGAGTTGTAGCAGCATGGCAAGGTGGACAAGAAGAAGCACCTTGGAGGAAACCCATATGC
Source organism: Chamaecyparis obtusa (assembly GCA_027943335.1). NCBI lineage: Eukaryota > Viridiplantae > Streptophyta > Pinopsida > Cupressales > Cupressaceae > Chamaecyparis > Chamaecyparis obtusa. The sequence goes on along the minus strand of BSBK01004395.1, from coordinate 774,711 downwards.
ACTCCATTGATGGGACTCAGTTGCAGCATTAGAGAAAGCAACAGAAGCATGCCCAAGAAGTTTTGTTCCCAATCTATCCTTGACATTTCCATGAGATATGGAAATCTTTGAAGTCTAGTAGTATGGTGCAGAGGCACCCAAGAAAAATGTAATTTACTATCATTATTCAAAAATGTAAAATGACAAATCAATCCCAGAAGATGAAAGGTTTTGTAACCACCCAAGAATTGTAACTGCCCAAGAATGTTTATAAAAGGACCATGATTGGTAACAAAGAGGGAGGTGGAGTTAGTGGAGAGCTAGAGAAAGAAATTTGTGAAAAGCCTAAATGGCTCTTTGGCTATTGCTAGAGAGTCATGCAAATTGTAGTTGTAGTTTATAATAATAAAGTGTTGATATTGTGTTTAGTTTCTTTTAAGAGCTCTCTTCTTTGTTATTATCGATCTACTATGTTTCATTTCAAATTTGTATATCAAACGATGGCTATTATGGGGAATCGATTTTGAGATGTTGATGGAAAAGTGCAAAAATTAAATAATAAGAATGTCATTGGCTCTAGCATGGTATTTGATTATGTATGGAATCTGTTATCCAAAATGGTTATTGTGTTATGTTTCTTGTTTTCAAGTTCTGATGAAATAATTTAGTAAGGAAAATGAATTAGGATTTCATTATGGGTTATTGGCAATAATAGTTGAGTTTGTTAATGGGTTGGGTTCATGACAGTCCTGATTTGGGATGATGGGGGATGTTTTACTTCCTTGCATGAATCAATTACCAAGAAACCATTATATGAATCTTGTGAAGATTTTGTTTAAGAATGGGAGTTGTGGATGTTTTTCTATGTAGCTTCCTATATGACAACCGAAGTTCATCACACTTGGTCTTTGCAGTGAAGACCAACATATGGTGAGCTCATGTTGAGTTAGACCTGCGAGCTACTACTTGGAGAAGTATTGTCAAAAAATCCTAATGATATTCCATATCATTCCCAAGATGATAGCTAAGGTGGAAAATGCATTGTATATGTGTGTATGTTGATAATATGATAGTAGAGGCCTGAGAGGGAGATGATTCTTTTACAAGGTCATTTGGAGTTTGAATTAGTTTGAAGGGTATCGAACGTCACTCTTGAAATGGCCAATGAAGGTCATCAAATGGCCAATGTGCACATTCATATTGAGATGAGCCACATGGAAAAGGAGTTCAACCTCAACTGTAGTGATTGGATAGAAAAGTTGATATGGATGACATTGTTATCATTAGTTGGAATGGAAGATTTTTAATGCTTTTTCGGTTACTATGGGGCATAAGATGAAGTTGTAATAATTGTGATCAATGAGGTATTAAGAGTGTGTAAACATCTAAGTCATTGTTTTGTAAAGAAAGACAAAGAAGTAATTGCATGTTTGCAGAGATAAAGACATCTCCAATGTAGATTTCATAAAGCCTCAATAGTATTTGTAGATTTAAGGGAGTGAGAGAGAATTTTATAAGTGTGTAATGAGCTTATTACATCATCCTCACTTTGAGATCTATAGAACCAAGGTGGGTGAACCTAATCTAGTAAATGAAACACTATTTGTTAGAATAACTGAGAGGTGGGGTGAATCAATTATCCATAGTCCCAAATCAAAATGTATAACCAAAAACAATTTACTTAAACTTCTATAGCTCATTAACATAAAATACTATTATGTCTGTGCTTTTACCGATTACGAGTCAATAACTTATAATGATTACTAATCAAATCCAATATGCAATGTAAAGTATGAAAATCAAACAATCACCACAATCAACACATAACACAAAAGATTTAACGTGGAAACCTTGTTAAGGGAAAAACCACTTGGGACCGACGACCCAAAAATTGTTCACTCTTCTGAAGTGAGGTCGGTGAAGACCCAACCTTGTTAAAGGTTACAAAACACATTGTAAGGTGTGACCTTGTTAGATAATTTAACACTAACCGTTATCATCCCACTAGAATTCACTATGGGGTTGACAAGATAATAAATGTACATTCTATGAATGACATTACAAGACTTTCAAGTCCACTCTATTAAGAGATTTATCTAATTACAATGGTTAAACTGTAATAGTAGGTGATCTGATTACAATACAACTTCTATTGAAAATATTCAAATCTATATTATGCTCATTCAAATCCTCTAATCAATATATCAATTCTATTTCAACAATAATCAATGACTTACCATCTCTCGGTAATAGCTTTCTAATGCTCAGTAATCTCTGCAGTTTGGTTCTCCTTAACCAGTCTAATCAAGTATGCATGAAGCTTGTTTGGGTGATAATTTTGCAGTCTCCTTTCGGCATAAGTTTCATAATGAAAATCTACTCTCTTAAATAGAAATGTAAACCATTTTCTTTTCATCCATCATATTTTCCGTTTATTGTCCTTCATCCATTTTGTTGCTTAAACCTTCCTTGGGTGATGTGTCAGTAAAAAATTTTGTTTCCATCCTTTAGATCTTCAAATTTTGTTAGTCGTCGATCTTCGTAACAAACATTATCTCCAACTCTGATTATGAGGTTCTTTACAGCTCATCAACATCCATCAGCTAAAATAATCATTTAGTTCCTTTCTTTCTAATCAGTTAACAAAGAAATGTTTCGGTGAACACAAGCTCAGTTTATATTGTGCTCGGTATACACTACACTGCTTGGTGTATATTTTGATTCTTCATCAACCAACCACACTATTTTGTGTCTTTCATCTCTTTTCCTCATCATAGATGAATGCAACATAATCAATAATTTACCCAATGTATTCCTTATCCTCATCTGTCATATACATCTTTCCCATGTAGATATTTCTATTCTTCATCTCCTTCTTCTCCTTTCTATAGATGTTTTGGTATAGTAACTTACAAGATAAGTGTTGTCAAAACTAGTTAACATCAATGACAACATATTATTGATTTAATCATATTACATATCTAATCAAAAAATTTGTGATCTCTAGTGACTGATCTTCAATTAGGTTCTAAATTAGTTGTAGTTCATCACTATTTATAATACCAAGACTGGATTGAACAAAGCAGATAATAGCAAGAAAGTACTAAATGATAAAGAGTCATTCATTGACTCTCCATTGCTATGATGAAACTAATACCACAGAACCATAAAACTGAAAGGATTAAAGGATTTTGATTTGATTTCTTGAAAAATGTAAACAACCATGCCAAACTTGCATCACTATAGGAGATACTAGTTTATGATCAGTGCCTTGTCCATTGGGTAGATATATCTAAAGAAGATACAAAATACAATAACAGCTACTTGATTCATCAGATATTCCAAGCCATAAACATAGTAAACTAGACTCATACACTACTTACAAAACATCCTTCAATTGAACCTAATGAATCTATGTTTTATTTAGAGACCTTTAACTTGATCCTAGATCAAGGCTGACAAATGAAAACATATACATAGGTAAACCTAGTGCAATGAATTAGAAAACCCAAAACTCATTAGGAACAACAAAAGGAGATATCTAAAACTGGAAAACTATATTAATTATGAGGATTCAAATTCTAGTATTACAATATACTTCAGAATACACCACTTAAACAATATGCAAAAGACTTTAAAGGTTTTTCCCCTCTACTAATACAACTAGTAGAGCATATTACAATTTGTACTGAGGATGCACATTTAGCTTTTCAACTTAATATGTCTCAAGAATTTTCTAGCCAACACCTTCTAAATGATCACAAAAATCCTTTTATAGAAACAAGGATGCAACAAGAAAAAGATCATTTAGGTCAAAAACCCTAAAACTAACCAACAATCCCAAGGCTTGCATGAGAATAAAATCTAATCTTATTGTACCTCTGTAAGACATTCCCAAGAAATTAGATACCTCCCTTTCTAAGAAAATCAAATCAAAATTTAATGCACTTGGAAAGAATCAACAAGTCTAATCTCTTCAATAGTCTAGAAAAATCCCTACAAAGCAACCCAAGTTGCAAGAAATCTGATTCTTCCCCCTTTGCCTGAATCTAAAAATCAGTCATGTCTGGATGAACTTCCTTACCAAACTTTGATCTTGAATACAACAGTCATTACTGCTGTCACCCAACTTGTCAAATCTGAAAACAATTGTAGCCATTGCAATCCTTATCCTCTGTCATTTCTGAAAACATATTATATGTCCATATTTTGATAAAAATGAAGCTTCAAGACATTATTTTCACGAGCAGTTGCAGTCATTTAAATAGTTGAAATTCTGCATTTAGTTCAAACTATATAATTTTTTTTAATCATTTTGTGCATACTTTAAATCTTTGAAGTGGGCCCCATGTGCCACGTGGCACTAACTGATTTGCTTGTTGATCCATGTCATCACCATGCCAGATTGCTTGTACATCTCCTAAGCCACTTTGTCACTCTCTGATTTTCTCATCTTTCTGACTGGGTGTCAACTTTAATATCCTTTCCACCTCATCAGTTGATACATGGTAACATGTCATAGTCTCGCAAAGGCTAACCATCGAGCAGTTTCTATTCATGTGGTAGTGACCACTGTTGGATCAACATGCATCTCAAGGCAATCGGTTGTCTATCTATTTGATTCTTTGTCACCATCCTCGACCACATGTCACATTTTCATTTGCTCTACTATCCACTTGGCACCAGACTACATCCTCCTTGCCACATCATCAAGTTTCCACATGTCAACTTGTCATAGTCCCACAGGGACTAACCCCTAAGAATCTTCATCCTTGTAGGGTTGCAAAGACCATTGATCTCCTGGCACACATCTTGAGGTATTAGATCTACACTTCAAGTCAAGTCAAAATTTACATTACCTATGCATGCGAGACTCACTCCAAGTTATATCTAAGTCATCACCACATCATTGCCTCAGTCCACATGCACACATAAGCTAGCATTCAACTATTCATCCACTTTGGACACCATTGACTTATGTGTTTATCCATTTAAATATCTTGTTCTTCCTCTACACAGCCAATGTGGGATAAACATCCCTTAGTTTATTAAATTTTCATTCAAAAAGACCCCAGTGAACACCCAATTGGCATGCACTAGGCAGGCCCAAGAGAAGCCTCCACTTCCTCCTTCCTTTTTTCTCTTTACAACATCTTGGAGCACATTTCCTTTTAAATACCTCATTGGCTCATGGGAGGATGAATGTGGAATTATCAATCTAAATGCACAGTCCATTTTCCTTCCCTCCAAATGCACAAACCTACATTTGGCCCCCTTGGCACCCCTGATTGTCTTTATTTGGCCCTGATGCATGCTGGAAGACCTCTCACAAACCCTATGCAAGCCCACACAAGCTCACATAACTTTTTGCAGCCTGTAGAAAAACACCAAATGGAGGGCATGTGTTTTGAAGGATGCCTCACGCAAGCTGCCACACACAAGCCCCATTCTATTTATTGTTTGGGCCTATGAATGCACACTACAAAGCACAAAATCTTCCCCAAGGAGGAGTTTAAGCCTTATGCAACACCTAAGGAAACTATGCAAGACCTTAGCAAGGTTGCGTGAGACTCCTAAGTCTATGAAGCACCACACTAGACTCTACAAAGCCTTCAGCATAGTGCACCCAACATTTGTTAGATGTGTAGCCCTCAAAAAAAAAGTCACATAGCCTCTGTAATGGCCTACATATAATACATTCATTTCATTTTTTAGGACAAGGGAACACCATCTTCCTAGTGCATGAGAAACACAATCTCCATGCTCAGTGCATTCAATCCATTTACATTGTTTATTCAACACGTCTCATTTAAAAACTTTCATCTCGATCAAGCATGTAGTAGAGCTTGATTTTACATATACCAATTGAAGTTTCTCCAAAGTTTCTAAAATCTCTCTTACCAAAGCCATTTAATACACATGCTGCAATCATTTTATTTCATTCCTTGAGGTGGCATATTTTTGAAAGATTTTTTCAAATGATTCAACACCATTGGCCATGAGTCCACACTTTGTATGCATGTCACTTGTATTTTGTTCAAATATTTCATCCCATCCTAGGTTGTTTTCAAAATAATGAGGCAGGCTAGGCCCCAAGCGGGCCTGGCCTAAATTTTTTTTGAATTCAAACACCAGGACCCCAAATTCATCCAAAATTACTGGCATCTGCAACTGGATCTAATTTGGATAATGGAAGACATATGAAAACCTTTGATTTTAACTTCACCAAAGTTTCCAAAATGAATAAAATGCCTCCATTCGCGCCTTAAAAAGACTGTTCAAAACTTAACTTCTAACATCGACACTTAGGGAAAAAACCTTTGTAGTATAGAGAAACACTCTGTTAGATGGGCTCCCATGAAGATGAACAAGGTAGAAGATTTTAAAACTTGAAAACACTTGTTCAGATCTGTTTAATCGACACAAACTAGAAACACTTGAAACTACCTCTGATGGAGATGAACTAAAAATACCAAATAATGAGTTCATGGTGAAACATTGGCACTGGCAGAAGACTCACATATGTGAGGAATGTAATAAATGTTGGAAATTACAATTGAAGCAATTGTTGTGTTGTCATTGATGTCAAACCTTAACTGGTAAGACTGTTGCTACTTAGGAAAGTACTATATCTATTGTATTTTTGTGAAGAAGGGAAAGAAAGGATGGTAACAATAGCACCTAAGGAAAGGTTGAGTTATCTTGATACTACAAAGTGTACTTGACTATATTGTACAATGATGAGACAATGTATTGTTTATCTTAGTAAGATTGAAGACTAAACTGGTAGGCTTGACCAAGAAAAAATGGAGAAATCATGTTCAAGCTAAGTGATGGTAGTGTCGATCGAGTCAGTATATGCCGAGCAAAATTATAGTGTCGACCAAACATCAGTTAATTGCCGAGAAAGACAGTATAAGCTGAGGAAACATTTTTTAGTAGTGACCGAGCTTTCTACATGAAGACTGAGTAGTTGATAATAGTATTGACCAAGCATCAATATTTTTATATTTGAAGAGAATTCAATTTTGGAGCTGACATTATTGAATTCTTGGATTATGTAAAATGTATTGACTTTATTTATTGATTGTTTGAAAGAATTGAATCCACTGAAAAAATTTTTATTGTAAATCTTTAAGAGATTTGAGATGTTTCTAGAAAAGGATCTAAAGAACATAAAGCGGGTAGATTCAATGAATCTAACCTAACCCTAAGATCTATGAAGGAGATTGAGTGGAAAAAGATAAGTTAACCTAATTGAGGAAGTATAAAGGGAACATAAGCATTAGGTATGTGTGTGCATAGGTAAAAAGAGGATGCTAGAAGATCAGTAGATTTTAGTGATTGTATAAGTGAAAAGGCTGAAGGAGAAGTGTGGTGATTGCTTGAAGAAAAGTTCCGAGAAGATCAAAGATGGAGATGGAAAAGTTTCAAAGTCAGTAAACCAGCATTTGTGTATGGAATTGGATCTGATATTTGCAAAGTGAGTTGTATGTTTTTTAGATCAATACTATTGCTACTTTCTAACCATTGTAATAGTCAAAATCCTTTTAACAGAGGTTGACCTAATAGTCATATGTTTAAATCCTTTGAACAAGGTTGCATTCTAATGGAATGTATGTAAGTCCCATAACAAGGCTCACTTCTAACAGAGTGATTGAAATCCTTTAACTAGGTCACACCTAATAGTGTGTATTGTAACCGAGCTCACTTTAGAAGAGTGAAAATAATAGTAGCATGTTACAAAGTGGTTTTTCCTAGATTGGGTTTCCACTATAAATCCTAGTGTCAATGCTTGTGTGAATGTTTTGATTTAAACATTTCTGTGTTTTACAAGTTAGATACAATTGGGTAGTGGACTGCAATGTTATATGTTTTTATTATGGAATTAGTGATGACCGAGTTGGTTTTGGTTGTTAGATCTAATTTAAAGAAAAGTTTTTGAAGTTTGTTTTATACATCTGGACTTGAGAACAACTGATACACCCCCCACTCTCTATTGTTCTAAATCATATTAACAATTGGTATCAGAGCTATGTTTCTTATTATTGGTGTTTACAGAAATCAAGTTTAAAGGGACTTGAAGAAAATGATTAGGATGTATAAGAAGAAGGTACTAAGCTGAATAAAGAAAACTTCCCTACATGGAAAAGCTTGATGAAGCTGCATCTAGCTGGTATTGGTGATTCTTCAAAGTACTACATTGAGAATGACTATGTCTCACCTGTTGCACCTTTGATTGCTAAAGAAATGAGAGCTAAGCAAGAACATAATTAGGCAATGCTAGAAATTGCATCTGCCCTAAGCTATCAAGAATTTGAGGACATTAAGGATTTCGCAAGTGCTAAGGAGATGTGGGACACTCTTGTAAAGATCTATGGTGGTGACATAAATGTACTGAAAGCTAAGGTTGAGAGTCTCAGAGGTAAGTTTTATGAAATGAGAATGCAAGAAGGTGAGATAAGTTTTATGAAATGAGAATGCAAGAAGATGAGAACATTGAACAATATTGTGTTAGAATAAAAGAAGTTTTGAATGCCATTAGAGGAGAAAATGGTACTATTGATGATGAAACTATAATTGGAAAATTACTAAGAACTTTGCATCCTATATATGCTATTAAGATCTCATCTATTTAGGAATCTAGGTGTAACTCTGAAAATGTACTTACTTTGGAAAGTTTGGTTGGCAAGCTGACTACTTTTGAACTCTCGAACTATGATAACTTCATTGTTGGTAGTATTGGTAATGTTGAATCTTCTTTTAAGTCACAATTAGTTCTGAGCAAGCCAAAGAAAAAAAAAGAAAGATGCATAAGTGAAAGTGAAAGTGAAAGTGAAAGTGACAGTGACACTTCTGATGAAGAACTTGAAGATCTAGAAGCTCTTATGGCTAGAAGACTGAGAAGGGGAAAAGGAAAATATAAAGGTAAACTCCCTATTATATGTTTTGCATGTAACAAAGTTGGTCATATAGCTACTAGATATCCTGACAAGAGTGATAAAGATAAAGAAAGCAATAGAAAATAGAAAGAAAGAAGAGATGATAGAAGCTACTAAAGGTGCAAAGACTACAAAGGAAAAGGTAAGAAATCTTGTTACATTGCTTAAGAAGAAACCGACACTGATAGTGATGATTTTGAAATTGAGGTAGTCTATGTTGCAATGAAAGATGAATCTGATGAAGATGAGAAAACTGCATTCATTTCCTATGTGAACAAGAATGACAAATGGATTATTGACAGTGGTTGTTCACATCACATGATTGGTGACAAGAGTAAGTTTGAGACCTTACATCATTATAGAGGTAAAAGTGTAAAATTTGGTAATGATGCACCATGTCTTGTTAGAGGAAAAGGTTTGATTAAACTGACTGATAAGATCTCTTATGAAAATGCATATTTGTTTGAAGGTGTAAATTACAATCTGCTAAGTGTTGCACAACTCAATAGCACTAGTTACTAAGTGGAATTTCATCACAAGAAAGCTAAAGTATTTGATGCTACTGGTGAATTGATCAGAAGTGGAGAATAGACTAGAGGTAATTTGTTCTATCTTGACCTATCTGAAGAAGCATGTATGGTTGCAAAACTTGATGACATTTGGTTATGGAATAAGAGGCTATGTCATGTTAACTTTGATAATATGGTAGAAATAAGTAAGAAGAAGAAAGTAAGAGGTCTACCTAGATTGAAGATACCTGAGAATGTGATGTGCAAGGAATGCCAGTTAGGAAAAATGACAAAGTCAAGTTTCAAGAGAAAATATTTTACTTCTGAAAACATTTTAGATTTGGTTCATACTAACCTTTGTGGACCTATGGGTGTACAAAGTTACTATGGTGCTAGATATTTTATCTTGTTTGTTGATGATCATACCAGGATGAGGCATGTAATGTTTCTAAAAGAAAAATCTTACACTTTTCAATTCTTTAAGTGGTATTTGGCTAAGGTTGAGAAGGAGATAGGTAGGAACCTGAAATGCCTTAGATCTAACCAAGGTGGAGAATTTACATCAAATAAATTCAATCTATTTTGCAATGATAGAGGAATCAAAAGACAAATGTCTAAACCTAGAACACCTCCACAGAATGGTATAGTAGAGAGAAGAAACATATCTATCTTAGATTGTGCAAGGACATTATTGATTGAAAATAATGTGGCACAAAAATACTAGAAATAAGCTATAAGTATAGTTGTCTACACTCTTAACTAGGTACAAATCAAGAAAGGTACAAATCTGACACCCTATGAATTATGGCATGGGCATGCACCGAGTGTTAAATACTTTAGAATCTTTGGAAGCAAGTGCTACATATTAAATGATAATAGGAATGGAAAGTTTGATGCTAAAAGTGATGAAGGCATATTCCTAGAGTATTCCACAAAAAGTAAAGCTTATAAGTGTTTGAACTATAACACTAACATAATTATGGAAAGTATGAATGTCAAAATTGATGAGTATGCATAAAGAAATGAAGTTGATAGAAAAAGAGAACCAGAAGATTATAGATCTTTTGTGTATATTGAAGAAGAAGAAGAGCCAAGTAATAGACTTGCACCTAATGCCGAGTCTCAAGTAAGCAATGCTGAGTGACAGGAAGATGTTGTCGAGCATCAGGAAAATAGTGCTGAAAGAGAACAAGAACATGCTGAGTGAGAAGATAATGCTACTGAGCATCAGGAAGAGGTTGTCGAGCATTTAGAAGCTAAATCTAAAAATATTGTTGAGGAACCTAATGAAATAGAGGAGAGAAGAGCTGAACCTATTTTGGAAAAATATGTAAGAAGACATCACAAGCCTGAACAAATAATTGGAGACAAACATACTGGAATTCTGACTAGAAGTAAGACAAAGGATCCAACATGTTTACTGTGTGAATTTGAACCTACGTCAACTAGAGAGGCATTAGAAAATGAAGACTGGATACAAGAAATGAATGAAGAGATAGACCAGATCGAGAAGAATGACACTTGGACTCTAGTGTCGAGACCTGAAAACAAAAATGTTATAGAAACAAAGTGGCTGTTCCAAAATAAGTTGAATGAAAATGGTGAAATAACTAGGAACAAAGCTAGGCTGGTATGCAAAGGCTATGCACAAGAAGAAGGAATAGATTATGGGGAGACATTTTCCCTTGTAGTTAGATTGGAAGGAGTAAGAACTTTTCTTTCATATGCTACTTATAAAGATTTCAAGGTATATCAAATGGGTGTCAAGTCTACATTTTTAAATGGTATACTAGAAGAAAAAGTTTACAAAGAACAACCATAAGGTTTTATTGATCCAAACAAAAGACACATGGTATGCAAACTAAACAAAATGCTATATGGATTAAAACAAGCTCCCAGAGTATGGTATGAGAGATTGCATAACTACATAATACAGATTGGATTTTCAATAACAAATGACACAAGCAATCTATACATGAAAGATTAAGAAGGTAAAGGTATCCTACTAGCAAAAAATTTTGTGGATGATATTTCTTTTTGTGGACAAGATGCTTTGTGTAAAATATTTTCAAATGAAATGCAAACTGAATTTGAAATGAGCATGTTTGGTGAGATCAAATTCTTTGTTGGTTCACAAGTATATCAAATGAAGAAAGGAAATTTCATTACACAGTCTAAGTATCTTAATGAGATACTGAAAAATTTTGGAATGGAAAATTCTAGACCAGTGAGTACTCCTATGGTTACTGGACAAAAGTTATCTAAGAATGATGATACTGCACAAGTGAACCAAACTTTGTATAGATCCATGATTGGAAAATTGTAGTATGTTGTACATAGTAGACCAGATATTGCACTAGTTGTTGGGATTGTGGCAAGATTCTCTGCCAATCCTAAGGAAACACACATGATGACTGTGAAAAGAATTATGAGATACTTGAAAGGAACTATTGACTATGGGCTATATTACAAGAAGGATGAAAGATTTGAACTAAGAGTATATACAGATGTTGATTGGGTAGGAAATGTAGATGACAGAAATAGTACTAGTGGTGGAGATTTCTTTCTTGGATAGAGATTAGTCTCCTAAATGAGAAAGAAATAAAATTGCATTTCCCAATCTATTGTTGAAGCTGAGTATGTTGTTGTTGCAGTAAACTATTCAAATTTGGTATGGATAAAACAATTGTTGGTAGGCATGAAAGAAGAAATCACTGAACCTATTGGTTATTTTCTATGACAAAACAAGTGCTATCAACATTTCTAAGAATCTAGTGATGCATACTAAGACCAAGCACATAGCAATCAAGTATCACTACTTGAGAGAATTGGTACAAGATAAAGAAGTCCGAATGGAATATGTGAATACAAAGGAATAATTAGTAGACATATTCACTAAAGCTTTACCTAAAGAAGAACATGAGTATTTGAGAAGTCAATTAGGGGTCCTTCCCTTAACTGAGGCTACTTAGTTAAGCTAGGAGCACTACATCAAATATGCTACAGAAAATATTTGATAGATTAATGCAGAAGATTGTCACACTTTAGGACTGGCCTAGAGTTGTGAAGAAGAGAAAAGACAAGGAATCAATCATAAGTGTTTGAAATTTGGCTGATTTGATTGCATAGATTTTTTCATTATGGAAACATATGATCCACATGAAGATCACACAAGTTAGAGAGAAAGTATGATAGAGCACATTGCATATTTGTCTAAGTATGAGACTGTATTTTTACAAGTGTACCCAGACATAGTTTTTGTTTGTGACATTGATTGGAGTGATTTTAGTACTTGCACACTTGAACATAGACTCTATGGTGAGTAATGATGACCCATCTCAGAGCACAAGTTAGTATGACATGTACGGAAGAAGTTATGATAGTTTTACCTAAGATAGTGTGAAGCCGACAGGATAGTATATGAAGGAAGAATTGGTAAAGAGTTAAGGGATTATTTTGTTTATCAAAATAATGTCTTAATAATATAAAGGGATGGCATATTAGATGTTTAATCTTGCTTAAAGCTATTGGTATATTGTTGGATACAATTGGCTGAAGGAGATTGTTGGAATGATTATGTGTTGTCTTTGATGTCACACAAATGTCATATCAATTGTCAGCTCAGTCGGTCAGCAAAGTAGTTCCCAGTGTCTACCGAGACCTCTTGGGTGTCAAAAGAAAAGTATGGCAGAAAATAGTGTTAACTGAGCTTCCTTGGTTATTGAAGGAAAGTTAGTGTCTACCGAGTTCACTCGGTCTCCAAAGGATGTTGAAGAATTCACAGTACTTACCGAGTTCTCTTAGTCACCAAAGGAAATCTTTTTCGGATTAATGTTTACCGAGCAAGGTCGGCCTAGTAAAGCATTTTGTCAATTTGAGAAATAAAGTTGGTTTATTCCAGCCGACTGTTGTAATGATTAGTAATGTTTTCTAATACATTTTAGTGCCGACTTGACAATTTGAATGGTATATATATAAAAGGTCAAGTTGTGAATTATGAGGATGTAAGTGAAAGGAAGAATAGTATGAGTGAATTTTGAAGGATGATTAGATATCATTGAAGAACAACATAGATATATTTGATCAGGAAGGATATAGTGAAGCAGAATAGAGATCTGTAATCAGCAATTCAGTTGCATCACTATTTAGGTCACTTCATTGTTACTTTCTTACCATTGTAGCAGTGATTTCAAAATCTCCTAACTGAGTTGGTTTAATAGCCATTTTTTAAATCCTCTAACAAGGTGATAGTTCTATTGAATTGTTTCAAGACCTCTTATAAGGCCACTCCTAGCAAGGTCATTAAATCCTCTAACAAGGTCACACCTAACAGTGTGTTTTGTAACCTTTTACCGGGTTGGCTCCTAATAGGACATCACTTCAGAAGAGTGAAAATTAGTAACTAGTTACATTGGTGGTTTTTCCCATATTGGGTTTCCATGTTAAATCTAGTGTCTCTTGTGTTCATGGTATTTTCTTTATTCATGCATGTTAATCACTGATGAATGATTAAGAATAGTTATAATTAACACTCTCTGCAATTACCGAGTTTCAGCATTTCTCTGTATGACAGCAGTAAATAATTTAATAGGACATCTAAGGGATCAGTGGTAATATTTTGTGGTTAACTGATTCACCCCCCCCCTCTCAGTTACTACATCTATATTTCTGATAATTGGTATCAGAGCTTTTGGTGCTTGCAGGAAGGGTTTTAAGGACCTAAGCTAAAGATCAGGATGTCTTACAAGAGAGAAATTTCAAGGTTTAACAGAGATAACTTTTCAGCATGGAAAGGTCTCATGAGACTTCATCTGGCTTCTATTGGTGATTCAAGATGCAAATATATTGATCAAGAATATATAGTTCCTACTGGCACATTAACTGTTGAAGACATTCTAGAGAAAAAGAACCATAACACCATGATGATAGATATTGCATCAGCCCTTAGCTATGAAGAATTTGATGAGATCAAAGACTGCACAACTGCCTATGAAATGTGGAACAAGCTAAAGAAAATTTATGGTGGTGATGACAATGTGAAAAGAGCCAAAGCAGAAAGCCTAAGAGGACAATTTGATCAGATGAAGATGAAAGAAGATGAAAACATTGCAAAATATGTTGAAAGGATCAAGGTGAGTGTTAGTGCAATTAGAGCTTTTGGAGGAAAAATTGATGATGAAACTATTATAAGTAAGGTTCTTAGAACATTGCTTCCTATCTATGCAATAAGAGTATCTGCTATTCAAGAAAGAAGATGTGAACAAAATCACAATATAACTTTGGATGCCTTAGTTGGAAGATTGACAACTTTTGAATTGGACAACTATGATAACTATGTTCCAACTTCTAAAAATATTGAATCAGCATTTGAGGCCAAACTTTCACTTAAGAAGGGCAAGAAAATCTAGTCAGAAAGTGAAGAAGAATTAGAGGAAAGTTCAAACAGTGATCTTGAAGTTATTGAAGCATTACTTGCAAAGAAATATACTAGAGGTAGAGGTAAATACAAAGGTAAAACTCCCTTAATCTATTTTTTCATGTGAAGAAATTGGTCATATTGCAGCTAGGTGCCCAAACAAACAAAGAAAAGATGAGAAGAAAGGTCACAAGTACAATGACAAGAAGAATTTCAAGTCATTCAAGGATAAAGGTAAGAAAACATGTTTTTTGGCTAAGGATTCTGATGATAGTGAAGAAGAAATTGTCTTCATTGTTGTAAAAGATGAATCTGATGATGATGAAGATGAGATGGCACTTATCTCTCATATAAGAAAAAATGATACATGGATTATAGACAGTGGATGCTCACATCATATGACTGGTGAAAAAACTAAGTTTGAACATTTTGAAGACTATGATGGTGGTAGTGTAAGGTTTGGAAACAATGAAACTTGTTGTATAAAAGGGAGAGGACAAATTTCATTAACCAAAGAACTTATATGTGATAATGCATATTGGGTTGAAGGACTAAAACATAATCTTCTAAGTGTAGCACAGCTAATCAATAGTGGACTCAAGGTTGAATTCATGAATGGCAAAGCAAGACTGTTGGATGACAAAGGAAAACTGATTGGTTCAGGAAAACTAACCAAAGGTAACCTGTTTTATCTTGATCTTAGTGAATGCTCGTGCTTTATTGATTAAATTGAAGAAATTTGGTTATGGCACAAAAGGTTATGTCATGTAAAATTTGATAATACGGTGAAAATAAGCAAATTCAAGAAAGTAAGAGGTATTCCTACTTTGAAGAAACCTGATATTGGTCTATGCAAGAATTGTCAAATTGGTAAAATGGGAAAGACTAGCTTTAAAATTAAAAACTATCAGTCTGAAGATATTTTGGATATTGTGCATACTGACTTATGTGGACCTATTGGAATTGAAATCTATACTAGAGAAAAATTCTTTATTCTCTTTGTTGATGATTACTCTAGAATGATGACTGTTATGTATTTAAGAGAAAAGTCAGAAGCATTTGAGAAATTCAAATGGTATTTGGCAAGAGTAGAAAAGGAAATAGGAAAAAGAATGAAGTGCTTGACATCAGACAGAGGTGGTGAATTCATCTCCCATGAATTCAATAATTTCTACATTGAAAGAGGAATCAAAAGATAGGTATCAGCTCCAAGAACTCCTGAGCAGAATGGAATAGCTGAAAGGAGGAACAGATCTATCATGGATTGTGCAAGGACTATAATGATTGAAAAGAACATTGCTATGAAATAGTGGAAGGAAGCTATTAGCACTGCAGTTCATACCTTGAACCAAGTACAGTCGAGGAAAGACACATTCAAAACTCCTTATGAGTTATGGTATGGCTATAAACCCAATGTAAGTTACCTAAAAGTATTTGGTAGTAAATGTTACATCTTGAAAGAATCTAGAAAAGGCAAACTTGATGCAAAAGGTGATGAAGGAATTTTTTTGGGATATTCTTGCAAAAGTAAGGCATATAAATGTCTAAATTTGTCTACTAATAAAATCATAGAAAGTGCACATGTGAAAGTAGATGAGTTTACAGAAAAAACTAAAGAAGAAAGCAAAAGGGAACTAGAGGATTATAGAAGATTTGTTTACATTAAACTTGATACATTGCCAGACACATCTGTCAATAAGGAGACTACATCAACTAAGCCTAGTACAGTAACCGAGTCACAAGAAGAAGTTCAAACTGAGTCACAAGAAACTAAGTCTCAGCCTGAAGGTACCGAGCAAATATCTACCGAGCCTGAGCAAACTGAACTTGAAGATGAAATTCAAGAAGATGACAATGTAACTCATTCAAGAAGAAAGGAACCTGTATTGGCCAAGTATGTCAAGAAGCATCATACACCAGATCAGATTATTGGAAACAAATTAGATGGCACTATGACAAGAAGTAAACTAAAAGGTACATGTTTACTTGCTGATTTTGAACCTTAAAATGTCAAAGATGCATTGGAAAATGAAAGTTGGATTGAGGCTATGAATGAACAAATAGAGAAAATAGAGAAAAATAAGACATGGACTCTTGTACCTAGGCCTAAAGATAAAAATGTAATTGGGAAAAAATGGGTATTCAAAAATAAGTTGAATGAAGATGGTCAAGTATCAAGAAACAAAGCAAGATTGGTATGTAAAGGATATTCTCAAGAAGAAGGTATAGATTATGGAGAGACTTTTGCTCCTGTTGCAAGATTAGAAAGTGTAACGACTCTACTTTCATATGCAGCACATAAAGGATTTAAGGTATATCAGATGGATATAAAATCTGCATTTCTCAATGGTATTCTTGATGAAGAAGTCTACATTGAGCAACCTAAAGGTTTTATGGATCCAAACAAAAGGGATATGGTCTGCAAGTTACACAAAGCACTGTATGGTCTGAAACAAGACCCTAGAGCATGGTATGAAAGATTACATAACTATCTAACTCACATTGGTTTCAAAAGAGCTAATGACAACAGTAATTTATACATCAAAGAAGGACCAGATAACAAAATTGTTTTGGCAGAAATATTTGTGGATGATACTGTGTTTATAGGGAATGATGATCAGTGCAAAGAATTTTTAGAGCAAATGAACAAAAAATTTGAAATGTCTATGTTTGGTCAGATAAAATTCTTTGTTGGACTTCAAATTCAGCAGAGCAAGAATGGTATCTACATTACTCAGTCTAAATACATCAAAGAAATACTTAAGAAGTTTGGTATGGAAGATTCAAAACCAGTTGGTACACCCATGTGTACTAGACTGAAGCTTACCAAAGATGATGATTCAAAAGAAGTAGATCAGACCTTATACAGATCAATGATTGTAAAATTACAGTATGTAGTACATACAAGGCCTGATATTGCCTTAGCAGTTGGTATAGTAGCAAGATTCTCAGTAAAACCTAGAGAAAATCACATGATGGAAATCAAAAGAATCTTGAGGTACTTAAGAGGAACTAAAGATTATGGCTTGTGGTATAAATTTGGAGGCAATTTGGACTTAAAAGTGTTTACTAATGTTGATTGGGCAGGAAACATTGATGACAAAAAGAGTACAAGTGGTGGAGCATTTTTTCTTGACAAAAGGTTAGTAGCTTAGACCAATAAAAAGAAAAATTGCACATCCCAATCCACAACAGAAGAAGAATATGTTGTTGTAGTAGTAAACTACTCTAATATTGTTTGGTTCAAACAGTTATTGGAAGGCATGAAAGTTGAGATCAAAGAACCAGTTGTTATGTTCTGTGATAATACAAGTGCAATAAATATTTCAAAGAATCTAGTAATGCATTCCAAAACCAAACACATTGCTATAAAATATCACTTCATCAGAGAATTGGTGCAGGACAAGGAAATCAAATTGGAATATGTTCATACAAAAGAACAAATTGCAGATAACTTCACCAAGCCACTACCTAAGGATGCATTCTTGTATCTAAGAGGTAAGTTAGGGGTCATTCCCCTATCTAAGGCTCACTAAATTGAGTTTTAGTAATGCATCAACTAGAGCATGTTGAAGATCAATCAGTTGATGCAGCATAGTCAAGGAATCATTGCATATGAATCAATACTTAAGGTACATTGGTATTCACCAGAAGTGTGTTATCTTTGGCATGTGTTGTCAAAGAGGGAGAGTTTGCTATCATTTCATGAAATTTCTAAGAAAGATAATTTTTTAAAAAAAAGAAAAAACAAAAGAGGGAGATTTTTCAGTCAGAGAGAGAAGTTTGTTGACAGAGGGAGATGAGAATCAGAATGAAGCTAAGGATATGTTCCTTATTCTATGTTT
Organism: Chamaecyparis obtusa; assembly: GCA_027943335.1. Classification (NCBI taxonomy): domain Eukaryota; kingdom Viridiplantae; phylum Streptophyta; class Pinopsida; order Cupressales; family Cupressaceae; genus Chamaecyparis; species Chamaecyparis obtusa. The sequence continues at coordinate 756,020 of BSBK01004395.1, read as the reverse complement.
GCTGTGAAATTTCATTTTTCTATGACATATTGTGTTGCCATCAATGCAAAAGAGGGAGATTGTTGGAATGATTATGTGTTGTCTTTGATGCCACACAAATGTCATATCAATTGTCAGCTCAGTTGGTCAGTAAAGTAGTTCTACCGAGCTCAATCGGTCAGCAAAGTAGTTCCCAATGTCTACCGAGACCTCTCGGGTGTCAAAAGAAAAGTATGGCAAAAAATAGTCTTAACCGAGCTTCCTCAGTTATCAAAGGAAAGTTAGTGTCTACCGAGTTCACTCGGTCTCCAAAGGATGTTGAAGAATTCACAGTACTTATTGAGTTCTCTCGGTCACCAAAGGAAATCTTTTTCAGATTAATGTTTACTGAGCAAGGTCGGCCCAGTAAAAGATTTTGTCAATTTGAGAAATAAAGTTGGTTTATTCCAGCCAACTATTGTAATGATTTGTAATAATTATTAGTGCCAACTTGACAATCCGAATGGTATATATATAAAGGGTCAAGTTGTGAATTATGAGGATGCAAGTGAAAGGAAGAATAGTATGAGAAAATTTTGAAGGATGATTAGATATCCTTGAAGAGTAGCAGAGATATATTTGATCAGGAAGGATATAGTGAAGCAGAACAGAGATCTGTAATCAGCAATTTAGTTGCATCACTATTAGGTCACTTCATTGTTACTTTCTTACCATTGTAGCAGTGATTTCAAAATCTCCTAACTGAGTTAGTTTAATAGCCATTTTGTAAATCCTCTAACAAGGTGATAGTTCTATTGAATTGTTTCAAGACCTCTTACAAGGCCACTCCTAGCAGGGTCAGTAAATCCTCTAATAAGGTCACACCTAACAGTGTGTTTTGTAACCTTTTACCGGGTTGGCTCCTAATAGGGCATCACTTCAGAAGAGTGAAAATTAGTAACTAGTTACATTAGTGATTTTTCCCATATTGGGTTTCCACGTTAAATCTAGTGTCTCTTGTGGTCATGGTATTTTATTTATTCATGCATGTTAATCACTGATGAATGCTTAAGAATAGTTATAATTAACACTCTCTGTAATTACCGAGTTTTATCATTTCTCTGTATGACAATAGTAAATAATTTAATAGGACATCTAAGGGATCAGTGGTAATCTTTTATGGTTCACCCCTCCCCCCCCCTCTCAGTTACTACATCTATATTTCCAAAAATTATGTAAATGTATTTGTAATTGGAAAGAGTGAGAAATTGTAATAAGTAGAAAGCATTTGTAATAGTATGATGCAAAGTATATGAAACATATGTAATAGAAATAGTGAAAGATCAATGAAGAGATATTGATGCAAGAAGAATAAGGTTATGTACCTTGACCTATTTTTTAATTAGTGTATATTGTACATTACTTTTTTGGGTAGTGGGCTCAGCTAGTAATCACATTTTGTACTACCAACTCCTAATAGGGTTGAGGCTTCTAACAAGGTCTATAGTCCCTTAATCAGGACTGATACACTATATGTTTGTAATAGACTCCTAATAGGGTCAACATCCTTAATAGGATACTTTTGATTAGTGGATCTTTGTGGGTACCATCCCCACTGGGGTTTTCCCTTGGCCAGGGTTTCCTTGAGAAAAAATCATGTGTTATGAGTTCTTTAGTTTTATTGCTATGCATGTTGTTTAGCTTCTTATGTTATGCATGTATAAAGATAATCTGTTATATCTATAATTGGGTTAAAGATAAAGTTTGTAGAATACTGATTCACCCCCCCTTCTCAGTATTCCCTATTTCTAACAATTGGTATCAGAGCTTAGTTACTCAGAAAAGAATCATTCAAGGAAAGCCTAGCAGCTTGAGTAAGATCTCTATGGATATGGATCAACTATAGAAGAATCTTGAAGAAGCTCTTGAATAGATTGATATGCTTGCTGATGAAAGAGACACTCTGAAAGGAAAATATGATGATGCAAAGAACCTCATTGAGAAATTGAAAAACAAATTAGAAGATCTGAGATCTGAATAGAAATCTGAAGTTCTTATTGAAGATTGTGATAACAATTTGGAAAAAGAAAATGAGATCCTTAAGCATGAATTGAAGATAGCAAATTTGAAGCTTATTTTGAAAGATGAAAATGGAAAGAATGAAGCAAATTTGAAATCTAAGAATGAAAGTCTAAAAACTCAAAATGAAGGACTAAAATTTAAACTTAGAAATATAACATCTGAACTTGAGAAAGTCAATGTGTAGTATGTTGAACTTGAGAAATACAACAAGATTGTGAAAGGTGAACTAACTCAATCCAAGAAAAAACTTGAAAGGCTATATTCAACTAGTGAGAAGATTGATACACAAACATCTTTTCAGAAACCATTCTATGATAAGACTGGTCTTGGATTTAACACTCTAAAAGAAAATGATGAAAGCAAGGAACTAGATCTGAAAGTATCTGAAAGCTTAGATGAAAAGAAGTCTAATGAGATCAACAATTCTAAAGATACACCTAAATAAGAAGAATCACCAAAGCAAGATGAATCATCTAAAGGTATGCAACAAGAATTCAAAGGTAGATGTTTTTCTTGTAATACTATTGGTCATATGAAGAGAGATTGCATAGGTAAGCAATTTAAACCTGTTAATGGTTATTGTTATAACTATCATGGATTTGGACATAGAGCTATTGAATGTAAGAAACCTAACTTTATTGAGAATAATAATAATAATAGAATGTTTAGGAATACTAACAATGCAGATAAGAAACCTACTGAAGACATGAACATAAGAAATGGAGTAATATGTTATAGATGAAACAAGGTTGGACACATTGCTAGAAATTGTAGATCATAGATTAATCCACCTAGACCAAGATATGGAAACAATGGAATTTTTTGTCAGCTATGCAACAAGATTGGACATATAGCAAGATTTTGTAGAATGAACAATGGAGTTTTTCATCCTAACCCTAACCCTATAAATCATGAAAGAAGAAATGAAGATGCAGGTAATAGAAAGAAAGGTTGTTGTAGCAATACAGATGAAGTGAAGTTTGTTAAAAGCACAAATCAAGGAGACATATTCAACATTGAAGACAATCAGAAAGGTGAAGTATCAAGTGGTAAGAATGAATCCTTACCTAACCTATCTCAAAGAACTTAATTTATGAAAATTATGGTAGATTAGGAACTTAGATTAGTGTAGAAGTAGATTTATGATGAATTAAGTCCTGGACAATTAATGGAAGGTAGTTTATGATTTTATAATGCTATGGTTAAGAGAGCAAAGAAAAATATTATGTTTTACGAGATCACAAGAAGTTTTAAGTTTTGCAGGATAGCAAAAACAACTTTTTGGAAAGAAGTGGCAAAAGAATTGAATGCGATGTCAAAACTAAGTGAGATTGAAGTAATAAAAGATTATGATCGGTGTTATTTGATCATCAAAGCAAACACAAGTGTTAAAGAGATCAAAGAGTAGTGATTGGAAGCTTTTTGCAATGATTTGGTGAAGGATGTGAGCGTTGAATCTATGCAAGCCCTAAAATCATGAATTTGAGGTATTTTACTTGATAGATCTGTGAATCGGTAAAATGAATTTGAAGTAATCATGGATGTATCTTTAATTCACAATATTAGAGATAAAAATAGACCTAGAATGAAGATGGAACCAGTTGAACCTCTAGAAGAAGACCCTAAGTTAGCTTTATCATTCTTACCAGACAGAGTTTTGTACTTAGAGAATGTAAGAAGCTATATGGGATGCAAGTTATAAACCATCAGTGATAGTGATTTTACAAGTGAGTATGAGAAGATTTACAACTAGGAAATGTCATTGAAACAAGGATATGATCATTTGAAAGTCAATGAGATTGTTAAGTATGAATTGCATTATGAGTTTGATAATGAAGGATGCACTAAGATAATCCTTAGTAGAATTCATAATGGGAAGTTTTGGCTACAAGATAGAGTAATAGACATTACAACTGATTTGATTCATGAAGTCACTGGACTATCTAAATCTAGAGCTATTCCTTTAAATGAGAAGAACATGAGAAAGATAGTCATTGATAACACTAATTCATCCTATAATGGTACAGGAATTATAATTAGTAAGGTCAAACAACCTAATGTTAGATACCTATGCAAGATCCTAACAACCAAGTTTTGTGCAAATTCAAGAGAAGATGACATGGTAGCTGGAATGGTACACATAGTTTATTTGATGTGTGTTGAAAAAGCCCCAGTTGATATGTGTGAAATTCTAAGAATTCAACTATTCGAGAACTTGGAGAAGGTTAAGAAGACAAAGTATGCACAATTTAGATTTTCATCTTTGATCACTTACATGTTTTTTCATCTTTTGAGGAGCTTTCCTTACACCATAGGAAATGATTGGAATGATGGACAAAATACAATGGAAAGGATTAATGTAGTATATAGAAAGCATGTTATTAATAGTGTTAATGAGAGTCTAGTACTTTTTATTAAGACATTTTAGAATATTGTGTCTAGAAAATCAAGGATTCCACAATCTCTTGTGGAAAAATACAAGAATGAAATATGTTTTATGGTTGACACTGACTTTACATACATTGAAGTAGTTGAACCTAGAATTGAGTTCATAGACCCTCTTGGCTATGAAATATCTGAAATAGAGAGAGAAGAATATGTGAATAGGCTACTTAAGTGTAAGATTGACACTCACAGTAATAGATTTGGAACTTTTGAAGAAAATTTCAACTCCGCAAAGGCTATACTCGATGAGAAATAGTCTAAGAAAAGAGTTGACAACACTATTAAGAAAATATTAAAGGATACAGGATTGACAGAGAGAGAATTCTTAGTGGCAAAGTAGAAAGCATCAGCAATTAGAGATATTGGACAAAAAGAGATTTTATCTATACCTCCCTTATCATCTAGTGCAACACCAGTCAAGGTGAAAGTAGAGGAACCTGAGAAGGAACAAGTAGCAAGCAAGCCTACTAGATCTACTTCCTCCACACCAAGCAAGAGAGTGAAAGAAATTACTACTAGACCTAGTAAGCAGCAGAAAACTTTGGTGCCACCAGTACCTAGGAAAATTGAAGAAATTAATGATGATGACACTTTTGTGAAGAAGAAAGCATGGAAACCTAGAGTTGATACTGTTAGGGATTTTTCTTGTAGGACATAAAATGAGGCTTAAACTTGTTTTCCTTGAGACTGATTCCCACAAGAGAAAGACCTAATTGCTAAGGATTGGATAAGATCCTCCTTTGTTTTTGAGCTCCACAGACTCAGGCAGGTATTACCCCTTAATGATGACTATCTTTGTAGTATTCTTATGAGTGGACACTGACCAACTTCTAGTCTTCTTAATGCATAAACCTATAGAACACTTTGCATATGAATGTAATCACTTTAATGAAAATTTTAACCAGACAAAGTGTTCTTTAAGTGTAGCAATAATCAGTGCTTTAAGGATTCTCATCCTTCTTCCTTTTAAGGAGTGACAACCTAATATGAATCTCTCTTCACAAAATCAGGAAATATGAACTAAATGCCCTGGGCATAGTCCATTCTATCAAGTGCAATACACATAAAAATAAAAGGGTATTGATAAATAATGTAAATGCTTCAACTCCTTTTCTTAGATCGATAAAAAATATACTTGTGAGGAACAAATACCAAACCAGTGCCTAATCCTAAGGGCAACGGAGTCACAATGCAAATCAACAACTAAACCCTAACAAACAGTATGTCTTACATACCAACCAAAAATCCAAATAGGTTGCCTTACAAACTATTCTGTTAACCAAATATTGTTATCATCAAAGATCCATACAAATATATTTACACTCCAAGATGAAATATAAGCAAATTTAATTCTTTCCTTGAAAGAAGCTCATAAAATAGTCAAGCAGGTTCCCTTACAACTAGTATATTTCAAATGCCTAACATGAAAAACATACAAGAGTAAAATACATAAGCAAAGAGACAACAAAAGTAGATGGCAAAAGTTGCAGTGTATTTGTATTAAAATCAACTTGCCACTTACATTCACAATTCTATTACTTAGAAGACCAGACACAAAGCTTGGTGATCTGCTCCTAAACAATCTAGTTCTATTTTCTATATCCATCCAATCTCTATTCCTCTTTCTACCAACCCTTACAAAATGAGCTTTTCACTCTATATAGCCTTCTCACAACCACCTTGGAATTCCCTCATTAATGGGAATGCAACCAGCTTCGAGTGGTTGAAGAACCTAACTTTTTTAAAAAGCATAAAATACAACAAAATGTACAACCAACCCTTAGGTGGTGAAAGGACAAAATCTTCTTGGACTGATGCACATATTTGATTGCTCAAAATCTGACAATTTCAAATGCAAATATTTATGATAGCTCCTTGTTTTCAATGAGACATAGTGATCACCATTTCAAGCTATATTACACCATTCTTTAAGTGATAGCTTACCAACCTTGTTTTCCTTGGATCCGGTGTTAGGTGTGTCAGGTGTCCTTTTCAATCTTCATCCAAAATATCCAAATCAACTGCGACAGATCTAGCCCTTTTAGGCTTTGTCTTTTCATCCCATGTAGCTACCTGATCCTCTATTAGCCAATTAAATCCTTGGACAAGTTGAAGTTGGGCCTTTTGTCTCTCTGATCTAGTGTCTATGATTGCCTTGACATCTGACACAAACTTGGTGAGGTCCACCTCTGCTTTGACAACTTCATCTAGGGCCTTATTGAAGGTTACTAAATCAACATCATTATTCTCACCTAAAAATTCCTCTTTCCTAGGTAGTAGAAGATCAACATCCGATCTCCAATTATCAATGCTCTTTTTTGTCCCATCTATACTCAAAATCGAGGGGATGAATCTATTGGTACAGGAGTTGAACATGGATATCTTAGCCTCAGTCAAATTTTCTTTACCCTTGAAAAGAGGTAAAATGGATTTAATTCTGTCAATCTATTCACCAACTCCTACAACTATCTTCGATATGTCACTCCCTGTAGATTGAGAAAAAATCAATCTCATAAAAAGTGGTGCTCTGACAAACCATACTGTATGAAATCCATTCAAAATTTGTACATAATTGTTGATCTACATTTGTAATTCTGGCAATTTTCCATAAGCATTATAAAATAGGTCAAATTTATCTTTAAATACATTCATTCTATGCTTCGAAATACTCAAAAGGGCTTGCAATATTGCCTCATTCTTTTCATCATTGATCTTTTTCAATTCAGCTGCCACCTCCTCATCTATCATTCTTTGTGCCTCTGTCGCCACTGGCTACTCAGGAGGTGCAGGGGCTAGTATAGGGGTATTTATAATTTGCAATGGGAGTTCCTCCACCTACTTCTCTAATGCTATGACCTTTATTATCTGCAAGTCCCTATGCTTCACTAGGGCATTGTAATCCTCTAAGAGGTTGCCATATCTCTCTGACAGCTGTTTAGTTTTATCCTCATTTAATCTTGCAAATTGGGTCAAAACTTGAGAAATTTCTAGCTCCCCTGTATTGTGGATTGACCACACTATTTTATCTCCATCCATTTTCTCTTTTACATTCAAAATTTGTGGTTTCTTGTCTTTTGGATATAGACTCCACATGGCCAAGGCCTGACTTTTTGGGCTATACCCAAATCCTCTTATTATGTCCCCTACTTGGGTTTGAAAAGACAGGGTGAAATCTTCTTGTCTCTTTATCTGATCTATTATGAAGTTAGTATACAAACTCCACCCTAGCACAAGCAACATATTACTTTTTCTTACTAATTCCTTGGCCTCATCTAGAGTAAAATTTTCTTCCTAAGGGTCATATTCTTTCAATTATTGTAATGCCTCATCTAGCACTTGACCTTTGTCAGTTATTTGTACACTAGAAGCCACCTGTTGTTGCTTACTACATAACAAGAAAATTTTGAATTCCTCAAAATTCACAAAATTGTCATCCTTCATAAAGGCATCTTGCTCAATTAATCTTTCATCCTGGCCTAAAGCCAGAGGCAACTCTACATCTTTTGTTTCATACATTTTTTGCCTTTTAGCCTCTCTAACTACTTTCTTAATTTCATGGTGATGAAAGCTAGTCCCTGTGTAGAGGGCACTCACTCTATCTTTCTTCCTCCTCTTTGAAGGCTCACTAGTTAACAACTTTTTCTTTTTCTTTTGAGGCTCAGCAGTATCCTCAGAACTGGGAAATTCAGCAAGATCTACATTTTCTTTCTCCTCCCTAGGCCCTTTGGCCATTGGTTGTGTTAGCTCTTTTTCTTGTAGAATCGCCAATATAGCTATCAAACTTGACTCTCAAGTTCCCAATTCTGGATTCTTACAGGGAAAAGGCTAATTGATAAGGACCAAGTCCTTCTTCTACTTCGGGCTCCACAGACCCAGGCGGGGGTACCTATCTTCAGACTCACTACTTCACAATGAAATCCTATAGTGGATCAAAGGTTCTAGCAATGATTTACTAATACCTCTTGCTGCAACTAATGCAGAGCTTAGAAAGCCAATCCATGATATTAACAAAAGTAAACACTCATTGCAGAAAAATGGCAAGTGTGACAAGGATAAACTCCTTTTCAAGCTTTGAACTCAGGCAGGTTAACCCATGTCAGATCTACTTCTTGAAAGGATCACAACATTAGTTTATATCCTTAATACAAACATTATCTTCTTAGTCATTCAAACATACATGAAAGTAAATAATCATTTAAGTTTTGTTGATGATGAGATCCCTGCAAATCAAGGATAGACCAGTGCCTTATCCTAGGGTATAGAGTCAAACAGTGAAACATACATTTATAGAAATCTTCTAAATGAAACACAAAAAAATCCTAGATGAAATGCCTTACAATTCATCCTCTCTTAAACACATTTGATCTTCAAATTCTTGCCAAACTCCTAAGCTCTCAGAAATTAACCTAAAGACATTACCCTTTCCTTGAAAGGAACTAGAGATTAAAATCACAGATACCTTGTAAATGGTATATCAAAACTACCTTACAGATTCAATACACAAAAGCCACAGAATTCAAACAAGAAGAAAACTAAAATCATGCCAGGGAATTCTATTGTATTCCAGTAAAATTTCACTGCATCAATACATTTCAAAATCTGACAAAATATTCTAAGATTTCAACAATGGAGCCAAGCCTCTCTCTACAGTATATTTTCAACCTCTACAAAATGGATTCACTTGGTGCTCAAAAATCACTTCAAAATGACACAATTCTCATCGAATGATTTTGGACATAGGAAACAATGAGCTTAACTTATTTATCAATGCAGATCAAGTGTGTACAACTACCACAATTACTACAAATCTCCTTAATTGTTTCTACATTCAATTTCATATACCATTAGATTTCAAATTTTGAGTTAGCCATGTTTGGATGTTGACAGATAAATTAAACAACTCAAAAACAAGGCAAAGAGGCAAATGATTGAGATCCTACACTTTAAACCTATTTACATCATGCAATATTCCTTTGAAACTAATTGGATAGCTCATTAGTTTACTTTCCAGCTTGATACTGTACTTTGTCCACGCAGGCAACGGTCCCTTTTCTTTTCTTTTATCACCTTTTCCAACTGGGCCCATTTAGCGAATCTGTGAATGAAAGCCTCTCATGATCTCTGAATGCAATGTTAACCCTAGCATATATTCAGAGAACTGGTGACTAAAGCCTTCACGGGTTCTCGAAATGCAATCCTTAACTCATGATACTTCTCACAAATTAGAGAACACAGTGACACCCTTCGAGCACTTGACTGCAGTTATCATTTGGTGAACCAACGAACAAAGCCATCTCACATTATCTTAATGTCCTGGCTAACTATTAAATCTTTTGGAGATTTAGTGAACAAAGGGTTTGCACATTCGCTTAATGGATCACTTAACCACTAAATTACTTGGAGAACTGGCGAAGCCTTTACTCTCTGAATCATTGAATCTTTACTTTACCATCATCTTTACTCTGAGATTCTGAATGAACTGTTGATCTTGTCGATGATCTATGACTGTTGTTAGTTCCCTAAAATATTTGATCCTTGGTCATTTGATTATGAGATTCAGAAAACAAAGGGTTCATTGAATCGCCAGATCATATTAAACACTGAGTATTTCAATCCGTGATTAAGTGACTGAAGACTCAAAACTTTGGCGACCCTTTTATTCATGCATTCACCAAATGATTATGCCCTTTACCTTTTCCTTTTAGAGAACTCATGACCACATGATTCACTGAATTGCTAAATTATTTAGCTTCTTACTAATTTATTCCGAGAACAAGCGAACATTTGAAACAACCCATTCTGCCAAATTCTTCATACCAAACTATCAGGGCCGCCAAACTTAGAAGTCTTTACACAGTCACTCATTCACCAAATGAAACATGTAGGACCCAATAATATCTGAGATTAAACCACAACCATCAATCCTGACAATGATCTACGGTATTCACAAAGTCGCTAGGTTATTTTTCCCTTAACCACTAGATTCAGAGAATGAGCAATAACCATTGTCACCAAGTCACTAAGTGTAAGCAAAGAACCACCAAGGAATACGTGAATTGGAGATAATGCATTCGCCAAATCACCAAATGTTTTTTGATAACCACTGGATATTTGGAGACTACGTGAACAAAGACAATACTTAGCATTTTTAACATATTCTCCAGTTCACTGAATGGTTGAGGTGTTAATCGGGAGACTTAGAGACCACGTGACTAAAATGATGCTTAGCATAAGATTGACTTGTTCACTGAATCACCAAATACCATATGAGACATGCTATGACCTTTTTCGATTCAGCAAACACAAAACATTTAACACATGCACGATTTAATCAGCTCAAGTGTCTTAAAAAGGTAACAATGAAATAGAAGAGTAAGGGCTAATTATTAGGAGTTTGGAAAGAATTTGATGATCAAATGTGTTTAAGAGAGGATGAATTGTAAGGCATTTCATCTAGGATTTTTTTGTGTTTCATTTAGAAGATTTCTGTAAATTTATGTTTCACTGTTTGACTCTATACCCTAGGATAAGGCACTGGTCTATCCTCAATTTGCAGGGATCTCATCATCAACAAAACTTAAATGATTATTTACTTTCATGTATGTTTGAATGAATGAGAAGATAATGTTTGTATCAAGGATATAAACTAATGTTGTGATCCTTTCAAGAAGTAGATCTGACATGGGTTAACCTGCCCGAGTTCAAAGCTCGAAAAGAAGAAGGAGTTTATCCTTGTCACACTTGCCATTTTTTTCAATGAGTGTTTACTTCTGTTAATATCATGGATTGGCTTTCTAAGCTCTGCATCAGTTGCAGCAAGAGGCATTAGTAAATCATTGCTAGAACCTTTGATCCACTATAGGATTTCATTGTGAAGTAGTGAGTTTGAAGATAGGTACACCCACCTGGGTCTGTGGAGCCCGAAGTAGAAGAAGGACTTGGTCCTTATCAATTAGCCTTTTCCCTATAAGAATCTAGAATTGGGAACCCGAGAGTCAAGTTTGATAGCTATATTGGCGATTCTACATGAAAAAGAGCTAACAGGTTGTTCCATAGTGGGTGGATTATATATGGGGTAGCCACCATCACTATCCTCATCACATTCTGATTCTAAATGGGCCTTTTTGCCCTAATTTGCATCATTAATTTGATCTGTCATGGATTCAAAAAGTGTGTCAAATTGAGCCATCATCTGCTCAAGTATTTGTAGGTAAGGAAAAGCGAGAAAGAAACCCCCAAATACCAATCCTTTTCCTTTAAACTCCTTCTCAATCCTGTGTAACCAATCCAATTGTCTAATTCTTTTCTCCACCTCATCATCCTCAATGATGTTTCTGATCACATCCTCTTCAAGATATTCTTCATGTAGCTTATTGAAAGGAATGGTAGGCATGTAGTATTTCCTTGCAGCATCCATGAAACCTTTTGTATCCACATACCTATGTGGTGCTACAAACATCATGTACTTCTCTAACCAATCATTTACTTTAGTGAATGCTCCCTCTCCAATTTTAATATAATGTACCCTGAAGTGCTGAGGAGTGAGAGTCCCTTTCCTGTGGGAAGCCAAATGTTCTCTTTCTATCAACATGAATTGCCAGACAAACTCTAGAAATGCAACTCTTGGTGGTACATAGAATGGGAGTAGATGAGGAGGCTGAGGGCATCCATAAACCCTGATCATTGTATAGCTTGTCTCATAGTAAATATCTCCCCAATTGTGACCCTTGGTCCAATTATGAATAAATTGTTGGGGTCTCACCAGCTATAGGACTTTGGTCGATAATCTTGTGCAATTTACACCCAAACTCTAGAGAATGGGGTACACAATCCAGTTCTCAAAGGCACTAAAATCTCACCTAGGGCATGAAGGGCTCCAGAATCCTAACCAGAACTGTACTGGGTTAGGCCCTCCATTCCATGTCATCTAAGGCTTAAGGTCAGCCAGATTTATTAAATTGTAATTATGATACACAATTAGATGCATCAGTAGGGAGTAATGCATGAACCTGGGTTGAGTACCAGAGGTGAAATTCTTTAAGGATAGCAAACCCTCATGCATCATGTTTATGATATAACCAATAAATTCATACCCTTTGCTCATCATACAGCTTTGTAAATCCATTACTAACATCAAGATGTTAGATGTAATCCTCTCAAGACCTGCATCAATTCCCAAAACCTGGCATATCCCATATGCAATGTATTTCATGTAAAACTTCAGGTCTTTCTAGGCATACATAATCAATCTGGGCATAGGTGCAATATAGTTTTTATTCACCTTAGGCATATGATTCTTAATCTCACTGGAGACCAGAGCAGCCTCTCTGACATATCTATTTTCTAAAGCTTGTAAGTTGATTTCCATAGCCATTGGAAACTAAATCCTGAAAGCATTCATGAAATAATTTTGGTCTAAGATTATCAAGGGTGAACCATCCTCTTTCCTAATGGTCTTTGAGAGAGGATCATATCTCTAAGATAACATGAGGAGCAAGTCCACATCTAGAAAAACCTCTGGGACAATCAAGTTGGCCAACCCTGAAGTCCAAGGGTTTGAAACTGGTACAACACTATCACGGTTCTTGTAGAAATATGTAAACAGGCACATGCCTATGATTTTTGTAGTTTTAGCATCCCTACAATAAGTTAAGTCATCAACAAAAATATCATCACTGACCTTCTTGTTCTGAGAAGAACTAGGCAAGAGAGTGAGAAATTCATGAGAAAAACTTTCCTTTACTTTCTCCTTCGACCCCCAGTTGGTAGAATCTCCACTTGCTGTCATCTAACTCATCCTAATTGTAGCTTTGGAAATTCCTCTGCAAATTCACTGATCACACTACAATTCTAGAAAGCTTAGAAAACCTAGCACTCTGTACTTCTTCGATAATCTTTGCAACTCTCAAATGAGCCGCCTCTAGTTGTTTTAACCTGCAATATTGAATGTGCTACCATGTCTGATATCTCCAGCTATTGAGAAGTCACTTCTACCATTACTTTAGCACGCACGGGGTTTCAATTTACTAGCCATAACAGAGAAATTTTAAATTTGAACATTCCACGATATGGCAACTGAGGAAAAAGACACGTAGTCATTTTACAAATTTGGCACTTTAGAAAGGTATTCCAAGATCTAGCAACTAAGAAGAAATCTTATAGTTGCGGAATACTTTTGACTTTTGAAACTTCATTCTAAGATTTGGTGACCCAGCCATCTAGAGATCTAGCGAATGAAGGGAAAAAATCTCAATTTATTCTATTCTAAGAACTGGTGACTATAGTCAAAAACTATAGTCGTAGCAATATATTTGTCTTTGAAAACTTTCAATGACCACCTGACCTCGAGATCTGGCGACAAACCTGAAGTCTCATAATCTCATAAAATTTTGACTAATTGACTTCTTTCTTGAGATCACATGACCACCATTGATCTCATCCCTCAATTCATCTAGTGGTCCATATTAAGTCGTGAGAAGATTTCATAACTAACCGCTTGAACCCGCGACCTCGAGAAAACCATGTCGCTGAATCACTGAAAGATTATCACTTAACCGTCGGGAATCTAAAATCACATGACCACATAGTTGCTATATCACTGAATACAATCATAAACCATAGGTCCAAAACACTTCATTAACCCTCACTTGAACTTGTGCAAATCTGGAGACTTGGCGACAAAGACTTCTCACTAAATCTCACAATCTTTCACTTAACTAGGGTTTAATCCCGAGAACACATGACTGAGGCATTCTCCAAGTCATGAGATCATTTATTCACTCTGGGTTAAGACTAGAGATCAAGTGCCATCCATATGATCAAAAATAATGAATGGTTCTCATTAAATCTAACAATCCTTTGTCACTTAACCGCTACATTCAGAGATCTGGCAACAACTGTGTCATAGAATAACTAACTGCCAGAGAGATAGCCATCAACATAAAGAGATCACATGACCAACAGAACTTAGAATCCTTGAATGAAGAGATAAACCATCATATTATTATGACATCTAGAGACAACCACCAAGGAAGACCGCTGTTCCATCTCAAGATTCAGTGACCAAAAAGAAAACTCATGATCGCTGAGTAAAAGGTCACTTAAATAAATCATTGTGAGATCTCCCGACCATAGGAAAAACCAATTCAAGGATTACATGACTATAGTCTCTTAGTGAAAAATCAAATACGGCAGTCACTAGATCTCAAGACTATCATTGCGAGATCTAGAGACTAAAGGTGAAATGCTAAGTTGTTAGATAATAAAGAATATTATGAAAAGCTCACGAGATCGGGTGACAAAGGCTTTCAGGCAATTGCCAAACAAAAGGGAATATTCCTAAACTTTAAGGAGACTCAGTGAATAAGAGGAAAATAGAAGCACACATGCTTATTTTGAGACTTAAGTCATCTGATAAAGTAACAAAGAATTAGAACGTTGACGACCCAAACTAGGGTTTTTATGATTTTTCAAAGGCAATTAGACCTAGCAAACCCTTAAGACTACAATTTTTTCAAGATCATCCATGAATTCAGGGCAAAAAAAAAAAAAGAGATTTCTAACCAATAGTGGCTCTATTTGAGGATGTTAAAACGTGAGTTTGAACAAGAACCATGGGTCTCTAGGATGCAGACTAAAAAATGCACTGACCTAAAACTAGAAAGGAAGGACACAGACTAAGAGAAACACACCTATACAATATTTACAAGATATTTACATATGCATGCAGAAAGATTTAGTTGATGAAAGGCTTTAAGAATTGCCCATGCACTGGCAACTCAAAAACTTCATCATCCATACTCTTCAATAAGTAAGAGTCTTTTCCAAAACTTTCATGAATCACAAAGGGACCGAGCCATAAGGATTCAAAATTTTTATGCTTCCCTTTGTCTTCTTCTCTTACATTCCATTGAAGTACCAAGTCATCTACTTTGAAATTTCTAGTAGTAGCCCTCTTGTCAAACAAGTACTTCACTTTCTATTGCAATCTGATGTTGCTTTTTTGACTTTCCCTTCTCATTTCATCTAGCTTAGTCAATTGCATGATCATGTCCTGCAATGGTTCTAGCATATCCAATTCCTGATCCTGAATAAACTTATAAATAGGGAGAAAATTATTTATAGGCAATCTTGACTATAAGCCATATACAAGCTCAAAAGGAGATTTCCTAGTGGCTCTCTTTACCGTGATCCTATCTGCCCATAAGGCCAATTTCAACTTTGAATGCCAAGCTCTTTTATTTTTCTCAAGTGCTTTCTTCAAGATTGTTAGGATACTTTTGTTTCTAGACTCAACTTGTCCATTCACTTGAGGATGATAAGGAGATGAATAAGATGTCATGATTCCATTGTCTTTACAACATTCATTGGATTCATCTGATCTAAAACACATTGCATTATATGTAATCAATGTTATGGGAACACCAAATCTGGTTAAAATATTGTCAAGCAAAAAATCAATTACCACTTTACTAGTTGCATTCTTTGTGGGAATGGCCTCTATCCATTTTGTGAAATAGTCAGTTGCGACAAGCAGCTAACTATGTCCTCCACTAGATTTCTCAGAAAATTCCCCTATGAAATCCAATCCCCACATAGAAAATGGTGCTTTAGCAGTTATTGGGTTCAACAATAGTGCTCCTGAATATTTTAGTTTGGAAGAAAATTTCTGACAAGCTTCACACTTCTTCACAAACTGAAATGAGTCTTTAAATAGTGTAGGCCAAAAATAACTAGCCCTCAAGATTTTATGAGTGGTAGTCTTTGCTGAATAATGGCGTGCATCTCACTCAAAACCTTCTCTGCTTGATATCTATCAAGGAAAAAGAGAAAAATTCCATCTCTACTCTTCCAATACAAGTCTCCCTGTATCAATGCATATTTCTGAGCTTGCAATTTTAGGGACCTCTTCTGGTTGTCTATCATATGTCCTGGACACTTGGCATTTTTGAGGAAGTATACAATATCAGCATATTCTGGTTGCAACTCAGTACTTGTTATTGTCTTATCAGGGATTCCTTCATTGTTGATCTAGACCAAATCCATATTTTCTTCAGTCATCAACTTTGCTAGGCCTTGTCCTCTCACAAGCTTGGTAATATGGATTTCTAAATTGAGCTCTTGGATCTTGGAAATCCACTTACATCTCTTACCAGTAACTTCAGACAGTGAGGACATCCTTAACTATAGCATGAGGGACATATGCAATGACCTTAGCACAAACTAGATAAGGTCTAAAAGATTTCATTTCTTTTACTATGAAATATGCCTATTTCTCCATCATCTCATAATTTAACTCTGCAACTTGTAAAGACTTACTAAAGAATTCAATTGGATGGTCAAAACCTTCATTATCCTTCTGCAGTAGTACAATAGCAATTGTGTGAAATGATGCAAAGGAAAAGAGTGAAAATGGCTTAGTATAATCAAGAGACCTAAGCACACGTGCTTGTTAAACTAATTCTTTAATTTTATCAAATGCACCTTGAGCTTTAGTAGTCCATTGAAACTTCACATCTTTCTTGAGCAGTTTCACTATGGGCTTAACAATTTCAACAAAATTGACAATGAATCTTTTGATAAAGTTAATCTTTCCTAAAAAGGATTGCACTCCCTTAATATTTTTTGGTCCTATAACTCTCGTAATAGCCTCAACTCTATTTGGGTCAATTCTTATTCCTTCCTTTGATACAATGTGTCCCAGCAACTTTCCTTCCTTGACTACAAAATTGCATTTCTTTGGATTTAAAGACAGACCATACTCCAGAGCTTTGAAAAAAATCTTTTCTAGGTGTGAGCAATGGTCAACAGCTAATTTTGAGTAGGCAGTTAGGTAATTCTGGTAGACAATCATGAATAAGTCAATATACTCCTTAAAAGCAACATCCATGGCTCTTTGAAAAGTTTCTGTAGCATTTCTAAGACCAAATGGCATTCTGACATAAACATAGGTTCCCCAAGGTGTAGTGAATGCTATTTTGAACTGCTCAGATTCCTTTACTAACACTTGGTTATATCCAAAAAATCCATCCATCATAGACAATAATTCACATCCAGTGACCTTATGCAACATTGGCTCCATGTTGGGCAGTGAATAGTTGTCTTTCAATGATGCAACATTCAAATTTCTAAAATCTACACATAACCTGATATCCCCATTCTTCTTTCTAACTAGGACTAAGTTAGACACCCAAGTTGAATGCCATATAGGTTGGATTATTCTTGCATCACTCAACTTGACTAGCTCCCGCTGCATCTTAGGAGCTAACAATGGGTTGATGGGTCTCTACTTTTGCCTAAAAGGTTTTACCTCATCTTTCAATGGGATTTCATGTTGGAACAAATCCTCTCTATAAGCTTTTAGGTCATCATATGACCATGCAAATCCATGCTTATACCTTCTTAACAATTTTATCAAATTATATCTCAATTGAGGAGCTAGTCCCTTTCCAACATAAACCATTTGAGGTGCATTATGTGATCCCAAATTTATTTCTTCCAAATCTTCTGTCTTAGCATTACTTATTTTTGACATATGATCATTTTGGCTATTATATAGTGCTTTTAACTCAGTCAGGCCCTTGGGGATACTATTTGAATTCAATTGGATTACCTCATTTTCCATAACCATGTCCTTACCATCAACTTCCTCAACCAATGTATTGCAGTCTATAAGATGATCTTCATATATGTCAAGGCACTGAATAAATTTCAAAATGTCATGATCATCCTCAAAAACTTGCCAATTGTAAATGTTGTTTGACACAACTGGCCTAATTTTTATTTCAACTATTGAAACTCCATTCAAGGTTGAATCATCTCTTTTCAAAGCAACATTGGCCAAAAAATCAGCCATTATGTTCTTGGATCTTTCTACCCAACATATATTAAAAGCATCAAACATTTCAATCTAGTCCCAGATTACATGCTTATACAATTTCAACCTATCATTTTTAATAGCATATTTAGATCAAATTTGTGCCACCACAAGCTCATAATCACCAAAAACCTTTAAACATTTAATCCCATGTTTGATAGCAATATTTAATCCTAATGATAACGCCTCATATTCAATAGTATTATTTGTGCATTGGAAAGTCAACAAAAATGAATACTTAAAGGTGGTACTTGATGGAGATATGAATAGAACTCCATCTCCAGAGCCTTCCTTTGAGCATGCTCCATCAAAATACATCTGCCACAATCCATCTTGTTGTTCCCTCAGTTCTTGGGTCAAAGGATCTGAATCCTCCCTTTGTGAAATGGCTTTTTCCACTCTAAAGTTTTCCATGTCAACATCCACGTAACAATTCAACTCATCCATATTATTCAACTCTATCATGTGTGGGGTTTTGCTTTCTCTAGATACTTTCACATTATCATCATCAATACTAAAAGTTTCAAAGGACAAATCACACTGGATACTGCCTCCCATTGAAGTACTCCATTTTCTAGACAATAACATCCCATAGTGAGGTGGGCTATCAACCACTAGGACACTCATTGTCAACAACTTATCAGGGAAAGCTGCTAACCTATAAGGGAAAGCCCTTATGGTACCAATGATAGGGACCTCTCTTGAATCCATAGCCTAACATCTTCCATGAGGTGTATCTACTTTCAAACCCAAGGATTTCATTATTTCTGCAGGCATAACAGTATTAGAGGCTCCTGAATCAATCATGTAGTTTTTTAACAACTTTCCATTCACTATTAGGGACAAAAAGAAAGGATCGATAGTCCCTGTTGTGGTATTTATAACATTAGTATCCAAATACATCTAGGGGATCTCAAAGATGATCTCTCCACATTGATTTTTAGTTGAATCATTTGCTGTGGTAGTCACTTTACCATCCTTGGTGGAGTTTTGGGTATCAGAAGGAAGAACTCCTTGTACCCAACTCAAGGCCTTTTCTTTATGCTCTTCTATTCTCATCATTTCCAACAAGGGGACTTTAATAGTAATTTGTGACAACAATTTTCCCATGTTAACTAGGACATACTTGGGATCAACCACATCCTGCTTAATGATAGTTCTTCCTTATTGTTTTCATGCTCTAGAAGGCCTTGTTGATCCTTGTTCATGATTCTAACCTCCTTTTGGGTAGAGACAACAGTCTCTTGAAGAGGTTTCTTCTTTACCTTATAAGCTACATTAGGGGGAAAAAATTTCACATTCTTCTTGATCCTAGTCTTGCCAACAACATCGGCAACCTTATTTTTCTCTTGAGTTTGTTTTACATCTTGGCATGTTCTTTTGATAAATATGCCAGTTGATTTTTGACTTGAATCAACTACCACCCTATTTCTCAAATTGTAGTTACTTCTAGCTTGGGTGACCATATCTGCTATGATTTGTGTAATCTCTTCATTAGAAGGTCTCCGCAACACTACTATTTCATCATCTTTTAAGGTGTTGCACTAGAATCCATCCAAGTGACTGTCCTCTTCATCAGAAAGTACCTGTTGATAATAAGTCTCAATTTTAACTTGGGAATTGCCAACATCTTGATTTTCATCTTCTTCACTAGAATCTATTTCATCACATATGTATGATGAAGTCATACCACAACCTTGATCATCATAGGATTCCTCATGGTTATTGTCCTGCTCATCATCTGTAGAAACACTTTGAGCTATTGCACAGTAGTAAGGATCATTAGGTGACTGACAAAAAAAACACCATGGAACATCATCATTCATGTTTACTATATTCCTATGCAGGGGATCCAGAGTCTTATCAATTGGCCTATCTTTTCTTTCAAGAGGCACTGGCTTCCCATCTTTCCATTGGGTGTTATAGGGATAGTTCTACATTCTTGGTAATTTATTGTTGAAGTTGTTAAAGGCTGGCCTATCATTTCCCTATATTCTATTATTTCTTGCCTCATTAGGCTTCAAAAATTTTATTGCTTTCAAGACTTGCTTCAAACTATCATCATCTTTTGGTTTTGTATCAGGTTTCCCAGGCTCTTTTCTATTTGAGATTGAAGGCCTATAATCCTCTCTCCTTCCCAACTTCCCTGATATTCTTCTATTGCTTTCTATATTAATGGCCAGTCTGTAAGCTTCCACAAGATTTCTAGGGATATTATCTCTTAAAAGATACCTCATTTTGGAATCAAAAGCATTTAGATAAGTAACCAAACAAATCTTGTCATCTAGTCTGATTACTTGTAACAATTTATGCATCGCCTTTTGAAATCTAACATTGAACTCAAAAACTCCCTCATTTGTATTTTTCTTGATATTGTTGAACTCATTAAGCATCAAACCTTCATTGGTTTTATCACCATATTATTCTTTGAAAAAATGTTTGAACTATTCCCAAGAGCATATGCTAGCATGAGGCAAATTTCTAAACCAATCTCTAGCATCTTCTATCAGAGACTGAACAAAAAGCTTCATGATCACATCATTAGGCTCAATGTTGTAATCATCTATCACATCAATGAAACTTTTCAAATGTTCTTCACAAGTAATTGCATTGCTTCCAGTGAATTTTGGAAGCTTTTTCCTAATTTCATTAGGGATAGGATTTGGGTAACCAAGGATCCCATTAAAAACTAATTGCTTATGTCTGTCATGTACGGATCCTATTTGAGATGGGCTTGCACCCAAAGATGTGGATGCTTGAACATTTGAGATATTATAAGTTTTGAGCATACCTAAAGTTCTGGCAGTGTTCAACACATTTACACCTTGTGCTTGAGAAGTGGAAAGGGTATTGGTGGGTCCAGAAGACTACTTAAGGAAATCAATTTTTCTTTTTATTTCAGCTATAGTGGCTTCCAACTCTACCTTTTCTAATTCTTTGGCCAATATTTCTTATACCCTCTTGGCCTTTTCCAAGTCAACATCTAATCTTGCTACTTGATCTAGGGTTTTCTTGGCAGTATTTGTTTCATTTATTGAGATCCCTACAGCCTTTTGCTTACCTTTGTCCTTAGGATTTTTTTCCTCATAGATCTTATGGAAAAAAGGTCAGTCCTGTATTTGTTTAGTTATTAAAACATGATTTATGGCCTCAAAGTCTAGTAATTGCTTCTTCAATTGTTTGGCCCTGATCATAGCATGTCTAATCTTTTCCTTTTTTTCCTTTTCTCTCTTTTGTCTTATTTGAATTTGCTCCTGGATCCTTCTTTCCAATTCAAACACTTCTTCAAAGATTTCCTTGGAATTAGGAAGGGTTGTTTTTGATGAAGATTCTTGGGTAGGGATTTCTTCTTGGTGGTCACCTAATATTTGATGGTCTTGTAAAGGAGGAACGTGAGGAGAAGAGGGAACAGAAGCTAGTTTGCTCCTAGTTTAGCCCCTAGATCTCTTGTTATTTCTAGGGATTCCTCTCCTATGAGACTGTGCTCTTCTTCCATCCTTATCAAAAGGTGAGTAATAATCTTCATATTGGTTTAAACCCAAGTTAATTGCCTCCTCATATTCAGACGCATTTTCCTCTTGATTTGCCTGGATAGGCTCTTCTCTTCTTGCATTTCCTTTCTTTTTCCATGTAAAAGACATGTCATTTGTATTCCTATCTTTTCTCATATGACCTTGTCTTGATGGGGACAAGAGTTCTCCCTCTAGGTTATCTTCTAGATGTTCCTTCCTCCAAGATCTAGTATTTCTGTGAGTCATTGTAAAATAGTGATCTAAATTTCAAAACACTGGTTCAGAGTTTGGATTAGAGTCACCACCCAGAAATCCTTTTGGGGTTTGGAGAAAGAAAACAAAATAAACACTTTGTGTAGTATGACTAGAGATCTCAACTGTTCAATAATTTACTGACTCCCCAACAGAGTCACCAATCTGTTAGGGATTTTTCTTGTAGGACATAAAATGAGGCTTGAACTTGTTTTCCTTGAGACTAATTCCCACAAGAGAAAGACCTAATTGCTGAGGATTGGATAATATCCTCCTTCATTTTTGAGCTCCATAGACTCAGGTAGGTATTACCTTTTAATGATGACTATCTTTGCATTATTCTTATGAGTGGAAACTGACCAGCTTCTAGTCTTCTTAATGCATAAACCTATAGAACACTTTGCATATGACTGTAATCACTTTAATGCAAATTTTAACCAGACAAAGTGTGACTATAAGTGAAGTAATAATCAGTTCTTTAAAGATTCTCATCATTCTTCCTTTTAAGGAGGGACAACCTAATATGATTCTCTCTTTGTAGAATTAGGAAATATGAACTAAATGCCATGGGCACAGTCCATTCTATCAAGTGCAATACACATAAAAATAAAAGGGTATTGATAAATAATGTAAATGCTTCAACTTCTTCTCTTAGATCAATGAAAAATATACTTGTGAGGAACAAATACCAAACCAATGCCTAATACTAAGGGCAACAGAGTCACAATGCAAATCAACAACTAAACCCTACCACAAATACAACAGTATGCCTTACTTACCAACTACAAATCCAAATAGGTTGCCTTACAAACTATTCTGTTAACCAAATATTGTTATCATCAAAGATTCATACAAATATATTTACTCTGCAAGATGAAATATAAGAACATTTAATTCTTTCCTTGAAAGAAGTCAAGCAGGTTACCTTACAACTGGTATATTTCAAATGCCTAACATGAAAAACATACAAGAGTAAAAAACATAAGCAAGGAGACAACAAAAATATATGGTAGAAGTTGTAGTGTATTTGTATTAAAATCAACTTGCCACTTACATTCACAATTCCATTACTCAAAAGACCAGACACAAAGCTTGGTGATTTGCTCCTAAACAATCCAGTTCTATTTTCTATATCCTTCCAATCTCCATTCCTCTTTCTACCAACCCTTTACAAAATGAGCTTTTAACTCTATATGGCCTTCTCACAACCACCTTGGAATTCCCTCATTAATGGGAATGCAACACGCTTTAGGTGGTTGAAGAAACTAACTTTTTAAAAAAGCATAAAATACAACAAAATGTACAACCAACCCTTAGGTGGTGAAAGGACAAAATCTTCTCGGACTGATGCACATACTTGACTGCTCAAAATCTGACACTTTCAACTGCAAATATTTATGATAGATCCTTATTTTCAATGAGACATGGTGACCACCATTTTAGGCTAATTTACACCATTCTTTGAGTGATAGCTTACCAACCTTGTTTTCCTTGGATCCGGTGTCAGGTGTGTCAGGTGTCCTTTTCAATCTTCATCCAAAATATCCAAATCAATTGCGGAAGATCTAGCCCTTTTGGGCTTTGTGTTTTCATCCCATGCAGCTACCTCCTCCTCTGTTGGCTAATTAAATCCTTGGACAAGTTGAATTTGGGCCTTTTGTCTCTCCCATCTAGCATCCATGATTGCCTTGACATCTGACACAAACTTGGTGAGGTCCACCTCTACTTTGATAGCTTCATCTAGGGCCTTATTGAAGCTTACTAAATCAACATCATTATTCTCACCTAAAAATGCCTCTTTCCTAGGTAGTAGAAGATCAGCATCCAATCTCCAATTATCAAGGCTCTTTGTTGTCCCATCTGTACTCAAAATTGAGGGGATGAATCTATTGGTATAGGAGCTGAGCATGGCTATCTTAGCCTCAATAAAATTTTCTTTACCCTTGAAAATAGGTAAAATGGCTTTAATTCCATCAATCTCCTCACCAACTCCTACAACTATCTCCGGTATGTCACTCCCCATAGATTGAGAAAAAATCAATCTCTCAAAAAGTGGTGCTCTGACAGACCATACTGTATGAAATCCATTCAAAATTTGTACATAATTGTTGATCTACATTTGTAATTCTAGGAATTTTCCATAAGCATTATAAACTAGGTCAAATTTATCTTTAATTAGATTCATTCTATGCTTCAAAACACTCGAAAGGGCTTTCAATACTACCTCATTCTTTTCATCATTGATCTTTTTCAATTCAACTGCCACCTCCTCATCTGTCATTCCTTGTGCCTCTGTTGTCACTGGTTGCTCAGGAGGTGCAGGGGCTACTACAGGGGTATTTATAATTTTCAATTGGAGTTCCTCCACCTACTTCTCTAATGTTGTGACCTTTATTATCTACAAGTCCCTATCCTTCACTAGGGCACTGAAATCCTCTAAGAGGTTGTCATATCTCTCTGATAGTTGTTTAGTTTTATCCTCATTTAATCTTGCAAATTGGGTCAAAACCTAAGAAATTTCTAGGTCCCTATATTGTGGATTGACCACACTATTTTATCTCCCTCCATTTTCTCTTTTACATTCAAAATTTGTGGTTTCTTGTCTTTTGGATATAGACTCCACATGGCCAAAGCCTTACCTTTTGGGCTATACCCAAATCCTCTTATTATGTCCCCTACTTGGGTCTTAGAAGACAGGGTGACATCTTCTTGTCTCTTTATCTGATCTATTATGAAGTCAGTATACAAACTCCACCTTGGCACAAGCAACATATTACTTTTTCTTACTAATTCCATAGCCTCATCTTGAGTAAAATTTTCCTCCTCAGGGTAATATTCTTTCAATTGTTGTAATGCCTCATCTGGCACTTGACCTTCCTCAGTTATTTGTACACTAGAAGCCACCTGTTGTTGCTTACTCCATAACAAGAAACTTTTGAATTCCTCAGAATTCACAAAATTTTCATCCTTCATAAAGACATCTTGCTCAATTAATCTTTCATCTTGGCCTAAAGCTAGAGGCAACTCTACATCTTCCGTTTCACACTTTTGTTTCTTTTTAGCCTCTTTGACTACTTTCCTAATTTCATGGTGATGAAAGCTAGTCCCTATGTAGAGGGCACTCACTCTATATTTCTTCCTCCTCTTTGAAGGCTCACCAATTAACAACTTTTTCTTTTTCTTTTGAGGCTCAACAGTATCCTCAGAACTGGGCAATTTAGCAAGATCTACATTTTCTTTCTCCTCCCCAGGCCCTTTGGCCATTATTTGTTCCATAGTGGGTGGATTACATATGGGGTAGCCACCATTACTATCCTCATCACATTCTGATTCTGAATGGGTCTTTTTGCCCTGATTTGCATCATCAATTTGATCCTTCATGGATTCAACAAGTGTGTCAAATTGAGCCATCATCTACTCAAGTCTTTGGAGGTAAGGCAAAGTGGGAAAGAAACCCCCAAATACCAATCCTTTTCCTTTAAAATCCTTCTCAATCCTGTGTAACTGATCCAATTGTCTAATTCTTTTCTCTAGCTCATCATCCTCAATGATGTTTCTGATCACATCCTCTTTGGGATATTCTTCATGTAGCTTATTGAAAGAAATGGTAGGCATGTTGTATTTTCTTGCAGCATCCATGAAACCTTTTGTATCCACATACCTATGTGGTGCTACAAACATCTTGTACTTCTCTAACCAATCATTTACTTTATTGAATGCTCCCTTTCCAATTGTAATATAATGCACCCTGAAGTGCCGAGGAGTGAGAGTCCCTTTCCTGTGGGAAGCCAAATGTTCTCTTTCTATCAACATGAGTTGCCAAAGAAACTCTATAAATGTAACTCTTGGTGGTACATAGAATGGGAGTAGATGAGGAGGTTGAGGGAATCCATAAACCCTAATCATTGTATAGCTTGTCTCATAGTAAATATCTCCCCAAGTGTGACCCTTGGTCCAATTATGAATAAATTGTTGGGGTCTCACCAACTGTAGGACTTTGGTGGATAATCTTGTGCAATTTACACCCAAACTCTGGAGAATGGGGTACACAATCCAGTTCTCAAAGGCATTAAAATCTCACCTAGGGAATGAAGGGCTCTCGACTCCTAACTAGAACTGTACTAGGTTAGGCCCTCCATTCCATGTCATCTAAGGCTTAAGCTTAGCCAGATTTATTAAATTGTAATTGTGATACACAATTAGATGCATCAGTAGGGAGTAGTGCATGAACCTTGGTTGAGAACTAGAGGTGAAATTCTTCAAGGATAGAAAACCCTCATGCATCTTGTTTATGATATAACCATTAAATTCATACCCTTTACTCACCATACGGCTTTGTTAATCCATTACTAACATCAAGATGTCAGATGTAATCCTCTCAGGACACGCATCAATTCCCAAAACCTGGCATATCCCATATGTAATGTATTTCATGTAATACTTCAAGTCTTTGTAGGCATATGGAATTGATCCAGCCATACGTGAAATATAGTTTTTATTCTCCTTAGGCATATGATTCTTAATCTCCCTAGAGACTAGAGTAGCCTCTCTGACATATCTATTTTCTAAAGCTTGTAAGTTGATTTTCTTAGCCATTGGAAACTAAATCCCAAAAACATTCATGAAAGAATTTCAATCTAAGATTATCAAGGGTTAACCATCCTCTTTCCTAATGGTCTTTGAAAGAGGATCACATCTCCAAGATAACATGAGGAGCAAGTCCACATCTAGAAAAACATTTGGGACAATCAATTTGGCCAACCTTGAAGTCCAAGGGTTTGAAACTAGTACAACACTATCATGGTTCTTGTAGAAATATGTAAAGAGGCACATGCCTATGATTTATGGAGTTTTAGCATCTGTATATTAAGCTAAGCCATCGACAAAAATATCATCATTGACCTTGTTCTGAGAAGAACCAGGCAAGAGAGTGAAAAATTCATCAGAAAAACTTTCCTTTACTTTCTCCTTCGACCTCCGGCTGGTAGAAGCTCTACTTGCTATCATCTGAGTCATCCTGACTATAGCTCTAGAAATTCATCTGCAAATTCATTGATCACACTACAAGTCTGGAAAGCTCAGAAAACCTAGCGCTCTATACTTATCCAATAAGCTTTGTAACTCTCAAATGAGCCACCTCTAGTTGTTTTAACCTACAGTATTGAATGTGCTACCATGTCTAACATCTCCAGCTATCAAGAAGTCACTTCTGCCATTACTTCAGCATGCACAGGGTTTCAATTTACTAGCCATAGTAGAGAAATTTTAAATTTGAACATTCTACTATCTAACGACTGAGGAAAAAGACACGTAGTCATTTTACAAATTTGCTGCTTTAGAAAGGTATTCCGAGATCTGGCGACTAAGAAGAAATCTCATAGTCACAGAATACTTTTGACTTTTCAAACTTCATTCTAAGATTTGGTGACCTAGCCATCTAGAGATCTGGCGACTGAAGGGAAGAAATTTCAATTTATTCTATTTTGAGAACTGGTGACTATAGTCAAAAACTATAGTCACGACAATATATTTGTCTTTGAAAACTTTCAGTGATCACCTGACCTGGAGATTTGGTGACAAACCTAAAGTCTCTTAATCTCATAAAACTTTGACTATTTGATTTCTTTCTTAAGATCATGCGACCATCGTTGGTCTCATCCCTCAATTCATCCAGTGGTCCATATTAAGTCATGAGAAGATTTCATAACTAAGCACTTGATCCCGCAACCCTGAGAAAACTATGTCACTAAATCACTAAAAGCTTATCACTTAACCATCAAGAATCTAAAATCATGCGACCACACAGTTGCTATATCACTGAATACAATCATAATCACAGAGCCAAAGCACTTCATTAACCCTCACTTAACCTCAAGAAAATCTGGAGACTTGGCAACAAAGACTTCTCGCTAAATCTCACAATCTTTCACTTAACTAGGGTTTAATCTTGAGAACACATGACTAAGGCATTCTCCAAGTTGTGAGATCATTTCTTCACTCTGGGTTAATATTGGAGATCAAGGACCATCCATATGATCGAAAACTATCAATGGTTCTCATTAAATCTAACAATCCTTTGTCACTTAGCCGCTGCATTCAGAGATCTGGCGATAATTGTGTCACAAAATAACTAACCACCAGAGAGATAGCCATCAACATTAGGAGATCACGTGACCAACAGAACTCACAATCGCTAAACAAAGAGATAAACTATCATATTATTACAAGATCTAGAGACAACCGCCAAGGAAGACCACTGTTCCATCTCGAGATTCAGTGACCAAAGAGAAAACTCATGATTGCTGAGTAAAAGGTGACTTAAATAAATCATTGTGAGATCTCCTAACCATAGGAAAAACCAATTTAGAGATTATGTGACTATAGTCTCTCAGTGAAAAATCAAATACAACAGTCGCTAGATCTCAAGACTATCATTGTGAGATCTGGAGACTAAAGGTGAAACGCTAAGTCATTAGATAATAAAGAATATTCTGAAAATCTCATGAGATCGGGTGACAAAGGCTTTCGGGCAATCACCAAACAAAAGGGAATATTCCTAAACCTTAAGGAGGATCAGGGACTAAGAGGAAAATAGAAGCGCACATGCTTATTTTGAGACTTAAGTCATCCTATAAAGTAATAGAGAATTAGAACGCTGACGACCCAAACTAGGGTTTTTATGATTTTTCAAAGGCAATTAGACCTAGCAAACCCTAAAGACTGCAATTTTTTCAAGATCATCCATGAATTTAGGGAAAAAAACAAAAAAATGAGATTTCTAACCAACAAAGAGAGTGAATGAAGAAATTATAAAAGATGGAGACTTCACTAAAATGAATAAATACTATGGCCTCTATGACTATTCTGATAAATTGAATCTTGAAAATGTTGTGGTCAAGCATTTGATTCTGGTTAATAAGAGTTTTGACTCTATACAAGGAAAGATACATGATGACTTATTACAGAAACTTGCTAATAGGAAGATGAGAGCACAAGAAGAAGACAAATCTATCAAAGAGAATCTTGTGAAGAAACTATGTGATGTAAGAGATGATGAACATCTTAAACAAATTTTGAAGCCCCTTAGCACCCATTTAAGGAAAAAAATGAGAACCATTCAGATTATGGTAGGACAATATGAATAAGTGAATGTAGAGACTGAACAAGCAATAGTTAAAGTTATGGCAGAAATTATTGGAGAGACATCAGTTGCAGCAGAGCAAGTAGTAGAAGTAGAACAAGAGGATATTCCCTCTCCATCGGCTATTAACATTGAAGAATAATCTATGAATTTTGAAGGTACAAGGATCACCTTGGATGCTAATGATAATGTATTCAAGAATCTAGAGAACATTGTTGACAATTCGGCTCTTGATGAACTGGATAGAACTGCAGAAGCAGAGCTAACCCAATTTATTGTTGAAGAACCCAAAGTATCAAAAGTACAAGCATCTGTACCCTCTAAAGAAGAAATCAATCTTACTCCTGAGACTGGAAACAAGAAGCAAACTGGATCTTTCTTTGAGGATTTGGGTTCAGAAGTGGATGATGATGATCAGATGGAATTGATCACATCTTTGAACAAAATCATTGGGAAGAATAAGAAAGTTAAAAGTCTAGAATGATGGCTGAAGGACCTAACTAAAAAGGTACAAAGTATTGTGACCACACAGATTGTAGACGTAGACCCTATGGACAAGGCACAAAAAGTGATGAGCACTTTTGATGATGACTTCACTAACCTAGCTAATATTACAAAAGTGAAAGCATAGGTAGATTATGAGGCTAGAATGTTATTGAACATTAGTTAGTACATTAGCAATGATATCAGTACTCTTGATATTTGTATCAAATATTTGAGGAAACATTTGGAGATAGGAAAAGCTTTGTACATATAATGTACAAAATTAGAGACTTTGACAGTTGAGGAAGATCAGAAGATAAAATTGAAGGAAGCTAAGATTCTGAATGAAACAAACCTTCTATCTAACCCTAGAGTGAAGGTCAGTAATGTTGAGAAGAAAGTTAGGAAACTTTTTGATGAAATCAAAATTTTACAAGATGAGAAAGACAGGAAGTTGAGGAGATATACTCTTTTGAGAGCGCATGTTACTATGAAGTTAAGTGTTATTGAAGAGTAGTTAGAAGATTGTCTTACAACTAAGACATCTTTTCAGAAATTCAACTTTGAAAACCTCCAAGCTTGTCAAATAGCATCTTATGGACTAAGTGCACTACTCAATGTGGCTGATTCCATTAAGAAGTCATGGGAAAAGGAGATAGAAAATATGAAGATAGATTTTTTAGATTGTGTTGCAAGCCTACCGACTTTGTAATAAATACATTAAGGTATAACTTTTTTTATGATACAATTTTGTAGCCCTCCCTACCATTATTTTGTCATTGTTGTCAAAGGGGGAGAGATATTTAGCAAAAAATTGATAATATAAGATAAGAGTTGATACTCTTAGGGGGAGTATTGTATTGTAGATAAGATTTTTTGAGGATTTATAAGGATAGTATATATATGTTATACTATGGACACAATTTTGTCAATTTTGAGATTTTGGAGTTTCACACTTAGCCAATTTTCTCATATGTTGCCACCAATGACAAAGGGGGAGATTCTTGGCAATTTGGCTAAGTTGATTACATAGATGTTGTCATTATGGCAACATATGATCCACATGAAGATAGAACAAGTTAGAGAGCAAGTAAGACAGAGCGCATTGCATATTTGTATAAGTATGAGACAATACTTTTACCAGTGTACCCAGACATAGTTTTTGTTTGCGACATTGACTGGAGTGAGTTCAGTGCTTGCGCACTTGAACATAGACTCTATGGTGACTAATGATGACCCATCTTAGAGTGCAAGTTAGTATGGCATGTACGGAAGAAGTTATGATAGTTTTATTGAAGATAGTGTGAAGCCGACAGGATAGTATATGAAGGCAAAATTGGTAAAGAGTCAAGGGATTATTTTTTTTATCAAGGTAAACTCCCTATTATATATTTTGCATGTAACAAGGTTGGTCATATAGCTGCTAGATGTCATGACAGGAAGGATAAAGATGAAGAAAGAAACAACAGACACAAAGATAGAAGAGATGACAAAGGCTATCGAAGGTACAAAGACTAAAAAGGAAAAGGTAAGAAATCATGTTACATTGTTGAAGAAGAGACTGAAATTGATAGTGATGATTTTGAAATTGAGGTAGTCTATGTTGCAATGAAAGATGTATCTAATGAGGATGAGAAAACTACATTGATTTCCTATGTGAACAAGAATGATAAATGGATTATTGACAGTGGTTGTTCACATCACATGACTGGTGACAAGAGTAAGTTTGAGACCCTACATCATTATAAATGTAAAAGTGTAACATTTGGTAATGATGCACCATGTCCTGTTAGAGGAAAAGGATTGATTAAACTGAATGATAAGATCTCTTGTGAAAATGCTTATTGGGTTGAAGGATTGAATTATAATTTGTTAAGTGTTGCTAAGCTCAATAGAACTGGTTACCGAGTGGAATTTCATCACAAGACAGCTAAGATATTTGATGCTACTGGTGAACTGATTTAAAGTGGTGAGTAGACTAGAGGTAATTTGTTCTATCTTGACCTGTCTGAAGAAATATGTATGTTTTCACAAGTTGATGACATTTGGTTAAGGCATAAGAGGCTATGTCATGTTAACTTTGACAATCTAGTAGAGATAAGTAAGAAGAAGAAAGTAAGAGACCTACCTAGATTGAAGAAACCTGAGAATGTGATGTGCAAAGAATGTCAGTTAGGAAAAATGACTAAGACAAGTTTCAAGAGAAAATCCTTTACTTCTGAACACATTTTAGATTTGGTTCATACTGAGCTTTGTGGACCTATGGGTGTACAAAGTTACTGTGGTGCTAGATATTTTATCCTGTTTGTTGATGATCATACCTGGATGATGCATGTAATGTTTCTAAAGGAAAAATCTGATGCTTTTCAAATTTTCAAGTGGTATTTGGCTAAGATTGAGAAGGAGATAGGTAGGAATGTGAAATGTCTTAGATCTGACCATGGTGGAGAATTTACATCAAATGAATTTAATCTATTTTGCAATGATAGAGGAATCAAAAGACATATGTCTACACCTAGGACACCTCCATAGAATGGCATAGTAGAAAGAAGAAATAGATCTATTTTGGCCTATGCTAGGACACTATTGATTGAAAAGAATGTGGCACAAAAATACTAGAAAGAAGCTATAAGTACAGCTATTTACACTCTTAACTAGGTAAAGATCAAGAAAGGTAAAAATCTAACACCCTATGAATTATGGTATGGGCATGCACTGAGTGTTAAATACTTTAGAATCTTTGGAAGCAAGTGTTACATATTGAAACACAATAGGAATGGAAAGTTTGATGCTAAAAGTGATGAAGACATATTCCTAGGCTACTCCACAAAAAGTAAAGCTTATAAGTGTTTGAACTCTAACACTAAAAAAATTGTGGAAAGTGTGAATGTAAAAATTGATGAGTATGCAGAAAGAAATGAGGTTGATAGAAAAAGAGAATCAGAAGATTATAGATCTTTTGTGTACATTGAGGAAATAGAAGAGGCGGGTAACAGACTTGCACCTAATGTCGAGTCTCAAGTAAGCAATGCCGAGCAATAGATAGATGATGTCGAGCATCAGGAAAATAGTGCTGAGAGAGAGCAAGAACATAATGAGCTACAAGATAATGCTGCCGAGGATCAGGAAGAGGTTTTTGAGCATTCAGAAGCTGAATTTGACAATCTTGTTGGGGAACCTGATTAAATAGAAGAGAAAAATGTTGAACCTATTTTGGAAAAATATGTAAGAAGACATCACAAGCCTGAATAGATAATTGGAGATAGAGACACTGAAATTCAAACCAAAAGCAAGACAAAAGATCCAACATGCTTACTATGTGAATTTGAACCTAAGACAACTAAAGAGGTATTAGACTAGATACAAGCAATGAATGAAGAGATTGACCAGATTGAGAAAAATGAAACCTGGACTTTGGTGCCGAGACCTGTAGATAAGAATGTTATAGGAACAAAGTGGGTATTTTGAAACAAGTTGAATGAAAAAGGTGAAATCACTAGGAACAAAGCTAGACTAGTATGCAAACACTACACACAAGAAGAAGGAATTGATTATTGGGAGACATTTTCCCCTTTAGCTAGATTGGAAGGAGTGATAACTCTGCTTGCATATGCTGCTTATAAAGATTTCAAGGTATATCAAATGGATGTCAAGTCTGCATTTTTAAATGGTATACTAGAAGAAGTTTACATAGAATAGACAGAAGGTTTTATTGATCCAAATAGAAGACACATGATATGCAAATTGAAAAAAGCTTTATATGGATTGAAACAAGCTCCTAGAGCATGGTATGAGTGGTTACATAATTATCTGATACAGATTGGATTTTCCAGGACAAATGACACAAGAAATGTGTATATGAAAGATGAAGAAGGTAGAGGTATTTTGTTGGCCAAAATTTTTGTTGATGACATTATTTTTGGTGGACAAGATGCATTGTGTAAAATTTTTTCACATGAAATGCAAACTGAATTTGAGATGAGTATGTTTGGTGAGATCAAATTCTTTGTTGGTTTACAAGTATATCAAATGAAGAAAGGTATTTTCATTACACAGTCTAAGTATGTTAATGAAATACTAAAAACCTTTGGAATGGAAGATGCTAGACTAGTGGGAACTCCTATGGTTACTAGACAAAAGTTATCTAAGAATGATGATGCTATAGAAGTTAACTAGACTTTGTACAGATCCATGATTGGAAAATTGTAGTATGATGTACATAGTAGACTTGATATTGCATTAGCTATTAGGATTGTGGCAAGATTCTCTACCAATCCTAAGGAAACACACATGATGGTGGTGAAAATAATCATGAGATACTTGAAAGGAACTGTTGACTATGGGTTATACTACAAGAAGAATGACAAATTTGAGCTTAGAGTATATACTGATGCTGATTGGGCAGGAAATGTAGATGACAAAAAGAGCACTAGTGGTGGAGCTTTCTTTCTTGGACACAGATTAGTCTCCTGGACAAGCAAGAAATAAAATTGCTTTTCCCAATCTACTGTTGAAGCTAAGTATGTTGCTACTGTAGTAAACTGTTCAAATTTGATATGGATAAAATAGTTGTTGATAGGCATGAAAGAAGAAATCATTGAACCTGTTGTTATTTTCTTTGACAACACAAGTGCTATCAATATTTCTAAGAATCTAGAAATGCACACTAAGACCAAGAAGATAGCAATCAAGTATCACTATTTGAGGGAATTGGTACAAGACAAGGAAGTCTGAATGGAATATGTGAATACAAAAGAACAATTGGTAGACATATTCACTAAAGCTTTACCTAAAGAAGCTCATGAGTACCTGAGAAGTCAATTAGGGGTCCTTCCCCTAATTGAGGCTGCCTAGCCAAGCTAGGAGCACTACATCAAATATGCTACAATAGAACATTTGACACATTGATGCAAAAGATTGTCACACTTTAGGACTATCCTAGAGCTATGAAGAAGAAATATATATAACAAATTAGTCATAAGCAAGATGACAGAGTGAGAAACACTATGCTGAATAGATATATCTACATCTGTTGGATGTATGTTTGAGTTGCTACTTTCGCATTTTTGTCAAAGAGGGAGATTGAAATAAAATGATACTATAACACATGACATTGAAAGTAAGGGAGATGATGAACTGAAATGAAAAATTAGGATAGATGGAGATCCAGATGCTTCTGACGATCACAGAAGTGAGATTTACTGATTCTAAATCATAATGAAGCTAAGGATATTATAAATTTTCTCTGATGGATAGATAAGTTTTTGGATTGGTTAGTAATCAATGTGTTATTTAGGTGATATCATATGGTGTTGCCATCAATGCCAAAGAGGGAGATTGTTGGAAACTACAATTGAAACAATTGTTGTATTTTCATTGATGTCAAACCTTAACTGGTAAGATTGTTGCTACTTAAGAAAGTACTATATCTATGGTGAGAAGGGAAAGAAAGGTTGGTAACAATAGCACCTAAGGAAAGGTTGAGTTATCTTGATACTACAAAGTGTACTTGATTATGTTGCACAATGATGAGACAATGTATTTTTTATCTTAGTAAGATTGAAGACTAAACTAGTAGGCTTAACTGAGCAAAAATGAAGAAATCAAGTTTAAGCCAAGTTACGAAAGAGTCGACCAAGTTAGTGGATGCTGAGCAAAAATCTAGTGTCGACCGAGTATCAGTATTTGCCGAGGAAATAGTTTTAGTAGTGACTGAGCATCTTACATGGAGACCAAGTGGATGATCACAGTATTGACCGAGCATCAACAATTTTATATTTGAAGAGAATTTAGATTTGGAGCCGACATTGTTGAATTCTTGGATTATGTAAAATGTGTTGACTTTATTTATTGATTGTATGGAAGCATTTAATGCTTTGTAAAATGTTTTATTGTAAATCTTTATGATATTTGAGATGATTCTAGAAGAGGAGACAAAGAACATGAAGTGGGTAGATTCAATTTATTTGACCTAACCCTAAGATCTATGAAGGAGATTAAACGAAAAAATAAAATTTAACCTAATAGAGGAAAGTATTAAGGCAACCGAAGAATTAGGTATGTGAATGCATGGGTGAAGTATATGCTGGAAGAAAAGTAAAGTTTTATTGACTGTATAAGAAAAAAGGCTGAAGAAAAAGTGTGGTGATTGCTTGAAGGAAAGTTTTGAGTAGATCAGTAGTGGAGATAGAAAAGTTTCAAAGTTAGTAAACCAGCATTTGCATACGAAATCGGATCTGATATTTTCTAAGTGAGTTGTATGTTTTTAGATCAATAATACTACTACTTTCTAACCATTTTAATAGTCAAAATCCTTTTAACAGAGGTTGACCTAACAATCATATGTTAAATCCTTTGAACAAGGTTGCATTATAATGGAGTGTATGTAAGTCCTTTGACTAGGCTCACTTTTAACAGGGTAATTAAAATCCTTTAACCAGGTCACACTTGACAGTGTGTATTGTAACCTTTGACAGGGTTGGCTTTTAACCAAGCTCACTTTAGAAGAGTGAAAATAATAGTAGCATGTTACAAAGTGGTTTTTCCCATATTGGGTTTCCACTATAAATCCTGGTGTCAATACTTGTGTGAATGTTTTGGGTTTGAACGTTTCTGTGTTTTACAAGTTAGATACAGCTGGGTAGTGGACTACTGAGTTATATGTTTCTATTATTGAATCAGTGATGACCAAATTTGTTTTGGTTGCTTGATTTGATTTAAAGAAAAGTTATTTTATACATCAGGACCTGAGAACAACTAATTCACCCCCCCTCTCTATTGTTCTAAATCATATTAACAATGTCTTAACAATATAAAGGGATGACATATTAGATGTTTACTCTTGGTTAAAGCTATTGGTATATATGTAAATGTATTTATAATTGTAAAGAGTGAGAAATTGTAATAAGCAGCAAGCATTTGTAATAGTATGATGAGAAGTATATGAAGCATATGTAATAGTGATAGTGAAAGACCAGTGAAGAGATATTGATGCAAGAAAAATAAGGTTATGTACCTTGACCTATTTTTTAATTAGTGTATATTGTACATTACTTGTTTGGGCAGTGGGCTCAGCTAGTAATCACATTTTGTACTATCAACTCCTAAGAGGGTTGAGGCTTCAAACAAGGCCTATAGTCCCTTAATCAGGACTGATACACTATATGTTTGTAATAGACTCCTAATAGTGTCAACATCCTTAATAGGATACTTTTGATTAGTGGATATTTGTGGGTACCATCCCCACTGAGGTTTTCCCTTGGCCAGAGTTTCTGTAAGAAATGATAAGGAAGAGAAAAAAAATGATCTTGTTTAATCTAATGAGCAAGGTGTGAGGAAATGTATACCATGAAATAAACCAAGTCAAGAAGCATTCACCATACAATATGAGACAATGTTTTGAAGGGGGAAAAGCGTAAAAAAACCCCCGTGATATTATTATGAATGGGCCAAAAAAAGGCCTAAGAGAGAGAAAGAGAATGAGAGCAAAATGCTCATACAATACTTCAAGAGAATGAGAATGAGAAACTAAGTGTTGCAAGTGAATGTATAAGAATGAGAAAAGAAGCATCTCTTATGTAGAGATGAGAAGAAAGGAGTTGAATGTAACTCCCATGTGCATGTGAACCACTTTCATAGTGTGTATGCCACTTGTGCTATTTCCTCTTAAGGAGGAATCTAGGAATAAAAGAAATTATAAATAAATATTATGTCCTCACACATGGAAAAGAGGACAAGTGTACATATAGGGATTCTATAGGAATCTCCTACTAACATAATAAAAAAATACGTTGGTTTATAACAAATCAGCAACGAAAGATTAATTCTAACATCCCTCTTTAATCTTTACTTGGGGAAATGAGCTTGATGGGTATGAGACCCAAATTATTACAATAATCTGCAACATGTTCATGGTTGTGAGGCACTTTCTTTGGTAAAACTGATCTTCTTATGTAGCATGGTGAGTGAGAAAAATCTGAATGCTTCAAAGATGTGGATTCACATTGCTGTTGGTCCAAGTTGTCAAAAGGAGTGTCTTCATAATCTGCAACATTATAACCTGAATCTACAAAACAACAAATACGTCTAGTGGATTGCCCACCTAGATTTGAATTAGTAAAGGTATAACTTGGATAAGAACAATAACTTTCATAATTTAATAGAGATTTTGTATCATTATCAGAATTTGGATCAAAGGTATTATAACTAGAATTTGAGTCAAAGGTATCAAAACTAGAATTTGAATCAAAGGAATGAAAATGAGAATTTGAATGATAAGCAGCATTAGAATTATAACCAAAATTTGAATGATAACCAGAATTTGAATCAAACATATTGTAACCAGAATTTGAATTATAACCAAAATTTGACTTAAAGTCATCATAAGCAGAATCATCATTCATGGTAAAAATAGAACTTGAATCATCATCAAAAGTACTATAAGGATCATTTGAACGATCAGAATCATCTTTCATAATATTATCAACATTTTCCTTAGAATCAAAGGCAGAATTTAAATCTTCAAAATCAGAATAATAGAAATCATTATCAAAAGCATGTATGTCAATTCTAGCATCATCTTTAGGATTAGAATCAAAACTACTTTGAATATCATCATTTGCATTAGTTTCATCAAAATTTTCAAAAAGATTAGGATGCATATTTTCTGCACAAACAGTAGGATTAGGAAAAGGAATAATGGATAGGTCATGAGAAGCAGTTTTATGCAAGGAAGGTAAGGTCACATTTAGGAAAGTGGATATAATGTCATT
Source organism: Chamaecyparis obtusa (assembly GCA_027943335.1). Taxonomy (NCBI): domain Eukaryota; kingdom Viridiplantae; phylum Streptophyta; class Pinopsida; order Cupressales; family Cupressaceae; genus Chamaecyparis; species Chamaecyparis obtusa. The sequence goes on along the minus strand of BSBK01004395.1, from coordinate 717,500 downwards.
TTATTGATCAAGTATTTCATCAAAGGATACATAGGGAGCATTATGTAATTTACCATTTGAAGCAGACACATCTCCAAAACCTTCAACTTTGCAACTATCATTATTAGCCAACTGAATTGGAATGTTAGATGTATCAGGTTCAATAAAATCAAAGACAACTTTATGAGATGCACAAGTATTAATAAGAGGTTTAACAGGATTAAAACAAACAGTAAAAGCATGATGAGTTTGAGGTCCATTTGATTTTTCAACGGAATTGTTCTGATTAGGGGATTGATCCCTTTGTTTCTTAAAATAGTTTTGAGTTATGTGGCCATCCTTACCACAGTACATGCAATGTGGTCTCCTAGAGTTGTAATTATTATTATATTGTTGTCTAGAATTATTGTTGTTGGATTGTTGATTGTTTTGATTATTGTGATTATTATTATTAGATCTATTGTGAGTTTTAGCAACATAAGCAAGGTCATTAACTTTAAGTATGCCAAACTGAATTAATTTTACCTCCTCTTGCCTTAACATAGTTTGAAAAATAGAATAAGTAAGTTGATTAGCTAAAGACAGGATTGCTAACTGAGAGTAAATGTTAGTAATGAATTGTTGAAACTGTCATGGTAAACATTTCCTAATTATGATGTGAATAATGCGAACATTAGATAAAGTAACTTTAAGACCAGAAAGCAAAGAACGGATAGAATCAAATTTTAACAAAAAATAATCAACAAAATTGAAATCATAATATCTAAGATCTTCTAACTGATCTTGAAGTTGAATCTTTCTAGCTTCATCTGCACTATCATAAGTATTCTTAAGGATATTCCAAGCCTCATGGGCTTCATCACAAGCAGAGATTAAAACATACAATTCAGGATTTAATGATATACCAATCAACCCTAATGCTTCCTCATTTTTAGTTTTCCAGGTATCCTGGTCAGCTTGAGAGGTAGTAGAGGCTGGTTTGGGAGTGGCATTAGTAACAATATCATAAAGATGTCTAAAATGAAAAATAAAAGCCATATGAACAACCCATGCATGATAATTAAAACTTGTTAATTTGATTTCTGGCATCAAATTTGTCATGATTACAAAAAAAATGAACACACTAGGTGCAGAAGGAGTTGTATCAGCACCCTAGAAGACAGATGAATATGTAATAGATCAAGGATCTAGTACATATACACCTGAAACCTAAAAGATGGATAAAAGCCACTCTGGAGCTAGCATGCAAAATAGAAATTTTAAATAAACTGAGCACCCTGGATGGCAGTTTTGACATGCAAAGTACTTGCATGCAAAATCTGAGATGGGTGATTAGACACTAAAAAAATAGATTGCCTTATGAAACAAAAATTAGAGAACTTAGAATAAGATGAGTTAATAAATACAGATTAATCCATAGATAGAATGAGTAGATTTAAGTTTGATTAATTAACCCAAATTTAAATATTAGTGAAGTTGATGTGGATTAAATAAGCAAAAAAAAATTAGTGAAAAGAGACAGATTAAACTAGATAGATAGATAGATAAAAAACTGAAAACAATGGGTTAGATGGAAAAGATTGAATCCCTGCAAAAAGAGGGTAGAAAAAATAATTTTAACAAAGAATGTGCAAAGAGGAACCTGCAAGAAAACTTGTTAGAAAACAAACTCAGATCTAGACATGCAAAAGGTTAGATCCTACATGCAAGATGCATGCAAACAAGTTAGAGAAGAAAAAACCTACATGCACAAAAGGGGTTAGACAAAAAACTAGGATCCTGCAAACCAAAAGATTAGAACATAAAAAACTTGCAAAGAAACGGGTTAGAAAAAATTATAATAAAAGGAATTTACAAAAGAAAGATCCTGCAAGAAAACTGGTTAGGAAGAAACTTAATGAATCTCGATCAAAAGATGGTACAAGTAAAAGAAATCTATATGAGAATAATATTCTAAAACTGAATATAAAAAACTATATAAATAAACTTTATAAATAAACAAAACTTATACAAAACTATACAACACTAATACAAAACTATATAAAAACCTATAAAAAACCTTATAAATAAAACAATTAAAAAAACTTTTACAAAAGTTATACAACCGAAATGCAAAAAATAAATAAAAAATGAATAACTTGCAACTTGAATGCCGAGGCGGATGTGGTACTCATGCAGAGAGGATGAGCCCGTACTGAGAGGACACCGGCACGGATGTTGAGAGCGCGAATGCAGAGAGGACAAACCCAAATGGATGCAGAAAGGATGCCAATGACAAAGGACAAAAAGGACGCAGAGGATTTGCACAAAGGACACCGACGATGAAAAGAAGAGGATGCAGATTGAATCAGAACGCCGAAAAAAAGAGGACACCGAGATAAGGGTTATAAAAAAATTGAAGAAAAAGTGCATGGAGAGGGTTTGATGCGAAGGAAATTACCATGAAGTGAGCGAAGGGAAGCAGTGAAAGGAATTTAGGTTTAATAAAATGAAAAGCCGCTAGGTTTGATAGGTGGGGTCGGGTAGAAAGGTTAGGTTAGGTTTAAACTTAGGAAATGCTGCTAAGGTAAGGGGAATGGGAATGGGTGTGGTGGGTTAGGTTAGGGATAGGGGTGGGATGGGTTTAGTTTATATGAAATTTTAAATAGCCGAAGGGTGGGAGGGAAAAGAGATATAAATAGAATAGAATAATTAAATTTTAATTAAATTAATTTTTTTTATTAAAAAAATCAATAAAATTTTTTATTATTATTTTTTTAAAGTATAATATTATATATATTAAAAAATTATAGAAAATTAAAATTTTTAAATTGAATTTTATGAAATTTAAAAAAAAAAAATAACATGAACTAAGAATATAAATAAACAACAAAAGGAGAGATTTTTTTTATCAACTAAAAAACAACAAAAAAAGGAATAAAGAGAGATGATTTTTAAAAAAAAATCAACTAAAATGAATAGAACTATAAGGGGAGGGGAAAAAAAATTTCCTCAAGATCTTGAAGGACAACCTACAACACAAATAGTTAGAAACCAAATGCTCTCTCAACGTCTCCAAATGGAGTGCTTAAAAAATGTTAGCTCCTCCACCTGTACACTCAAACAAAGATTAAACCAACCTACTCTAATACCATGTAAGAAATGATAAGGAAGAGCAAAAAAATGATCTTGTTTAATCTAATGAGCAAGGTGTGAGGAAATGCATACCATGAAATAAACCAAGTCAATAAGCATTCACCATACAATATGAGACAATGTTTTGAAGGGGGAAAAGCGTAAAAAAACCCCCGTGATATTATTATGAATGGGCCAAAAAAAGGCCTAAGAGAGAGAAAGAGAATGAGAGCAAAATGCTCATACAATACTTCAAGAGAATGAGAATGAGAAACTCAGTGTCACAATTGAATGTCTAAGAATGAGAAAAGAAGCATCTCTTATGTAGAGATGAGAAGAAAGGAGTTGAATGTAACTCCCATGTGCATGTGAGCCACATTCATAATGTGTGTACCACTTGTGCTATTTCCTCTTAAGGAGGAATCTAGGAATAAAAGAAATTATAAATAAATATTATGTCCTCACACATGGAAAAGAGGACAAGTGTACATGTAGGGATTCTATAGGAATCTCCTACTAACATAATAAAAAAATACCTTGGTTTATAATAAATCACCAAGGAAAGATTAACTCTAACAGTTTCCTTGAGAACAAATCATGTGTTATGAGTTCCTTAGTTTTATTGCTATGCATGTATAAAGATAATCTCTTATATCCATAATTGGGAAAAAGATAAAGTTTGTATAATATTGATTCAGCCCCCCCCCCCCTCTCAGTATTCCCTATTTCTAACAATAAGAAAGATGACAGAGGGAGAAACACTAAGATGGATAGATAATATCTACATCTGATGGATGTATGTTTTAGTTGCTACTTTGACATTTTTGTGAAAGAGGGAGATAAGCTAAGATGATATAATAACACATGACACTGAAAAGAAAAGTAAGGGAGATGATGAACTGAGATGAAGGATTAGGATAGAGGGAGATCTGGATATTTCTGACAGTCATAGAAGTGAGGCTAATAGATTCTAAATCAGAATGAAGCTAAGGATATTACAAAAGAAAAATTTTTGATGGATAGATAAGTTTTTGGATTGGTTGGTAATCCATGTGTTATTCAGGTGATATCATATGGTGTTGCCATCAATGCCAAAGAGGGAGATTTTTGGGAACTATAATTGAAGAAATTGTTGTGTTGTCATTGATGTCAAACCTTAATTGGTAAGACTGTTTCTACTTAGCAAAGTACTATATCTATTGTATTGTTGTGAAGAAGGGAAAGAAAGGATGATAAAAATAGCACCTAAGGAAAGGTTGAGTTATCTTGATACTACAAACTATACTTGACTATGTTGTACAATGATGAGACAATGTATCATTTATCTTTGTAAGATTGAAGACTAAACTGGTAGGCTTGACTGAGTAAAAATGGAGAAATCATGTTCAAGCTGAGTGATGGTAGTGTCAACCGAGTCAGTATATGCCAAGAAAAATTCTAGTGTCGACTAAACATCAGTTAATTTTTGGGAAAGATATAATAAGCTAAGGAAACATTTTTTAGTAATGACCGAGCTTTCTACATGAAGACTGAATAGTTGATCACAATATTGACCGAGCATCAGTATTTTTATATTTGAAGAGAATTCAATTTTGGAGCTGACATTGTGGAATTCTTGGATTATGTAAAATGTGTTGACTTTATTTATTTATTGTTTGAAAGCATTGAATGGACTGAAAAACATTTTATTGTAAATCTTTAAGAGATTTGAGATGTTTCTAGAAAAGGAGTCGAAGAACATAAAGCAAGTAGATTCAATGAATCTAATCTAACCCTAAGATCTACAAAGGAGATTGAGTGGCAAAAGATAAGTTAACCTAATTGAGGAAGTATTAAGGGAACCTAAGCATTAGGTATGTGTGTGCATAGGTGAAAAGAGGGTGCTGGAAGATCACTATATTTTATTGACTATATAAGTGAAAAGGCTGAAGGACAAGTGTGGTGATTGCTTGAAGAAAAGTTCTGAGCAGATCAGAGATGGAGATGGAAAAGTTTCAAAGTCAATAAACTAGCATTTGTGTATGGAATTGGATCTAATATTTGCAAAGTGAGTTGTATGTTTTTCAGATCAATACTGCTGCTACTTTCTAACCATTGTAACAGTCAAAATCCTTTTAACAAAGGTTGACCTAACAGTCATATGTTTAAATCCTTTGAACAAGGTTGCATTCTAATGGAATATATGTAAGTCCCTTAACAAGGCTCACTTCTAACAGAGTGATTGAAATCCTTTAACCGGGTCACACCTAACAATGTGTATTGTAACCTTTGACAGGGTTGGCTTTTAACCGAGCTCACTTCAAAAGAGTGAAAATAATAGTAGCATGTTACAAAGTGGTTTTTCCCAGATTGGGTTTCCACTATAAATCCTAGTGGCAATGCTTGTGTGAATGTTTTGATTTAAAAATTTCTATGTTTTACAAGTTAGATATAGCTGGGTAGTGGACTGCAATGTTATATGTTTCTATTATGGAATCAGTGATGACCGAGTTGGTTTTGGTTGTTAGATCTGATTTAAAGAAAAATTTTTGAAGTTTGTTTTATACATCTGGACCTGAGAACAACTGATTCACCCCCCCTCTTTGTTGTTCTAAATCATATTAACAATAAAATGACCCTCAACTAGAAACAAGCATTTGTCATAAAGCTATGAATTTCTTAAAATGGTTACTTCACAAAGTTTATTCTGTCTGCACTATTCATTAGTATAAAATACTTTTTGTCTAACCTTGCAATCATGTCAAACAGAACCCTCATGGTTTGAAACCTTGGGTGAAGAATTTATCTCACGTAGAAAACAAGGTTGTAATTAGATTCAAAAAATGATCAATTGATGATCCAAAAATAATCCTCAAAGTCATGCCCCCAAAACATCCTAAACTGAAAGATAGTGAAACTATAGAAATTGCATTTAGAACTAACTGAGGAAAGGGGGCAAATGGATTGGTTATGATCTAAGACTCTTCAAGGAGAATAATTTCCATGTCTAAAATATAAACCAACATTCAATTCCTTTTGATTGGTGATTGGGTGCAATTTGCAAGATCTCAAAGTAGGCTACTTCAAATCTATATTCTGACATTCAGTGAAAATGAATAAAATGAAAATAGAAGAGGCTTGGTAAAATGATCATGTAAACCTTTAGGAATCTAAAAATGGGCATGGAGACACACTCTCACACCTAAAATATGATTCAATATTCCTTTCCCTATGACTATTTTCTAGGCGTTAGATGGAAACCTCCAAAGTAGGCTATTCAATAAAAATCAAACAGAATACAAAGTGCAGATTTGTGCAATGGCCTCCAGATGGGTACCTCTGAAACTTATCAGAACTGAGACCCGATACTTGCAATAAATTGCATATGCTAAGTGAAAGGTGAGGAACCCATGTCCCAAGTGCCATTGTATGAAAATCATCAGGCCTATCTTTATATGCACTTGAACTTGGGTCTTTTAAAATGGTCTTTTGAAAGGCACAAACTTTTCCTTAGGAGAATTTTTGAATATAGACTCTAAAATCAATCCAGATTTTATAGTACCAATTGGGCATTCTTAATTGCTTGATTGATTTCACAAAAATATTTCTTAGGTTCTTCACTCCATTCAACCTTCACACACTTTTTTAGCATTCTAGAAATAGGAACACTGATCTCAGCAAAATTTGTGATAAACCTTCAAACAAAATTGACCTGACCAAAGAAGGATTGACTTACCTTAACATTTCTTGGTAGTGGCACTTTGTCAATTGGTGCCACCCTTTTAGGGTCAATTTAAACTCCATCTTTGGATAGGATATGACCCAAGAGCTTACCCTCAGTTACCTCAAAAGCACACTTTCTTGGATTAAGAGAGACTTTGTATTATAAAGCTCTCCTAAAAATATTTTCAAGATGGCCACAATACTAATCTCCCTTCTCTGAGTAAGCAGTGAGATCATCTTGGTATATAACAAGAAAATATTTTATGAAATCCACAAATGCCACATCCATGGCCCTTTAAAAAGTATCCCCAACATTAGTTAAACCAAAAATCATCCTAACATACACATATGTGCCCCATGGGGTAGTAAATGTAGTCTTGAATTGTTTAGTATCCTTGACAACCAATTGATTATAGCCTAATAACCCATCCATCATAGATATTAATTTTTATTGAGTAACTCTTTGTAGCATGGCTTCCATGTTTGGTAACCCATAATTATCCTTTAATGAATTTATATTCAAGTTCCTAAAGTCTACACAGAGCCTAATGTCTCCATTTTTCTTCCTCACTGGGACTAGGTTAGAGACCGATGTTGAATATCTGATAGGTTGAATGATTCTTGGATCACTCATCTTCTTCAATTCATCTTGCATCTTTGGTGCCAGAGTAGGGTTTACAAGCCATAACTTTTGTTTGAAGGCTTTAGTGTCTTCCTTCAAAAGGATCTCATGTTGAAACAAATCTTCCCTATAGGCCTTTAAGTCATCATATGACCAAGAAAAAACATTCCTATACTTTCCAAGAAGATTGATCAAGGATCTTCTTATTTCAAGAGTCAAATTTCCCCCAATATATACATTTTGTGGGGCTTCAACTATTCCTAGGTTTATTTCCTCTAAACCTTTAGGCTTTCTCAAAGATTTTGCTGAAAAAGAACTGTCATTATTATCAAAGGCTCTTTCAAGCACAACCAAACCCTTTGGGACCCTATTTGATTTTAATTACAAGACCTTCTTGCCAAGGAGGGTATCCCCATTTCTTGATGTCTCTACAAACCTACCAAAATTTATTTCTTTATCTCCAAAATCGACCTCACAATTTAGGAACCTTAAGATATTCAGCTCATTGTCTGGTATAGAGGGTCTAGATTGAACCTCAATTTTTGATATCCCAAAAAAAGTAATGTCTTTAGGCCTTAAAGAAATGTTGTCCAGTAGATCAACCATTCTATTTTGGCCCCTATCCAACCAATTAATACCAAAAGCATCAAAGTGTTCTATCTCATTCAAAACAACATTTTTGTATTGCTTTAATCTTTTATTTTTTTATGGATATTTGGATTTTACCTAAGATACAACCATTTCTGAATCTCCAATTACTATGATATTTTTGATCTTATGTTTTGATGCTAATCTCAATCCTATCAGCAAGGCCTCATATTTTGCAGTATTATTTGTACAAGAAAATAGTAAGGGGAAAGAAAATTTAAAAGTTTTTTAGTAGGGGAGATTAACAATACCCCTACACCAGATCCTTCCTTAGAAATTGCACCATCAAAATACATGGTCCACAGACCATCCTAGTTTATGACATTATTTTTTTCCTTAGACAATAGTAAAGGCTCATTTCCATCCTTGATCTCTCTACACTGTACTTCGAAAGAATTTATATCAGTATCCAGGAAACAGTTCATATTTTCACCTTTAGTCTCCTCCTCAATCATATGAGGAGTTCTAACTTCCCTATACATTTTGACATTTTCACTAGAAATATTGAATGTAGCAAAGGATAAATCACATTGGATACTACCTCCCATTTTTGCCCTCCATTTTCATGATATCAACATTCCAAACTAGGGACATATATCAACAACTAGGACACTCATGGTCAACTGTTTGTCTAGGTAAGCTGCTAGCTTATAGAGCAAGGCCAAGTAATTGTTCCAATAATTGGTACCTCTCTAGAATCCATATCTTGGCATCTCCCATGAGGAGTGTCAACTTGTAATCCCATTGACCTCATGATCTCAGCAGGCATAACAGTATTAGATGCTCCTGAATCAATCATGTAGTTTTTTAACATTTTCCCATTGATAATCAATGTTAAAAAGAAAGGGTCAACAACTCCCAAAGAAGTATTTGCAACATCTATATCTAAACAAATTTGGGGTATCTTTGAAATGATTTCTTCAACATCTTTCCCTTTATTGGGATATTTATCTTTTATCTCAGTACTCACTGGTCTTTGGATATTTGTAGCAAGAACACCATTTATCCAAGTAAGGGCCTTTTCTTTGTGCTCACCTATCCTCATCATTTCCATCAATGGAACCTTAACTGTTATCTGAGATAACAAATAGTTCATGTCAATAGGTGTATATCTTAAATCAGACAAATCTTGTTTGCCTTGAGATACATCCCTATTTTCAACCTATGCTGCAAAACCCAGCTTGTCTTCCACCTTTTTTTTACTTTCAACTTGGGGAATTGAGACACTAGTAGTTGGTGTTTTAACATTGGCCTTAAGAACATTGCTTGAACTATTTGGCTTTTTAGTGCCTTTCACTTTTATTTTTTTGACATCATCAGTAACTTTATTTTTTACATGTGCTTGCCTTGTGTCTTCATGATTTTTCCTAATAAATATACCTGTTGTCTTACCCTTTGTATTGAAAATAGTCCTATTTCTCAAAACATAGTTACTTCTAGCCCAAGTAACCATATCAGCAGTGATTTGGGCTATTTCTTCATCATAAGGTCTTCCCAATATAATAGATTCTTCACCCTTTCCTATATTACTAGTTATCTTCTCAATCTTTTCTTCTTCTTCATCAAAGAAAACTTGCTGATGGTAAGCTTCTCCTCTGCTTTGAGAATTATTTACATCTTGATTATCACTTCCATCTTCATAGTCAATTTAATTATATAAATTTGTAGAGGTCATAGCATAATCTCATTCATCATATGATTCCTCCTCATTATCCCTATGATCCTCATTCTTAGGTATATTTTGAGAAACTACACAATAATTAGGATCACATAGGGACTGGCATATTGTGCACCATGGAATGTCATTAGTCATGTTGACTGAATGCTTTTTCAAAGGGTCAGGGGTTTTGTCACTAGGCCTATCTTTTCTTTCTAGGATAGTAGGTTTCCCATCCTTCCACTGGGTATAGTAAGGAAAATTTTGCAACCTAGGGTGCCTATTGAAGTTATTGAGGGGTAAAATCACAATAAGTTGTCACTCTTTTACAAAGGAAGAGGCTAAAAAAATTAAACCTATTCAACTTCAATAGTATAAAAATGACATTTATGTTTGGAATTTGAAGATGATGTAAACTAATTAAATGTGATAAAATGGATGAAGTTTATGATTAATACTTTTAATAATTTTTTTGAATAAGAATTATTTTTTAAAAAAAAAATTTTAAAGATGATTTTTCAGTTGCTGAAAATTAGGGGTCTAGTTCTCACCAAAAAATTATATGTAAATAAACATTTTTTCCCCTAATTTCAAAATATGTCATAGATGACATATATAGCTAGTGCATGAAGAAATAAAAATTGGTTTGTGACCTATATTTTCTCTTTTATAACAATTCAAATTCTAACTCACTAAAATCGACAGTTTTCATCTCGCAACATATTTTTCATAACAAATCTATCCCAATCAAAAAAATAAATATATATTCTTGAAGAGGACTCTCTCCTCTAGTGCACCATATATTTTTCATTTTAAAAAAAATATGATTTACTATTTTTTTCTTTCTTTGAATCAACATCTCCTTGACTGTTTTAATACCTACTTGCAATATTTTTTAATTACAATAAGCTATGTCTAATTAAAACACTATAAAATATATATGAGGATATTCTTGACTTTGATCTCTACAAAAGGGTATTTTTTTATTTTTAAAAAAATATCATTAAAAAGATTAGGAGTTATTGAAACACCACTTTTCTAAAATAATTTTATTTTTATGGTAATTGGACCCAAAGTGGTATAAAACATGCATTTAATAGATATTTCCAATTGGAAAAGTTAAAACACTTATCTAACTTAGCTAGAATGAATCTAGCTAGACCATATGTTTAACCAAAATTAATTTTTAGTTAGAAATACTAAAATTTAGTTTTGCTGATAAGTTAGCCTAAACGGTTACACCTAATTGTGCTTTTATCCTGAGAGGAGGCTTGTCAATGGTCTTAAACTTATTTCTATTTTCATTAGGCTTTAAGTCCTTTAAGGCATTTAGGATTTGTTTTAAATTACCATCCTCTCTAGGCTTTATTTTGGTAGGTTTATCTATTTCCTTTTTTCTAAACCTAGGGGGCTTAGGATCTTCTCTTTTGCCTAGCTTGCCTGACACCCTTCTATTGCTTTCAATATTTACAGTAAATCTCTGAGACTCCCTGATAGTTCTAGGATTTTTGTCTCTGAGGAGGTATCCCATTTTAGCATCAAAAGCATTCAGGTATGTTTCCAAGAACACCTTTTCATCTAGTCTCATAACCTGGAAAAGATTATGCATTGCCTTTTGAAATCTGACATTAAATTCAAGAACTTCTTCATTTTGGTTCTTCTTAATGTTGTTGAATTCATTCAACATAAAACCTTCATTTTTCTTGTCACTGTATTGGTCCTTAAAGAAATTTATGAAGTCATCCCAAGAACCAATACAATCATAGGGGAGCCCTCTAAACCAATCCCTTGCATCCTCAGTTAGTGATTGGACAAATAATTTCATGATTACAACTTCATGTTCTATTTCATAATCATCCATCATATCAATGAACTTTTTTAGATGCTCTTCACAAGTGACAACATTATTACCAATTAATTTTGGAAGCTTCTCCCTAATTTATTTGGGAATCAAATTAGGATAACCAAGAAAATCATTAAAAAGAAGTTGTTTGTACCTTTTTGCATGAACCGGTCTCCTCTACAGTGATTCATTATTTTGAGAGGTAGAAGCTTTATTATTTGATGTGTTAGCAGCATTTGTAGCTATCAATGGAATAACAATGGTAGACTGGTTAGCATAATTTCCAATGTTAGCATTAGGTATAAAAATAGGATTAATTGCATTTGAGGGACCTGAAGACTCCCTAAGAAAATCAATCTTCTTTTTCATTTCCAAGGTAGTAGCCTCAAGTTCTACCTTTTCTAGTTCTTTGGATAGAATATCCTTCTCCCTTTTAGCTCTTTCCAAATCATTATCCAATTTGGACAATTGATCCTAGGGAATTTTGTCACTAATAGTTTCATTTATTAAGATCCTATTGAAATCTGTTTACCCTTATCCTTAGGTTTCCTAATCTCGGCAACATGATGGATAATAGGTTGTTCAGTAATTTTCTTGGGTGTTGTAACAACATTTAAAGCTTCCAGGGATAACAAATGCCTTCTCAACTGGTCTGATCTAATTTGGGCTTGTCTTAACTCAACTTCCTTTTATTTTTCTCTTTCCCTCTTAATGGAAATCTATTCCTAGATCCTCTTCTCCAAATTAAAAACTTCTTGAAAAATATCTTCAGAATATGGAAGAGTAGTTTCAAATTCTGAGGTTTCAACAAGAAACCTCTTTTGATCATCTCTTGGGTTATGAGGTCTTTCAGAGGGATAAGTCTCCTAGGTTGGAGGATCATTTCTTCCTTCTAGGCCCCTAATTTTACTTCTTGATCTTTTATCTCCCTCTTGAGGTTCTTTATTTAGAAGCATCCATTTCTTGTATTACATTCCATCCTCTCCCTTAGAGCGATGAGAATAATAATCATCATATGCTCCTAAACCTAAATCCATAGCTTCCTCATACTCAAAGGCATTCCCTTCTTGGCCAAGATGCATTAGGTCATTCTCATTAGTGTTCTTATTTTGTCTCCAATCCTGAGACATATCTTTATCATTTTGATCCCTTCTAGGTTGATGAGCTCTAGAAGTACTTGGAAGTTCACCTTCCAATATATTTTCTGGATGATCTCTCCTCCAAGCTCTAGTATTTCTTTGAATCATATCTAAAAATCAAATGGAATATTCTTTCTTTTTATCTTTACTTAGCACTACTATAGAGATTCTTAGAGTCGCCACCCAATATAAATTGGGAACTATCATACTAACTTAATAGATCAGAGTACTTAATACTTGAGAATGATCAAAGAATGACTTTATAATAGATAATGCAAATCCTGCTAAACTTTCAAAATAGTGCACTAAACAAAAGATTGTAAATAGCTCTCTTCTTCAATGGTAACTAACTGGTTCTAAAAAATAAGAAGGCTAGGAGTCTAGCTCAACTTGTACTTGCATTATTTGATATAAAATTATAACACTAGAGATCTTCAATTCAGATTTATCACAACTGTATCATCTCTATTCCCCAGTAGAGTTGCCTTTTTGTTGGTTCCTCAAATTGAACTTTATGCTTTTGGTAGAAACCAATACATCTCAAGTTTTTAAGGAAGGGTTAGATCCAAATATGAGTTCTAAGATGACTTGACCAACTATAGGGAAAAGACTTCCCTCTGCACTTCTAGCTCTACAAAACCAAGGAGGGTACTCCTAATATAGTAAAACAAACCTTAAACAATCATAGACTAGATTTTAAAATAACATATAGATGGTAAAAAAAAATCTAAATGATAACCACTAATTTATTGATTCTCTATTACCATTAGATAGGACATAATATGTAGGTCACAATACTTTAAATATTTTTGATAGATTATATCAATATTTAGGAATACAGTAAGACCTCATCAGGCAATTATTTCTATAAACTAGCTCCACTATTGGCCCATGCCTTATCCATTGGGTGACATCTTCACTGCAAAATGAAATATAGAGACAATATATTGAACTTTGATAATGTATATCCTTAGAAAATACTATCACCCTATGATGATTCTAATAAGAGGATTCCTAAAATTCACACTACATATTGATATACTTATGCAAACTTCAAAGAATTAGTGATGTATCTAAAGCCTATTTAATTTGATCTTTAGATCAAAGTTGAAGAATGTCAACACACACACACAGATAATCCATGCAATGAATCTAACAACTCATAACTCAAAGAAAAGGAACACAAAGGAGAGATATGAACTCTAGATTTTATTTAATTTACTATATCATCTGTATGTATACACAATGCTTTAAAATACAAACAATCTAAATATTTAGCTAAACCAGTAATACTTTCTATTCTATAAAAAAGTTGGCCTAATAGAGTCTATTGTATCCTAGACTCAGAACTTGTCAGTAACCTATTCAAGTTCCGGTCCTTACAAAGTGATCTTGGGAATCCTTTTATAGAAATTAAGGATTTCATACAAGCTTCAGATCCCTTTAGAAGAGACAAAATAATGATAACCATATAGGACAAAAATTGACAAATACAACACTTTCTTGTTATATTTTTACAAATTTTCTTATTGACTTGGGTGCCAAAATTTGCAACAAATTCCAAAGTTAGTTCAACTTCTACCAAGTGTTTCCTTCTGCATATGAGATCCTTTATGTTTTTTTCTTTGCTTTAGGAAGTTGAAGAAGTGCCATCTGTTGCAGCCTCAGTGGATGTCTCTTCTTTCTTGGTACTCTCCGAAGAATATGTTGGTTCCCAAGATGTATAAAATTCTTCATCTGGCCAATGGAAGACTAGTACGTCATCTCTTTTAGGTACCAAAAAATTCCATTCAGATTTTACCTGATGTACCTCTTTCCTTAGGGTTTTGAAATGTATCCTGGAATCTTGTAATACTTGAAATGTTTGGACAAAGGGAATATTTTTGTCTGCAGTTAAAATGGTGCTTATTCTGGCTGAAAATTCATCATCTATTTTTCCTAACCATCCCTCTTTGTCTTTTATGGATTCATCTACTTTGAAAAGACTAGGAAATATTTGAAAACTATCCTTGAAATATCTTGCTCTCACAACTGATGCCTTTCTCTCCAAGTTTTCTATCTTTATTGTAAAACTCAAGTAAAGTCTTAACAAACTTATGGGTATTTGTTAACTGTATATCTACAATATACTAATTTTTAATTTGGTGTAGGAGCACCCTTCTAAGGGCTCCCACCAACCAATTTTTTTTGTGAAGCACTTCTTTAATGAAGCATGTAAATAAAAATAAGAGCTTAAAGCTCATTTTGTGTGTCTAGGCCTAGTCTAGGTCCTAGAAGTTCAGTTGGTATTTCAATATGAATGTTACAATGATTCAAGGAATGTTGTCATCTTGAGATCATTGGATAGATAGGTGCTTAGAGGTCTTAGGTTGTGTTTTTGGTAGAGTTATGAGCACAAGAGTGTCTTGGAAAGACCTTGAAATGGTCTTGGTGATATAAGAGCCAAAGTTACTCAAGCAACCAAAAGTTGCTTCAAAGTTGCTAGCAACTTTTCAAAAGTTTCTTAACAAATTTTCCTATGAAGGCTTTAACCCTACCTACATGGCTAAAGAGCACTAACAACACACTCACACCGAGGAGGAGGATATAAAAGACTTGACAAACCCTAATTTAGTGGTTGGATGTCATTTGGTATGATTATGTACGGAAACACCAGTCTAAACTATGAAATCTGTGAAAAATCAAGGCTATTTTATCTTGTTTTAATGTGAACAAGAAGAGAACTATTGAATCTTGTAGTGTATGATGTAATTAGTGCTTTATCTTTCAAGCTTTAGTAGACTATTTTGTTCATTTCTTGTTTGTAACTAGTTCTCTGCCAGTTTCGAGAGACATGTACATATAGGTTTGTAACTTTTGTTTCTACCATGGGAAATCCATGGAACCTTGGATTCTAAAGCTACAGACCCTAGTTTGTAACACTATGTCTACAAGGCCCTTGAATTATAGTGCAAACATTTGTTTGACAAAGCCCTAGACGAGCTAAGGCAAAGCCCAGCTAGGAGCAAGCAGCATTGTAGAGGCTCTTGTTGACAGAGGAGTGAGTTTCAGAGGAATCCATTTTGAGGGATGCAAGATATATGAATGAAGGCTAAGTTTTGTGGATGAGAGGTTCTGAATAGGTCTAGAAGTGGTGTTTTTGTAGACTTCAACATTGTGACCCTGAAAACCCCAAATAGCCCTTAAAACCCTCTCTTTTGGTTTAGGTGTTGTACGGCCTAGTGGTGGCTTGAGACCCCAAAAATAATTGAGGTCTAGTCATTTGAAGTGGATGTTCTTAAGAATAGAAGGTTTGAATCTTTGAGGGGAAGGAGGAAAAAGCCCTACAAAACTGGAAGGAGGCCTAATTGGCACTTCCTTGTAGCCCTGATTTGCACAAAAAATCCAAAATTAGGTGAAGACCCAACTTAGCCAATGCATGGAAGAGGTGTCAAATGACTCAAAAACACCTTGAAACTCACCAAATCCTTTGTTGGAGCTTTGGAATGAAGTAGAGCCCTAGAAGACCCTTATAAGCCTATGTAAGGGAATGAAGGTAGAAGCTAGAGCTTGGAATGTTGCAAGGAAAAATATCTAAACTTGGTGGTCAAGCTAGGTAGGTTAGGGGGTCCTTGAATGTATAAGGTATCCTATAGACTAATCATAGGTGTTAAGAGCACACTTGGGTCCTTGGGCAATGATTAGAGCATAGACTAGCTAGTCTATCCTAGCCTCCCCATCAGATTGGTATCAGAGCCTCTTAAGGCTTGAGAAGTGAAAGGTGGATGTTTCAACCACCAGAAGAATCAATTGGATCATCTCAAAAGAAGAAAATGGTGACCAATGCTAAGCTTGCTAAGAGGGTGTAAGATCAAGAGGAAGCTAATAGACTCCTACAGGAAAGATTGATGCAAATGGAGCAACTCTTGGATGATGTCCAAGAAAAAGAAGATAAGGTGAAAGATAAGATGGAGGAGCAGGATGCCAAAGGGAAAGAGACAATCATTGATGATGATGCACCTACACCTGATCCTCCAACTCAAGATGAGCAATTTCTTAAAGCCCTAAGGCTATCACAGGTAAGGCACTTGAAGGTGTCCCATTACTGATTGGTAGGATGGATAGAGAGCTTTTCATGCAATGGATTAAAGGCATGGAGAATCACTTTGAATGTGAAGAGATCTTAGAGGCACAAAAGGTCAAAGTGGCCAAGTCTAGGTTGAGAGGACAAGTTTTAACTTGGTGGAACTACTTGCAAGATGAAAGAGAGAAAGACGGAAAGAACCTAATCTCTAATTGGAAAGCAATGGCTAATAAAATTAGGGAAGCATACCTACTAGTAGACTATGAAATTTAGTAGCATAGGAGGAGATTGAACCTTAGACAAAAAGAGATGGATGTAGCCACCTACACTGAAGAGTTCCACAAGTTGAGCTTGAGATCCAAGATTAAAGAAGAAAAAAGTGTCAAAGTGGCAAGGTACCTAAGTGGTCTAAAATGGAGCATAATAGAGGATATGAGTGTGTTCACTCCCACCACTATACTTGGATGTCAGTATATGGCACAAAAGCTTGAAGATAAACAAAGAAGAAAGCAAGAACCTAACTCCAAGAATAGGGGAAGAGGTAGAGACTCTAGAGGGGGTCAAAGAGGAGGTTCTAGTAGAGGTGGTGAAACAAGAAGCCAAGAGGAGAGTAGACTCTTGGAACAAAGCTCAGAAATCAGTACAAGAGGATCTTATGGTAGAGGAAGAGGTTCTCAAGGAAACAAAGGAAGAGGAGCAGGAAGAAGCAGCTCTTACTTTGCCACTATGAAGTGCTATCAATGTGGACAGCTTGGACACCCTACCTATAGGTGTCCTGATAAACCATCAGCCTCAAATAATGAGAAGAGGGTAGCCTATACCCAAGAAGATAGTAGTAGCTCATGCACTAATGAATTCAGCAAGTTAGAATAAAAAATGGGTGAGAACCTAATGTTCAGAAGGGTACTGATAAGGCAGCCCAATCAAGGTGAACCTAAGAAAAGGAGGGCTCTTTTTAGAGTCAAATGCAAGATACAAGGTTATAGTATATTCAAGGTCTAATGATAACATTATAGCAGAGGAAGTAGCAAAGAAGCTAAAATTTACAAAGGTTCCCCATGCAAGCCCCTACAAGGTGACTTGGTTGAACCAGGAGCAAAGTGTGCTAGTTAATGAGAAGACATGGGTAGATTTTTCCATTGGAGGCTATAAAGACAAAGTGATTTGTGATGTCTTTCCCATGAATTCATGCCATCTTCTATTGGGAAGACCATGGCAATTTGATAGGAAGGTGATCTATGATGGAGAAGAGAACTCCATTTCTATCAAGAAAGATGGAAGAACATTCAAAATTCAATCCATAATTGAGAATGAAGAAGGTACTTCAAGGACACCTAGTGTGTTGCTTAGTAGTGGTAAAGAGTTCTTACATGCACTACAAGAAGAGGAGACCATAGGATGTGCTATCATGGTGAAGCCAAAGGAGGAGGACAAGAAGTTGCAAGCTAAAACACCATTGGAAGTGCAAAAAATGATGGAAGAATTTAGAGATATAGTAAGTGAAGAAACCCCTACCACATTACCTCCAAGAAGAGCTATAAGTCATCAAATAGACTTTGTACCTGGTGCATCTCTACCTATCAAAGCAGCATACAAGCTTACCCTAGATCAGAACAAAGAAGTAGCAAGAGTTATTAGATCAAGGGCTGATTAAGAAAAGTATTAGTCCATGTGCAGTCCCAGTGGTCTTAGCATCCAAGAAAGGAGGAAAATGGAGAATTTGCATAGACTCAAGGGCTATCAATAGTATCACTATCAGGTATAGGTTCCCAAATCCAAGAATAGAAGATCTGATGGATTGTTTAGGAGGTGCTATGTACTTCACCAAGCTGGATTTAAAGAGTGGTTATCACCAAATCAGAATCAAGGAGGGTGATGAGTGGAAGACTTCTTTTAAGACCATAGATGGTTTGTATGAATGGCTTGTGATGCCATTTGGACTTACCAATGCCCCAAGAACCTTCATGAGGTTAATGAATGAGGTCTTGAAGGACTTCATAGGAAGATTTGTAGTGGTGTATCTAGATGATATACTCATCTAGAGAAAAACAAAAGCATATCATCTTGAGCACTTAAGGTTGGTTATGAAGAAGCTACATGAAGAGAAATTAGCCATCAATCTAGAAAAGTGTGAGTTCATGCAGAAAGAGCTGGTTTACTTAGGATTTGTGGTGTCCAAAGGTACTCTAAAAATGGACCCAAGCAAGGTGGAGGTAATCTTGAATTGGCCTGCCCCTAAAATAGGGACTGAAGTTAGAATTTTTCATGGCTTGGCACAATTTTATAGAAAGTTTGTGAGGAACTTTAGTGGGATTTGTGCACCAGTGTTGGACACCATCAAAGGAAGACTGAAAAATAAGTTCAAGTGGACTGAGGCAGCTAAGAAAGCATTTCAAACATTGAAACAAGAGGTAGCCACAAAACCTATCTTACTCTTGCCAACTTTTGATAAGTTGTTCACCATTGAATGTGATGCAAGTGGTGTAGCAATAGGGGGTGTATTGAGTTAGGAAGGAAGGCATGTAGCATTCTTTAGTGAAAAATTCAATGAGGCAATGGAGAAGTATTCAGCTTATGACTTGGAGTTGTATGCATTGGTACAATCTCTTAAGAAGTCGAGGCATTACCTTTTGCCAAAAGAATTTGTGGTGTTTATTGATAATCAAGCTTTAAGCTATATCAACACTTAGGAGAAGCTTAGTAACAAGAACTTGAAGTGGATGGAGTATCTCCAATCCTTTACCTTCACAATCAAGCACAAGAAAGGGCAGCTCAACAAGGTAGTAGATGCCTTGAGTAGGAATTTATTGACTATCCAAGAGGTACAACTACAAAGCATTGGAATAGCAGGTTTTAAAGACTTATATGAGGAGGATGAAGACTTCTCACAAGCCTACAAGGTGTGCCTAGAGTTTGAGAACCATTTCTATGGTGAGTTTGTAGATTACACCCTTCAAAATGGATTGTTGTTCAAAGGTAATCAACTTTGTGTATCTAGAGGATCCATGAGGGAAAATCTGATTCAAGAGAAGCATAATGGAAGTCTTAGTGGTCATTTTGGCATAAAAAAAACATTGGAGTTAGTATAGAGATACTAATTTTGGCCTAAGAATGTGGAGTATGTCAAAGAGCTAAAGGAGGTTCAAGCAATGCATGACTCTATCAACCTCTACCAATTCCAAATAGGCCTTGAGAGTGTATAAGTATGGACTTTGTGGTTGGACTCCATAAAACCAAATCAGGTATGGATAGCATCTATGTTGTATTAGATAGGTTTTCTAAAATGAGTCATTTCATTCCTTGCAAAACTACTCATGATGCAAGCTATGTAGCACATCTCTTTTTCAAGGAGATAGTTAGGATTCATGGACTCCCTTTGATTATTGTGTCAGATAGGGATAGCAAGTTCATGGGACATTTTTTGGAAACTTTATGGAAAAGGTTGGGAACTAATCGCTCTTTCAATTTAGCATACCATCCTCAAACTAATGGTCAAACTAAGGTCATCAACAGGGTGCTTGGCAAATTGCTAAGGTGTTTGACAAAGGAGTATGGGAAGACTTGGGATCTTGTTATATCATAGGCTGATTATGCTTACAATGATAGTGTAAACAGGACCATAAGAAGAAGTGCTTTTGAGATAGTCTATGGAAGACACCCTAGAGGAGTTTGTGAGTTAAGAGATTTAGGTTCCATGGAGTTGAAGACTGGACAAGCTGAAGATTTCACTCAAACTATCAAGGAGGTTCAAGAGCAAGTGAAGAAAACCATTTTGGATTCTACTCAAAAACTCAAGGCTAAAGTAGATGAAATGAGGAAAGAAGTATAGTTTTAGATTGGGGACTATGTCATGGTCCATCTTAACAAAGCAAGGATGCAAAAAGGCATGCCCACCAAGATAAAAATGAGGAGAGTAGGCCCATGCAAGATTCTAGCCAAATATGGAGAGAATGCCTACAAAGTGGACTTGCCATCAGACTTAGCCATCTCACCAGTGTTTAATGTTGTAGACCTAATCAGATTCAAGGGAGAAATTAGTCAGCAAGGTACAGCTCCACCAAAGGTACTACAAGACATAGACACCAATGCATTTCCCAAGAAGAATCCAGCCCAAGAAAAGAAGGTTTTGGAATCTAGAGTGAAGAAGACTACAAGGAATCAAGTTTACACGGAGCACCTCATCAAATGGAAGGATCAGTCTAAATTTGAAGCCACTTGGATTGAGGAAGGATAGTTCAAGAAGTTTGGTATTGATTTGGCTCTTCTTGACCCCAAAGTACCTAGTTGTGCTAAGGGGGAGTATGGTGTAGGAGAACCCTTCTAAGGGCTCCCACAAACAAAAATTTTTTGTGAAGTACTTCTCTAATGAAGCATGTAACTAAAAATAAGAGCTTAAAGCTCATTTTGTGTGTCTAGGCCTAGTCTAGGTCCTAGAAGTTTAGTTTGTCTTTCAATATGAATGGCACAATGATTTAGGGAATGTTGTCATCCTAAGATCATTGGATAGCTAGGTGCATAGAGGTCTTAGGTTGTGTTTTTGGTAGAGCTATGAGCATAATAGTGCCTTGGAAATACCTTGAAATGGTCTTGGTGATGTAAGAGCCAAAGTTTCTCAAGCAACCAAAAGTTGCTTCAAAGTTGCTAGCAACTTTTCCTATGAAGGCTTTAACCCTGCCTACATGGCTAAAGATCCCTAACAACACACTCACATCAAGGAGGAGAATATAAAAGACCTGACAAACCCTAATTTAGTGGTTGGATGTCATTTGGTATGATTTTGTACGGAAAACCAGTCTGAACTGTGAAATTTGTGAACAGTCAAGGCTATTTTGGCTTGTTTTAATGTGAAAAAGAATAGCACTATTGAATCTTGTAGTGTATGATTTATCTTTCAAATTTATGTGTGTGGTTTGAATCTTTCAAGCTTTAATAGACTATTTTGTTCATTTCTTGTTTGTAACTAGTTCTCTACCAGTTTGGAGAGACATGTACATATAGGTCTGTAATTTTGTTTCCACTGTGGGAAATCCATGGAACCTTGGATTCTAAAGCTAAAAACCCTACTTTTTAACACTATGTCTATAGGGCCCTTGAATGATAGTGCAAACATTTGTTTCACAAAGCCCTAGGTGAGCTAAGGCAAAGCCCAACTAGGAGCAAGCAGTAGTGTAGAGGCTCTTGTTGACAAAGGAGTGAGTTTTAGAGGAAGCCCTTTTGAGGGATGCAAGATACATGAATGAAGGATAATTTTTGTGGAGGAGAGGTTATGAATAGGTCTAGAAGTGGTGCTACTGCAAACTTCAGCACTATGACCCTGAACACCCCAAATAGCCCTTAAAACCCTCTATTTTGGTTCAGGCATTGTACGGCCTGGTGGTGGCTTGAGACCCCAAAAATCATTGAGGTCTAGTCATTTGAAGTGGATTTTCTTAAGAATAGAAGGTTTGAATCTTTGAGTGGAAGGAGGCAAAAGCTCTACAAAACTAGAAGGAGGCCTAATTGGCACTTCCTTGTAGCCCTGATTTGCAAAGAAACTCCAAAATCAAGTGAAGACCCAACTTAGCCAATGCATGGAAGAGGTGTCAAATGACTCAAAAAAACCTTGGAACTCACCAAATCCTCTATTGGAGCTTGGGAATGAAGTAGAACCCTAAAAGACCCTTATAAGCCTATGTAAGGGAATGAAGCTAGAAGCTAGAGCTTGGAATGTTGCAAGGAAAAATAGCTAAACTTGGTGGTCAAGATAGGTAGGTCAGGGGGTCCTTGAATGTATAAGGTATCCTATAGACCAATCACATGTGTCAGGAGCACACTTGGGTCCTTGAGCAAGGATCAGAGCATAGATTAGCTAGTCTATCCTAGCCTCCCCATCATAATCAAAGAGTAAAATGATTTCAACTTATTTTCTCTGGCAACCCACCCATCCAAAATTGGGTTCAGAGTGGTCATTTCTTCCTTAAAGGAAATCAAAATTTTAGATAATTTTTCACCAACCTTATACATTTCTTTTGGCCCTATACTTACAACAAATTGCAAAATTGTGTCCCTTATTTTCTCTTCATATTTCATGGACACATCCAATTGTCTTTGTTCAAACAATTTCTTTCCATCCCTTAACTTCTTTTCTTTCTCCAAGAAAGCCCATCTTTCATTTTCCAAAATTTATCTTTGTGTTATGTCTTCATCCTCCATAGGAGGTAAAGGTGAGGGGGGGTATTCAATTATAGGACTAGATGAAGAAGGCATAGTAGGGGAGGAAGAAATCTATAGCTATTATGATATCTAGATCAGGCCTTGTTGTCCTAACCTTTTACTTAGGTTTTCTATCATATTATCCTTTTCACTGATCTCCTTTTTCACCTCCCCATAAGATTTTAATAATATTTCTAGCTTTAGTGTGAGCTATTCTTTCTCCCTAGCTTCCTTCTCTACCACCTTCATAGTGAGCTTGGTGGTTTCCTATACCATGCCTATTGTTTCTATGATGTAGGAGCATCCTGGGTGTAAGAGCAATCTTGCATCACCCAAAAATATTTATGTTTTTGTATTCAATACGGGCTATCTTGTGCAAAGCTTCTATTTATGGAAACTTACTATTTTTAGTAAGTTGGTCATACAATTTTGGAAAGTTCTAATTTTACATGTGGAGGTTCATCTCAGTCATATCAGCCTACCAGTAAAGTTTCATGGCTAGATCAGGTCTGGTTTTGAAGATATTGAAGGTTTTTGGTATTGGCAGCAAGGTAAAAAAACTTTGAACTCAGTTTTGAAGGCTTTAGAGGCCCTAGATGAGGTTGAAAATTTGGGTGACAATCACTTGCACCAGTCAAGCCCATAGAGCACTTCGTGGCCTTTTCAAAATGGGGTTATAATAGTCAATTGGGCCAATTGGTGATGACTTATGGTCTCCAGAAGTTGGGCCACCTGAAATGGAAGAAAATATTTTTTCTTCAAAATTTTTGTTCAAGTTTCAAAAGTTATTTTGAGTTGACTCTGATGTAATAAATTGAAAAATAAAATAATTTTAAGTTTGGTCAGCCCTAAGGGCTAAATTTTTGGAACCTTCTTGAGCGGTGGAAAATGCCTATATAAAGAAGGCCTGTAGTGTTGTCTAGGGCAGTTTTGGGCAGTAGATCTGGGTATTGATTTGAGGCTTTGTCCTATAGAATATTGTAAGGGAATGCCCATGTGGCTTTGCATATTGTAATTCTAAAAGTTTTTAATTCCACATTTGTGGAGATAATAAGAAGTCCATTTTTTGTTCTTGCATATTGTTGTTGTTTCTCTATTTTTGTTATGTGTTTGTGGTATTAAGGAGAGCACCCTTCATCAAGTGGTATCAGAGTAGGAGTTCCTGAGTGTGTAAAAAAATCACCGACTGTGAGGCAATTTGCACCAGGATCATGGTTAGGGTTTTAGTATGCATCACAAAAATGCCTCCATGAAGGGAATGTGGTGGAAGGGCTAGTGTTGTAACACTTGAGGTTAGAGCACTCTAGAGATAAGTGTTAGCATTGCAAGAAGAGATTCACAGAGGAATAAATCTTAATGTCAGAGATAAAAGTGAGGATGAAGCCTAAGAAGGAAATGATGATCAAGAAGAAGAAGGTGAAATTTTGAATCAAGAAGAAGAAAGGATTTTCTGGGCCATTTCCAAGACTGAGAAAAGACCTAAGATCGAGGCTCCTGCATTTTTCAAGAAATCTTAACCTAGAAGAATTGATCGATTGGATCAATGAATGTGAAGAATATTTTGAGTATGAAGATATTAAGGATCCTGATAGGGTCAAATTCATGAAGGCCAGACTGAAGGGTCATGCAAAGATCTGGTGGTAAGAGATTCAATTGGAGTGAAATAGAAGAGGGAAAGATAAAATCATAAGATAGGATCAGATGGTGGATAAATTGAAGTGACAGTTCATTCTTGTTGATTATGAGCTTGACCTAATAAAGAAGATGCAAATTTTGAAGCAAGCAAGAAGATTTGTTCAAGAGTATACAAAGGAGTTCTATCGAATCCTCATCAGAACAAGGCATGTAGAAGTGGATAAGGAGAAAGTTGCCTATTACCTTAATGGGTTGAGGTTGAGCATTCAAGAAGAGTTGAATCTGGTTTGAATGAATAGTATTGAAGAGGCATACTAGTTTTCCCTAAAAGTAGAGGAAAAATTGAACAAGAAGTTTGAGAGTAGAAAAATAGAAGAGGTCACAGTGGATGATCTGGTGGATAGTCATATGGAGGCTGAAATGAAGATCCAAAAAAGAAGGATGAGGCCAGTAGCAATCAAAATCAGAGAGGAAACAATTCCAATCATTTCCAAGATCAGAATAATAGAGATTAGAGAGGAAGAGGAACAGGATAAGGTTCAGGAAGAGGAGGCTTCCATGGAACATGTTTTCACTATGGAGAAGAAGGTCATAGGGCATTTGAATGTCCTCAATGCCAAGGAAGGACACATAGGAGGAAAGAAGGCCAGGCCAGAGTTGTACATGTAGATGAAGATGTCAGATCATCAAATTTTAAAGATGCTGAAAGAGGAGAAACACTGATTAATAGAAGAGTCATGTTGAGTGGTGAGAATGAACCTAAACAAATGAAGAGCTTGTTTCACACTAGATGCAAGTGTGAGGGTAAATGTTGTGATGTGATTATTGATAGTGGAAGCACTAAAACTTTGGTGTCAGAAGAAATGGTGACAAAGTTGAATCTCAAGAGAAAGAAACACCCACATCCATATCAAATTACCTGGGTGCAGGATGACCACAAGGTCATGGTCAGTGAGTGGTGCCTAGTAAATTTCAAGATTGGCAGCTACCATGATGAGGTACTATGTGATATCATACCTATGGATGCATGTCACATGTTGTTGGGTAGGCCATGGCAATTTGATACAGGTGTTGTACATGATGGTTGTGTGAATACCTATTCCCTGATAAAGGATGGAGTGTGACATAAGCTAAAGCCATTGAAGGAGACTAAAGAAAAAGTATGTGGTAATGTGAGAATAACTTTTGTTGATGGAAAAAAATTTCTAGATGGTATGATGCATAAGCATGTGTTTTTTTCTTTAATTCCAAAATTTGGTAAAAAAGAAGTAGAGGATGTACCTATAGAGGTTGTAGATTTGTTGAATGAGTTTTAGGATATTGTATCTATTAATATACTTGATGGATTACCACTGGTAAGGAAGATCAGTCATCATATGGATTTGATTCTAGGAGCTAGTTTGCCAAACAAGGCAGCACACAGAATGACACCAGTAGAAAGTGAAGAGTTGAACAGACAAGTACATGAGTTGTTACAGAAGGGATTGATTCAAGAAAGCTTGAGTCCATGTGCTGTACTAGGAGTATTAGCTCCAAAGAAGAATGGAGAATGGAGGATGTGTATAGATTCTAGAGAAATAAACAAGATCACAATCAAGTATAGGTTTCCATTGCCATGAATGGATGATATTATGGCTTGTTTGAGTGGAGCTGTGTATTTTTCAAAGATAGATCTGAAGAGTGGATATCACTAGATTCAAATCAAAGAAGGAGATGAATGGAATACTACCTTCAAGACAAAGGAAGGACTGTATGAGTGGTTAGTCATGCCTTTTGAGCTAACCAATGCACCAAGCACTTTTATGAGGCTCATGAATGAGGTTCTAAAAGAATTTCTAGGTAAGTTTGTCATTGTGTACCTAGATGATATTTTGATCTTTAGTAAGACATTGGAAGAGCATATGATGCATATTTGTATGGTGTTTGAGAAGTTAAGAGATGAGAAATTATTGATTAATTTGAAGAAGTGCAGTTTTGTGAAGAAAGAGTTAGTGTATTTTGGATTTGTAGTTTCAACAGAAGGTCTAAAAATGGACCCAGACAAGGTATAGCCTATCCTTGAATGGCCTACTCTAATGAGTTCTACTGAGGTAAGATCTTTTCATGGTCTAGCTAGTTTTTACAAAAAGTTTATTAGAAATTTTAGTAGCATTTGTGGTCCCTTGACTGAAACAATGAGAGGGGATAGAAAATAATTTAAGTGGACTAATGGGGAAGAAAATTGTTTTCAATTGTTGAAATAAAAAGTTATAGAACAACCTATTTTAGCACTTCCAAATTTTAATAATGTGTTTCAAGTATACTGTGATGCTAGCGGTACTGCAATAGGAGCTGTTATGAGCCAAGAAGGTAAACTTGTTGCTTATTTCAGTGAGAAGTTAAATGATGCCAAGAGAAAGTATTTTGTTTATGATTAGGAATTTTATGCTATATTTCAGGCATTGAATAAGTGGCTACACTATCTACTTCCTAAGGAGTTTGTTTTGTATACTGATCATCAAGGTTTGCAATATTTGAATAGTCAAGGAAAGTTGAATCAAAGGTATTTGAAATGGGTTGAGTTTTTGTAGAGTTATACATTTTTTTTGAAACATAGGAGTGGAAAGTCTAATAGGGTTGTAGATGCTCTTAGTAGAAGGAAACTATTGCTGATAGAAATGTAGATTGAAGTGGTTGGGTTCAAGGAACTCAAGAATTTGTATCAAGAGGATCCTAATTTTGGTGAAGCTTGGAAATCTTTTAAAGAACCTATTACTCTAGACAGAATGAAGTGGTTAGATTTTATCATCTAGGATGATATGCTATTCAGAGGGAGTCAATTGTGCATTCCATGAAGTTCTATGAGGGAGAATCTCATCAAGGAGAAGAATAGCAGAGGATTGGCTGGACATTTTGGTCATGATAAAACCCTTGCTTTGGTTAATGAGAATTATTATTGGCCACAGTTGCAGCAAGATATCAAGAATTTTGTACAGAGTTGCAGAGTATGTCAGATGGTGAAAGGAGTGAAGTAGAATATAGGGTTATATCAACCATTACTTGTACCAGAGAAGCCTTGGGAGGATATCAGTATGGACTTTGTTCTTGGATTATCGAGGACTCAGTGGGGACATGATTCAATTTTTGTGGTGGTTGATAGATTTTTGAAGATGGCACATTTCATTCCCTACAAGAAGACTAATGATGTTGTTCATATAGCAGAATTATTTTTTAGAGAAGTAGTGAGACTACATGGTTTGCCAAAGACCATAGTTTCAGATCGAGACACCTAGTTTGTAGGCTATTTTTGGTGAACATTGTGGAAGAAGCTAAAGATAGATTTAAAATTTAGTTCATCACATCATCCAAAGACTGATGGACAAATGGAGGTGGTGAATAGGAGTTTGAGAAATTTGTTGAGATGTTTGGTTGGAGATAAGCTGATAGGATGGGATTTGATTTTACCACAGGTAGAATTTGCATACAATAATTCTGTCAATAGGAGTACTAGTAAATCACCATTCTAGATTGTTTATGGAAATAGTCCCAGAAATGCATTTGAGTTGAGAAGGATAGATCAAGGAGAAATAAGTAGTGCTAAAGCTGAGGATTTTATAGAACATTTGAAGAACATCCATGAGGAGGTGAGGAACCATATTACCAAGATGAATGTATAGTATAAGGCTAAGGTAGATGAGAAAAGGAGGCATAAGGAATTTTAGGTTGGAGATGAAGTCATGGCTCATTTGTGGAAGGAGCGATTTCTAGTTGGTACATATAACAAATTGAAAATAAAGAAGTTTGGGCCATGTAAAATACTAAAGAAGGTTGATTCAGGAAATGCATATGAAGTAGAATTGTCTGCTGAGCTGAATATTTCACCAGTGTTTAACATTTCAGATCTGATAGAGTATCATGAGGGAGGTGTTGAAGATGAGATCACAACAGCATAGTGGAGTATTCCAGCAACTAGTTCAAATACCAAAGAGATTGAGGATATACTGGATAGTCATATTGGCAGAAGCCAAAGGAATAAGACATATGAAGAATACTTGGTCAAGTGGAAAGGATGAGCTATTGAAGATTCATCATGGCCAACAAAGGAAGAGGTTAACCACCTTGGTTTTCCTCTACACACCTGAGATGTGATGGGGTCACTTCTCAAATTACCCTGGGTGTCTAATGTAGGAGCATCTTAGGTGTAAGAGCAATCTTGCATCACCCAAAAATATTTATATTTTTGTATTCAATAAGGGCTATCTTGTGTAGAGCTTCTATTTATGGAAACTTTCTATTTTTAGTAAGTTGGTCATATGATCTTGGAATGTTCTGATTTTACATGTGGAGGTTCATCTCATTCATATCAACCTGCCAGTAAAGTTTCATGGCTCGATCAGATCTGGTTTTGAAGATATTGAAGGTTTTTGGTATTGGCAGTAGGGTACAGAAACTTTAAACTCAGTTTTGAAGGGTTTAGAGGCCCTGGATGAGGTCAAAAATTTGGGCAACAGGCACTTGCACCAGTCAAGCCCGTAGAGTGCTTTGTGGCCTTTCTGAAATGGTGTTATAATAGCCAATCGAGTCAACTAGTGATGACTTATGGTCTCTAGAAGTTAGGCCACCTAAAATGGCAGAAAATAATTTTCCTTCAAAATTTTTGTTTGGGTTTCAAAAGTTATTTTGAGTCGACTTTGATGTAATAAATTGAAAAATAAAATAATTCTAAGTTTGGTCGACCCTAAGGGCTAAATTTTTGGAACCTTCTTGGGCGGTGGAAAATTCCTATATAAAGAAGGCCCGTAGTGTTGTCTAGGGTAGTTATGGGTAGTAGATCTGAGTATTGATTTGAGGCTTTGTCCTACAGAATATTGTAAGGGAATGCTCATGTGGCTTTGCATATTGTAATTTTGAAAGTTTGTAATTCCACATTTGTGGAGATAATAAGAAGCCCATTTTTTGTTCTTGCATATTGTTGTTGTTTCTCTATTTTTGTTGTGTTTGTGGTATTAAGAGGAGCACCCTTCATCATTCTACAATTGAGGTCTCACTGACCCTTTTCACTAGAAGGCTTCTTGTAAGATCACCCCTGGTAATCTGTTTACCTTTGTATTTTTCATTTTTCCTTAAGGACCACATAACCAAGGCTTGATTGTCATCACTGAAAGTGACTCCCTTGATTACTTGCTCTACCTCCTCTTTGGTCTTGTGAGCTAGTGTGGTTTGCCTCCTAATAGTATCTAGGACCATAGCATCAACAATGTCCCATTTTGGGAGAATGAATACCCCTATATTTTTAACCAACTCTCTCCCCTATTGTGGAGTGACCTTTTCAAACCTTTATGTCATTTCTTTCCTAACCTCATCTTATATTATTTTGAGGTCTCCTTGTGGATTTTATTCATGTCTTTTCTCATAGGTTTCCTCAAATTCACTTATATACAATCTCCACAAGAATTGCATGAAATCTCTGGCTTTGACAAAAGCATCATCTACTAAGAATTCATCACATGCTTTCTTAGTTATTAGATCCAGTTCCTTGCCAATTGTTTCTCCTATTGTTAGGTTCAACTCAGGTTCCTCTAGTGGCTCTGACATTCCTTCATTTATTTTCTCATAGGTCATGTAGATTTGACCTAGACCACCCAATTTCTATAGTTGTTCTACTATCTCTTGATGATCTACAAGATTTAGAGGTAATTGGGTAGGAGAGTATTCCTCCTCAACATGTGTAGGCCTTTCTTCCATTCTTTTCTTCTTTGGTAGAGGTGGAGAATTAGAATCAATCTCAATTGGTTGATTCTATGGTGATGTTGGATTCTACTCTATTTTGTTGTACATTTCAGCTTCCTTTGAGGTGCAAGGGATGTCCTCTATTGTTTTGGTTTTTTCTTGCCTCCTTGGTCTAGGTACAACCATACTATATCTAGTCTTCTTTTGCTCCATATATCTACAGAAGGGTAACATCTTGGCAAATTTAGGCTTACTCAAGACAAACTTAGTCCTTTCTGGCTCAGTTTGCATGATCTTTTCTTTCTTTTCATTTAGGGTCTGGATGATACCCTCAAAATGGCTCATAAGAGTTTCTATTTTCTTCTCAAAAGGGGTGAAATCTTTTAAGGGATCATAATCCCTAACAAAATACTACACAAAATCTATAATCTTCTTATACATCGGCTACTTTTCTTTCCTAATCTCCTGTTCCTGTAGGTTAGGAATGTTTCTGATAATATCTTTAGGAAAGTTAAAAATATGATCCATACAGGCACATCTAGTCCTCTTCTAATATATTTTCTCCAAAAACCCTTAGGATCTACTACCCTAGCAACTAAAGTAGCCATGTGATATGGTTGCAAGATCGCATCCATGTGGGTCCATCCACCCTTAGTGATCAAAAATTGGTGGGCTACTATGATAGGGACTTGATATGGCAATATAAAAGGGTTCCCCCTAAAGGCATACACCCTAATTATAATAGACATTGTGTAAAAGATAAAATCACCCCAATTATGTATAATTTTGATATTGGTAACAATTTTTTTATGTCTAATGAGTTTTGACAAGGCCTTTGGGATTCTTGGGTTTTCTAGAAATAACAAGGCCCTAAGCCTTGATGTAAAATATCTATCAAAATTGATAAAAATATTCTCATTCCTATCCCAAGTCATGCTAAGGTTCCATAATTGTATTGGCATTTCCTCACCATCCTTCTACCTCATCAAATCCATTTCTTTTTCAAAGTAATTTGCACCTTTGTATAGAAACATGTATATTAATAGGGAATACCAACCAAAGGTTTTATCTACTTTATTCTTTTGGATTCCCATTAATCCCTCATGAATTATTTGAACCATCATATAAATAAAGTGTAATGGCATCCTCTCCTAAACATCTTCTCAAAAAATTTGGCATAATGACCAATACACACCCTTTACCTTAAGGCTAAAGTAGTCTACTTTGAAAGTTTCTTGTGTGTTTGGCCCCACTGTGATCAAACCCCCAATATTATTTTATAATTCCTTCAAAGGACCACTCTTGAGATAATCTCTCTAAGAATTATAGACTTTCTTTAGCTCATCGAAGTCTATTCTTTCCAAGTCATAAGTTGGTTCACTTAAACTAAAAACCTCTATGATCTCCTTAGCTGAAATACTGATTAGAGGGTTTCCACTTATATCCCTAACAACCCTAGTTATTTGATCATATTTATGTGCTACTTGGATCATAATATATGCATCCATAAACACGTTTGGCACAATGAGTTTACCTAAATCAAATTTCCATACATTACTAGTGGGAGAAAATGCATGTCTTTGGCCAAACCCTACTCTGAAAAATACCAAACAAGAGATGCCAATGTTTGCATCTCTCATATAGTTTCATTTGTCATACAATCCATCTTCTATTCTAACCCTAGGGTCCTTTGGTATTAAACTCTTTGCCTTGATTGTGTCAATATTTGAATGATCAAATTATTCCAAGAGGTCTTCATGCACACCCCTCTCATGATACTCAACCTTTCCTGTTAATTCCCTTCTTGGTGTCATTTTAAAAATTCATGGGTCTTGAAAATAATACAAGAATTTTAAGAAAGGTACCAGAAAGATATTCAGACTTCTTAAATAAGAATTTGAGGCAAACAATAGTAGAGATTAAATTTTCATAGAATACTAACCAATCCTAGAAAATCCTCAAGAGATGGTGACTTGCTCTGCAACTTTCTTCACAAGGACTCTAAAAATTTTGTGACTTCGTGCCTTTAGAAATGAAACAATCAAAGATATATTGGTATTGAAAACATTAACTTTTTGATAATTCATTTTGCATGATTCATCCATAACTTCTCTGCAAATTTGAACAGTCTACATTCAACGAGTGAATTTTCTTTTGCACCAATTTTGATTGAGTTCAAACTAGAACCATTGATCTCCACTTAAGAGAAATCTAATGGTTGTCGCATTGCTGAAATGGTTAAACTTTGTGCATCTATTCTTTATGGCTATACAACAACTATTAGATTAAGACAGATCTACATTGATTTGAAAATTGTACTATCTCAGACCCACTTGACAATTGGACCTATTGCTACTGTCAGATGAAAAGATCCAATGTTCAGTGTTGTAAGTATCTTTGATTGGACCCACTATCATATCTCATGGCCTGATACCAAATTCACGATTGTTACAATGTGGAAAACACAAATTTTTTATCATCTTTCATCTGAAAAAAAGACAATAGTTATCAAATCAAAAGAAAGATGTTAGTTTCTTACAACCCTTATTAACCGGGCCTAGTGAATGTACACCACTAGATCTTCACAATCAGACGGTTGTGATAAAACAAATATAACCGGTCCCATCTGACATAGATGCTTAGTTGGCTAATGCATCAACAGCTATCACATTGTTGCAATGGTTAATCTCCCTATATCTTATCTTTGCGGCCATGTGACCGCCGCTGGATTAAAATAGGAGATAAGTGCTTTAATAAAGTGTCAAAACCTTAGGTAAATAGTCATCGAGACTTAATAAAAATTATTCAAGGTCATCAGGGCTTTAAGAATAGGAAAATTAAAGTATTAGCATAGGTAAATAGAAACCTAGAAAATAAGGCCCCACCCAAAGGAAAATAGAACACATATTTTAAAAAGACTTTAGTGATCTTCAAAAGTAACAACCAAATAGAACAATTGAAGGTCGACTTAGGGTTTCTACCTAGAATGAAGAAACATTAGGGTTTTTTCAATCAGGAAAAATAATTAGGGCTTTCTAGATTTCAAGGAAAACTCTAGCACTTCTGGTGAACACCTAAAAATATAAAAAGTATGAAATTTGTGTTGAAAAATTAGCAGTGCCAACACAAAGCATTTCAATTCACAATAAAAATTCCTAAAAGAAAAACACAATCTTGAGTGAAAAGGTAAATCAAAATTGCAATCTCTTTCAAAGATTTTTGTGTCTTCAAGGAATGAATAAATCAAACTCATAAACACATGTGTCTTCACAAAGCTTTCATTTTAAATTACTAAGTCAAATTAGCCAAGAACTCCTTTTTGATGTTCTTTCTAGGAACCTTCAATTCTCCAAATCCTTGTCAGCTAGGTTGAGGCAAGGTAGGGGTCAAGAGGGGCCAAAGGATGGCACACCTTGATGATCCAAGCCTTCTCAACAAACAGAAAAGCTAACAAACAAAATAGTGAGAGAGAGAATGCCAGATCTTTCATATATTTTGATCAAATAGGACCATACATGCCAGGTTGTAAGTCCTTCCTAGTTATGGCTTGATATTACAATGAAATTAAAAGTCCTCAAACATGTGAGGATATGTTACCATTCCTCAATTCTAATGTCTACCATCTTTTGTCTAAACCAGCACACCTAAACTCTAACCAAACAACTACATTTATACAAGAGTCTACCAAACTAAGTCAGCCTTTAGATCCACAATCAACAAAAGGAATGGTTAGATCTAGGACCACATGCCTCCAAATGAAAGTTTCTAGCATTAAATCTGTGACCTATAATAAATGCACAAGTCGGCCCAACAAGAACTCAAAAAATAAACTACTCGGTAAACAAGGATGACCAAGCAACAGACAAGCAACGTTGAGCGCTAGTGAAATAATAGACCACTTAGGAGATGACCAACCAAGCTCGGTAACCAAAGGAAATCAACCAACTCGGTCAAAGAAGAAACTGTGCAACATAAAAAACTTTGAACATATTTTTGGTGACACAAGATTTCCAAGGACCCAAGATGCTCCTGCATCAGACACCTAGGGTTATTTTAAAATGATTCTCAGAATCATTTAATAGGTATGATCCGAGCTGCATCCAACTTAGAATGTGAAATCCATGAACTATCTTCCATTGGTCTATTCTTCCACTTTACCAAATATTCCATATACTATTTTCCTCTTGTTCTCTTGCCAACTCTTTCTTTTAAAATCTTCTCCACTTCTTCATTCTGCTTCTTAGGATACTCTGTCAATACTATCATTTCTTCATCAGATTCATGATACTCATACAAATCAGCAATATTGAAAATAGGTGATATGTCCATATCATCAGGCAATTCAATCTCATATGCATTTCCACTATCAAATTTCTTCAAAATCTTGCAAGGTCCAAATTTCTTCATCTTCAACTTTCCATATGTGCCAACAGGAAACCAACCTTTTTTGAAATGAACCATCACTTCATCACCAACATCAAAAGTCTTATGTCTTCTTGATCTATTAGCTCTATCTTTGTATTTCTAATTACTATCTTCTAGCTTCAGCTTCACATCTTCATGCAATCTCTTTATGTACTCAACAAATTTCACTCCTTCAGCACTTATTTTATTCTCATCATCAATGTCTCTCAAATTAGATATACCTCTAGGTTGTGTCCCATTCACAATATCAAATGGTGTTTTCCTAGTACTTATGCTCACTAAATTATTGTATGCAAAATATTATTGTGCTAACACAAAATCCTAATTACTCGATGTGTCTCCAACTAAGCATCTCAAAAGATTACCCAAACTTCTATTTACAGCCTCTGTCTATCCATCAGATTGTGGGTGAAATGTAGAACTATATTTCAACTCAGTGCCAAACTTTTTCCAAAGGGTCTTCCAAAAGTATCCAACAAATTTACTGTCTCGGTCAGAGATAATATTCCTCGGTAACCCATGTAATCTCACAATTTCTTTGAAGAAAAGATCTTCTATATGTACTACATTTGATGTCTTTCTACAAGGTATAAAATGTACCATCTTAGAAAATCTATCCACAACAAAAAATATAGAATCATTACCTCTTACTCTCTTCAGTAAGCCAAGAAAAAAATCCATATTGATGTTAATCCAAGGTTTCTCAGGTACAGCAATCGGTACATACAAAAAAGTATTCTAACTTACTCCTTTTGCAACTTGACAAATTCCACAACTTTTCACAAATTTTTGAACATCTTTATACAATTGCAGCCAAAAGTACTTTTCCTTCAACAAATTCCATGTTTTTTCAATGCCAAAATGTCTAGCCAAACCACTACTATGTTTCTCTTTTATCAAATTATTTCTCATTACTCCTCTCGGTATACACAACTGAATACCTTTGAAAAGCATACCTTCCTAAATAAAATATTTATCCCATTTGGTATCTTGTTGATCATCCTCATAATAATCCTTCATCTCATCAAAACCAAGAACCTAAATTTTCATCTCGGTCATCAAAGATCTCCTTCTACTTTATGCATCAATAACTCGATTAGTGACTCCACTCTTATGTTTTATCACAAATGTATAACTCTGCAGATACTCAACCCATTTCATATGTCTCTAATTCAAATTATTTTGACTACCCAAATACTGTAAAGCCTTATGATCAGTATACAACACAAATTCACTCGGTATCAAATAATGTCTCCACTTCTTCAGTGCTTGAACCATAACATATAACTCTTGATCATACAAAGAATATTTCCTTCTAGCATCATTAAACTTTTCACTAAAGAAAGCAACAGGTTTACCTTCTTGACTTAACATAGCTCCAATTACACTTCCACTTGCATCACATTCTACTTGAAATACTTTGCTAAAATTAGGTAATGCCAAAATAGGTAATTCAACAACTTTCTACTTCAGAGTCTCAAAAATTTTATCAACTCCATGTGTCCACTTGAATACTCTTTTATCTCCTCTCATAGTCTCAGTCATAGCATTACAAATTGCACTAAAATTTCTAATGAACTTCCTATAAAAACTTTCCAGTCCATGGAATGATCTTACCTCACTAGCATTTTCAGGTGTAGGCCAATTCAAAATAGATTCAACCTTTTCAAGATCCATCTTCAATCCATCAGCAGAAATAAAAAATCCAAAATACACAATCTCTTCTTTCATAAATGAACATTTTTTCAGATTTATCAGCAACTTTTCCTCTTTTAATCTCTACAAAACTTGTCTAACATGCAACAAATGTTATTCTCTAGTCTTACTAAATATCAAAATGTCATCAAGATATACAATCACAAACTTACCCAAGAATTTCTTCAAAACTTCATTCATTAGCCTCATAACAGTACTCATTTCATTAGTTAAACCAAAAGGCATAACCAACCACTCATACAAACCTTCTTTTGTCTTGAAAGCATTCTTCCATTCATCACCTTCTCTAATTCTAATATGATGATACCCACTTTTCAAATCAATCTTGGTGAAATACTTTTCTCTAGTCAAACTATCCATTATGTCATCCATTCTCAGTATAGGAAACTTATACTTCATTGTTATCTTGTTGATTTCTCTAGAATCAGTGCACATTCTCCATTCATTATTCTTCTTTGGTGCTAATACAATAGGTACTACATAGGGACTCAAACTTCCTTTGATCAATCCCTTTTCCAACAACTCTTGAATTTGTTGGTTCAATTCTTGATTCTCGGCAGGTGTTAACTGATGAGGTGCCTTATTTGATAAAATAGCTCTAGGGATTAGATCCATACAATGATCAATGCTTCTCTTTGGTGGAAAATCATCAAGTACATTATCAGAAATGATTTCACTATACTCAGTGAGTAACTTTTCAATCTCCTCAGGAACATTATCTTCTATTTTCTTACTCGGCTTATTAGTAATTACAACAAAACATACATCATTCCTTTTCAAATCTTTCACAAACTTCCT
Source organism: Chamaecyparis obtusa (assembly GCA_027943335.1). Lineage (NCBI taxonomy): Eukaryota > Viridiplantae > Streptophyta > Pinopsida > Cupressales > Cupressaceae > Chamaecyparis > Chamaecyparis obtusa. The sequence goes on along the minus strand of BSBK01004395.1, from coordinate 680,258 downwards.
TCCTTCCATCAAGAAAACTTTCACAGATGTGCAAACATTACTAATAGTTTCTTCCATCAATGGTAACAAGATTTTCTTCTTTCCATTAGCCACAATAGTATACTTATGCAATCTCCCATCATATATAGCATGTCTATCATATTGCCAAGGTCTACCCAACAAAATATGACAACAATCCATAGGCATGATATCACACAACACCTTATCATAGTATTTTCCAATCTTCAAATTCACATAACATTGTTCACTTACCAGGAGTGTATGCTCATCTTTGATCCATGAAATCTGATAGGGTTTCAGATGTTCCAGTCTTTCCAACTGTAGTTTGGTGACCATCTCTTCAGATGCCAGATTCTCTGAGCTATCACTATTAATGATTACCTTCCAAACTTTATCAGAAACTCTACATCTAGTCTTGAACAAACTTTTCCTTACTCCATCTTCCTTTTTTCTTTCATTCCATAGTTCTCTCCTTACCATCAAGTTACTTTCCTTCCCAGGTTCATTTAGTGGCTCTTCTTGCACCAATGCATTCTTACTACTACCAGCCTTCTTAGTTACTTGTGTACATTCAAATGATCTATGTCCTTCTTCTCCACAGTTATAACAAGTTCCTCAAAAACTTCCTCTACTATAACCACCTTGGTAGCTACTACCTCTACCTCTGGAAGAACTTTCCTGTTTCCACTCAGTCTTTCCTTTATCCAGATTTGTCTTTCCAAGTTTAGATCTATGATTTTCACCATTAGATCTACCTCTTCCTCTAGGGAATATACCACCTTGACCTCTCTATCTTTTCTGATGTCTCTTGTTCAATTTCTCATCGGCTTTCAAAGCAAATTGATAAGCCTCTTCAATGTTCTCCAACTTAACCAAGCTGATCTACTCTTGGATTGAAACTCTCAAACCATTCAGGTATCTACCAATTCTTTCCACATCATCTTCATCATGTCTAGATCTAATATCTAATCTATAGAAATCCTCAGTATACTCTTTTACTGAGCTATCTTTCTACTTCAAGCTTTGCATTCACCGAACTAGGTTAATTTGATAATCACGGGGTAAGAATTTTCCTTTCAATTTATTTACCATCTTATTCCATACCTTGATTTTGTCTTTGCCCTTCCTTTTTCGATCCAATGTTAGATGTTTCCACCATAGGGATTTATTAATTTTCAACTTAGTGCTTGCAATCTTCACATTCTTGTCTTTAGGAATATTCTCTTATTCAAAGTACTTTTCCATTTCGGTGATCCAGTCCACTAATTCATCAGAATCCAATTTTCCACCATATTCAAGGTGATTGAAATGTTGTGTAGACTTCAAACTTGTCAAGGCCTTCAAAAATCTTTCTTCACCTTGATCCATAACAGGTGCAAGTTCTACATTCACATGTTCTTCTTCAACTTCATCATCACTAACATCTTCAAGATGTTTGCCTCTTCTTTGGGCTATCTCCACTACTTCCAATCTAGCAGCAATCTATCTTAGCATGTTTGCCAATCTTGGATATGCATCTCACCTCCCATGAACCATCTTGACAACCCTCTATAATTATAGGTTAGATCATAATCCACTACCCACAACAATTAACTAGGGCTTCAAGAGGAACTAGAAAACCTATATCCACAGACCTAGATCAAGATCTCACCTCACTCTGATACCACTTAACGCATGGTAGGGTTCAAGAGGGGCCAAAGGATGGCACACCCTGATGATCCAAGCTTGCTCAACACATGTAGAAGATAAAAAATACAATAGTGAGAGAGAGAATGCTAGATCTTTCATATATTTTGTTTAAATAGAACCATACCTATCAGGCTGTAAGGCCTTCCTGATTACAACCTAATATTACAATGAAATTCAAAGCCCTCAAACATGCAAGGATCTATTACCATTCCTCAATTCTAATGTCTACCATCTTCTGTCTAAACCAACACACCTAAACTCTAACCAAACAACTACATTTATACAAGAGTCTACTAAATTGAGTCAACCTTTAGATCGATAATCAATGGAAGGAATGGTCAGATCTAGGACCACACACCTCCCAATGAAAGATTCTAGCATTAAATATGTGACTCATAATAAATGCACAAGTCAGCCCACCAAGAACTCAAAATAAACTACTTGAAAAACAAGGATGACTGAGCAACAAAAAAGCAATGTCAAGCACTAGTGAAACAAATGACCACCCAAGAGATGACCAACCAAGCTCAGTAACCAAAGGAAACTGACCAACTTGGTCAAAGAAGAAACTGAGCAAAATAGAAAACTTCAAACATATTTTTGTTGACATAGGATTGCCAAGGACCCAAGATGCTCCTACATCATAAGTAATGTGAAAGAAGTTGGACTTGGATGAGTTCACCTATTTCACTTTTAGAGAAGCCTCTCCAAAGAGAAAAATACTTCCTCTTTAGAGAACAAATTCAAAGCGATACTTCCTGGGTTGGTATAGAAATAAAGCACTGAGAAAACTCTCGCTTCAACTCCTCAAGCTTAGGCAATACATGTTGATGGTAGCCTAAGGTAGGTGAATATCCCTACTATTTCAGCATGGTCAACTAGGCTCTTAAGTGAGTCACACATGTACAAACTGATTGGGAGGGCACTATGGATCAAACTAAACACTTGTTAAATTAGAAGCTACCCAATCTACTCCCTAAAGTATCAAAATATTTTTGCAAGGACCAATCCAAGTGGTTTCCCAGATCACCTTAAGATTACTCACCATCTATATTCCTTTTTGGGATATCAAGCTATGGGAAAATATTTTGATACTAACCTGTCTCTTAGGTAGTTCATGCCTAATGTGTTTTTGAAGTTTCAAACTCAGTGCAAAATATTTGTTGAAACATACACAAATGATTATTTCTACACACAAATCCTTTTTCCATGTCAATCAAAAACCTCCAAAATCCAGAAGTCATCCAAGCTTGAAAAACCTTGTCATCCTAGTCTCTTAATCATGGTCTTCTAGTCATCTTCCATCCAATCTTGTCCCCCTATCCTAGGTTAGCAGAGTCATCTTGGTCATCCTCCATCTCCTTTCCATCTTCCTCTAGAGTCAGTCTTTCCTCTTATCTTGAGCCAAATCTGATCTTAGTCTGAGCTTCTCGGTCATCCTAAATCCAAAGCCTTACTCTTCCATTTATCTTCATCCTTCATCCTTATCCAACTCATCTACAAGTTAGCATGTCTCAAAACTATTATGATTAGTTTGGTTGTTGTGTCTCCTCTCTTCTTCTATCCTATCTCGATAATGATTAAAGTCTTGTTGATCATGATGAACACTTTGAAGACCTTAGAAAATGTTGGTGTAATTAAATATTTAGTAATTACACTTTACTTAAGTTTACATAGGATAATGCATTTGCATATTAGTTGTCATTGTGATACTTAGTAGTTTGCATTTCATTTTAACACACGGTTAGGAGAATCTTTATTTTAGGTGTGATAGTTGTCATCACATACCTCTTTGTGTGCGAGATCCACCTTTAGTGCTCTTATCACATTATCATCCTCTCATTATTGCACATGTTGCACATAATTTGATGTACAATGGAGGATGATCCACTTTTGGTGGACATGTGATTCCACTTTGTGTGGGTGATATCTTATCATCTCCTTATCATGTAGTCTTATTGCATTGCCTATATATTTAGGCACTCCTATTTTGTATTCAATTCAATTGGCTATAATCAAATATTTGATCATTTTGCCTATCTCTCTTGTGCTATCTCTTGAGCTTCTAGATCTTGGTGTTCATTCTTTGCCTTAGGAAAATTATTACATGGTATCAGAGTGATATCAAAATTCTTACATGGTATTAGAACCATAGGAGTTTCATTGTATAGCCTATTTTAAGAGAATTTTATTGCAGGTCAAAATTGGAGCTTGTTGGTGCAAATAAAAGGTTGGCATCACATTGAGGAGGTCCAAATACCCCTAAATCAAATTTTGTTTCATCCAAATCAGACATCTAAAGCCAAATCTAGAGCCATTTGAATTTTCAAGGTTCGGCGGAAGTGATTCAAAAAAAATAATTTCAGAGGCAATTTTCAAATAGTGATATCTCAGTCATCTGGACTCTTGTTTTTGAGTTTTTTTTTTTTTTTGGGGTAGAATTTCAAGATCTACACAATGGTGCATGTGATTTCTGATCTTTGTTTCTGATATTTTCTAAAAATTGCAAATCTTGATTTTTACAACTTTAGAGGCTTTGTTTGGGCTCATATGGACACATTTTCAATGCTATTTTTTTTTAAAGTTCATGATTTTTTGTCTACTTTCCAGATCTAGTATTAGTTTGAAAATTTTTTGAGTAGACATAGTACTTTCAGAATTTGGTCTATTTTGGCCTATTTTTGGCACTTGTAATTTGTTAGATCCTTGAGAGATCTTGTGTCTTATATTTTTGAGTCTACTAGAGCTTCATATTTTCTGTTGTAATTATCAAAATTAGAAGTCCACTTTGGTTCATTTTGGCAAGTGGCAATTGTACATGCACTATATATAAAGTGCCAAAATCATCTATTTTGGGGGGTGCATTGATTTTTTGGTCTCATTGTTTCATGTGAGAAGTATATCATAGATGGTTTAATTAAGTTGACAAGAGAAAATTATAAGCAATGGAGTGAATTGGTTCTTGATCATCTTAGTGAGCATAAGCTTTTACCCTATTTGTATGAGTATAGACCTAAAAGTCCTTCTTACAATTGTGAGTCTTACTTAGAAGTTGTTAAGGTTGTCTATTTGAATATGGATATGGATGTTATGGATTCCTTTGATGACTATGAAGATGAAACAGAAAATATTCCTAATCTTTAGACTGTTCTTTAGGAAATGTATGGAGATCCACATATTCCTCCACTTCCAAAATGTCCAAAACCTCTAGTTGCAGCTCCATGGGATGACTACTTGACAGACATTGCAAGTTTGTTTGTGGAGTCCTACATTTTAGATTTAGGAGACTTCATTGATGACATTCATCTTCTCTTTTTTGAGGATGATCCTTCTTCAGTTGTTTTGAGGGAGCATTTTGACCCTCATCTTCAATCTCCACTTGATCCTTCTTTCAAGATTGACATGATTGTGGATCCTTTGATACAACATTTGGAGGACATCTCTTTAACTTTAGAGAAGACATTTGACTCTTTGGAGATTGGTTTTCATGAGTCTCAAACTTCACTTGAGATGTCACATTGCACGGTTCAGGTTGAATTCCTATTCATTTTATTGAGACATCATACATTTTGAGGATTCTTCCTAGAGATTGGGGAGGATTCATTGATACACCTATGGACTTGTTTCTTCCTAAAGGGAGGAACATTATTTAGTTTTCTTGGTGCAGTTTCTACATTGATCTAGGAGCATCTATCATGGGAGTACATTCTATATTGAGGGGGGGCTTTCTTGCTCCTCTTCCTACTTCATTTGAGGAGGCATCTTTGTCTTTGGATTTTGATCCAAATCCTTACATGGATCAGTTATCATTGGTTCCTTGTTTGTCACCTTCTTCTACTGGACTTTCTCCTTATTGGTTTGTGACATCTTCATCAACCAAGGACATGGTGACACTTGGGCATACTTTAGAGACATCATACTTCATTTTGATTCCCCTTCCTACTTCCTATCCATAATGGGAATCATTCTTACATCTATACTTGGTGTATCTTCTTCCTAAGAGGAGAAATGTTGTTTGTAGGCATTGGACTATGTTTTGTCTTCAAGCACTTACCATCCTTGGAGGAGATTACTTATTATGGGGGGGATATCATGTCTCCAAATATCCTTCTTATGGGGGGATAATTATTTGTATATACATGATGTATGTAGTTCTTGGCAGGTCTTGAGCACTCCATCCATCCTGCATATATTTTTCTTCTCTCTTTTTGGGGGAGGGTTTTTCCCATGAGGTTTTCTCTCTTTTTCCACTTTATGATAGTTATGCATTTCATGTATTGCATTTTTTACATGGGTACCTAACATGGCCTAGTAGCTGGGACCCATCTTGCATTGTGAGCTTAAGTGCATTCCCCTAAGTTGCACTTAAGGGGGGGTGTTGGTGTAATTAAATATTTACTAATTACACTTTACTTAAGTTTACTTAGGATAATGCATTTGCATATTATTTTTCATTGTGACACTTAGGAGTTTGCATTTCATTTTAGCACATGGTTAGGAGAATCTCCACTTTAGGTGTGATAGTTGTCATCACATACCTCTTCATGTGTGAGATCCACCTTTAGTGCTCCTATCACATTATCATCCTCTCATTTTTGCAAATGTTGCACATAATTTGATGTACAATGGAGGATGATCCACCTTTGGTGGACATGTGATTCCACCTTGTGTGGGTGATATCTTATCATTTCCTTATCATGTAGTCTTATTGAATTGCCTATATATTTAGGCACTCCTACTTTGTATTCAATTCAATTGGCTATAATCAAATATTTGATCATTTTGCCTATCTCTCTTGTGCTATCTCTTGAGATTTTAGATCTTGGCATTCATTCATTGCCTTAGGAAAATTCTTACAGAAAGCCTACTCCAAACATCCACCATAATCCATTCATTCCTCCATCCTATCCAAATGATGATGAAAATATTTTTGACCATGATGAGTATTTTGAAAACCTTAGCAAGATTGCTCCAAAAATTCCCCAGAATGCTATCATTGCTCCAAACTATCCTATCATGCCTTCATGCATATCTAGTAGCACTCCTTATCATACCTTTGACAAGGAAAATCCACTTTTATATTCATCCACACCTTCTTCCTATATTGAACCTACATATCCTTTGTATTTATCCTTTATACCTCCATCTCCTTCTATGGTCGTATTCCAAACACCATCCTTTCACACAACACTACTAGCTACATCCTCTATCCAAATCATCCATCCCCTTATCCTCCAAACTATTTTCAAATCCAAAATCCTAGTCTTCCAACCCATTATCCTAAATCCTATCTCAATCCACCATCCAATATATCCTATCTAAATCTAACATCTTCCACTCTTGGCTACATCATGACAAATCCCTTTTCACAAGAAGAATGCATCCCTCAATCTACTTCATATCCCATATCTCAAACTTTCTCTCCCACCTCACCAAATATTCAATCAAGTTCACAAGCTTCCTCTAAAACTAACTATGTGAACTATCTAGTCATGCCATCCTCCAACTCCTCATCTGTACCAACATCCCCTCAAATAAGTTCACAATCTTCCACCCTACCTTCATGTGATGACTATCCTAGCTCTCCATATTCTACACATTCTAATCCATCACCTCAACCTCCATCATGAACATCTCCAAGGAGTTTCACAAGGAAGCAAGTAAAAAATCCAATTCCTAAAGATGAAGAGTTATGTCATCTTATTCCTTCATGTGAAGCTATCATTGATGGGGCTCATCAAACCCTACCATCTTTTATCCTTCTTCCATATATCCCACTTATTGATCCACTTCCATCTCCTAGCATCATTGAGTCCCTTCTATCTATTGACTCCATCCAAATCCCATCAACATCTCCTCCTCCTAGCATTATCCAAAGCACATCCAATAAGCCTCATGAATCCACCCTTCTTCCTACCATCACAATTGCAAAATCTCCTATCCTTCCATCTCCACCATCTGAAGCATCCATCCATGCATCCCCCATAATTCTATCCACACCAATTCTACCCAGTATAGATCTTATCCAAAAGCATGTTGAATTACCCATAGATTAAAATCAAGATCCAATCCCTTTACTTCCTCTATTGCATGTTCAATTTCTTCCATCACCCCCAATCCAAGATCCTACAATCCCAATTCATCCATCTCAAGATCTATCACCATCCTTCAATCCTGGTCTAGATCCCATCATCCCATTGTCTCCACTTGATGATCCTCTAAAAACTATCCCAATGCCATCAATCTATCCTCTTGGTCCACTTACATTTGTCAATGGTAGTTCACTTGAAGTAGAAGAAATTAGTTTAATATCTTTCACCACAACACCTGATACTAGAAGTTTATCTTATTCCCTAAGTTAGAAGTATCCTTTCTTGGATAAAATGATCAAGACATGGAATTATCAAGGAAAAGGCTTAGGAGCTCATGAACAAGGAAATATCAAACCCATACAGGAGAAAAAACATCCAAAATCATGTGGTATTGGTCATACATCCGAAGAAGGCACATCCTCCAGAAATGTTGGTACAACTAAAGCTAAATTCAAGCATCCTTCCAAAAACACCATCACATCTTCCCATTGTCCCTCTAAAGCACACAATGCCATTCCTCCTCCTCCATCACTGTAACCCAAAACAACCTATCACATTCCTCCTTCATCCTCCAAATACATTTTGGGTCCCTATGTCCCAAAATCTACCATTGCATATCCTTCACATACCAAATCCATTATGGGGTCATACATCCCAAAATATCATCCCCCATCTTATCCTACTTAGTCCTTCATCCAAAATCCAAACATCCCTAGTTAGAATCAACAAAGGCACATTCCCATATCTCCTATCTACCAATCTCCTTCCATCTCTCCATCCATATTTCCTCCATCTCACACAACTCCTCACGTTCCTTCCAATACTCCTTGTAATTTGGATGCCATATCCAAGATGCATAAAGGGAAATATCTACAAAGATCCAAATATTTCTATGTCCACTCTAAAAGACATGCTCAAGAAAAGAAAAATTCAATCAAAGGATCTACGAAATCCCAATGGATGCAAAGGCCCATCAAAGTAGAAGAAAAATCTAAGACATCCCCATGGCCACAAAGACCCATCAAAGAAGAAGCAAAATCCAATGCATCCCCATGGCCACAAAGGCCCATCAAATAAAAAGCTAAATCCAAAGCATCCAAATAGCCACAAAGGCCCACCAAATCAAAAGAAAAAACTATGTGGATCCCAAAGAAAAAAGATGCATTACATCTAAAAGAAATATCCACAATGGCATCCAAGGTTTCTAATCCACTAGGTGCTCATTCCTCTTCTCTATCTCCTAAATATATTTTGGGTACTTATATCCCAAGATCTCCTAGCACAAATCCTTCATCATATCCACATCTATCTTCCAAAACCCATCCAATTCATCTACCTTCCTCACAACATGTGATAGTGTTGGTCCTAACAACATCTCCCTATCATGATCAATTCCCATCCTTCCATCCAAACACTCTCTACCACCATATCTCCCATCTCCCACATCCCATACATGTCACTGCATAATCCATCCATCCTAACAAAGATGTACCAACATCCAAAGAATCAAAAAGTTAGCAACAAATAAAAAGGTCAACAATAAATCAGAAAGTCAATAGAAGGTCAGTGAAAGGCCATCAACAAGTCAAAAAAAAATTATAAAATCCATAAAAATTGGAAAAATGAAGAAAAATATCAAAAAAAGAAAAGAAAAGAGCAAAAAATTCATCCACATGGTGAAAACTTGGCAATTTAAGCACCTTGGACAAGTACCATGATGAAAACCTAGCAAATAAGCATCATGCATAATCTCCCCAATTCTTCTCTACAATTGGGGGCCATTCCCTTCTATCACATCCTATCCAGCATCTCCTCCATCCTATTTGTCTCTCAGCTCCACCATCCTCCTTTGGATCTTAATAACAAAACATAGACCACCAAGTATGCATGCTTTTGGGTACCTTTTTTTGGTATCCATCACACTTTTTAGCCACCTACCCTCTATCCACCAACTATTCAAACTTTCATCTACCTTCCTCATTCTCTTGACATCTTTATCTTCCATCAAATCATACCCCCTACCAAATGCCTCTGAATGCATGAATTATCCTAAGTAGGGGGAATCTTATTCCTTGGTGACATATTCCTTGGAGACTTTATCACATCCATCTTCCAAATCCTCAACAATCCTTCATCTAAATCTTGAGAAATCCCCAATCCAAATCCCTTAGCAATTCCTCCATCCAAATCCTAAAGAAAATCCTCCATCAGCAATCCTAAGCATTCTTCTATCCCAATCCTAAGCATTTCCTCCATCTAAATCTCCCAAAAATCCTCAATCCAAATCTCCCAGAAAAACCCTCTATCCAAATCCCTCAGCAATATTCTATCCAAATCCCTTAGTATTCCTCTATCCAAATCCCTCATCATTCCTCTAATCCAAATCCATATCTGCCTCCATCCAAATTCCTTAGCATTCCTCTATCTAAATCTCTAAATACTTCCATCTTTCCATTACTTGATACCTTCCCTTGTCATTGGCATCTAGCTATAGGTTACACCCATGCAATAAAATTCCATTCATCCATATCTTAAACATCCTCTAGCTATCCAAAATCAAAATATCCAAGATCGAGCCAAACCATCCAATCCAATCCTTAGTCTTGTTCCTAGTCCTATAGAAATCCTTGATCTCAATACAATCATCATCATTGGGATGCATCCTTCCCAAATCTATGTCATTTCAGGACACATCATCCATCATTATCCTATCTACCATCAGTCCATCTTGGCTTTCCAACTCATCTAGGGTATCATCTTGCATATTTTGTAGTTTCACCATCATCCCTAGATCTTTGTACATCCTATCTTGAGTCTTGTACCCGAGCATCAGTCGTATCTCCACCTAGACTCATTTATACATATGTGTCTTTAGGTCCCATCTTCTACATCATTCATCCCTTCTATCATCATGACCTATCCAGCTCCTTGCTTCAACAATCATCCCTTGGTCATTTTGAGGTTCGAGTGTCTTACCTATATCTTGTCGTAGGAATCCTTATCCAGTTATCCATCATCTCCTTCGAGTCATATCCTTTGAGTTTATCAATCCTTATCCTAAATCAAAACCACCCCAACACTACCCTTTGACTAATCATTGTCTAAGGAATCTTATACTTGTCTTTGTAGGCCTCATCATCTCGAGCAAGAAATTGGCATGCATTGACAAGAATCGCGTTATTTTGAAGATCAATAGTCTATCTTAAGTTGACAAATCAAATACTATCCTATCTAATTCTACATTAGGAAGTGGCAACTCATTCCCAACACTTAGTAATCCTCCACCATCATCCACCATCAATCCTCAAAAAATCAATCATCCTTCACCATCCTACCTATGGAAAAAGGTGTGTGAGATACTTGTTATTTCATTTGTTTCTTCAAATCTTTGCTTATATTTTGATCTCTCTTGTACATATCTCTATATCTTTTGTACATACAACCAAATCTTGTTGTACATATCCTTGTCAGTTCTACAATAGCATTTGATCAAATATCTTTGTCCCACCCAGCCTTGTACTTCGGCAATATCAATTGTTGACTATCCTTGATCGCAATGGTTATCCTTGACTCATCATTTTCCAATGAGCAACACAACATTCTCCCCATTGATAGGGGTCCGCACAGATGTACCCTTCTATATTGTCTAGCCTAATCTAGGTCTACACAAATGTATCCTTCTGTATTATCTGACCTAAGCAATCAAACTAGGTCCATGACAATTCATCCTTCGCCATGTTCTAACCTAATCTCCCCCCATCAATCAACCATCAATCTCTATCCTTGGCAAAGGATATCTTTTGGAGTTATCATTTTAACCTTGGATTTTGTCCTTTGGGTCTTGTTAATATTTTATGTCTTCTCATTATTCTCTACTCAAAGTCTCAATGATCCTTTATATCATGGTGTGTTGCGAATGAGGACAATCTGGGGCAAGGTCTTTTGTTCTTTTTCTTTTTCCTATGAGTTAGTCATGTGTTTGTAGTTTCTCTAGCATCATTTCCACCATGCCTCCTCTAGGTTTCATGTGTGATGTTGGGGCACCCCTTTGCATGCTTGTCCTTTTGTTCCAATCCTATGCAATGCTAGTAACAAGGACTTGTGTTCCTAGTAACCTTGGCATGTCTCTAGCATTTCTATATTAAACTAGGTTGTGCTCTCAAAAATATCCAATGCATGGAGCTCCCTAAATCCCCCATCCTACATCATATAGATTAATCTTACATCTTGCATATAGCTTCACACTGCATTTCACCATCATATTGCATTCATTCATCTTTTCTCTTGGAAGTTCATTTGTTTATCCCCCCTTCCTCCTTTCCCTTCCCTTAGGTGTTCTTTTCAATAAAATTCCACAACGATTACTCTTTGCATTATTTTCTCGAGGGGGCACAACCCCTTATTCCTCTGAATTCTAGCCTAGGGCATCTAGTTTTCTTATCTTTGATGTCATGCCACTTGTAGAATCACATCAAAGAGGGGCAAAATGTAGACACCTAAAAATCCATTGGTAAATAAAAGTTTTTTTATTTTCTAGAAACCCCTGATGACATCATCATTTGTTAATTAATTAATTAATTAATTAGTATGCCATTAATTCCTCATATCTTAATTAAAAATATTTAATCAAGAAATCCCTTCCAGAAATGTTTAAATCTAATATAAACATCATTCCCCCCAAAATTTATTAATTATTTAATAAATTAACCAAAATCCTTTAAATAAATGAAATATTTATTTAAAACCCTTTGAATGGTATAAAATAGGGAGCATGTCAAAATAAGTGGGGGAAATATGAGATCTACTTCTAAATCCAAATTCCCAAAGGAGAGATCCAAATTGATCAACCAAAAGGTTAATGCATAATCGAACCAATCCATGGAGAATATTAAAGAGGAAGAAAACCTTACATTTCCCTATAAAGGAGATGTGCTTCAAATCTAAAATAATTGAAAGGAAAATACTAACCTCAAAAAAGGGTAGATCTACAAAAGGCTGATTTCTGATGTCTGTATGCAATTTCGGGCAATTTTGTAACCTATTTCAGACTAGAAATGCCGAGATGAAGAAAACCCAAAAAAAATTTATCTTTCTGACAATACGTAGTCTTTAACCCCAATAAAAGGTTAAAGGCTACATTAATATTTTCAAGGTCAACTTTGACTTTTTTCACAGATCTCAGAAGTTCACCAAAAAGGGTATCTAAATCCAAGCTCAGATCTGTAGTTCTGCACCTGTACCTGCAAGAAAAAGAGGGTTTTTGTTATTTGAATGGGGGGTTTTCCTTGGTCAAATCCCAATTTATGAATTAAACTTGAAATTGAATTAAAATTTTATTGGGCATAAACAAATTAAATGAAATAATTCACCTTGTTTATGTTGAAGTCCTTGTAGAGGATTTGAATCCTCAAATCCTGATGTGAGTGTTCCAAGGTGCTTGCACTGCTACTCAAGAGACCTAGCTTGTCTCTTCTAGGTACCTAGTCTCCCCTAGGTCCTAATTGGTTTAGATAATTAACTAATCCCAATCCCAACTCCTCTCCAAGACTTTTATCCTATGTGCTTAGCCTTAGAAGTCTAACACCCTAGTTTTACTACTCTTCTTCACACTCACTTATAAGGCTCTAAGTGCCAAATCCTCTAATTCTTCACATTTCCTTGCAGGCCTGTTCTCCACATTGTAAAAATCCATAACTTAATGAATTTGATCCATTTTAGTGGGATCTTGTGCCATTTTCTTATCAGAAGCAAGATTTCTCCATTGGAGACCTTAAAAGTAGGCTATTTCCTTATAGCCTTTACTAGTCCCTCTTTCCCCTTTTTGGAAAAACTTTCCCAAATAACTTGTCAATCTGAAACTTGATTTAGATACCCTTTTGGAAGTTTTAAAACATTCATAAGGGGTTTGGGTTTGACAGTGACCGTACAGGGGGTTCCTACAAACTAGGACAATAGGCCTTATAGGCCTAATTTCTAGGACTGAATAGTGAACTTGTTTGAAACTTGCTCAAACCAAATCCTTGGTGATTGTTATGACCTCAATCTGCATAGAATTATTAGATATGGTGATCACCTACTTTAAAAATTATAGGAGCAGTATTGTGCCATACAACCCTACATAAAGTCTTCAAACTTTCATCTCTAGACCTCTAATCGAGCTCCAAATGCTCACCTAGGGCCTAGTAATACAAATAGCTCTCCACACTTTGAATCTTCCTAAATCCTAGAATTTTATACACTACTGACTCCTTTACCATTTCCATCTAACATGAACTATTTTCCATGGTTAGATTTCATGGGGGATCCATGACTCCTCAAGCTGCTCAAAACACTAACAAAATAGACTCCTTGATCTAGATCACTAAAAATCAGAAGGTGAATGACTTCAAAACTAATTTCACTTCAAATGAAAAATTCTAAAAATATTCTATAGAACACTATTTAATTATTATATTTAAGCTTTCAATCCATCTAATATGACTGTCAACACAAAAATGCCAAATATTCATTGTAAAACTTGCAGAGCTCTATTCACTTGTTTTCAAAAACTATTAAAATGTAACTTTTAACTTGAGATTCAAGTCTCTCATAGCATTAGATTCCAAATCCTTGATTGTAGGGCCTATTGGCCAAGAAAAATCTCCTAAACATTAGGGAATCCAAAGATACCTGAATTGCATGTCACTTTTGCACTAATTGCATATGTTGATGACAACTTCTTTTGAACACTTGGCAACTTTCACATATGCCTCAATCATAGTTCTTAGGACTCTTAACCTCCACCATTTTGATAATCTAAGGCCATTAAAGACCTTTGGCATCTTTACAACAACTAAATGTGTAAGAACACATTTAAGACTCCAATCTCATACTAAGCTCCTCGCACTAAGAATTTAAATAAACAACTAACAAAGGATAGTATTGTGACCTTAGTCCTATTGACTAACTCACCTAGCCATCATTTTCAAATGACCTTCTGAGGTCTTCAAACAAACTAATCTATCCTCTTGACTTGGCTAGAGTCAAGTACAAGCCAAAAACATTTAAACAATGGAGGCTAGCCTAGGTGATCCCGCACTATCCTCCCCAAAACAAGAAGTTCAATCCACCCTTGGATTGATGGTGAGAGGATCAATCCCCATTCTCTTGAACTCTAACTCCTTGATCCATATTGCATCATCATCAATCTATCCATACCTCTTGATGAGGTGTTTCTTGTACTCTTTTGTTCTAGTCTTTTTATAGACTCTTGTATCTAGTATGTTGTCTGGTCCTGTGACAATAGCATTAGGCAATTTCAATTTTTCTACATCTGTAATCATATCATTAAGACTCTGTTCTATGCTAGGTTGTGGTCCTTTGTAAGGGACTAAGTCTATAACATTGAAGATTGGTGATAGTTCACTATCCTCCAATAGTTCAACCTTGAAGGCATTATCACCATACTTAGCCAATATAGGATAGGGTCCTATCCTCCTCATTTTCATCTTGTGAGGGACTCCCTTTTGTAGTCTTGACTTGTTAAGATGCACCATTACTAAGTCACCAACATTAAACTCAATTGTCCTTCTAGTTTCATCCACCTTAGCTTTGTTTTTCATGGTGTTCTTTGTCAATGTCTTTCTCACTGTTTCATGAACCTCTTTCATAGCATATGCAAAGTCATCAGCATACCCACTTGCTTTCACTCCATCTTTCAAATCTCTCAACTCATAGACACCTCTAGGATGTAGTCCATAAACAATCTCAAATGGAGTCTTCCCTGTTGATCTATTTATGGTGTCATTATAGGCATATTCAGCTTTCCCAATCAATTGATCCCATTGCTAATTGTACTCCTTAGTAAAAAATCTTAGAAAATTTCCAAGGCTTCTATTAACAACCTTAATCTAACCATCAATTTGAGGATGGTAGGCTTGTTGGAAATATTTAGGAATTAACCGAGTTACTAAGAGGGGAGGGGTGAATCAGTAACTCCAAATTTTCTTCAAATTACAGATGTATTAACATATAATTTACTTTTTCCTTATGCATATAGAAAGCATAAAACTTAAAAGCATTCACAATAATGACACATAGATTTGGTTACCCAGAAACCTTCCAAAAAGAAAGTAAAACTGGGGTGGGGATGAAACCCACAAAGCTTTAGTACTGCAGAATAAAGTTGGCCAAAGGGGGAGATTGTTGGCATTAAGCAGAATTGCCACTAGTGACAACACTTATTTGCATTCTGAGTGTAAACTGAGCAGAACAGTGCAAACTGAGCAGAACATTGCAAATCGAGTAGAATAGTGCAAACCGAGCATAACAGTGCAAACTGAGCAGAACAGTGCAAACCGAGTAGAACAGTGCAAACTGAGCAGAACAATGCAAACCGAGCAGAACAGTGCAAACCGAGCAGGATAGTGCAAACTGAGCAAGACAGTGCAAACTGAGCAAGACAGTGCAAACTGAACAAGATAGTGCAAACCGAGTAGGACAGTGTAAACCGAGTAACATTATGTCTACCGAGTCACCAGTATTTACCGAGTTCAAAACCTACCGAGTGGTTAGTATGAACCGTGCCTTCACTTCTACCGAGTGCATGACGATGTCGAGTAATGTAGTGGACGCCGAGTATCAGAAAGTCACCGAGTTAGTTTGCAGGAACCGTGTAACCATACTTGGGCCGACTTAGTAGCACTTATGTTTATTTGTCAAGCCGACTTTGTAATTGTAATTAATTGTTTAGACTTGTATATAAGCAATGTTGTAACAATGTCAAGATGTAAGAAATGAGTATGAATGTGAAAAAGAAAGAAAGGCAGAGATAAGCGAATTACAAAGGGCTACAGCAGTATAGGGAACAACAAAGACAAATTCATCACAGAAGGTGATTAGTACATCAGCGAATCTCAATCAGCAATCTAGTTGCAAAGCAAGAGATCTACTATTTCATCCTAACAGGTGAACTAGTACTAAAATCCTTTAACCAGGTAGACTTAACAGTCTTTTGTAAAATCTCTTTACCGAGTGCATACTTCATTGTATGTTTGTAAATCCTTTAACAGGGTGGATTTAGCAATCCTTATTTCTCCTAACAGGGTAGATCATCAGAAGTGATCAAATTGTAAGCCTTAACCGGCCAACTTTATTCTGCAGTACTAAAGCTTTGTGGGTTTCATCCCCACCCTAGTTTTACTTTCTTTTTGGAAGGTTTCTGGGTAACCAAATCTATGTGTCATTATTGTGAATGCTTTTAAGTTTTATGCTTTCTATATGCATAAGGAAAAAGTAAATTATATGTTAATACATCTGTAATTTGAAGAAAATTTGAAGTTACTGATTCACCCCTCCCCTCTCAGTAACTCGGTTAATTCTTGAATATTTCCAACAATTGGTATCAGAGCAGAGTTGGTTCTCAAGATAAAGCTTAACTAGCTTGAGAAAAGATCCAGGACAATGGAGGTATTCAAACTGAACAAGGTGATTGAAAATGAAAAGCTAGATTTGGAAATGGCCATAGCTAAACTTAAAGAAGCAAAAGAACATCTTTCCCAATCCCTAAGAAGAAGGAAGGAACTTGCAAATCAGATGAATGATTAGAATTACATTGAAGAAAAGATTGAAGATCTTTTTCCCTCAAATAGCTCAGATGAAGCAAACAATGCTGTCGAAGAACTCCTAGAAAAGAATGGGTCTCTACAGGAAGAAGTGAGAAAATTAAAAAGAGAACAAGAGCTACACTCAACAAGATTTTGTGAGATCTTAGAACAAAGAAACAAGTTGAAAGATGAATTAGATGGAAGGAACAATGAAGTTCAAAATAAAACCCTTCAGCTAGAAAACCTAATTGATCAGATCTCCCATACAAATGAGGAAATTCTGAATCTAAGATCAGAAATAGAAAACACAAGAGAAGAACTAAAATCTGAAAAGGAAATCAATCTAAGATTGGTGGATGACCTAAACGCCGAAAAACAAGGCTGATCCAAAAGATAATTTGGTGCCCAATCTTTTCCAAAGAGTTCCAAAAATGACTCATAAATTTAGTGTCCCTATCTGACATAATGTTGATAGGTAACCCATGGATTCTCACAATTTATTTGAAGAATAGAGAGGCTATTTAAGTGGCATCATTGGTGGTCTTGCATGGCACAAAGTGAGCCATCTTGCTAAACTTATCCACAACCACATACAAACTATCCATGCCTTGTCTAGTGTTGGGTAACCCAACTACAAAATCCATGCTTAAACATTCCCATGGCCTAGTAGGAATAGGTAGTGATGGATAAAGACCAGCATTTGTAGAAGTGCCCTTGGCCTTTTGACATACAACACAACTTTCCACATACCTCCTAACATCAAGATTAATTCTAGGCCAATAGTAAAACCTTGAAACAAGGTCTTGAGTCTTAGTGATCCCAAAGTGACCACTTAAATCACCTTTATGCTTTTCTTGAATCTAATTGTCTCTAATAGAGCCTCTGGGAACACATAATTGATTCCCCTTAAACAAGAGATCACTTTGCAAGGTATATTCAACATATCTACTATGAAAATGATTCTTGTATTCAACACATAGCTTGTAAATGTTAGTAAAGTCCTCATCATCTTGATGATGGATCATGTAGTATGATTTGAAATGTTGATCATTAAAAAATGCTACATAATCAAATCCAAAAACTGACACTTACAGTAATATGGATTGTGGAAATTTAATGGATCTAAAGTCCTCATCATCTACATATAAATTCTTGAAATGATATATCCCCATTCTTTTCAACTGAATTTCTTGGAGTGTGAGGGCTCTTCTTGACAATGCATCTACCACCTTGTTTATAACACCCTTCTTGTGATTGATATTGAAGGTGTAAGCTTGTAGATACTCAACCCACTTCATGTTCTTGTTACTCAAATTCTCTTATGAATTCAAGAAACTAAGTGTTTGATTGTCTGAATACACAATGAATTTCTTGGGAAGAAAGTAATGCCTCCACTTTCTTAGAGCTTGAACTAATGCATACATTTCTAGGTCATATGAGGAGTATATCCTCTTAGCCTCACTCAACTTTTCAGAATGGAAAGCCACCGGTCTACCTTCTTGGCTTAGAACAGCCCCAATTGCTACATTGCTAGCATCACACTCAATGGTGAATAGCTTCTCAAAACTTGGTAGCACTAAAATAGGTTGGGTAGCTATCTTTTCCTTTAACAACTCAAAGCTCTTGTTAACATCTTCATTCCAAACAAACTTGGTTTTCATTCCTCCTTTGATAGTATCTAACATTGGAGCACAAATTGCACTAAATTGTCTTATGAACTTTCTATAGTATTGTGCAAGGCCATGAAACCTCCTTACCTCTATTGATGTCCTTGGAGTAGGCCAATTCATGATGGCCTCCACTTTATTCTTGTCCATTTTTAGATTTCCATGTGATAAGACAAACCTAAGGTACACTAACTTTGTTTTGATGAACTCACACTTTTCCAAGTTGATCATCAACTTCTCCTAATGTAGCTTCTTGAAAAAAATATCAAGATGTTCTATATGTTCACTCCTTGTCTTGCTAAAAATTAGTATATCATCTAGATATACAACTACAAACTTTCCTATGTAGTCTTTGGGGACTTCATTCATGAGCCTCATGAATGTGGAGGGGGCATTGGACAAACCAAATGTCATGACAAGCCATTCATACAACCCTTCATTGGTCTTGAAGGCTATCTTCCACTCATCACCTTCATGGATTCTTATTTGGCGATAGCCACTCTTGAAGTCTATCTTGCTATAGTACTTTTCTTCACCTAAAAAGTCCATTAAGTCTTCAATATTAGGGATAGGGAACCTATACCTTATGGTTATCCTATTGATAGCCCTTGAGTCAGTACATAGCCTCCAAGTTCCTCATTTCTTAGGTGCAAGTATGGTGGGTACAACACATGGACTAATACTCTTCCTAATTAGGCCTTGGTCTAGGAGTTCTTGTATTTGTCTTGCTATTTCCTCATTTTGTTGAGGGGTTATTTTATAGGCTTCTTTGTTAGGTAGGGTAGCTCCTGGGATAAGGTCTATCCTATGGCTTATGGCTCTTTGAGGGGGTAATTTTGATGGTTGTCTATCACTTACAATGCCTTGGTAAGTCTGCAACATACCTTGAATCTCCTTTGGTAACTCTATCTTCTTAGTCACCTTGCCTTCATCTCCCTCTCTTGGTCTTAACACCAATGCATAGCCTATACCTTCACTCTCCTCCATGGTTTGTAAGAACTCTTGTTCACTTACCATAAGGACATTTGGACTTGCTATCTTTACTTCAACATCCTCTAATAATGATTGTATTTTGAAGGTCACATTGTCCTTCTTGAAAGAATAAGAATTCTTTCCTCCATCATGTATGTCTTGGCGATCAAATTGTCATGGTCTACCTAGGAGAAAATGGCATGCATCCATAGGCAACACATCACATAACACTTTGTCTTTGTACCTTCCAATGGAGAACTCCACCCATGCTTGCTCATTCACTAACACATGTTGGCCTTTTTTAAGCCAAGTGCCTTGTAAGGATTGGTGTGGGATATCCTTGTCAACTTTAGCTTGCTAACTACTTCCTCTGACACAATGTTGTCTATAGAGCCTAAATCAATGATGACCCTACATACTTTCCCCATTATCTTGCATGTGTGATGAATGACCACACCACCCTTACCAACTCATAACCAAAAATATAACAACATGGAGACAAAGAGAAGACAAGATGCTTTACAAAGCATGCATTGATACTTGAAAATAATTACAATTTGAGAGATCTTACAACATGAGAGATCTTACATCCTCAAATCTTACAATCCAAGAGCTTCAACTTGAGAGATTCTACCACTTGAGAGCTTCTTCCCCAATACAAGATTCTCCAACTTGAGAGCTTTCTCCAAATATGAGATCTACAACATGAGCTTCTTTCAAATATGAGATCTACAATATGAGAGATCTTACATCCTCCAAGCTTACAACTCAAGAGCTTACAATCCAAGAGATTGCAATGAGAGAACTTCTTCCCAAATACAAGATCCTACAATTTGACAGCTTTCTTATGAATGCTCATATGCCTTCTTTATATAGGCATTTCCCACCCAAGATATTACAACACCACCAATGTGGGATAAAAGATAGATACAACTACATTGATACAAATATTAAATACCTACCCAATTAATATTTAGCACCACCATGTGGGCCAATTACAAAATTACATTGCCTTTGTGAACCAATAAGAAAATAGAAAGGTGTAACTACCTAGCTACAAATATTAAATGCAAGAACATTGTACAAATTTCTTAAATGCCACCTACACACCTCGATAAATGAAATGATTTTTTTATTTTAATTAATTTATTTATTTTTTAATTCCACCTATGCATCTTTAAATGAAATAACTTCTTTTTTTTCTCCTCTTTTTTTTTTCTTTCTTTTTTTTTTTCCTCCTCTTTTTTTTCTCTTTTTTTTTCATTTTTTTTTCTTCTCTTTATTTTTTATTTTTTTGTCACTTTTTCTCTCCTCTATTTTTTTTTTTATCACACCCCTTTTTATTTTGTTATGCAAGATACTCCTACATCAGACACCCAAGGTAGGAAATTTTTTTTGGATATGGAATCACAAAATGAAGTAACTGCTGATGATATTTTTTTTTTTCTTCTCTTCCAACATCTTTCTGGAACAAGTATCCGCTACCGATATATTTCCTTTTCCCTTCTTTTCCAACACTTTGCTGGAACAAGTATCCGCTGCCGATATATTTCCTTTTTCCTTCTTTTCCAACACCTTGCTAGAACAAGTATCCACTGCCGATATATTTCCTTTTTCCTTCTTTTCCAACACCTAGTTGGAA
Organism: Chamaecyparis obtusa; assembly: GCA_027943335.1. Taxonomy (NCBI): domain Eukaryota; kingdom Viridiplantae; phylum Streptophyta; class Pinopsida; order Cupressales; family Cupressaceae; genus Chamaecyparis; species Chamaecyparis obtusa. The sequence goes on along the minus strand of BSBK01004395.1, from coordinate 658,612 downwards.
CAAGTATATGTTGCCGACGATACTCCTCTACAATCAACTTTGTACATCTGTAACTCTCATTCTCCTCCAAACTTATACGATCTAATGCACCTATAATAAACTTTGTAATACCATAAAAAATTTCTTTTTCATACCTAAAATTATTTTCAAGGTCCTCACATAAACCATCATCCTTATTTTTCAAATCCATCTCAAAGTTAGCATCCCATGATTCATAAAAATTTACCTCTTTCACATCTTCATCTTTGTTTTCTTCTTTCGTGTTCAACAAGACATGTAAAAGGTTCTTTCCTTTGACCTCCAACCAAGATGTTCCACTCTTCCTCAACTATTGTAATCTTCATTAATAAATCATCTTCATCAACTTCAGGTTCATGAATCTTTGCATCTTCATGCTCTTCCTCTTCTTTTGTATGGCATGCATGATACTCCATTGTAACTTCCTTCTTTCCTTCATCTAAAGAATTTTCATCATCTCTTTGAATCACTCTTCTCTTTTTTATCTTTGCTTCTAATTCAGCCACTTGTTTCTTCAATTTTAGTATTGCAACTCTTGTCTCTTCTTGATATCTCACTTTAATTTTCTTAAGTCTAGGAATTCTAAGAATCCATCCAATCACAAAAGTTATCTTCTTATTTCTCTTTTCCATACTTGCATCCTCTTAAAGAAAAATTCACCCAATCCAAGGTCCTAGTGCAAACTGCCTCACATTCGGTGATCTGTCTACACACTCAAGAACTCCCGCTCTGATACCACTAATGAAGGGCCACACCACCCTTACCAACTCATAACCAAAAACATAACAACATGGAGACAAAAAGAAGACTAGATATTTTACAAAGCATACATTAATATTTGAAAATAATTACAAGTTGAGAGATCTTACAACATGAGAGATCTTACATCCTCAAATCTTACAATCCAACAGCTTCCACTTAAGATATTCTACTAGTTGAGAGCTTCTACCACTTGAGAGCTTCTTCCCCAATACAAGATCCTACAACTTGAGAGCTTTCTCCAAATATAAGATCTACAACATGAGCTTCTTTCAAATATGAGATCTACAACATGAGAGATCTTACATCCTCCAAGCTTACAACCCAAGAGCTTACAACTCAAGAGCTTACAATTCAAGAGATTGCAATGAGAGAGCTTCTTCCCAAATACCAAATCCTACAACTTGAGAGCTTTCTTATGAATGCTCATATGCCTTCTTTATATAGGCATTTCCCACCCAAGATATTACAACACCACCAATGTGGGATAAAAGATAGATACAACTACCTTGATACAAATATTAAATACCCACCCAATTAATATTTAGCACCACCATGTGGGCCAATTACAAAATCACATTGCCTTTGTGGGCCAATAAGAAAATATAAAGGTGTAACTACCTAGCTACAAATATTAAATGTAAGAACTTTCTACAAATTTCTAAAATGCCACCTACACACCTCGATAAATGAAATGTTTTTTTTTTATTTCTTTCTTTTTCTTTTTCTTTTTTTTTAAATGAAATAAAAAAAATTTTCTTTTATTTTATTTTTTTATCCTAAACAAAGATCTCCTTTGGCTTGGCTTCTCCTTATTGGCTCCTTGATTAGATTTCTCCTCATCATGAGGTTCTCTCCTTCTAAATTCAATGGTACTTCAGGATGCTTGTCTTCCGCATTAGACTCATCTTGAACTAAGTTTATTCTCTTGTCACCTCCTTGTGATGAACCACCTTTCTCCAGGCATCTATAGGCAGGGTGCCCCATTTGATTGCAATGGTCACACTTCATATTGGAAAAATAATTTCCTCTTCCTCCTTGTGATGAACCACCACTTCTTCCTCTAAAGCTAGAGTTAGAATTTCTTCCTTTACCACCTCTACTTGAGCTTCCTTCTTGCTTCTCACTGAACTTTATCTCACCTTAAGCTCTTGAATCATAACTTCATCCACCATAGCCACCTCTTTGACCTTTGGTATCTTTTCCTTTGGAGGTTTCTTGCTTCCTCTTGATTTTCTCTTCTATCTTCAAGGCCATTTGATAACATTACCTAATGGATTTGAAGTTAACTAGGCTCATCTCTTCTTGAATTGACAATTTGAGGCCATTCAAGTATCTTGCAAGCTTGATGCTCTCTTCTTCAACCACCTTAGATCTCAAACATAACTTTTGAAACTCCTCAGTGTAGGCTTAGACATCTAGTTCCTTTTGCCTAAGATTGTGTCTTCTCCTATGAAGTTGAACTTAATAATCATCTAGAAGGTAGGTTTGCTATACTTTGGATACCATACCCTTCCATGTCATTATAAGACCTTTTCCATCCTATTCCCTCTTGGTTTGCACAAACTTCCACCAAGTAAGAGCTGAACCTCTTAGTCTATACTTGGCCACCATAACTTTTTGTGCTTTAGAGATACCATCACATTCAAAATGGTTCTCTATGATGTCAATCCAATCCATAATTGAATCTAGATCCATTTGTCCACTAAATAGTTGCACACCTTCCAAAGCTTTACCACTCAATGCTTTTAGTGCCTTTAAGAATGGCTATTCAAGAAGAACAGGGTCAGGTGTTAGTGCTTCTTCCTCCAACTCTAATTGCTTCTCCCTTACTTTAGCTTCTTCCTTCTGGTCAATCTTGTCCTTGACCTTATCAACTTTGTCTTGGACTTCACACAAGAGCTACTCCATTTGAGCTAGTCTTTGCCTTAGAAATTTGTTGTATTCTTGTTCCTCAACCTTCTTGGCTAATTCATCATTGGTCACCATTGATTTATCTAGTGTATTCACTCCTACTAATTTAGAAGGCTACAACATCAACCACAAGCTTGATCAAACCAAGCTCTGATACCAATATGATGTGAGTGTTCCAAGGTGCTTGCACTACTACTCAAGAGACCTAGCTTGTCTCTTCTAGGTACCTAGTCTCCCCTAGGTCCTGATTGGCTTAGATAAGTAACTAATCTGAATCCCAACTTCTCTCCAAGAGATTTATCCTTTGTGCTTAACCTTAGAAGACTAACACCCTATTTTTAGTACTCTTCTTCACACTCACTTAGAAGGCTCTAAGTGCCAAATCCTCTAATTCTTCAAATTTCCTTGTAGGGGTGTTCTCCATGTTGTAAAAATCCATAACTTGATGAATTTGATCTATTTTAGTGGGATCTTGTTCCATTTTCTTATCAGAAGCAAGATTTCTCCATTGGAGACCTTAAAAGTGGGCTATTTCCTTGTAGCCTTTACCAGTCCCTTTTTCCCCTTTTTGGAAAAACTTTCCCAAACAACTTTTCAATCTAAAACTTGATTTAGATACCCTTTTAGAATTTTTAAAACATTCATAAGGGTTTTGGGTCTGATAGTGACCATATAGGGGATTCCTACAAACTAGGACAATAGGCCTAATAGGCCTAATTTCTAGGACTGAACAGTGAACTTGTTTGAAACTTGCTCAAACCAAATCCTTGGTGATTTTTATGACCTCAATCTACATAGAATGATTAGATATGGTGATCACCTACTTTAAAAATTATTGGAGCAGTACTGTGTCATAGAACCCTGCATAAAGTCTTCAAACTTTCATCTCTAGACCTCTGATCAGGCTCCAAATGCTCGCCTAGGGCCTAGTAATACAAATATCTCTCCACACTTTGAATCTTCCAAAATCCTAGACTTATATACACTACTGACTCCTTTACCATTTCCATCTAACATGAACTATTTTCTATTATTAGATTTCATGGGGGAGCCATGACTCCTTAAGTTGCTCAAAACACTAACAAAACAGACTCCCTGATCTAGATCACTAAAAATCAAAAGGTAAAAGACTTAAAAACTACTTGATATTCAAATGATAAAGTCTAAAATCAGTCCATAGAACACTATTTAATCATTATATTTAAGATTTCAATCCATCTAATATGACTGTCAACACAAAAATGCCATATATTCACTGTAAAACTTGCAGAGCTCTATTCACTTATTTTCAAAAACTATTACAATGTAACTTCTAACTTGAGATTTGAGTCTCTCATAGAATTAGATGCCAAATCCTTGATTTTAGGGCCTATTGGCCAAGCACCATCTCCTAAACATTAGGGAATCCAAAGATACCCAAATTGCATGTCACTTTTGCACTAATTGCAAATGTTGATGACAACTTCTTTTGAACACTGGGCAATTTTCACATTTGCCTCAATCCTATTTCTTAGGACTCTTAACCTCCATAATTTTGAGAATATAAGGCCATTAAAGACCCTTGGCATCTTTGCAACAACTAAATGTGTAAGAACACATTTAAGACTCCAATCTCATACTAATTTCCTAGCACTAAGAATTTAAATAAACAACTAACAAAGGCTAACTGTGAGCTTAGTCCTATTGACTAACTCACCTAACCAACATTTTCAAATGACCTTCTAAGGTCTTCAAACAAACTAATCTATCCTCTTGACTTGGCTAGAGTCAAGTACAAGCTAAAAACATTTAAACAATGGAGGCTAGCCTAGGTGTTCCTGCACCAAATTCACAAGTAGGAATGCTCCAATGGATGTAGAATGAATGTAAGATATCTCACATCAATTGCATTTGATCTTCAACACCAATATTGAATGGATCTTTGCATTGTAATTGACTTGGATGAATGTGGAAGGATGGATCTTCAAGGGGGCTCCAAAGAGATTGAATCCTTCAATGGCTAACAATGGATCTCCTTGATGAATGAATGCTTGAACATTTGAATGCTTGAAGGCTTTCTTGAATTCTTGAATTCACTTGCTTGCAGTTGAGATCTTGAGATATTTCTTGGTGAGAATTGATGGAGAAAATGAGAGTGGAAGGCCTCCTTTTATAGTGAACTAGGGCACAATCTTCTAGAGAGGCCACCTTGGAGAATTAAATCCAAATTAGGTCCTAGCCTTTAGAAATATACCTAGATTAATGAAATTAAGAATTTACCATTCCCAAACTTGAAATGGCTAACCCAGAGGTGGGAAAAAGAATCTTTTAGAAACCTGATACCCGAAAATCAGAAATTCCTAAAATTTGAAATCTGGGTCAAGGATGAGGTAGACCCCATCCTAGGTCAGGGTCGAGGTCCTCCTTAACCTAGGTCAGGGTCAAGGTTGACTTTGACCTTGAGGTCAAAAACCTTAGGACCTTGGTCCAAAATGCCAAGAAATGCAGACATAAAGTGAAATCAAGTGCAGAGAGAAGCAAAACGGGGGAGAAAAGCCAAATACATGCAAAGACACAATCAAGGTGCTTAACATGAGCCCAAACCACTCACTTGAAGGGATAAATGCTTTTATCATGGAAGTTATTCCATTTTAAGATGATACACCCTCAAAACCCTAAAATATTCTAGAGATTCCTAAACCCTTCCAACCTTTCCTAAACTTTCCTAAAATTTTCCTAAACCTTTTTAGGTGTTTCCTACCTTTCTTAGCCTAATCCAATTTTCTTTGACTTTTGGTCAAAGCCCTTCACTAATGAGCCTTATAGACTCATTATTAGCCTCTTGTACACTTATTAAGGCTCTTAGAGCCCCATAAATGAGACCCATGTCTTCTTTTCCACCCTTGTTCCCTAGGAATGCTTCCCTAGAATTACTCACATATGTGTGAGTATCCCTTAACCCTTATCCATCTAACCATACCTCAGACTCTATATGAAACCCTGACTCTGACCCTAACTCTCTTTCCTAACAAAATCTCTTAGGAAAATCCTATAAATACTCCTTCGAAGATAAAATTATTAGCTTAGTTTTCATCTTCATGCATTATTATAATGGTAAAATGCATCTAGATCATCATAGCTTTTAGCATAATTATTAGATTAACTCTATTTTGTGCTTTCATAGATCATCCTAGAATAGCTTAATGGATTGAATCTAGTTCTTTGTTAAGCTTTTCTAATTATTTTAGCATCATATCACATCTCCATTTGGATAAAATCAATCTAGCTTAAGTATTCTTGCATCAATCTGCATTTCTAGCTCTATTAGGCTCTTTGAGGCTCTAGGGGAAAAATAGGTATTGTAGTACCCCACCCCTAGTCTGATTTTATTTATGTTATAGTTATTTTAGGATGATGGATTATATGTTAGGAAATCATTGATGCTTATTATTTTACTGACCCCATACTTGCATGTGTATGGTTGATGTGTTTATTTTATATTTCTGTTTGATGTGCTTGATGTGGTTGAGGGATGGAGTCGTAGTTACTTTCTTGTGAGATCCACATGATCGGCTGATCCCTGCCATTGTCTCTTATATATTTATATATGTATGTACATGTGAGTTTTGTATGCCCATTTGTCTTAGGATGGGACAAGTATCAGTTTGACTACCCTACCCGAATTTGTCTAGTTGACCGGAATTCATGGATCCCTTTCTAGTGTTTGCTTAGTTTTACCTTGTTTGGATTTACTTCATCTGGCTTCAGTTGATTTATTTTTTATGTGGGTGATTTTTTATGTTTATTAATTTAATGATATAGTTGAAATTTAATATTAATTATGTTCCCAAGTTTATTTGACAAAATTTAATTAAAAGTCAAATTATTGAATATTTGGATTTAATTGATTATTTAAATAAAAATTAGATTTAATTATGCTTGTGCACTTAATTAAATAATTAAATATTTAATTGCATGGTTTTAGGATGCTTTAAATATTTAATATGAATTTTAATTATTAACATGTGCATTAACATTAATGAAAAGTGAATTGTTCTAAAAAAGAAATCAACTTGTTTAAAAAGTCAAAGTTGAGTTGTGCATGTAACTTATGTTTTTAAGTATTAATTAAGATTTATTTACAAATTCTAATTTGGAGTTTATGTGGGAGTTAGCTATTGAGTTATCTTTAGGGTTGCATGAAATGGGGAATTCAATCTCTACTAGGGGATTTCAAATTCATTTTAGAGATAGACAGGTTTTGGAGGAGAATTCTAGGAGAGCTTGTGTGCTTTGGATTTTGGAGAATTTGACTATTGTGATTTCTTGTTATTTTTGGCTACATTGTGCATCTAGAATTCTTGGTGTTGCGTTCGTAAAAGGTTCAGATCTACAGGTTGAATCTATCATCAGAGAAATTTTGGTCTACTAATCTTCAAAGGTTTTCAATTTCAATTTCTTGCTTTGGATCCAAGGTAGGCTTTGAAATTCTTCCTGTTAGTTTTGTTTTGCATATATGGCTTTCTTTGTTTGCATGAGTTTTAGTGTATCTCAATAGTTAGATCTGGCATTTCTATTATTTTGAGTATTTAGAAAACCCTAGTTTAGTTGATTTTATGTTTTTATTAAAATTCAGCATAGTAATGTTATGCTGGCAAAATTTTGTTAAAAGATTTTTTACAAATTTCTTAGAAAATAATAAATTAAATCAGGACTATAGTTTAACTATAGGGTTTGAAAATAAATTTACTTTTTAAAAAGGAAATCAAATTGTTATTGAAAACCCAATCTTAGTAGAAAAATCAATTCTAGTTTAAAAAATACCACATTCTAGAATTGTACAGTCAATATAAAAAAATAAATTACACAGTCAAAAGACTGGTAAAAGACAAAGTAGGGAAAGTCAAAAATGTGTTGGAAAAAGTTTGTTTAAAAAAAAAAATCTCCTTTTTAATTTATTTCCGTTTTCAAAAATTATTATATATATATATATATATATATGTATATTGCTTTCCTATGAAAAAGTTCTTTTAAAAAAAAATTATTAAAAAAACTAATATTTAAAAAAATATATTATTAATTGTATGTGGGCACAAGATTTCACCCATAAACCCCACGGCAGTGGTATCTCTACTGCTGCTGGTTGTACCCTTTGGTATCGTGTGGTAGGACAGAGCCCGTCAGACTTGCAGTGGTACCATTAAGGTATCATGCGTAGGGAACGACAAGTGTGGGTGTGGAGCCCAGCCCCCCCAAAATAAAAGATTTTTTTGTTTTTAATTTAATTATATTCTATTTTATTTAAAGATTTTATTTAATAATTTAATTTTATTTATTAAATTAGTTTAATTAAATCTTTTATATTAAACTTAATTTTATTTATATTTTTATTTATTAATTTAGTTTAATGAAATTAGTTTATTAGTTAAATTAATTTTAATCTAGTTTTATTAATTATTTCAATGGAATTGTTAGTTATATACACACACACACACACACACACACACACACACACACACACTAAGATATAAATTTGTACATTAATTCTATATTTCTTTTATGGAACTTGACTTGTACTAGACATAAATCTATATTTTAATGCCATTTGTATGTATATTAAATTTGAGTATAAAATTAAACATAATGAAATAGGTTCAAATATGCTCTTAATGGCAACATGTATTTTACAAGTGTTATATTTTTACTGAAATTTGGCATTTTTGTTTTGTTGAATCCTATAAGATGAATATAGAGAATGATCTTTAATTATGATATTATTGTGATGTTTATGTTAAGTTTCTCTTAACAGATTTATGTGTTTCTATATGTGGAATTCAATTATGATAAATATGGAATTTAAATTTTTATGGTTAGATTTCAACCTTCTATGATGTGAGTGTTGTATTCTTCATTCCTAGAGTATATTCTTTTGCTAATTGTATTTTCAGGTACTAGAAGACCTAGGGGGAAAACAGAGGCCAAGTATATTTTAGTTGGACATATTTTCAGTTATATTTTGGTGTATGTGTGTGTACTCTGATTATACCCTGACTTGACCATATGGGCTCATGATGCTTTGTATTATGTTTATTGTATCTTTGTAATCGTTTCTAGTTCTTGTGTGTGAAACTGGATCAAGGATTATCTGGTTGTATACCTGAATTGATCTATGTGAGATCTATGAGCCTAGGGTAGTTTACCTAGATTTGTAGTAGGAGGTGGCTAGCAATAAGCGTCTGAGCCCACAAGTGGCTACCAGGATCACTTATTGTAAGTATCTATAATCAAGTGATAACCTAATATAATTAAGGGGTATTTAAATTATTGAAATAATAACCAAAATATGAGAGATAGAAAATTGTTTAATGCTTTGAGCTAGGAATAAAGAGATTTACAATGAATAATCACAATTCTAGGAGCATTCACCAAAGAAAGAAGCAACAAGGAGACAATATTTTGAAGGAGGAAAAGCATAAAAAAACCCCCGTGATATAATGAAAGTGGCAAAAATTTCGAAGAATGAGAGAGAGAGAGAGAGAGAGAGAGAGAGAGAGAGAGAGTGAGTGAGTGAGAACTTAGCTCATACAATGTTGAAGAAGAAGAAGAATCTCATGTGAGAGAAGGAGAGCCATCTCTTTTAATAGAGATGTGAGAAAGGAGTTACTTGTAACTCCCATTTCTATGTATGCCACATTTCACTAGTGTGTGAGACAAGTGTAGGATTCGTCATAAGGAGGAATATCTATTTTCTTTAATAAAAGAAATTACAAATATGACATGTCCTCCCACTTGGACTAGAGGATGAATACAATAGGATACCTTGGTTTATCTTTACATATTCACCAAGGAAAGATTAAATTCTAACATAAATTAACTTAATAAGATTTGGTTCCTCACACATGCTTGAGTGCTAGTATAGACTAAGATTGAGGATGAGATGATGCTTTTTGCCTACGTGGACTAGATATGGCATAGTTAATGACTTTATCTATATGAGAAGTCATTGATACTGTGTATGGTCACTTGAGTGCTAGGATCCAAAGTGATTACCTCGACAAGACTTAAAGTTTAGATGTACATGATGACACTTTCCTATGCATAGTCTAGTTATTTTACAAGTGTCGGTTGCCTCTGGATTAGTAAGTCTTACCTATCACTTTATTTTGTATACTTTGAGTTAGAGAGTTTTCAAGATCCTCTTGCTTAGTGATTTTATCCTTCCTTTGGTATTTTTTGTCCAAGTGGGATCTATTGTTATCTCCTCGGCATGGTGAGAGTGGACTATTTAAGTTCACGAGGTTAGGTGGTAGTGATTCTTTTACCATTTGAGATTTTGACATTCATGTACCAGTGTTGGATGATCCCTGTGGCATTTGTTCCTTCTTGATCTTCATTAATGGAGTTGTGTTCTTTCTCTTCTTCTTGTGATCATGTATCTTTGTATCTGTTATTGACAGATATCATGTGTATCTTCTTTTAGTTATTGTATTACATACCTTGCGACATGTGTAGTGGATGTAAGTTTATGGATACCTTATGGTACCAGTTGTATTTATGTTATCTTATATGTGGCATTGCATTTATATTTCATTTATTTATATGATTTTTTTAGTTGTACCTAATCTAAATTAATTAATTAATGTTAATGTAATCTTCATTGAGGAACCCTTGAGAGTTGTAACCTATGTTGGTTGTTTGTATTAATGTGAGTAAATGGTAAATGCTTCCACAATGATGTTGAACTTGTATGTTAACTTAAAAAATTATTTTGCAAACTTAAATGCATGTTTAGGTTAAGTTCTCCTGGGTTCCCTGGTGGGGCATTACACTTGGTATCAGAACACCGAGTTCTACACTAGAAATTATGGGAAGTTGTGTGCCCATTAGATGTCTAAACTATCAAAACTTGAAATCAAACATAGACATATAACTCTTTTATGTTTGAGAACCATTAAATTACAATTAAACATTTATGTTTTTCTTTCTCTTAAATGTCCTTCAGATATCACTTTGTCTAGTGATTGTCATAGGTGATTTGACTATCTATTGTGTTTGAGTACCCTCTCTAATGCATCTAGGGTGAAGTACCTTTGGATGGAGTGAAGCGATTACTCCCTTGAGCGTGGCTACCACTAGTCACCTTGCTATATGAATATTTTATGATTGATAATTTATTTTGGTTGATTGATGAATTGTTCATGATGTGAATGGGCTAGCATTGAAATTTTGAGTTTTCTTATGATTGGATTAGTCACCTAAATCTCTTTTTCATTATCTATTTTGTGATGCTTGTCACACTTAATTTATTGTTGAAACTAAGCTCTTATGATTTAATGTTGGACTTGTGATTCCCCCACTTGGGTTTTACCTTTTTGAGTTTTGTGGTGGCTACTCCAAATGTTTGGTATTGTTGGCCCTATTTTGTGATAAGTGTTGTTTCTATCATGTTCATCATGGACCCTTGATAGTATGTAAGGGAGGACATCTCAAAGATGGTACTATGTTTGTTGTGTGAAATTAGAACCATTGTGTATCATATATGTTTGCATAAGTGTTGCATTAACTAGATTAACATGAACTTCTCCAGTTATTATTTGATGAAGATACAAATGTGTGTTTTATGCAATTGATCCTATATGTTTTCTATAATGATCAATGAATAAAGGTTTAGATCTATTTTGAACTGTTAATGAATGATTCATCAATGTGATTTTTAGTTTATTCCTAACCAGAATTATATTGTCCTTAATGACTGTATATCATGTTCTTATTTTATAGCTTGTTTTCAGATATTGTGTTTTATTTTTAGTAAATGCTTCATGCTTGAGGGATGCATACCCCTATCTATTTGTAGGCTTCTAGGAATAAGCCTAATCCTAGGGGGTGGATGTAGTACCATGCCACTAGTGTGATTTTCTTTATGTTATAGTTATTTTAGGATGATGGATTATATGTTAGGAAATCATTGATACTTATGATTTTAATGACCCCATACTTGCATATGTATCATTGATGTATTTGTTTTATATTTTTATTTGACGTTCCTGATGTGGTTGAGGGACGAAGTCGTAGTTACTTTCTTGTGAGATCCACACAATTGACCAATCCCCACCATTGTCTTATGTGTGTGTGTGTGTGTGTGTGTGTCTATATATATATATATATATATATATATATATATATATATATATATATATATATATATATATATATATATATATAAAAATATATATATATATATATATATATATATATATATATATATATATATATATATATATATATATATATATATATATATATATATATATATATATATATATATGTACATGTGGTTTTTGTATGCAGGTTTGCAAGTACGGGGCATCGACTTCCCTAAATTGTCAGGATGAGCATGTCTTATCGCAATATCATAAATGGTAAGAGAGGGAGATAACACAGATCCAAAACCCTAACATAAGTCTATTTGTCTATGTATGGAGCAAGTATCAGTTTGACTACCCTACCTGGATTTTTCTAGTTGACAGGAATTCACGGACCCCTTTTTGGTGTTTGCTTGGTTTTACTTTGTTTAGATTTACTTCATTTGGCTTCAATTAATTTATTTCTTATGTGGGTGATTTTCTATGTTTATTAATTTAATGATATAGTTAAAATTTAATATTGATTATGTTCCTAAGTTTATTTGAGAAAATTTAATTAAAAGTCAAATAACTGAATATTTGAGTTTCATTGATTATTTAAATGAAAATTAGATTTAATTATTCTTGTGTACTTTATTGAATAATTAAATATTTAATTGCATAGTTTTAGGATGCTTTAAATATTTAATCTATTTAATATAAATTTTAATTATTAACATGTGCATTAACATTATTGAAAAGTGAATTGTTCTAAAAAAGAAATCAACTTGTTTTAAAAAGTCAAAGATGAGTTGTGGATGTAAAGTGTTTTTAATTATTAATCAAGATTTATTTTCAAATTATGATTTGGAGTTGATGTGGGAGTTAGCTGTCGAGTTATCTTTAGGGTTGCATGAAATAGGGAATTTAGTTTTTATTACGAGTTTTTGCATTCATTTTAGAGATAGACAGGTTTTGGAGGAGAATTTTGGGAGAGCTTACATGCTTTGGATTTTGGAAAATTCAGCTATTGTGATTTCTTGTTATTTTTGGCTACATTGTGCATCTGAAATTCTTGGTGTTGCGTTCGTTATAGGTTCAGATCTGCAGGTTGAATTTATCCTCAGAGGAATTCTGGTCTACAGATCTTCAAAGGTTTTCAATTTTAGTTTCTTGCTTTGGATCCAAGGTAGGCTTTGAAATCCTACTTGTTAGTTTTGTTTTGAATATATCTGGTTTTCTTTGTTTGCATGAATTTTAATGTATGCCAATAGTTAGATCTGACATTTCTACTATTTTGGGTATTTAGAAAACCCTAGTTTAGTTGATTTTATATTTTTATTAAAATTTAGCATAGTAATGTTATGCTAGGAAAATTTTGTTAAAAGATTCTTTATAGATTTCCTAGAAAATAATAAATCAAATCAGGACTATACTTTAACTATAGGGTTTGAAAATAAATTTTCCCTTTAGAAAGGAAATCAATTTGTTATCGAAAACCCAATCTTAGTAGAAAAATCAATTCTGGTTAAAAAAATACCACATTCTCGAATTGTACAGTCAATATAAAAAAATAAATTACACAGTCAAAAGAGTGGTAAAAGCCAAAATAGAGAAAGTCAAAAATGTGTTGGAAAAAGTTTGTTTTAAAAAAAAAAATCTCCTTTTTAATTTATTTCCATTTTTAGAAATTATTAAAAAAATATATATATAGTACTTTTCTATGAAAAATTTCTTTTAAAAAATTATATATATATATATATATATATATATATATATACATATATATATATATATATATATATATACATATATATATATATATACATATATATATATATATATATATACATATACATATACATATACATATACATATACATATACATATACATATAATTGTATGGGGCACGTGATTCCACCCGTACCCCACATGGCAGTGGTATCTCTGTCATTGCTGGTGGTACCCTTTGGTACCGTGCGACAGGACAAAGCCTATCGGGCCTGTGACAGTACCTTTAAGGTACCGTGCGCAAGGAACGACAGGTGGGGGTGTAGGGCCTAGTCCCCCCTAAAATAAAAGGTTTTTTATTTTTAATTTAATTATATTTTATTTTATTTAAAGATTTTATTTAATAATTTAATTTAATTTATTAAATTAGTTTAATGAAATTTGTATATTAAATAAGTTAAATAAAATTTATTTATTAGTTAAATTAATTTAAATTTAGTTTTATTAATTATTTCAATGGAATCGTTAGTTAGTTTATATATATATATATATATATATATATATATATATATATATATATATATATATATATATATATATATATATATATATATATACATATATATATATATACATATATATATATATATACATATATATATATATACATATATATCTATGTATATACATGTATGTACATGTATATACATGTATATTGATGAAGGGTGCTCCCCTTAATACCACAAACACATAACAGAAATAGAGAAACAACAACAATATGCAAGAACAGAAAATTGGCTTCTTATTATCTCCACAAATGTGGAATTACAAACTTTCAGAATTACAATATGCCAAGCCACATGGGCATTCCCTTACAATATTCTGTAGGACAAAGCCTCGAACTATTACCCAGATCTACTACCCAGAACTATTCTGAACTGCCTAAGACAATAATACAGCCTTCCTTATATAGGCAATTTTCCACCACCTGGGAAGGTTCCAGAATTTTAGCCAATAAGGCCGACCAAACTTAGAATTATTTTATTTTACATTTTATTACATCATAGTCGGCTCAAGATAACTTTTGAAACCTAAACATAAATTTTAAAGAAAATTATTTTCCGCCATTTCAGGTGGCCCAACTTCCGAAGACCATAAGTCATCACCAATTGACCCAATCGGCTATTATAACCCCATTTTGGAAATGTCACAAAGCGCTCTACAGGCTTGACCCGCACAAGCGCCTGTCACTCAAATTTTTGACCTCATCCGGGGCCTCTAAAGCCTTCAAAACTAAGTTCAAAGTTTCTGTACCCTACTGCCAATACTGAAAATCTTCAATATCTTCCCATATACACTTGATCTGGCAATGAAACTTTACTGGCAGACTTATATGACCAAAATGAACCTCCAAGAAAGAAATCAGATCATTCTGAGCACATACAAAAATTACCAAAAATAGTAACTTTCCATAAATAGCAGCTCTACACAAAATAGCCCTTATTGAATACAAAAACAAAATATTTTTGGGTGATGCAAGATTGCTCTTACACCCAGGATGCCCCTGCATCAGACACCCGGGGTAATTTGAGAAGTGACCCTGTCATGACTCAGGTGTGTAGAGGAAAACTAAGACGGTTAACCTCCTCCTTTGTTAGCCATGATGAATCTTCAACAAGTCATCCTTTCCATTTGACCAAATACTCTTCATATGTCCTATTCCTTGTGCTTCTGCCAACACGACTGTCCAGTATGTCTTCAATCTCCTTGGTATCTGAACTACTTGCTGGAATACTCCACTGTGCTATTGCAACCTAATCTTCAATATCTTGCATGGTCCAAACTTTTTCATTTTCAGCTTGTTATATGTACCAACTAGAAATCGCTCCTTTCGCAAATGAACCATGACTTCATCTCCAACCTAAAATTCCTTATGCCTCCTTTTCTCATCTGCTTTAGCCTTATACTATGCATTCATCTTGGTAATATGCTTCCTCACCTCCTCATGGATGTTCTTCAAGTGTTCTGCAAAATCCTCAGCTTTAGCACTACTTATTTCTCTTTTATCTATCTTTCTCAATTCAGATGCATTTCTTGGACTACTTTCATATACAATCTAGAATGGTGATTTACCAGTACTCTTGTTGACAGAATTATTGTATGCAAATTCCACCTGTGGTAAAATCAAATCCCATCCTGTTGGCTTATCTCCAACTAAACATCTCAGCAAATTTTCCAAACTCCTGTTCACCACCACTTCTCTGAAAAACAATGCTACTACATGACCAAAATCATTAGTCTTCTTGCACGGAATGAAATGTGCCATCTTCAAAAATCTATCAACTACTACAAAAATTGAATCATGTCCCCGCTGTGTCCTCGGTAAACTAAGAACAAAGTCCATACTGATATCCTCCCAAGGCTTCTCTGGTACAGATAATGGCTGATACAACCTTGTATTCTACTTCACTCCTTTCGCCATCTGACATACTCTGCAACTCTGTACAAACTTCTTCACATCTTGCTGCAATTGTGGCCAATAATAATTTGCACCAACCAAAGCAAGAGTTTTATCACAACCAAAATGTCCAGCCAATCCTCCACTATGCTTCTCCTTGATGAGATTCTCCCTCATAGAACTTCGTGGAATGCACAACTGACTCCCTCTGAATAGCATATCATCCTGGATGATGAAATCCAACCATTTCGTCCTGTCTAGAGTAATAGGTTCTATACAAGCTTTCCAAGCTTCACCAAAATCAGGATCCTCTGGATACAAATTCTTGAGTTCCTTGAACCCAACCACCTCAATCTGCATCTCTATCAGCAATAGTTGCCTTCTGCTAAGAGCATCTGCAACCCTGTTAGACTTTCCACTTCTGTGTTTCAAAACAAATGTATAACTCTACAAAAACTCAACCCATTTCAAATGCCTTTGATTCAACTTTCCTTGACTATTCAAATATTGCAAAGCTTGATGATCAGTATACAAAAAAAACTCCTTAGGAAGCAGATAGTGCCTCCACTTTTTCAATGCCTGAACTATAGCATAAAATTCCTGATCATAAATAGAATATTTTCTTTTGGCATCATTTAACTTCTCACTAAAATAAGCAACAGGTTTACCTTCTTGGCTCATAACAGCGCCTATTGCAGTACCACTAGCATCAAAATCTACTTGAAACACCTTATTAAAATCTGGAAGTGCTAAAACAGGTTGTTCTGTAACTTTTTGTTTCAACAATTGAAAACTCTTTTTTGCCCCATGAGTCCACTTAAACTCTTTTCTATCCCCTCGCATTGTTTCAGTCAAGGGTCCACAAATACTGCTAAAATTTTTGATAAACTTTCTATAAAAACTAGCTAGACCATGAAAAGATCTTACCTCAGTAGCACTCCTTGGAGTAGGCCATTCGAGGATAGCCTGTACCTTCTCTAGGTCCATTTTTAGACCTTCTGCTGAAACTACAAATCCCAGATACACTAACTCTTTCTTCACAAAACTGCACTTCTTCAAATTAATCAATAATTTCTCATCTCTCAACTTCTCAAACACCATACGAATATGCATCATATGTTCCTCTAAAGTCTTGCTAAAAATCAAAATATCATCTAGGTAAACAATGACAAACTTACCCATAAATTCTTTTAGAACCTTGTTCATGAGCCGCATGAAAGTGTTTGGTGCATTGGTTAGCCCAAAAGGCATGACTAACCACTCATACAGTCCTTCCTTTGTCTTGAAGGCAGTCTTCCATTCATCTTCTTCTCTGATCCGAATCTGGTGATATCCACTCTTTAGATCTATCTTTGAGAAATACATAGCTCCACTCAAACAGTCCATAATATCATCCATTTGTGGCAATGGAAACCTATACTTAATTGTGATCTTGTTTATTACTCTGGAATCTATACACATCCTCCATTCTCCATTCTTCTTTGGTGCTAATACCGCTAGTACAGCATAGGGACTTAGACTCTCACGGATCAATCTTTTCTATAACAGTTCATGTACTTGTCTGTTCAACTCTTCACTTTTTGCAGGTGTCATTCTGTGTGCTGCCTTATTCGGAAAACTCACTCCTGGGATCAAGTCCATCTGATGACTAATCTACTTGACTGGTGGTAATCCATTAGGCACATTATCAGATACAATATCCTGAAACTCATTCAACAAATCTGCAACTTCTACAGGAACATCTTCTACTTCCTCTTTACCAGCTTTTAGAATTAAAGAAAAACATACATGCTCATGCCTCATACCATCTAGGAAATTTCTTCCATCAACAAAAGTTATCCTTGCATTACCACATACCTTTTCTTCAGTCTCCTTCAATGGTTTTAGCTTATGTCACACTCCATCCTTTGTCAGGGAATAGGTATTCGCATGACCATCATGTACAGCACATCTGTCAAACTGCCATGGTCTACCCAACAACATATGACATGCATCCATAGATATGATATCACACAATACCTCATCTTGGTATCTGCCAATCTTGAACTTCACCAGGCATTGTTCATTGACCATGACCTTGTGGTCATCCTGTACCCAGGCAATGTGATATGGATGTGGGTGTTTCTGTCTCTTGAGCTTCAACTTTGTCACCATCTCTTCTGACACCAAATTGTCAGTGCTTCCACTATCAATAATCACATCACAACATTTACCTTCACACTTGCACCTGGTGCGAAACAAGCTCCTCCTTTTCTCAGGTTCATTCTCACCACTCAACAGGACTCTTCTGTTAATCAATGTTTCTCCTCTTTCAGCATCTTCTAAATTGGATGATCTGGCATCTTCATCTACATGTGCAACTCTAGCCTGGCCTTCATTTCTCCTATCTATTCTGCCTTGGTGTTGAGGGCATTCAAATGCCCTATGACCTTCTTCTCCACAGTGAAAACATGTTCCACGAAAGCCACCTCTTCCAGATCCTTGTCCTCTTCCTCTTCCTCTCTGATCTCTATTATTCTGATCCTGGAAGTGATTGGAATTATTTCCTCACTGATTCTGACTGCTACTGGCCTCATCCTTCTTTTTCAGATCTTCATTTCGGCCGCCATATGACCGTCCACCAGATCATCCACCGCGACCTCTTCCATTTTGTCTGCTCTCAAACTTTTTGTTCAGCTTTTCCTCTACTTTTAGGGCAAACTGGTATGCCTCTTCAATACTATTCATTCGAACCAGATTTAGCTCCTCCTGAATGCTTGGCCTTAACCCATTAAGATATCGGGCAACTTTCTCCTTATCAGCTTCTGCATGTCCTATTCTAATGAGGAGTCGATAGAACTCCTCTGTATACTCATGAACAGATCTTCCTACTTTCTTCAAACTTTGCATTTTCTTTAGTAGGTCAAGCTCATAATCAACAGGAATGAACTGTCACTTCAATTTATCTACCATTCGATCCCATCTTGTGATTTTATCTTTCCCTCTTCTATTTCACTTGAATTGAATTTCTTACCACTAGATCTTTGCATGACCTTTCAATCTAGCCTTCACAAATTTGACCCTATCAGGATACTCAACATCTTCATACTCAAAATATTCCTCACATTGATTGATCCAATCGATCAATTCCTCTAGGTTAAGATTTTTAGAAAATGTAGGAACCTCAATCTTAGGTCTTTTCTCAATCTTGAAAATCGCCTGAAAAAGTCTTTCTTCCTCCTGGTTCACAATTTTAGCTTCTCCTTCTTGATATTCTTCTTCGGCATCATCCTCGCTTTTGTCTCTAACATTAAGATTCATTCCTCTGTGAATCTCTTCTTGCAATGCTCACACTGTAGCTCTCTAACCTCAGGTGTCATAGCACCAGCTCTTCCACCACGTTCTCTTCATGGAGGCATTTTCACGATGCGCACTAAAACCTTAACCATGATCCTAGTGCAAACTGCCTCACAGTCGGTGATCTATTTACACACTCAAGAACTCCTAGCTCTGATACCACTTGATGAAGGGTGCTCCCCTTAATACCACAAACACATAACAGAAATAGAGAAACAACAACAATATGCAAGAATAGAAAATTGACTTCTTATTATCTCCACAAATGTGGAATTACAAACTTTCAGAATTACAATATGCCAAGCCACATGGGTATTCCCTTACAATATTCTGTAGGACAAAGCCTCGAACTATTACCCAGATCTACTACCCAGAACTATTCTGAACTGCCTAAGACAATAATACAGTCTTCCTTATATAGGCAATTTTCCACCGCTTGGGAAGGTTCTAGAATTTTAGCTAATAAGGCCGACCAAACTTAGAATTATTTTATTTTACATTTTATTACAGCATAGTCAGCTCAATATAACCTTTGAAACCCGAACAAAAATTTTGAAACAAATTATTTTCTGCCATTTCAGGTGGCCCAACTTTCGAAGACCATAAGTCATCACCAGTTGACCCGATCGGCTATTATAGCCCCATTTCAAAAATGCCATGAAGTGCTCTACAGGCTTGACCCACGCAAGCGCCCGTCACCCAAATTTTTGACCTCATCCGGGGCCTCTAAAGCCTTCAAAACTGAGTTCAAAGTTTCTGTACCCTACTGCCAATACCGAAAATCTTCAATATCTTCCAATATACACTTGATCTAGCAATGAAACTTTACTAGCAGACTTATATGACCAAAATGAACCTCCAAGAAAGAAATTAGATCATTCTGAGCACATACAAAAATTACCAAAAATAGTAACTTTCCATAAATAGCAGCTCTGCACAAAATAGCCCTTATTGAATACAAAAACAAAATATTTTTGGGTGATGCAAGATTGCTCTTACACCCACGATGCCCCTGCATCAGACACCTGGGGTAATTTGAGAAGTGACCCTATCATGACTCAGGTGTGTAGAGGAAAACCAAGACGGTTAACCTCCTCCTTTGTTAGCCATGATGAATCTTCAATAGGTCATCCTTTCCATTTGACCAAATACTCTTCATATGTCCTATTCCTTGTACTTCTGCCAACACGACTGTCCAGTATGTCTTCAATCTCCTTGGTATCTGAACTACTTACTGGAATACTCCACTGTGCTGTTGCAACCTCATCTTCAAGACCTCCTTCATGATACTGTGTCAAATCTGAAATGTTAAACATTGGTAAAATATTCAGCTCACTAGGCAATTCTACCTCATATGCATTTCTTGAATCATGCTTCTTCAATATCTTGCATGGTCCAAACTTTTTCATTTTCAGCTTGTTATATGTACCAACCAGAAATCGCTCCTTCTGCAAATGAACCATGACTTCATCTCCAACCTGAAATTCCTTATGCCTCCTTTTCTCATCTTCCTTAGCCTTATACTATGCGTTCATCTTAGTAATATGATTCCTCACCTCCTCATGGATGTTCTTCAAGTGTTCTGCAAAATCCTCAGCTTCAGCACTACTTATTTCTTTTTTATCTATCTTTCTCAATTCAGATGCATTTCTTGGACTACTTCCATATACAATCTGGAATGGTGATTTACCAGTACTCCTGTTGACATAATTATTGTATACAAATTCTGTCTGTGGTAAAATCAAATCCCATCCTGTTGGCTTATCTCCAACCAAACATCTCAGCAAATTTTTCAAACTCCTATTCACCACCTCTATCTGTCCATCAGTCTGTGGGTGATGTGATCAACTGAACTTCAAATCTATCTTCAATTTCTTCCACAATGTCTACCAGAAATATCCAACAAACTTAGTATCTCAATCTGAAACTATGGTCTTTGGCAAACCATGTAGTCTCACCACTTCTCTGAAAAATAATGCTGCTACATGAACAACATCATTAGTCTTCTTGCAGGGAATGAAATGTGCCATCTTCAAAAATCTATCAACTACTACAAAAATTGAATCATGTCCCCGCTGTGTCCTCGGTAAACCAAGAACAAAGTCCATACTGATATCCTCCCAAGGCTTCTCTGGTACAGATAATGGCTGATACAACCCTGTATTCTGCTTCACTCCTTTCACCATCTGACATACTCTGCAACTCTATACAAACTTCTTCACATCTTGCTGCAATTGTGGCCAATAATAATTCACACCAACCAAAGTAAGGGTTTTATCATGATGAAAATGTCCAGCCAATCCTCCACTATGCTTCTCGTTGATCAGATTCTCTCTCATAGAACTTCATGGAATGCACAACTGACTCCCTCTGAATAGCATATCATCCTAGATGATGAAATCCAACCATTTCCTCCTGTCTAGAGTAATAAGTTCTATTCAAGCTTTTCAAGCTTCACCAAAATTAGGATCCTCTAGCTACAAATTCTTGAGTTCCTTGAACCCAATCACTTCAATCTACATCTCTGTCAGCAATAGTTGCCTTCTGCTAAGAGCATCTACAACCCTATTAAACTTTCCACTTCTGTGTTTCAAAACAAATGTATAACTCTGCAAAAACTCAACCCATTTCAAATGCCTTTGATTCTACTTTCCTTGACTATTCAAATATTGCAAAGTTTGATGATCAGTATACAAAACAAACTCCTTAGGAAGCAGATAGTGCCTCCACTTTTTCAATGCCTGAACTATAGCATAAAATTTTTGATCATAAACAGAATATTTTCTCTTGGCATCATTTAACTTCTCACTAAAATAAGCAACAAGTTTACCTTCTTGGCTCATAACAGCGCCTATTGCAGTACCACTAGCATCACAATCTACTTGAAACACCTTATTAAAATCTGGAAGTGCTAAAATAGGTTGTTCTGTAACTTTTTGTTTCAACAATTGAAAACTCTTTTCTGCCCCGTTAGTCCACTTAAACTCATTTCTATCCCCTCGCATTTTTTCAGTCAAGGGTCCACAAATACTGCTAAAATTTCTGATAAACTTTCTATAAAAACTAGCTAGACCATGAAAAGATCTTACCTCAGTAGCACTCCTTGGAGTAGGCCATTTGAGGATAGCCTGTACCTTCTCTGGGTCTATTTTTAGACCTTCTGCTGAAACTACAAATCCCAGATACACTAACTCTTTCTTCACAAAACTGCACTTCTTCAAATTAATCAACAATTTCTCATCTCTCAACTTCTCAAACACCATACAAATATGCATCATATGTTCCTCTAATGTCTTGCTAAAAATCAAAATATCATCTAGGTAAACAATGACAAACTTACCTAGAAATTCTTTTAGAACCTCGTTCATGAGCCGCATGAAAGTGCTTGGTGCATTGGTTAGCCCAAAAGGCATGACTAACCACTCATATAGTACTTCCTTTGTCTTGAAGGCAGTCTTCCATTCATCTCCTTCTCTGATCCGAATCTGGTGATATCCACTCTTTAGATCTATCTTTGAGAAATACATAGCTCCACTCAAACAATCCATAATATCATCCATTTGTGGCAATGGAAACCTATACTTAATTGTGATCTTGTTTATTGCTTTGGAATCTATACACATCCTCCATTCTCCATTCTTTTTTAGTGCTAACATCACTGGTATAGTACAGGGACTCAGACTCTCACAGATCAATCATTTCTGTAACAGTTCATGTACTTGTCTATTCAACTCCTCACTTTTTGCAGGTGTCATTCTTTGTGCTACCTTATTCGGCAAACTCGCTCCTGGGATCAAGTCTATCTGATGACTGATCTCCCTGACTGGTGGTAATCCATCAGGCATGTTATCGGATACAATATCCTGAAACTCATTCAACAAATCTGCAACTTCTATAGGAACATCTTCTACTTCCTCTTTACCTGCTTTTGGAATTAAAGCAAAACATACATGCTCATGCCTCATACCATCTAGGAAATTTATTCCATCAACAAAAGTTATCCTTGCATTACCACATACCTTTTCTTCAGTCTCCTTCAATGGTTTTAGCTTATGTCGCACTCCATCCTTTGTTAGGGAATAGGTATTTGCATGACCATCATGTACAACACATCTGTCAAACTGCCATGGTCTACCCAACAACATATGACATGCATCCATAGATATGATATCACATAATACCTCATCTTGGTATCTGCCAATCTTGAACTTCACCAGGCATTATTCATTGACCATGACCTTGTGGTCATCCTGTACCCAGGCAATGTGATATGGATGTGGGTGTTTCTGTCTCTTGAGCTTCAACTTTGTCACCATCTCTTCTGACACCAAAATGTCAGTGCTTCCACAATCAATAATCACATCACAACATTTACCGTCACACTTGCACCTGGTGTGAAACAGGCTCCTCCTTTGCTCAGGTTCATTCTCACCACTCAACAGGACTCTTCTGTTAATCAATGTTTCTCCTCTTTTAGCATCTTCTGAATTTGATGATCTGACATCTTCATCTACATGTGCAACTCTGGCCTGGCCTTCATTTCTCCTGTTTGTTCTTCCTTGGCACTGAGGACATTCAAATTCCCTATGACCTTCTTCTCCACAGTGAAAACATGTTCCACGAAAGCCACCTCTTCTAGATCCTTGTCCTCTTCCTCTTCCTCTCTGATCTCTATTATTCTGATCTTGGAAGCGATTGGAATTATTTCCTCACTGATTCTGACTGCTACTAGCCTCATCCTTCTTTTTTGGATCTTCATTTCGGCCACCATATGACCGTCCACCAGATTGTCCACCGCGACCTCTTCCATTTTGTTTGCTTTCAAACTTTTTGTTCAGTTTTTCCTCTACTTTTAGGGCAAACTGGTATGCCTCTTGAATACTGTTCATTCGAACTAGATTTAGCTCCTCCTAAATACTTGGCCTTAACCCATTAAGGTATTGGGCAACTTTCTCCTTATTAGCTTTTGCATGGCCTATTCTAATGAGGAGTCGATAGAACTCCTCTATATACTCTTGAACAGATCTTCTTTCTTGCTTCAAACTTTGCATTTTCTTTAGTAGGTCAAGCTCATAATCAACAGGAATGAACTGTCACTTTAATTTATCCACCATCCGATCCCATCTTGTGATTTTATCTTTCCCTCTTCTATTGCGCTCCAACTGAATTTCTTGCCACCAGATCTTTGCATGACCTTTCAATCTAGCCTTCGCAAATTTGACCCTATCAGGATCCTCAACATCTTCATACTCAAAATATTCCTGACATTCATTGATCCATTCGATCAATTCCTCTGGGTTAAAATTTCTAGAAAATGTAGGAACCTGAATCTTAGGTCTTTTCCCAATCTTGAAAATCACTCGAAAAAGTCTTTCTTCCTCCTGGTTCACAATTTCAGCTTCTCCTTCTTGATATTCTTCTTCGACTTCATCCTCACTTTCGTCTTTGACATTAAGATTCATTCCTCTACGAATCTCTTCTTGCAATTCTCACACTTGTCTCTGCAGCTCTCTAACCTTAGGTGTCACAGCACCAGCTCTTCCGCCACGTTCTCTTCGTGGAGGCATTTTGGTGATGCGCATTGAAACCTTAACCACGGTCCTAGTGCAAACTGCCTCACAGTCATTGATCTATTTACACACTCAAGAACTCTTGGCTCTGATACCACTTGATGAAGGGTGCTCCCCTTAATACCACAAACACATAACAGAAATAGAGAAACAACAACAATATGCAAGAACAAAAAATTGGCTTCTTATTATCTCCACAAATGTGGAATTACAAACTTTCAGAATTACAATATGCCAAGCCACATGGGCATTCCCTTACAATATTCTATAGGACAAAGCCTCGAACTATTACCCAGATCTACTACCCAGAACTATTCTGAATAGCCTAAGACAATAATACAGCCTTCCTTATATAGACAATTTTCCACCGCTTGGGAAGGTTCCATAATTTTAGCCAATAAGGCCGACCAAACTTAGAATTATTTTATTTTACATTTTATTACATCATAGTCGGCTCAAGATAACCTTTGAAACCCGAATAGAAATTTTGAAGAAAATTATTTTCTGCTATTTCAGGTGGCCCAACTTCCAAAGACCATAAGTCATCACCAGTTGACCCGATCGGCTATTATAACCCCATTTTGGAAATGCCACGAAGCGCTCTACAGGCTTGACTTGTGCAAGCGCCTATCACCCAAATTTTTGACTTCATCCGGGACCTCTAAAGCCTTCAAAACTGAGTTCAAAGTTTTTGTACCCTACTGCCAATACCGAAAATCTTCAATATCTTCCAATATACACTTGATCTGGCAATGAAACTTTACTGGCAGACTTATATGACCAAAATGAACCTCCAAAAAAGAAATCAGATCATTCTGAGCACATACGAAAATTACCAAAAATAGTAACTTTCCATAAATAGCAGCTCTGCACAAAATAGTCCTTATTGAATACAAAAACAAAATATTTTTGGGTGATGCAAGATTGCTCTTACACCCAGGATGCTCCTGCATCATATATATATGTATATATATATATATATCTATATCTATGTATATACATGTATATACATATATATCTATATCTATGTATATACATGTATATACATATATATCTATGTATATACATATATATCTATGTATATACACACATATATATATATACATATATACATATATATCTATATGTATATATATGTATATATATGTGTATATATATATATATATATATATATATATATATATATATATAGATATATATATATATATAGATATATATATATATATATATATATAAATGTATTTTAATTTCCTTTTTAATTGGCTCTAGTAAATAGATTAATTTAAATTTAAATTTATTTATTTATTTATTTCTTATATATATATATATATATATATATATATATTAAGATATAAATTTGTACATTAATTCTATATTTCTTTTATGGAACTTGACTTGTACTAGTCATAAATCTATATTTTAATGTCATTTTCATTTATATTAAATTTGAGTATAAAATCAAACATAATGAAATAGGTTCAAATATGTTCTTAATGGCGACATGTATTTTACAAGTGTTATATTTTTACTAAAATTCAGCATTTTTGTTCTGTTGAATCCTTTAGGATGAATATAGAGAATGATCTTTAATTATGTTATTATTTTAATGTTTATGTTAAGTTTCTCTTAACATATTTATGCATTTCTATATGTGGAATTCAATTATGATAAATATGGAATTTAAATATTTATGGTTATATTTCAACCTTCTATGATGTGAGTGTTGTATTCTTCGTTCCTAGAGTATCTTCTTTTGCTAATTGTGTTTTCGGGTACTAGAAGACCTAGGGGGAAAACAAAGGCCAGGGTATGTGTCAGTTGGACATGTTTTCAGTTATATTTTGGTGTATGTGTGTGTACTCTGATTATACTCTAATTTGCCTATATGGGATCATGATGATTTGTATTCTGTTTATGGTATCTTTGTAATCGTTTCTAGTTTTGTGTGTGAAACTGGATCTGGGATTACCTGGTTGTATACCTGAATTGATCTATGTGAGATTTGTGAGCCTAGGGTATTTTACCTAGATATGTAGTAGGGGGTGGCTTGAAATAAGCATTGGGGCCCACAAGTGGCTGCCAGGATGACTTATTATAAGTATTTGTAATCAAGTGATAACCTAATATAATTAAGGGGTATTTAAATGAACTTAATAAGATGTGGTTCCTCACCCATGCTTGAGTTCTAGTATAGACTAAGATGGAGGATGAGATGATGCTTGCCACCTACGTGGATTGGATATGGCATAGTTAATGACTTTGTCTATATGATAAGTCATTGATACTATGCATGGTCACTTGAGTGTCATGATCCAGAGTGATTACCAGGATGAGACTCAAGGTTTAGACGTACATGATGACACCTTCCTATGCATAGTCTAGTTATTCTATAGGTGTCAGTTGTGTCTGGATTAGTGAGTCTTTCCTATCACTTTATTTTGTACACTTTGAGTTAGAGAGCTTTTAGGACCCTCTTTCTTAGTGGTTTTATCCTTGCTTTGGTATTTGTTATCCAAGTGGGATCTATTGTTATCTCCTCAGCACAGTGGGAGTGGACTATTTAGGTTCAAGAGGTTAGGTGGTAGTGATTCTTTTACCATTTGAGATTTTGACGTTTGTGTACCAGTGCTAGATGAGCCCTATGCCAGTTGTTCCTTCTTGATCTTCATTAATGGAGTTGTGTTCTTCTTTCTCTTCTTCTTGTGATCATGTATCTTTGTATCAATTATTTAGAGATATCATGTGTACCTTCTTTTGATTATTATATTACATACCCTATGACATGTGCAGTGGATGTAGGTATATGGATACCTTATGATACCAATTCTATTTATGTTATCTTATATGCGACATTGCATTTATCTTTCATTTATTTATATGAATTTTTTAATTCTACCTAATCTAACTTAATTAATTAATGCTAATGCAATCTTCATCGAGGAACCCTTGAGAGTTATAACCTCTATTGGTTGTTTGTATTAATGTGAGTAAATATTAAATGCTTTCGTAGTGATGTTTATCTTGCATGTTAACTTTTCAAAAAAACAATTATTCTACAAACTTAGATGCAAGTTTAGGGTAAGTTCTCTTGGGTTCCCTAGCGGGGCATTAAACATGCTCTATACCTAATTTTATGCTATTATGGGGTTCTCACGGTCTCTAATCCATCCCAATCCTTCCTAATTAGAATTAGGGATAAGCTCTAAGTGTTTTGAGAGCACACTCACATCCCTAAATTGAGAGGAAATCAAACAGTGATAGGGTGCTCCCGTTGAAGCTCTATCTGAATGTCTTTGCAAATAGATGTATCTATATGTTAGGAATATCCTCTTAGAATAATGTTTTAATGTCTATGCTTGTTCCGAATAGGTTAGGTTTTCTCTGTACATAGTTTAAATTATGGTAATTTGGCACATAGACACTATAGGTGTATACAATGCCATATCTATGATCACATATGTGTATGATGATTTGTATGCAAGTTATAGTTATTTTGGTGAAGGTAGGGAATTAGTTAAGTAGTGAAGGAACATAGAAGAAATATTTGATTGGCATGTCACATAGGAATAGAACCAGGTGTTATGATTGGAGGTGTGCAATCTTGATGATATTATTGGATTTCTTGTGCAATCGCATCAAGATTGGTGATCGATGGATACAGTTACAGGATTATAAAGTTTAGACAAGTGAGGAAGGAAAATAATAATGAAGAAAAAATAGTTATATCCTTGACCGATGATGATAGATTAGTTTGCAAATATGGTTAATTATTCATGAATATTTGATGTTGTCTCTAAGATGATGTGGAATGTTAGGTATAGTTCTTATTGGTAAATTATAATGATAGTTCAGGAAGAGGTGCATGAACCTAGGAAAGTGTAATATGATTGACTTTTATTTGTCAAATTGACTATTTGATGGATCTGGAGGTTGAAGTGAAGTTAAAATTGTAATTGTCAATTGGTAACACATTTAGGGTTTAAGGATTGACCAGGAAGGATTTATAATAATGAAGTTCAAATGTAATTTGGGTCCTAACTAACCTAGTTAGTGAAATATGCATTTATATTGTTGTTAGTTGAATTTGCAAGTGTGGAGATTGTGAGTGGTGTGTGTGGTCAAGATATTAGTTTATTTTCTACAAGGAGTAGAGGTTAAATTTTAGCTTAATTGAATCTATACAAGCAAGGCAATAGAGCTATTTTTTAGATCAATCATTTTGTTGTTCCCTAATAGTTGCAGCAAGATTAAAATCCCTTAACTAGGTAGATCCTAATAGACCTTTTTGTAAAATCATTTAAGGAGGTGGAACTTCATCTAGTGTTTGAAGTCCTCTCACAAGGCTACTTCTAAAAGGGTACAGATCTTAACAGGTCTAGAGGGAAATCCCTTAATTGGGTGGCTCCTAATGGGATCTACTCTTAACCAGAATTTATTGTAAGCTTTTAAAAGAGCTAAGCTCTTAACCAGGTGTGTTTTAGAAGACTTCATTTTTCTTAGTGGGTGCCATTCCCATCATGGGTTTTCCCAAGTTGTGTTTCTATAATAAAAATACTGGTTTTATGTGTTGAATTTGTGTGGATGCTTATTTCTTTCTTAGGAAATACTTTATGATTATAATGTGTCCTAATAGGTCATAATGGATTGTAAGGGGTCCTAATATCCCTTACAACCGATTAGAATACCTTTCAACACAATATAATTATAAAGTGTATCCTAAGGGATCCTAGGACCACTTAGAAAACATTAATCATTGTAAGACATGCTAATACTCTCTCTCTCTCTCTCTCTCTCCCCTAGTCTTCTCACTCTCTCACTCTCTACTCCCCTACCCTTCTCACTATTCATATACCTTTTTTTCTCTCCCCTAGCCTTCTTACTCTCTCCCTCTCTCTTTCTCTCTCTCTCCCTACCTTTCTCACTCTCTCCCTCTCTATATCTCTCTTTTTCCCTACTCTTCTCACTCTGTAACTCTCTCCATCTCTCATTCTCTCTCTCTATGTACTCTTCAAGTACTCTATCTATCTCTCACACACTTAAGCCCTGAAAATATGCTATATAGTAAGCACATGCTATAGCATGTACATGCTATATTGGAATTAAATTTAAATTGTGTGCATGCACTATAGTGCGTACACACTTTAGTGTGTGTGCTTTAGTGCATGTGTGATTTTTCCTAGTTTGGAATCCACCAAGGCTAAGGCTTGAATTTTCCTTGGAGATCTAACACAAAGGCTTGGAGGATTCAAATAGATCTGAGACATTTTTCTAGAAAACATACAAAAATTTAGAAATTTATTTGTGTGCCCTCCATCAAGTTAACTTGTGGTTCAATAATGATAAAATTATATGACATGATATTGTAGAAATCTCTATTAACTATCTAACCATATAATTTATTTTTAATTCTGATTATGTTAAGCCTTTTATCTCTAATTTATTTTGAATGTATGTTAGATTTTTGTCAAAAACCAATGTGTAGTATTTTGGGCTTAGAATTTGGCTTGTTCGTCAAATTTTGCATCAAGTTAGTTTTTAAGAAACAAGAATCCATTCTACACATTTTATAAAAAAATTAATTTTTGATTTTCAATTAGTTTTCAAAGATTTCTAGTGGGGGCAGATAAAAAATTCACATTTAACAAGACAATTGGCCTAGTTTTTCTACAAAAATTTTTGACCAAAAAATAAGAAGGTTTTTCTTGGTCGGATTATAGAAGGAAAACTTTTCTTTTTTTAAATTTATGCCCATATTTGTCAAAATATCGACAAATTTCATGGTGGTCAAAATTTTGACAAACACGGGCATAACTTTTAAAAAAAGAGAATTTCATTTCTCATTTCATTATTCTCGGCCAATGAATTAGAAGGGCAGGGCACGCGTGAAGGGTATACCCAATTGTTTAATTTACTGGATACCTAATCAGTTGAAGGTTTCTCTTATGAGACTTTTGCAAAATCTCCTCTACTATAGACGCATAGGTACCTACTTTGCTATATATTGAACAAGGGCTTCCTTAAATGTCCTTATTTTTGGGTGTTTAATATAATGAAGGGTTTGAGATCCCGTGTCTATCTACGGGTTTATGCATAGGATTCCTTATATTGTTGAAAACCCTCAGTGAAAATTAGAGAAATAATAACACCTAGAAATAAGAACATATGTGTTGAAAACTCATATGTTCTCAGTGCAAATGAGAGAACATATGAGTTTTATGAATTTCTATGTGCATAGACCACGTATTTGAGGTTTTTCTTACTTGATTTCTTGATATTGTGTAGATGCACTTGACATTGTCTTTGTAGTACATTCTTCTTTGATTTTCTATGTATTGAACAAGGGCTTCCTTAAATGTTCTTATTTCTAGGTGTTTAATATAATAAAGGGTTTGAGATCATGTGTCTATCTATGGGATTATGCATAGGATTCCTTATATTGTTGAAAACCCTCAGTGCATTTGATTAAAAGTTTCTAATGCCTTTTCAACAAACCCATTTTGAACATATCCTCCAATCATGGTAGTCCATGAGACAACATCTCTTTGAGGCAATCTTTCAAACAATTTACGTGCCTTGTCTATGTTTCCACATTTAACATACATGTCTACTAAGGCACTGACAACTAAAACATTTGATAAAAATCCCCCCTCTATTATGTTGTGATGTATATCAATACCTTGTTCCAAAGCTCCCATTTTTTCACAAGTTGGAAGGATGCTTGCAAAGGTTGTGGAATTTGGTTTTACACCTATTAGCTACATTTGTTTAAAAGTTTCCAAAGCCCTTTCCACAAATCCATTTAGTTCATAGCCTGCAATCATTGTAGTCCATGAGACCACATTTCTTTGAGGCATTTTGTCAAAAATTTGACGTACCTTATCTATCATTCCACATTTTGCATACATGTCTACCAGGGAGCTTGCAGCAACTATAACATCTAACAAATATCCCTCTTCCATTATCTTTTGATGAATGTCCATACCCTATTCCCAAGCTCCCATTTTGACACAGACTGGAAGGATCCTGGCAAGGGTTGTGGCATTTGGCTTTACACCTACTAACTACATTTGTTTGAAATCTTCTAAAGCATTTTCAACATATCCATTTTTTGCATATCCTCCAAACATTGTAGTCAAATAAACCACATTTATTTGAGTTATTTTGTCGAATAGTTTATGTGCCTTGGACATGCTTCCACATTTTTCATACATGTCTCTCAGGGCACTTGCAACTACAACATCTGACAAAACCACACCATCCATTATCCTTTGATGGATGTCCATACCCTATTCCAAAGCTCCCATTTTTGTACACACTGGAAGTATGCTAACAAAGGTTATGAAATTTGGCTTTACATTTGCCAGTTGCATTTTCTTAAAAGTTTTAAAATCCTTTTCAAAAAATACAATATGAATAGCCTACAATCATGGCATTCCATGAGACCTCATTTCTTTGAGGCATTTTGTGAAATAGTTCACATGCCTTGTCTATCCTTCCACTTTTGGTGTACATGTCCACCAGGGTAGTTGCAACCACAACATTTGGAGAAAATCCTCTATCCTTCATGCTTTGATGGATATCTATGCCCTATTGTAGAGCTCCCATTTTAGCACAAGTTGTGATCATGTTGGCATATGTGAACTGATTGGGTTCGAAACCTATTTGTTGCATTTGGTAGAATAGTGCAACTGTCTCATGAGGATACCCATGTCTTTGGTATGTAGTGAGGAATGGACACTCTTGTGACTAGATGGGGTAAAAGATTGAACTTGGCTTGTCTATGCCTGTTCAATAACTACCCTCTTTCCTAATGTGAGATATGTATGAATATATAGACTAAATAGTAAATATACAACTACAAAGATGAAACAAAATGTAATGGCTCATCTTGAATGGTAACCTACCAGTTTCCCTTTGGTTATGTTTCTTAATGGTTGATGTATTGTTACATGGCCAGAGTTTTCCATGTGTAGATATGTTGAAGTTGTCAGATGTCTACATGAAGTTATACAAAGTTATGTGTGGTAGTGCATGATAACAAAGACATATAGGATATTAGAGCATACTATTTATTAGGGGATCACATTGAATGTCATGGTATGGTAATTTGTAATGGGTTGAGGGTCTGGGTATGTGGTATGTGTATGGGTTTGTATATATACACATAATTTGCAAAATTTATATTAAAAATATTTAAATACTTATAATTTGGAAATAGATAAAAACATACCTATTATATAAAAAAAATTAAAATATTTATGATTCATTAAAAAATAAAAAATAAGGCTTTTAAGAAAATGAAATACCATGAGAGGTCACTGCTCTCCATCCCTTTCCATCACTTCTCTACCAAATATTTAAAATTTATCAAAATATGTGACTAGAAAATGAAATTTAATGATTGATTGAGAAGAATTTTTAAACAAAATTAGGGATTATTTGAGGGGGAATGATTTTCAATTTGATTGTGGCTATCCCATGAAAAGAAAATCAGGGCATAGACATGACAAAAAATCAGATGACACAAACACTAAACAAAAAATTTCCATAGAGAATGACTAGGTTGGACATTGGGTGAACCCAGGCCTATTTTGGCTCCATACCTAGGGTTGAATTGTATTTACCCAGTTCGTTGTTTCTTCCAAACCTGGCAGCATAGGTCTTAATAACATTTTTAAGGCTCTTGTTATAAGGTCTAGACCTAAAATATAAATATGTATATGACATATTATAAATCTTGCAAGATGTGTTTGAGGTGCAACAAATTTTCTTTTGAAGTCTTGTTGAAAATTAAGATATCATTCACTTAAACTATAGCATGAGAATAATTGGTCTTAGTGTCTCATTCATCAATCTCATGATTATTGGTGGTACACTGTAGAAATTACTTGTCTTGTCTAGAATGCCATTTCGTATGCATCTGTATTTTAACTTGGTGATATATCTAGATTTAAGATCAAACTTGATAAAATACTTAGCATGTTGCAACTAGTCTAAGGGATTATCAATTTTTGGCAATGGGCTTAGGTTCTTTTTTTTTTATTGGTAATTCATTCTATTTTATTAATAAGAAAGATAATAGTATTATAGGAAATAGTATTAGAGATACTATTAGCTACCCATATGTCCACCACCCTAAACCATCATATTCTTGATGTCATGAATACATTGTTCACTACATATTTTATCATATTCTTTATGTCATCAATACACTGTTGATCTTCATTAGGTATGGTAATCACTATTTTTAAAATTTCAAATCTCTTTAAGGTATCTTCTTTGACATGCATCTTTGATATTACTATTTTGATCTTTTGATATTACATGTCTACTAAGGAGCTTGCAACTATAACATCTGACAAATATCCCACTTCCATTATCTTTTGATGAATGTCCATGCCCTATTCCAAAGCTCCCATTTTGACACAAACTAGAAGGATGCTGGCAAGAGTTATGGCATTTGGCTTTACACCTTCCAACTACATTTGTTTGAAAGCTTCTAAAGCATTTTCAACATATCCATTATGTGCATATCCTCTATCCTTCATACTTTGATGGATATCTATGCCCTATTTTAGAGAACCCATTTTAGCACATGTTGTAATCATGTTGGCATATGTGAACTAATTGGGTTCGAAACCTATTCGTTGCATTTGGTGAAATAGTGCAATTGTCTCATGAGGATACCCATGTCTCTGGTATGCAAAAATAGTCATATTCCATGAGATGTTGTCTCATTCTTTGATTTGGTCAAACACTTTAAGTGCAACCACCGGGCTTCCACACCTGTCATACATGTTTATAAGATTATTCTAAAACCTTGTAGAAAATGTAAATTGCCTGGGAATGATGAAAGAGTGAACATTTTTTCTTTGTGAAAGGGAATTTTTGAGATTGTAGGTTTGCAACAATTGAAGATATAAAAATAAGGCTCCATCGGGTTTTTGTGTAGTTAGTAGAATGTGCAGGGCTTCCTTCAACCGTCCCTCTTTACATAATGGTTTGAGAATGATGTGATTTGTGGATATCAATATCATTGTATGACTATTATTCAATTGACCATAATGATATTACAAGTAAGTCAGGAAGCATTTCCACTCTCACTCACTAACCTAGTTCCTCATTGTATAAATTATCTCTTTCAAAGCAATGGCTGAATTTAACTATTTAGGTTTTTGTTTGAAATGCTACTATAGTAGTGGACCCTTTAGAACATTTTCAACTTCCATTTTGACTATAAACCATTTTGAATAGGGTTTCTTCAAGTTCTTTTAGTCATACACTAAAGATAATTCAACCTACTCAAATTAGTCTCAATTA
This sequence comes from Chamaecyparis obtusa, assembly GCA_027943335.1. NCBI lineage: Eukaryota > Viridiplantae > Streptophyta > Pinopsida > Cupressales > Cupressaceae > Chamaecyparis > Chamaecyparis obtusa. The sequence goes on along the minus strand of BSBK01004395.1, from coordinate 623,404 downwards.
TCAAACTAATACTTTCTCTAAAGTCAAGTTTATCCAAGGAACCTTATCCTACTTCAAGGTTGCCCCCATCTTCCAGATTCAGCTTTAATCACAGCCCCAATCCAACTCAATTTAATATTACTCACTTATCAAAAAGTGCATCAAAAGTAGAAATCATGCACCCAAATGTATAAAAATGTATTACTCCTATATTTGTCAAACAATGTATTGTTCATTTTGTTAACATGTTATATAAGAAGCAATAATGAAGCTTGTCATGATCATATAGGTCTTATAGAAATAATGTAAAGAAATACATATAGATCTGAAAAATCAAGCCATGTTCAAGGTATAAGAGAAATGTTGTAACAGGATATCAAATGAAAGCAAACTTTGATTCCAAAGTATAATCATGAGTATCAAATATTATAAGACAATAGTAAGACATTTCTATTATAGTACACTAACATCAGTCACCGTCAAAGTCAAAGATGCAATGGATCAGTAGCATTCCATAAAAAAAGCAAGAAAGGCTCAATAAACATAGTTCTCACAGTCCACCTGACTGTCGATCTACCACCTTGCCCAAAATAGCAATGGTCTTTCATTATCTAGCACTGCACTAGACCGTAACAACCATGTGAAATGATGAGACACCAGCATACATTCGAATGATGGTTATTTGGAAACTGTTTCAATACATACTCAAGGATCAACTTAAATTAAACCAAACATGGATGTTCGTAACCTCCTTTTGAACTTAGGCTGCAACCAATACAAAATGCACATCATGGTTTCTTTGAAACTATTTTGATTTTAGTGCTTTGAAACATTTAGAAATGTAATGAAATTGAATACTATGAAGATTGATACATTATTCAATGGCAACTCAAAAAGAAAACCCAATGCACAAATACAAACTATTAAATTCTTCACTAAAACCTGACACCAAGATCAACTAATATCCAATCAAAATAGAGATCTTCAAAAATGAAATGCAAATGATAAAGATTTTGATTGCATCTTAGATCTGAAACATTGTTTAATCTAATCTGGATTTGTCAGAATTGGTCAAGAATGTAAGAACAAATAAATTACTCCATTGGTATCACAAGCAACAAAAACAACAAAGTTCTTTCATAAACAAGTAAAACTAATGCTTGGAAATGTTCCTACGTTACCACCAAGAAAAGATCACATTCTAAACTTTCAAATCAATGTGCTAGTGAATTTTGATTGTACCTATAGGATAGTGTACTCCAAAGTTGTAGAGAAATTAAGTGTACTCCAAATAGACTTCCCTCTACAAATAATTATTGAATGGAATCTATTAACCAACCTTCTAACTGTCAAATCATTATGCTTTCAAATCAATTACCTATTGGTGTATTCCTTGCGAGGTAGAGAAGCCAAACACATAAAGAACATGCACATAAACACAACAGCTAAAAAATTTAAATGGAATACACCAAGAAGTACCAAATGTTGAATGCTCAATTTTTGTAATGGCAAAGCAATATCAGAACCATCCATTTATAGAACTTGATTTTTCTATGATCCTAATGATTTTTCTTATTTCTTGTCTATGCTTGGTGACAGGATTTTGAACATTGTTGAAATACTTAAATGGAATACACAATACCAAATGATGAATGCTCAATTGTTGTAATGGAAAAGCATCAGAACCATCCATTTCTAAAATTTGATTTTTATAGTCTTAATTATTTTTCTTTAGTCCTAATGATTTTGAAAATTATTGACAAAGAGTGTTTCTTTTTTTGATTATAGTATAAATTATTTTTCTATAGTCGTAATGATTTTTCTTATTTCTTGTCTTTTGTCCCTTTTTTATTTCCTATGTCTATGCTTCGTGATAGGATTTTGTCACCTTCTTTTGATGGTATATTTCATTCACTCTATGTGGAATACTATTTTGTTCACTATTTTATTTCATCTTGATATTTCTTTCATTTTTCATATACACAGAGACCACATGTTGATAAAAAAATGAGCTATTTGATTTAGGTCTACTTTTCATTATTGTAAATGGTTAATATTTCTGATGGTACTCCTTGGTTTATTCAATATAAAAATAATCATATAAAAATAATAAATGTAGTAACGATGGTGCATGCATTATTGATATAGGCTCGATGACTCTTCTCAATGTGCTAAAATGTCAATGTGGTGGTGTGCAGTGTGTGTTGAAGACTTCACGAAGACAAAACAACCCTGAACAAAAATTTTGGTGTTGCCCAAATAGAAAAAAGGTTTCTAATGTCTATATATTTAATGGTTCTAATGTACATACTATTCATTATATTATAAGAACTAATGTAGACTGGGCATCACAGGGAAATAATGGCTGCATATACTTTAGTTGGGTTGATGACAACACATCTACATCTATCTGCCCATCTCCACTTATTCACAATGAAGGATTTGAGTGCATAACGTGTCAGGCTAAGGAAAATGCCAAAATTATATTTTTACGATGCCTTCTCTGTATTGTAATCACATATCTTTGTTGTGACCATATGCGAAGATGAGCTCAGGAATTAGTCAGTTTAGTATTTTCATATTGTAATTAATATTTTAATATGGATATGGCATAAGTTCTCTTTGCCTCAAGTGCACATAAATATGGTTTACATATTTTTTTACAATAATTATTCATGTTTATGGCTTAGGTGAGCCCCAATTTGCTATCAATCACATGATTTAACATATAGTGTTTTCTTGGTTATTCCATTTGTTCCTTGATACATCAATTCAACCACACCCACTCCACTTCATGTGGATGTCTTTGAAATAAACTCCTAACTCTAATAAATTGACTGTAACTACTAACTAACCTTATAAAACAACAACAACTAAGAACAATCACTTGCCAACATCTATTGAATACAAGGTCCTTGAGAGATCAATCAATCAGGATGAGTGGATGAGGATGATGAGATGGGGTAAGTGGAGTTGAATCCTAATGAAAAGGAAGATCTGGCTACAATTAGGAAGAAGAAGAAGATGCTTATCGTCGAACATAGATTGAAGAAGATTACTATAGAGAGTAGGCCTATCGTACCAAGAAAGTTTGACAAGAACAAGGAATATGGCTTAAACAAAATGGGAAGACATCTTTCTAGCTTGGGCTTGGATCCTTCGACAATTAGCTTGATAATAAATGAAGCAGATGAGAGCTGAGCAATTAGCTTCCCAAGAAAAATCTCGTAAATGAATTGTGTACCCCAATTTTTGTACCTTCTATGCGTACCTAAATGATATATTTGAAACAACAAGGGTAAATTTAGCCTTACCCTTATTTCAAATATATCATTTGGGTATGCACAAAGGGCACATGAATTGGGGTACACATAGTTCATTTATGGGATTTTTCTTGGGAAGCTAATTTATCATCTATCATCTACATTATTATGAAGCTAATTTTCAAAGGATCTAGGCCTAGGATAGAAATATGTCTTCCCAAACACATAATAAACATGCACATAAAGATGACAGTTGAGAAACATAAATGTAGATTTTACAATAGCTAAGAAACATAATTGTAGGCATCATGATCACAATTTTTTGGAGACAACGTAATTGAGTTGTGCACCCAAGCAATGGAGAGAAACTTCTTGTTGGAAATATTCAAGACTATCTAGGTTACTGAGAGGGGAGGGGTGAATCAATAACTTCAAAACTTTTAACAGATTCAGATCTTAATAATATTAGATTGATAATTTGATTGCATGCATGAGTAATAGAAAGAATAAAACATTCATAACACTTTGAACACAGAGATTTGGTGACCCAGAAACCTTCCAAGTAGAAAGTAAAACTGGGGTGGGGACGATACCCACAAAACTTCAATACTGTAGTATAAAGTTTTCCGGTTAAGGCTTACAATGATCACTTCTGATGATCTGCCCTGTTAGGAGCAATAAGGACTGCTAGGTCCACCTTGTCAGAGGATTTACAAACATACAATGAAGTATGCACTCGGTTAAGAGATTTTACAAAGACTATTAAGTCTACCCGGTTAAAGGATTTCAAGCTGATTCACCTGTTAGGATGAAACAATAGATCTCTTGCTTGCAACTGTACTTGCTAATTGAGATTCTCTGATGTACTGATCACCTTCTGTGATGGATAGATCTTTGCTGCTTCTTAAACTGCTATAGCCCTTTGTAATTTGCTTATCTCTGCCTTTCTCTTTTTCATACTTTTCTATTTCTTCTCTTGGATATGATATAAAACATTGTTTATATATCAATCTAAAACAATTACAACATAATTACAAAGTTGGCTCATAAACAAGCTAACACAAATATTACTGAGTCAGCCCAAATATAGTGACTCAGTTACTACAAACTAACTCGGTGACTTTCTGATACTTGGCATCCACTACATTACTTGGCATCATCATGCACTTGATAGAAGTGGAGGCATGGTCCATACTAACCACTCGGTTGTAGTTTCAAACATGGTAGATACTGGAGACTCGGTAGATATAGTGTCACTCAGTAAACATTGTCTTGCTCGGTAAGCACTGTCCTGCTCGGTAAGCACTATTTTGCTTGGTAAGCACTGTTCTACTCGGTAAGCACTGTTCTGCTCGGTAAGCATGTAGAGTCTGAATAAGTGTTGTCACTGATGATAGTCATACTTAATGCCAACAATCTCCCCCTTTGGCATTAGTGACAAAATAGTTATTGCCCAAAACTTATATACACAATCATGTTGATACTGGTTTTGTATATACATTTCATGTTTCCCTTATACAGTATATATACAAAATATCTTATTTCACCTCATACTCATATTTCCTATTTATATTTTCTCCCCCTTTCATATCTCATATACTTTCTCCCCCTTTTTGACAATAATGCCAAAGGTGTATATACAAATATTTTACACAGAGATACCAAAACATGAGAGAAAATTAGAATGCACCTTTCCAATTAGTGCTAGAGTTCTATCCCAATTCTCTTGCAGAATCTTACATGTATGGAGTGCAACTTGGACTTCTGCAGAGAGTTCAATCATGTGATCTGCAATTGAAAACTGATTGTCATGGATCAATGTTTTTGAGTATGCAATATGCTTCTGCATTGTATCCATGATGGGAAGGATCATGTTCTAAATATCTATTAATGTTGATCTGATCCTTGCATCTTCTTTCAATAACTCTAACTGCTTATCAGATAGGAATCTGATTGTCATCTGATGTGCAGAACTTGAACTAGGTTCAAGTTGCAACTTTTGTGCACTGATCTTCAGATCCTCATCAATCTTATTTATTTTGTCTTTAATTTCCTTTGAGAACTTGGCAACATTATAGATTTTGACAAAAAGAGATGTTACCTTGGAATAGGAGGACTCAATGCTAGTCAAAACTAAAGATAACCCTGCCTGATTGATAGCTATTTGTTGAGAAATGTGCTCAAGCACTTCATTTTCAAACTTCTTCTCAGCCTTTTCAAGAAACTTTTCTATTCCAGAGGAATCATCATTAAACCTGTTAATTGCTTCTGCCAACTGCAACAAAATGTGTTGAGAGGAATCAACTTTAGCACCTATAGCTTATGTCAAAATGTTCTTGGCATCCTCAATGATCTTATATTCCTTATCTCTTTCTTCTTTTAGTTTCTTCTGCTTTTCTTTCTTCTGGAGGAGTTCACCAACTATTTGCATTTGATCTGCAGTGAGGTTTGCAAAATCTAGCTGGGGAATATGTATCTCCTCATCTAGATCTATACCTTCTACTACACTCTTACTCAGAAATTTTGTACTCGGTTGAGTCTCTATACTTATTGCCTTGGTAGTGGAAATTATTGTAGACATAGTAGGACTAGTAGTGAAAACTGATAAACTTTCGACTGATGGGATGCTAACTGGAATACTTGATAAATCAAAAACTAAAGTATTTACAACTATAGAATCTGAAGTACTTACTACTGAAAAACTTAAATTTGAAGAAGGTACAGAGGACTGCAACTCGGTGGAAGAAGGAGGTTGAAGCTCAATAGATGAAGTGGTAGCCACTTCTATCATTGATACATTGAGCTATGCTAGTGATGATTGGACATTTGATGTGTCTGAGGGAGTTGTTACAATCACACTTGAAGTTTTCTCTGAGCTAGATGTAGCAATTTTTACTAGAGAGTGGGGAAGTGAGGCAATTACCTCTGTAGCTATCCGAACTGGATCATCTTCCTCAACATTCTCCTCAGCTTCCTCAGTAGCTTCTGTCCCTACTTCCTCTGACACAACATTATCAATTTGAACTGTTTCTTCTTCTTCTTCTTCATCACTGTCATCGTCAATATCTTTGATTATCACAGTTTCAGTACTCGATTTGTGAAGATGATAGATGTTTTTCCAAGTAAAATTTTCACTCTTCACAACCGAATCTATATCTTTGATCAAAACTAAACAAATATTGAATTTTAGTGTCATCTTGCGCTCATTTTCTATCAATGCCTTATTTATTTCATCATCTTTCAAACTTGGCATTAACTGTCTTAAGGTTTGAGCATATATGTCCTTGATAGTTTGTCTTGCATTGGACCATCTCAACTTTACTTTATCCAATAGAACACCTAGAATTTGAGAAGCCATATCATCAGGTGAGTACTTCCATTTTCCCATTTTCTCAATGACAACATCTTCTATTCCTGCTGCTCTACCTTTGATTTAATTTCATATTTTAGAGATTTGAAATTTGCAATTCCAGATCCTTCTCTCAAATCCTTAATCTTTTTTTCAAATGAGGGAGGAGGCCTTTTGAGTACTATATCATCATTGATTTTACCTACCTTGCCCCTTGATCTTCTCCTTGTGAATACTGCAGTGGATTTCTCGGGTTTCTTGGTGATAGTCACCTTTCCTTTCTTCTTTACAGGCACTTGTTCTTCTTTATTCTCATCCTTTTCTTCTTCTTCTACAATATCTTCTCCTAAGCCCTCAATTAACATTAGAGGTGTGCTAGATTGCATCTTGGCCATCCTCTTTCTACCTTTGTTAACCACCTATGGAAGTTTTATGCTTAGCTCAATTCTTATCTTAGCTTCATCATATGTTCCAAAGTATGGAGCCTTTGGATCAACAGGTTGATTTACTAGGGCTTCAATTATATCCTTTGTTTCATCAATGTTTACCTCATAAGGAAGAGGTTTCACCCATACAATCTTGGGTCTTACTGCCTGAATGTATACTCTATCACAATCAACCATGAAACAAATATCATCTTTATAATCTTCCACTAGTTTTAGTGGAATTTGGAATCTGTTATTCATCTTCTCCTTAAAAGATTCAAAATAGTTATCCATTATGTTTGTAAAATTCTCACCCATTTCTACAATATACTCATTTATCTGATAAAGAATAGGTACATCCTTTCTCCATTTTACTGTGCCTTTTGATGGGAAAAACTTTTGAGCATAGAAAAATAAACAAACCAATAGTGAGCCAAACTTACATGGATTGTTCTTTGAGGTTTGGATGCTCTCCATGTTCTTGTTGAATTGTTTCAACAAAAGATCTGCTAAGTCCAATGACAAATTGTTCTTCACAATTTTATAGGCTAGGTCAACTGCTTCACACGAAACACTATTCTGCCGACTTGAACTGTATATCTTGTGTGCTATTACATATGTGCCAAATTTTAGTTCTACATCGATAATACTGTTAATTTTCATACCTCTACCTGACCTAGGGTTTTTATAGATCTAGCCTGGGAAAGCATGGGAAGACCAGTGACTTGGTGAATCATCTTCTTTGTTATTTCCACTAGTTGCTCAAGCCAAATTTTACCTTCATGTACTCAGCTCAGAATATATCTTATCCATTTTATCTGAAAACCCCAAGGCAAGTGGGTGATATGTGTTAAACCCTTTTCTTCCAAATGTTTATGTCCTGGTTTGAGAACACCATCAACACATAGTTCATCACGAGCAACATCTATCTCTAGGGTTCCAAGTTCTTGAATTGTACCTTTAAAATGACTACGAATGTCATTTACAAGAAGTACCTTTGGAGGAATTTGAGACTGAGCTCCACTCGGATCTAGGGTTTCTACAAACGCAGGCATGAGTTTGAAATCTAGCGCTTTCCATTCTCCATGAACTAAAATTCCTGAACCTTTCTTTACTCTGGTGCTGGATGAAGCCATGGTAGCATGGTAGAAAAATTTCTGCTTTAAAATTTTTCTTTGAATCGCTTTATCGCACTAGAAATTTCTCTGCTCAAAATGCTGGTATTTGCGGTGAAGAATGAACTTGATTTCATGCTTTTTAAAACTTTGTCATTAATGCTGCATAGGAATTAGGGTATTGAATTTGACAGACTGTCATCCACTATGCATTAAATTCTTAGTGAAGATTCTGCAACTTGGAGAACATACAAATTCATACTTCTCTGACCTTACTCAGTAACCAAATGAAGTTAGGTTACTCCCAACCTTGCTCGGTGGTAACTGATACCGACCTTCTTATGATCCTGTTGTATCTTGCATACTGATTTGGATCTGTCTTCCTTTCAGTTCAGGAACTATTTTGGAATATGTCTATGAAGATACAGTTCCAGTGCTTTCTTGGAGACTAGTTAGAGTTCATAGAGCCACTCCCTTCATGAGTGACTTCAGGACTGGTTTGCTTGGTAGGTTTAGGAATCCACTTCTGTCTCATCTGCTTCCTAATGCTATTTTCTTTTGCTTTCTTTTCATCTTCAACTTTGCCTAAATTCATGCAGTTTTTAGCTATGTGACCAAGCTTAGTGCAATTATAACATCTTATGGTAGAATCCCTTTTTCTCAAGTGGTGCCTTACACAATTCATGCCAATCTGTCCATATTCTCCATAGTAATGACATCTACACCAAGTTTTGTAATCCCAACCAAACATTGCTTTAATAATTTGTTCCACTGGATTGGGTGTTTTAGTTCTGCATTCTAATGCCTTATGACCTTGTTTGCTACATTTGTGACATTTGCCTTCAAATCTTGGTTTCTCCTTGCATTCATTTTCTTGATGACCAAGCTGATTGCAATTGTAGCATTTTCCATTGAATTTTTCTTTTCCATTGCTCCAACATTTGTTTGAATTATGACCAATTTTGCCATAGTGATTACAGGTAGGTTTCTGATTCTTTTGAGTACCTTGTTTGGAGGATTCGCCTTCCTCTTTGTATCCAAGTCCTGCTTTTCCTTTTTGCCTATGAAGGTTTCATTCATACACCTGATTCATATCTTCTTGAGATTTCAACATTTTCTCATTGATTTGCCTTTCAGCATCTAGGTCACTCATCACTCTTAAATTAATTTTCTTTTCAGATCTCAGCTCTTCTCTTATATTTTCATTTTCTAATCTCAGAGTCAAGATTTCTTCATTTGCATTGGAGATTTGATCAATAAGGTTTTCTAGCTGAAGGGTTTTATTCTAGATTTCATTGTTCCTTCCATCTATTTCATCTTTCACCTTGTTTCTTTGCTCCAAGACTTCATAGAATCTTTTTGACTAAATTTCCTGTTCTCTTTTCAATTTTCTCACTTCTTCTTGCAGAGAACCACTCTTTTCTAGAAGTTCTTTGATTGCATTGTTTGCTTCATTTGAGCTGCTTGAAGGGAAAAAGTCTTCAATATTTTCTTCAACATACTGGTGGTCATTGATCTGATTTGCAAGTTCCTTCCTTCTTTTTAGGGAAAGGGAAAGATACTCTCTTGCTTCTTTGAGTTGAGTTATGGCCATTTCTAGATCTAGCTTTTCATTCTTAATTACTTTGTTAAGTCTGAATATCTCCATTGTCCTGAATCTTTTCTCAAGCTGTCAAACTTTATTCTGAGAACCACTGAGCTCTGATACCAATTGTTGGAAATATTCAAGACTATCTAGGTTACTGAGAGGGGAGGGGTGAATCAGTAACTTCAAAACTTTTAACAGATTCAGATCTTAATAATATTAGATTGATAATCTGACTACATGCATGAGTAACAGAAAGAATAAAACATTCATAACACTTTGAACATAGAGATTTGGTGACCCAGAAACCTTCCAAGTAGAAAGTAAAACTAGGGTGGGGATGATACCCACAAAACTTCAATACTGCAGTATAAAGTTTGTCGGTTAAGGCTTACAATGATCACTTTTGATGATCTGCCCGGTTAGGAGCAATAAGGACTACTAGGTCCACCTTGTTAGAGGATTTACAAACATACAATGAAGTATGCACTCGGTTAAGAGATTTTACAAAGACTGTTAAGTCTACCTGGTTAAAGGATTTCAAGCTGATTCACTTGTTAGGATGAAACAGTAGATTTCTTGTTTGCAACTATACTTGTTGATTGAGATTCTTTGATGTACTGATCACCTTATATGATGGATAGATCTTTGTTGCTTCTTATACTATTGTAGCCCTTTGTAATTTTCTTATCTCTGCCTTTCTCTTTTTCATACTTTTCTATTTCTTCTCTTGGATATGATATAAAACATTGTTTATATATCAATCTAAAATAATTACAACATAATTACAAAGTCGGCTCATAAACAAGCTAACACAAATATTACTGAGTCAGCCCAAATATAGTGACTCAGTTACTACAAACTAACTTGGTGACTTTCTGATACTCGGCATCCACTGCGTTACTCGGCATCATCATGCACTCGGTAGAAGTGGAGGCATGGTCCATACTAACCACTTGGTTGTAGTTTCGAACATGGTATATACTAGAGACTTGGTAGATATAGTGTCACTCGGTAAACACTGTCTTTCTCGATAAGCACTGTCCTACTTGGTAAGCACTGTTCTACTCGATAAGCACTGTTCTACTCGGTAAGCACTGTTTTGCTCGGTAAGCACTTTTCTTCTCTGTAAGCATGCAGAGTCTAAATAAGTGTTGTCACTAATGACAATCATACTTAATGCCAACACTTCTGCACCTCTGATTCCAAGTTGACACTACAGGATCCAAAGACCATAGATAAGGAATAAATTTAGAGAGTGGAGGAGGGCCATAATGACCAAAATAATACAGGATGAACCTCAAGTTAAATGAGGCAACTGCAAACATTTTAATAGATTTTTATTATTAAATAATTAAATTTGCATATACTAGTGTTCTAAGCCCCCTCATTACATGATTTATTATTGTAAGCCCCCTCTAAATTACGCATATAGAAAATGAAACTACAACCTATTGGGATTGACACAAACCTTATAAAACAAAAATAGTTAAGAAGGATCACTTGCAAACATCTGTTGAATACATTTGTAGTTCATGATTACAAGGTCCTCCAACAAATGTTGGAAAGCGATCCTTCTTAGCTATTGTTGTTTTATAATAAGGTTTGTCTCAATCCCAATAGGTTATAGTTTCATTTTCCATATGCGTAAGTCAGAGGGGGCTTACACTAATAAATCATGTAATGAGGGTTCTTAGAACACTAGTTTATGCAAATTTCATTATTTAATAATAAAACTCTATTAAAATGTTTGCAGTTGCCAGGTCATTTAACTTGAGGTTTGTCCTATATTATTTTTGTCATTATGGCCCTCCTCCACTCTCTAAATTTATTCCTTATCTATGGTCTTTGGATCCCGTAGTGTCAACTTGGAATCAGAGGTGCAGAAGTTGCTCTCCATCACTTGGGTATACAACTCAATTACATTGTCTCCAAAAAATTGTGACCATGATGCCTACAATTATGTTTCTTAGTTCTTGTGTCCTAGGACCTCTTATGACCCTTTACAACTATTTATGATCCCTAAGAATACATCTTAGAGGTCTTAAAATGTCATAAAGGGTCATAAGAGGCTCCTAGGAGGGGCCAAATGAGCTTCCACCTTCATGTGGTTGGCTGTGTTAAGTAGAGAATGTTATGCTCTTCTCAAAACAAAGAGAAGCTCAATAATTTAAGGTCTCAATCCACGAACAAATTAAATTAGACTTACTATCAAAATTGGTACATTGATGAGAATCAATGATGGGCCAGAGTTTTTAGATTTTGAGAAGACATATATGCAGTGGAGACCAGAAGGGATTTTGTGGAGATTTTCTAGGTGTGGATATTTGCTAGAGTGGCTATATACATACGAGGGATATATGAAAAGTCCTATGTCAAGAAAGTGATTTATCTTTATCTTAGTTTCTGTAGTATTGAAAAAAATGAGTGGGTTGGACATTAGTGGTGGATCTATTCTCTCTTATCATTCTTCATAGTCCCTTTGGTAGTTATTATTTCTTGTAACTCGCCTTAATTGGTGTGCATATATTTGAGAGCAATCTTTTCCATCAAAATTGGTACATTGATGAGAATCAATGATAGGGTGGAGTTTTTAGATTCTGAGAAGATGTATATGCAATGGAGGCCACAAGGGATTTTTGTGGAGATTTTCCAAGGATAGAAAATATGTGACTATTTGTAAACAACAATGACATAATATTCCTATGCTTAATTTGATAATATTTTTTTTTAAAGTTAAATTTTTTGTCACTTTTTTGATGAAAAAAGAATAGACATATCAACTAGAGTTCTATATATTTGACATTTATTCTAACGATTTCAAGTCACAATTTCGATGACAATTGACAACTATTCCAACCAACATTGGTCACAGAGATAAATAGTATAGTCGATAATTCTTCTAGGTTGAACTGATTATTTTGATGTTGTACACGTTGACAATTCAACCTTTGTGCACGTTGTAATTTTGATGGAGGTTTGATGTGTCGTAGTATCGATGAAAAAACTTTGACAACCGTTATGGCCGAGTGGTCGACCAATTGGCGTCTAAAAATTGACTAAACCTCGTCAAAAAACAAGCTAAAATTTACTAGTGTTCTCAAGATGTGTCAACTTACAAAATTTGTAAAAAGTAAAATATACATTAGAAAATTAATAGAAAGATCTGGGATAAACTATGTGGTGCTAGATAACTTCTCACTACAACAATTAAGAAAGTTAAAAAAAAAGTTAACATTTCTAGGGGAACACACCAAACACTATGTTATGTTTTTTCTCAAAAAATAGGACCACTTTCTATGCTCCTCCATTTTGAGGGCCTTAAACTCTACCATTTAAAAAAAATAAAAATAGTAGTCTATAAACTAGACTCGGATGACTACAAATTTTTTTTGTCGCATCTCAAAATTTTGAGTCTAACTATCTTCAATTTCTTGTTGAAGTTTAGAAATATTTTATTACAAAAAAGAATTGTCATCTTATACCCCCTTTTTGGTCCCCCATATTTGTGCACTTGGTTACTTTAGTAGAGATAGTGTTGTAGTTTTTGGATTGGTGAGGATCAGCTAGGTAATATTTTTGGTTTCTAATCTAGTGGCAAGTTTAGGAAATGGATGCATGTCCTTAGCTCAGATGATTCAAGATTTGGATGTTGGAAAGCTAATTTTTTTTATTGACAGAGGTTGATGTTTAGTGTTCCTAATGAATAGTGTAGAGATAGTTGTAGATTTTGAGATAGAGATGATTATATTTGTGTTGAGATAATTAATGTTCTTTTATGATTTTTATAGATCATATTCTATTTGTGTTGCTGGATCACATTGGTTTGTGTATTACTCTTTGTGATGTTTTGTAATTAAGTATCTAGTTGACCTTGTGAAAGGATGGAATAGGTATGTGACAGTGATGTTGGATAGAATATCAGTGGATGTGCAAAGAGGTATGAGTGGAATCTAAAATAAAACTAGAATAGAGTTTTACTTCATTAGAGTTGTATTGGAATGTCAGAGATGCTATTGTTAGAATAACAAAGTCCTAATCAATTGAGAAGGGGGGTGAATTAGTTGATGCCAATATAGAGTACTTAAATTTCAACTTCAAAACTTATTGTCAAGAGAAAAATACTGAACTCAAAAGTAAATGCAACAATAGTACACATACACATGAACACCAAGATTTTTTCTCGAGAAAAACCTCAGTGGGGATGGTATCCAAAAATATCTGCACTATGAGTATAATAACCCTGTTAGGAGGTCTGACCATGTTAGGAGCTGAGTATTACTATAGGTAGGTACTAGTTAAATTAAAGACCTTGTTAACAACCTTTACAATGTTATCAAAATTAAGGAATCGACCTTGCTAGGAGTCCAACCTTGTTAGAGGAAATAGCCCTATTAAAGGTGTACAATACATCAACCTGATCAAGAGATTTGAGAGTTAAAGCCACCCTCAGGTTCTCCAAACCTTATAACTTCAAAGTTTAGACAATCTTGTTTTGAAATTGCTTCTAGTACTCAACCACTGCCAAGAAAGCTCCACCTTATACAAAAGTGCACAATTATTGTTCTTCAAACAGTATTCAATGAAACCTTAAGATTACATTTACCTTTTCATTTTGCATATGTAGTTTTTTTTCACAATTTTCCAAGGATTTCAATCCTTAAATATAAGTTACAACAATTACATCCAAGTTAGCCTTCATAGGATAAATCCTATTCACAAAATACAAATGGACCCATGCAAAGATGTACATGATACCTCTTACAATGTTAAAACATAATTATCAAAATAATTTATCATTTAGATCCGTAAATTAAGCTCTCATATCATATTACTTGAAAATGTGTTCCAATTCGGCCTCCAAATAGGTCTTCACTAATACACACATCATAGCTCCATATGATCACAATACACTCTCAAGCTAGTTTCCAACGTGAACCTATGTTCACACATAATAACTCAAATATCCATGAGTGTTATCTACAAAGTTCTGTAATCAAGTCTATGAGAATCATAGTTTGTGTCTCCTAAGAAACAATTATCATTAAATCATTCATAACTCTATGTAATTAATCCATAAGCATGTGAAATCATGGATGATGACCCATGAAATGATGAAGAGTCTTCCTCTAAGTTTTCATGTGCTAATTCTATATACTGTGTCCATACGATTCTCTACAGCCTATCTGCATGCTTCTAAATAGCCAATCAACAACATATGTTGACATCAATGATAAAATTTATCATTAATGCGATACATAGTCACTATAACATGTCTCCAATATTACTAGGATACTCCCCCATAGTAATATCATCAACATTCATGCTAACAATCTCCCCCTTTGGCATTGATGAAAACATCTAAGTTCCACGAATACCAAACATGCATTTTTATCAGATTCCTTTCAAATCATCTTCATCAATCATAAAATCCTCCAAAGGATGATCCTTTGATCCTCTCTTTTTTTTTTGGATGTGTTATTATCTCCCCCATTGACATCAATGTCAAAGGTGTCATTATGTCTCCAAAGTTCTTAGTAACTTAGCTCAAATACATATATTCCCCCATAGGGGAAGCATTAAGCATTCAGTCTAGATAATGAAATAGTTCTTTGATATTTCTAGACTAATAGCTACACTAATTACTCAAGAGTAGGTTGGGCTATGACCCCTAGCATACCTCTTAAATACTCAAATGTTTCCTTTGGCAAAGGTTTTGTAAAAATGTCTGATATTTTCTCCTTTGTGTTCACATATTCTAACTTCATTTTTTTCTCTACCACCTTATCTCTCAAGAAATGATACTTTATTGCTATGTGTTTTGTCTTACAATGCATAACGAGGTTCTTTGATATATTTATCATGCTAGTATTGTCACAATAGATAGTAATTGAATCTTCAAGACATACTCCAATGTCTTACAACATCTACTTCATCCATATGATTTGTGTACAATTGATTTCTGCTACAACATACTCTGATTATGTTATTGACTGAGAAATGTTGTCTTACTTCTTACTAAGCCAATAAATTAACCTTTACCAAGGAAGAATTCTCCTCCGCTAGTACTCTTTATGTCATCTACATTCCCTTCCCAATCAGCATCAGTGAAAGCATGAAATTTAAAATCTTGTGATTTACCATACCATAGACTAAACTCAATTGTTCCCTTTAGATATCTGAATATCCTTTTTACTACCATAAGATGAGATTCTTTAGGATCTTGTTGAAATTTTGTAACAATTCCAATAGAATCAGCAATATTAGGCCTAGTATCTGTTAGATAATGAAGACCTCCAATCATTGATCTATACCTTATTTGAGGTACATTCTTTGCTTCATCTTCCAAAGATAACTTGGTTCCAGTTACCATAGGGGTTCCAACAGGTTTACTATCATTCATGCCAAAAAATTTCAATAGTTCTTTAAGATATTTGGTCTGAGATATGAATATCCCTTCTTTACTTTGATTGATCTGTAATCCAAGGAAGAATTTCATCTCCCCAATCATAGACATTTCAAATTTACTTTTCATCTCATCTGCAAACTTGTTGCCCATTTCATCATTTCCTCCAAAGATAATATCATCAAAAATCAAGATACCTTCTTCAGTGATTCATAGCTATAAATTGTTGTCAGTATTACCTTTCTTGAATCCCAACTAAATCAGATACTTATCCAATCTTTCATACCAAGCTCTTGGTTCTTGTTTCAATCCATACAATGACTTCTTCAATTTGCAAACTAGATCTTCATTCCTTGATAAAGGAAATCCAACAGGTTGCTCAATGTATACTTCCTCTTCTAAGTCTCCATTAAGAAGAGTTGATTTGACATCCATCTGATATAATTTGAAATCCTTATAAGCAGTATAAGCTAAAAATAATCTAACTACCTCAATCCTAGCAAAAGGTAAAAAAGTTTCTTCAAAATCAATTCCTTTTTGTTGTGAATACCCTTTACATACTAATCTGGCTTTGTTTCTAATAACAATTCCTTCTTCATTCATCTTGTTCGTGTATACCCACTTGGTGCCAATCACATTTTTTCTTTAGGCCTTGGAACCAATTCCCATGTGTTGTTCTTCTGAATCTTCTCAAGTTCCTCCTTCATGGCTTTGATCCATGATTCATCTCTGCATGCCTCATTTGTGGAATGTGATTTTTCTTGTGAGAATAAGAAAATTGCATATGTAGTTTTTGACCTTTCTTCTCTGTTTTGTAATCTTGTTCTAGTTCCCTTGTCATTGTCACCAATAATCTAATCCTCGGGATGGTTTCTCAGAACATATTTGGGTGTGGTTTATTCCCTCAACTCCACACTTATGCCATTGTAAATTTCTAAAACATCTTGAGATGCTTCATTACTTCCATTCTCATTCTTTTTTGTTTGCATATTGACCTAATTTGTATTCATATTTTCAAGAGAAATCTCATAGGGGTTAAAGCCATAATATTTTTCTCTAACTTGAAACTTTTCATCCAATTTTACATTAGCACTTTCAATCAACTTTCTAGTTCTCAAATTGTAGCATCTATAAGCTTTAATTTTAGTAGAATAGCCAATGAATATGCCTTCATCACTTCTATCATCAATTTTTCCTATGCATTCATCTCTCTTAATATAAAATTTACTTTCAAAAATTCTAAAATAACCAATAGTAGGTGTATACTCTATCAACATGGTTCTTGTAGCATCAAGAACTATTATGTTTCTTCTTTCAGTGACTCCATTTTGCTGTGGTGTTCTAGGTGTAGAATTTTGCTTCATAATACCATGTTTTTCACAAAAGGTATTGAACTCATGTGAAGTGAATTCTCCACCTCTATCTAATCTCAAACACTTTATCTTCAAGCCTATCTCATTCTCAACTTTTATCTTGTAAAATTTAAAAGTTTCACATTCTTCTAATTTTTCTCTAAGAAATCCAACCCACGTCATTTTAAAGTAATCATTAGCGAATGTGATAAAGTACCTATCTCCAAAGTATGCCATGGTCTATGTAGGTCCACAAAGATCAGTATGAATCAGTTCAAACTTTCCATTTATTGAGTATCCTTTTCTTGCAAAACTACTTCTTGTATGCATTCCCAAAACACACTCTCTACATGTAGTGTTAGCAGGTTTCACAATCTTAGGTAGATCTCTGATAGCATTATTGTTAGATTCCTTAACCATGTTATCAAAGTTGATATGAAAAAACCTTTTATGCCATAACCAACTGTCATCAATCTTTGTAACAAAACAACTAACCCCAGTAGATTTTGACTAAAATATATTATCTCTGGTCTTAGTACCAAATGTCATTAGTTCTCCATTAGATCCTCTAATAGAGAAATGACCATCCTTGAATTCTAAATGATATCCCTTATCCACAAGTTGTCCAACACTAAATAAAATATGTTTTAAGCCATCCACAAATAGTACATCATCAATTTTAGTCTTTCCATCTAAAGTAATTGATCCTTTACCAATAATCATTCTAAGAGTATTATCACCAAGTCTTACAACACCACCATAAAACTTCTTTAGCTAAATGAATCTATCCTTGTCACTGGTCATATGATGTGAACATCCACTATCAATTATCCAATCACTTTTCTTAATAACATGAGAAACTAAGGCTTTTTCTTCATAGATAGGATCCTCTTCTTTGATAGCAACAAAACCCAACACATTATTCAATTCATCATCTAAGTCTTCAAATCCATCACTAGCATAATATCATTCCTTATCATTATTTTATTTTCCATATTTAGGCCTATGCTTAGGTATTCTAGTTGGACATCTAGTGTTAGTGATGCAGGAGCATCCTGGGTGTAAGATAAATCTTGCATCACCCAAAAATATTTATGTTTTTGTATTCAATAAGGGCTATCTTGTGCAGAGCTACTATTTATGAAAACTTTCTATTTTTAGTAAGTTGGTCATATGATCTTGGAATGTTCTAATTTTACACATGGAGGTTCATCTCAGTCATATCAGCCTACTAGTAAAGTTTCATGGCTAGATCAGGTCTAGTTTTGAAGATATTGAAGATTTTTGGTATTAGCAGCAAGGTACAAAAACTTTGAACTCAGTTTTGAAGGCTTTAGAGGCCCCAGATGAGGTTGAAAATTTGGGTGATAGGCACTTGCATGAATCAAGCCTGTAGAGTGCTCTGTGACCTTTTCAAAATGGGGTTATAATAGTCAATTGGGTCAACTGGTGATGACTTATGATCTCCAAAAGTCGGGTCACCTAAATTGGTAGAAAAAAATTTTCCTTTAGAATTTCTGTTCAGGTTTCAAGAGTTATTTTGAGCCAACTTTGATGTAATAAATTGAAAAATAAAATAATTCTAAGTTTGGTTGGCCCTAAGGGCTAAATTTCTGGAACATTCTCAGGCGATGGAAAATGCCTATATAAAGAAGGCCCATAGTGTTGTCTAGGGAAATTCTAGGTAGAGATCTGGGTATGGATTTGAGGCTTTGTCCTACAAAATATTGTAAGAGAATGCCCATGTGGCTTTGCATATTGTAATTCTGAAAGTTTTTAATTCTACATTTGTGGAGATAATAAGAAGCCAATTTTCTATTCTTTCATATTGTTGTTGTTTCTCTATTTTTGTTGTGTTTGTGGTATTAAGGGGAGCACCCTTCATCAGTTAGGAATGGGAACATTGAGAGGGGGGGTGAAGGGGTGAATCAATGTTCATTGTATTTTAACTTTTCACTTTAATCTTTATGCTGAACTTGAATGCTTAAGTACTAAATTAAATATTCACATAAACATAAAACATGAAATCAACACATGACACCAATATGGTTACGGGGAAACCCAAATAGGTAAAAACTCAGGTGGGAATTGACGACCACTAATATTCTGCACTAGTCTTTTGTGATCCTTAATAGAAGATCCTTTACCATGTTAGGAGTAGCTTTACAATGCTTTAAGTATAGTAGACCTTGTTAAGGGTTAGACCCTATTAGGAGTCTTTTACAATAATCCCTATTAGGGGAGTGGACTCACTATCCTAGAGCTCACTACTCAAATGGTGAAGGCTACAACTTTCTGATCTCAGATACACATTATATCTGCTAAGTGAACTGTCACTATGACACTGCTTGTCAGATTAGTTCCTTTGATGCACTGATGCTTTGACCTCTTTCAAAGATCTAAAACATCTTATGTTGTCTTTTCATACTTTTTCTCTTCTTATCACAACTCTATATCTACTTCCATGCTGAATACAATGGGTGCATCTTATATTTATATGCTCATACAAACTAAACAACTAGGTCGGCCCTTAGACCTATTACATACAATGCTTCCAAATGAATTGGCTTAAGCATGCTTAAAATTATACATATAAATATGTCAGAAACCTAAATACAATAGGTGAATAGCCTTTACAACATTACATTACCACCTCAAACCAAAATACTGACTATCAGCTCCATGCTCTGTTCTCTGCTGGCACATACTAGCTGTGCACTTTCAACTGACTATAACTTTCTCATCCTTGTACATCTTCTTATGCACTCATAGAATAAGCATGAGTATAGTCTAAAAAACTTAACTTCAAGGGCACATACCATAATTCATCTGTACACATGTGTGCTGATGCTCTGAGCTGCAGGAACTCTGTACAATGTCCAGTCTTCAACACTTAGCTGATTTCTGATCTTCTCATCAGGTGCACTAACTCCAAATTGCTATATGATTTTGTTTCCATAATGAAAACACTATATAAAGTCATATAATTTATTATAGACAACTTTCCAATAATCTCCCCCTTTTTCATTGATGGCAACAAAGGAATATGGCCAAGTTGCTAACTACCCCTTAACACAAAAACTTTTTGTCTTCTTTACATTTTTTATACATAATCTTATATCTCCCTATACACATTATACTCCATATTCTATACACAACTCCCCCTTTGACATTAATGATAGAGGTGTACCAAAAAATTGTATCTACACATACTCACTTTGGGAAAACATCTGGATATACTATCTTAAGGTTCTGGATCTCCTTCTTCCAAAAAGTTATCAAAGAGTTAACTATCTGGAGATGGGTGCATAAAGCATACTGAAGCTTCTCCATCATCTTCAAATCTATGCTCAGACCTTGATCATTGGTTATCATGGTGGCATCAATCTCCTTTATGCTCCGATTGAGAATGTCTAGTGAGGGTGCAAGGGCATTCCTCAACTGAGTCTATCTAGACCTTATCTTTTCCATTTCTTTCTCTGCCTTCTCAATTTTGTCCAACAGACCTTGGTAGACATTGTTACACATGTTTACATCAATGGATTTTTCTATCACTGAACTCTTTACCTGCTCAATCATAGCTTCTACCTCTTTTATTTTCTTAACATGGGCATCAGTAAGCTTCTCCTAATCCATGCAGTCTGCAATGAATTTCCTTCCTTGATCAACAAATTCTCTTAAGGATGCTTGTCTTGTCTTGAGTGAATTCAAATCTAGTACAAAGTTTCTCATCAACTCATTCAATCTCTTCTTTAGGTACTTCTCTTTTGCAACTTTGGATGTAGAATCTATTGGGAGTATTCTTAATTTTTTGAGGTTTTTGTCCAAACGTTGGTTTAGTCCTCTGGTCTGTGAAGTTTTCCTAGGTACAGGTGTCAGAAGTTCTTCAAAAATTTGTCATAGCCCACTTCAAAAATCCTTACCCTAGGTCTTGTCCTTGAAAAATTTTGAATTCATGCAAAAGTCCTCATGATTAGTCCTTATTCTTCTATTTCATTGTTACCTTTTATAAGTCACTTAAGCTGATTAAATCGTGCACATGTTAAATGTTTTGTGTTCCCTGAATCAGAAAAGGTCATAGCATGTCTCATATAGTATTTGGCAATTCAGTGAACAAGTCAATCTTATGCTAAGCATCATTTTAGTCGTGTGGTCTCTAAGTATCCCGGTTAACACCTCAACTATTTAGCAAACTAGAGAATATGTTAAAAATGCTAAGTGTTGTCTTTGTTCGCGTAGTCTCCAAATATCTGGTGGTTATCAAGAAAAAATTGGTGATTCAGTGAATGCATTATCTCCAATTCGCATATTCCTTGGTGGTTCTTTGCAAATATTTCAGTGACTTGGCGACAACGGTTATCGCTCATTCTCTGAATCTAGTGGTTAATGGAAAAATAACCTAGCGACTTGGTGAATACTGTAGATCATTGTCAAGATCGATGGTTATGGTTTAATCTCAGATATTATTGGGTCCTACATGTTTCATTTGGCAAATAAGTGAATGTGTAAA
Organism: Chamaecyparis obtusa; assembly: GCA_027943335.1. Classification (NCBI taxonomy): domain Eukaryota; kingdom Viridiplantae; phylum Streptophyta; class Pinopsida; order Cupressales; family Cupressaceae; genus Chamaecyparis; species Chamaecyparis obtusa. Next base: position 601,420 of record BSBK01004395.1, on the reverse strand, counting down.
GACTTCTAAGTTTGGCGGCCCCGATAGTTTGGTATGAAGAATTTGGTGGAATGGGTTGTTTCAAGTGTTCACTTGTTCTCAGAATAAATTAGTAAGAAGCTAAATGATTTAGCGATTCAATGAGTCATATGGTCGTAGGTTCTCTAAAAGGAAAAGGTAAAGGGCATAATCATTTGGCGAATGCACGAATAAAAGGATTGGCTAAGTTTTGAGTCTTCAGTCACTTAATCATGGACTGAAATACTCAGTGTTTAATATGATCTGGCAATTCAGCAAACCCTTTGTTTGCTGAATCTCGTAATCAAATGACCAAGGATCAAATATTTTAGTGAACTGGTGACAGCTGTAGATCATCAACAAGATCAACGGTTCATTCAGAATCTCAGAGTAAAGATGATGGCTAAGAAAGATTTAGCGATTCAGAGAGTAAAGGCTTCGCCAGTTCTCCAAGTAATTTAGTGGTTAAGTGATCCATTAAGTGAATGTGTGACCCCTTTGTTCACTGAATCTCCAAAAGATTTAATAGTTAGCCATGACATTAAGAGAATGTGAGATGGCTTTGTTCAATGGTTCACCAAATAATAATTGTAGTCAAGTGCTTGAAGGGTGTCACTATGTTCGCTAATTCATGAAAAGTATCATGAGTTAAGGATTTCATTTTGAGAACCCGTGAAGGCTTTGGTCGCTAGTTCTCTAAATATATGCTAGGGTTAACATTGCATTCAGTGATCATGAGAAGCTTTCAGTCATGGATTCGCTAAATGGGCCCAGTTGGAAAAGGTAATAAAAGAAAAGAAAAGGGACCATTACCTGCATGGTTAAAGTACAATATCATTTTGGAAAGTAAAATAATGAGCCATCCAATCAGTTTCAAAGGAAGATTGCATGATGTAAATAGGTTTAAAGTGTAGGATCTTAATCATTTGCCTCTTTGCCTTGTTTTCAAGTTTTTTAAAATCTATCTGTCAACATCTGTACATCGGCTAGCTCCATTTTGAAAACTGGTGACATGTAAAATTGAATGCGGGAGCAATTAAGGAGATTTGAAACAATTGTGGTAGTTGTACACACTTGATCTGCGTTGATAAATACGTTAAGCTCATTGTTTCCTGTGTCCAAAATCATTCGAAGAGAATTGTGTCATTCTAAAGCAATTTTTGAGCACCAAGTGAATCCATTTTGTAGAGATTGAAGATAATTCTATAGCAAAGATGATTCAACCTGAGAGAAGCACATCATCTTCTAGTAGTGAAGCAAAGGCTAAAAGTGGTGAAGATAAGGGTAAGCCTAATTATTAAGATCAGTTTTTGAAATTGCTACTTGGTTCCAGTCAAAACAAAAGAGCTCCTAATGATGTTTTCAAAGATGTTCTAGGGTTTTGCAGAGATCCTATCACACCAAATACCACAGGTTATACTATCTTTAACTTCTTTTATAAAAATAGAGATAGTCATATCCCTGTATGTAATGGTTGGGCTTTGGGGTTAGGGAAATTAGTAGTGCCTGATGTATGCCTAGATGTGGATTTAATTATTGCTCTACCTAGGTGTTACGACCCTATTTCTAAGACTATTAGGAAAGAGGACCAGTTAGCTTTGGTTACTCTTGATACGGGTTCGTTCATGAAGGCTTTTAATGTTTATACATCCACTTCTACTGAAATCAACTTGAGCAAATAAAAGGAGAGGTACAAGAACATAGGGATAGTGAAGGACCAAATAACAAAGCATATCCCAAAATAGGATAAGTATATAGCTCCCCTCCCTGCTCACATGAATGCCCCTTACCAATTTAAGTCCCTTCAGCATTACATGAAGCAAACTTGTTATGGGTTGTGTAGGGTTTTGGGAAATTATGGGGATGTAGAGTTTTTACCAGCTGATCTTTTGATGATTATCCTGGACATCCAGAATTTTTTGGTTAATACTGACTATGATTACATCCAGTATATCATTGATAGAATGCATGAGGGTTTGATTTCTATCAAGGATAGTAAGAGCCCAATTAAGTTCATGCATTATTCTTTGCTAATGCACTTAATTTTGTTCTTCAATATTAATAGTTTTGATTCGAACATGCTGAAGCCAAGGTTCAAATTTGAAGGCCAGTATAATCTGATACAATTATGGGTGAGGACGTGGAATTCTACTTCCAATGAGGGGAATTTTTGTCTCTTTCAGAATTTCATTGTGTATCCTCTCATAAGGATGTTAGGTATCAACACTACAAGGATATCCCCAAGAGTCCTTAGGCTCCTACGACAAGTGCATTTTGTGAACAAATGGGAGGGAGATCACAATTGGGGTGATTTTTACTTGGGGGAGAATGCTACAATTTTGAGAGTCTACGGTTGCCCTCAACCCCCACATCTATTACCAAAATTTGTACCTCCAAGGGTTGCTTGTTTGGAATTTGTGTGGCAGTTGATGTGGATAGATAGGGAAATTCTAGCCCCTCACAGGAAGGGTACATTCACACCTAGGCAATTCAAGGTAGGTGACTTCCTGGTAGGAAAGAGGGCATTTCCTCAAATTAATGCATGGTTAAATCAGTTCAAAATGGCTACTAGTGCTTGTACACATGTAGATCCTGAGAGCTTTATCAAAACTGCCAGGATGCTATACATCTCAAACATTGGTGTGAACAAAGAACATGAAGGCTTGGATGAGGAAGATGTAGTCAGAAACATCATTGATGATGATGAGGTCAAGAGGAGATGGAACAGGTACTTTGATTTGATAGACTTGTCAAAACAAGTGATGGAAGCCCAACTTCCTTTTGAGGGTTTCTTCCCTCACCTTCCCTATTTAGAAAGAATTGACAAGATGATAGAGATGCATGACACTCTATCAAATCAGTTGGAGAAGTTGATTGACCAGAGTCAACCAAAGAAAATGAAAGACTATTCATCTTCTAATCAAGAGGAGTTTTCTGATGAGTCACAGGAAGGGAACAACCCATGACAAATGGAAGATGTACAAAGTGTTAGGCCTGTTGAAGACCAACCAAAAATAGGGGATACTCCAGAGCCACCCTTGAAGAAACAGAGACTTGAGGTAGGAGAGTTTTCAATGAAGGAAAAACAAAATAAAACAATTGATAGAGCATCTACTCTAGTGCCAGGTGATAGGGTTTACCATCACCAATTGAGAAAAGAAATAAGAGAAGGAAAGAAGGTGGCCACTGATGAAGTAGATCAGGAATAGTCCCTATGGTCAGAAAGGGATATCAGAGAGGTCTATCAGGAGGAATTTTTGAGTGATGACCAGTTTATTAAAATTGATGAATTCAAGAGTTTCCTTGTTTGGAATAAGTAGCAAGAAGTGAGGAAACTTCTACTTGAAGGTATGGAGCCAAGTGAAGAGACATTGAGAGCCTTAAATTCTTATGATCCTACCCTTGATCCCATAACTGCAGATGAAGCTAGATAATTGGTCAAGTCAAGTGGAATGCTATTGACTCCAGGATGGGATCTGACTTTTGCTTTCATCATAGATCAAATAAGAAAGCAACCGCTAAGCAGCCTGTCATACGAGGTTCACATTGGTGATATGATAAGAGGAAGTGGCTATGACCCTAAGTCTCAAGCTATTGCAATGTGGTCCATGGCCCCTAGGACTCAAAAGCCATCCCTATTGAGTATAGAGGATAAAATGGAAGGGAATCAGATTATTTGGACTGTGTAGAATACAACTAACCTTGAAGTTTCTAAGGCAGTGACTCGTTGGGCTAACCTGAATGAGGCAAAAATAGTTCAATTATCTGAAAGGTACTCAAAGTTTTTTGAAAGTGCAAACCTGGTGGCCAAGGACAAAGATTTAAAATTGATGAAGATCAAGCAACTAGAAGATGAATTGGCAGAGATAAAAGTTAAGCTGGAAGAAGCTTCAAAGGTAGTTGTTGTCCCCCCTGTGTAGATTGAGGTCCCAATTCAAATTGATGAAGAAGTACCTGAGGGACCTAATGAAGATTTAGATAAGATAAGGATAGAGGCATCTTTGGACACCATGTCAAAGATTGTGCAATATAGGTGAGATAATATAATAGAGAAAATAGATACAGTTTATCAATCAGTCAGCCAATTACACTAGACCAACAGAAAGATAAATGAATCATTGGCTGCTTTGGAGCCACTTCATAGTGTTTGGTCTGGAAGAATTTTGTTGTTTGATAAACTTGATAGCCTACAAGAGCATAAGCCTGAGATCCCTGGAGTAGTTATAGAAGTTTTTGAGAAGATTGGCTTAATCAATGTTGTTTCAAAGTTTTTTAAAGGTAAGTCCAACCAGGTGAGGGTTAAGTTGTTTATGTTTGATAAACATTATAGCAAGTATCTTCCTATGGTATGTGATGACAGTGGAAACCTGATCAAGTTGGAGGAATGGAAGCAGTCAATGGATTAGTGAGTGATTACACAAGATGCTTTCCTTAATAATGACAATACTTTGGATTTTGAGAGGTGTAATAGCATCATTGATAGTCTTTTTAAAATTGAAAATGATTGCATATGATTTGTAGCAGAAGCCAAAAATATAACTGACTCCATGTGGGACAAGAAAGTCAGCTTGTTACAAGAATTGCAGACTTACAACTGGCCATCAAATGATGAAGTAGTGGCTTGGGAGAAGCTAACAATAAAGAAGAAAAAGAGGCCAGTTGTCCAACTTATAGAGGAAGAGGAAGAATAGAGTTGTAGATGGCACCTGATCCAGAAATTGAGGGAGAGAAAGTTTCAAACAAAGGATGATGTAAGTTAGCTGAAATGGTCATCATCATTCATGCAGCGAATTCAGCAACTGCTCTGAAATATCTTTCAACAAAGATGCCACCTGCGGAATTGTTGAGAAAAGATTTTTGTAATGTGTTGTTACAATCTGTTTGTCAGTTTGTAATCTTGTCTCTAGTATAGGATATTTTCTAGCCATCCCAAGCTTGTTGCATCCTTTCGAGGATTCCAAGATGGCTATGTTATATATAGTAAGTTTTACTCTTTTGGGAGGAGGTGGAAAAATATACTGTAGGGGGAGGCTTGGCTCCATTGTTGAAATCTTAGAATATTTTATCAGATTTTGAAATGAATTGATGCAATGAAATTTTACTAGAATACAATAGAATTCCCTTGCATGATTTCAATTATCTTCTTGTTTGAATTCTATGGCTTTTGTGTATTGAATCTGTAAGGTAGTTTTGATATACCATTTACAATGTATCTGTGATTTTAATCTCTAGCTCCTTTCAAGGAAAGGGTAATGTCTTTAGGTTAATTTCTGAGAGGTTAGGAATTTGGCAAGAATTTGATGATCAAATGTGTTTAAGAGAGGATGAATTGTAAGGCATTTCATCTGGGATTTGTTTGTGTTTCATTTAGAAGATTTATGTAAATATATGTTTCACTATTTGACTCTATACCCAAGGATAAGGCACTAGTCTATCCTCGATTTGCAGGGATCTCATCATCAACAAAAATTAAATAATAATTTACTTTCATGTATGTTTAAATGACTAAGAAGATAATGTTTGTATCAAGGATATAAACTAATGTTGAGATTCTTTCAAGAAGTAGATCTGACATGGGTTAACCTACCTGAGTTCAAAGCTTGAAAAGAAGAAGGAGATTATCCTTGTCACACTTGCCATTTTTTTGCAATGAGTATTTACTTCTGTTAATATCACGAATTAGATTTCTAAGCTCTGCATCAGTTGCAGCAAGAGGTATTAGTATATCATTGCTAGAACCTTTGATCCACCATAGGATTTCATTATGAAGTAGTGCGTCTAAAGATAGGTACACCCGCCTGGGTCTGTGGAGCCTGAAGTAGAAGGACTTCGTCCTTATCAATTAGCCTTTTCCCTATAAGAATCTGGAGTTGAGAACCCGAGAGTCAAGTTTGAAAACTATATTGGTGATTCTACATGAAAAAGAGCTAACAAATTGGCGACTCTACTGGGGATCTTCTAAATAGCGTGCAATAGGTTAGTGCAAATCCTGTCTATTGTGCATTTGTAGACCAGTATAGAATAATTTCATTCCTACGTAAAAGTGGGTGGCAACTCTAAAATCTATGCTACTAGTTGCTAATTGTTGTAAACTTTGCTAATATTATCATGCTATACCATGAGTCGACCAAGATACACTAGGTCTTATTATAAGGATCACCCTGAAGATAATATGGGTGATGAGCTCCATACACCAAGTAGGAAACAATGGTCTAGAAGAGGTCAGCATACTGCTAGTTCCCAAGGCCCTTCCCAAGAAAGATCTCATGTCCCACTTCCTCATGAATCTTCATCCTCTTCTGATGATCCTGAACATGTCAAGAGGGTTACACCAAGTGTGCACATGTAGAAAGAAGTAATCACAGAGGTCACAGAAGCAGGTTATTTCCCTGCGAGAGAAACTCTAGAACAACCAGAAGAAACCTCTACTACTGAGACCACCTCATATGATTCTGAGAAGTTGAGAGAAGAGGTGATTGCTTTAAGAAAAAAGGAGAGTGAACAACTGGCTAAGATTTCTAATAGGTTGAAAGCAAGGGAACAACAAATCTATGATTTACTCATAGAGAGGCAGGAACTTCTCAAAAAAACCAAGAAAAATGAGACCCAAGTTAGTGATTTAAACCAAGATGTTCAAGGTTTAAATAAGGACTTATTTGGTGACATGGAAGATTTGAGAAAGTAGGCTTAGGATAATAAACCTAAGCAAGGTGAATTTGAGGGAACAGGCCATGTCTTAAGGCAATTGAATCCCTCTGAAATCCAGAGGAATAAGGAGATTATAACTACTCCCAAAGAAATCCATGATAAGGGAAAATAGAAATTGGTGGGTATAAATATTAATGAGCCCATGAAAATTGTGGTTCCTCCTAATGTAAATTCTCAAACAAGTATAGACTTGGAGAAGGCTAGGAAAGCGAAAGAAGAATTGGCTATTCAACTGGAGAAACTTAAGTTGGAGGCTACTGCTGATGAAATGAAGAGGAAGATTGCCTTCCTACATGCTAACATGAACACATCTACAAGTACCTCTATCCCTATCACCATAGGAACAACTCCATTTAGTCAGCCCAATACTTCACTTCCAAATGCTCAAGCCTTTCACCCTGGACAAACTTTACCTGGACCAGTTCCCAATCAAGTTCCCATTATAGCTAGTGGTATAGTGGGAACTATACCCTGTCAAAATGTTGCAACTACCCCTCTGAATCAACCAAATATCCAAAGAAGACCAGTTCATTTGGATAGATACAGGCCTCTATTTTTTGATGGTATTCCTAGCCAACCTAATGCTGTCCCCAATGAAATCAGAAAGAAGATCCCATTATTTACTGGAAATAATGTTATTACCTGTGAAGAGCATCTAAAGTTTTTTATAGATAAGGTAAATGATTATGAAATTGAACATGAAGATGTCATAATGAAGCTCTTTGTTCAATCATTGATTGAGAATGCCAGGGATTGGTATAAGGGGTTACTTGAGAACAGTATTGCATCTTGGGAAGAATTTTTTAGATGCTTTAAAGAGCAATATGTAGAACATGTGAACTCTAGCTATATGCTCAATGAGTTCAATAATATCAAGAAACATTACAATGAGAGCATGTCAGAGTTTAATAGCTGATTCCAAAAGGCTATGTATAAACTGTTCCAAGTATTGAGGCTAGATGATGCAGTCTGCATCATAACTTATTTCAATTCTATGGATGGTAAGATGTCTTACCTTTTGAGAGACAAGAATCCCCATACCCTTAGAGATGCTTTTAAGTTGGCCATAAATATTGAGAGTAACCGAAAGGCATCTGGCCAAATGTACAAAAGGGATGAAGGTAGACTATGGAAAGAAACCAGGCCACAACCTACAAGGCCATCCAAAGAGGAGGATGGAATGGACAAAGGACCTGGTAACACTAAAGACTTCCCAGCAAGGTTTGATAAAGGTGGTAGAAATTATCAAGATGTAAGGCCGCCTTATCAAAGGTAGGACAAGGCCCCTAACTTAAGAGATATGCCTTACAAAACAAATTGGAAAGATGGGAGGCCTATTCCTAATAATAATGAACCCCAAAAGGGAAGGGATACACCAGACCCTTTGAAGAAAAACATAGTGCATAATGTGGAAAGTACCCATTGGTGTGTGGCCTGTAATATGCCCCACTCACCATTCTAGTGTGCTATTGCCCTAGCCTTGGGAGAAGAGGCTAGTGATTCATATGCAGGAGATTATGAAGGATCTGAAAAGCCTGCTATTAACATGTTTACTACTGAACTAATGGAGGATCTTGAGTCCTCAGATGATGAATTTATTTGCCCTGATGTTGATCATAAGAGGAATATTTTCTCTGACTATGAACAACAAATATTTACTCAGTCTGATCAGGAAGAGTTTGATAATGATGACTATAAGACTCACATGGTAGAATCCGGGTCAGATGAAAGACAATGGAGAAAGCCCAGTGAAGAAGAAATCAAGAGTTTAACTGTGGCTGCTATTACACAAGCAAAATCCTTATATAATTTGAGGAACATAAAGGTAGGTAATGATCAGGGAGTCCCTAGATCAGTGTTTGTCAAAAGAAATCCTCAGAATAAGGACTCCCCAAAGCCCAATATTGTAAATAGTAAAGATGAAGGGTTTGAAGTTGAAAAGAAAGGGAAACAAGAAATTATTGCTGATAAGGTGAAAAATAAATTTGGTAGGTCAAAGGATCACCCTTATTTTTGTACTGACTCCCCTACTTTCGATATGAGACATACCTTGCCCCAAATGAAGGTTTCCATCCCTCTACTTGAGATGTTGAAAATAGAAGAGCACAAAGCAGTAGCCCTGGCTCTTATAAGTGAGCAGAGAACTATTCCTATTTTACAAGAGGAAGGGAAATCCCTGGACAAGCCAATTGTAATTAATGATATTTTTGATGTATGTGTAGGGACTATTGTGACACAAGAACCCTCTTCTATCAATCCTTTCTATGTTACTTTGCTTGTAAATAATTTTTTGCTGAAAAATTGTATGATTGACTCTGGTGTTGCTACAACTGTAATGCCTTACCAAGTGATGAAGGAGTTAGGGTTGCAAGTTGATACATCTAGTGGAAGATGTTATGCCATGGACAACAGGGCAGTACCTATTGTAGGGAGCCTGATTGGAATTGAACTAAAAATTGCTGCATTCCCAGAAGCCACATATAAAATAGATGTGGTTGTTGTTGATACAAAACCTCACTATGGCATGTTATTATCAGGACAATGGGCTGCAGTAGTGGGTGGAAAGTTGCAACTAGATTTATCATATGCTACCATCCCAATAAATGGAACTAAGGTAAAGTTGTACAGGGAGCCCCGTTCTTCAGTCATAATTGAAGTGGTTGCTCTGGAGGATCTAAATTGTTTTGTAGATATTGACATGAGCAATTTTGTGATTGAAGAAATAGTACCTCAATTAAAAAACATAGATCCAATTGTGGATGAGTTAATTTTGCAGCAAGATGGGCTCTAGCAAATGTTCTTTGATGGTGGATGCTCCAAAGAAGGATCAGGAGCTGGTGTGGTATTCATTTCCCCATCAGGTATTACATTTAAATACTCTTTCTTGTTAACTTTTGAGTGTACAAATAACACTGCCAAGTATGAGGCTCTGATACTAGGGTTAGATGTGGCCATAAAACATAGTATTAAATTTTTAAAATTTCATGGTGATTACCAGTTAATTATAGCCCAAGTGAGATCTCATTATGCTTCTAAAGATGAAAAGTTGAAACTGTATAAACATGTTGTTTGGGATAGACTAGAGTTTTTTGATGCTTTCAATCTGCTTTGGGTAGAAAGATTGAATAATATCATGGCAGATTTTCTTGCAAATGTTGCCCTTAAAAGTGAAGATATAACCCTCACTGGTGTGTCTATGTTAGAGGTCAAATCTAGGCCTGCAGTGCTTGATAATGCATATAATTGGCAAGGTTTTGAGGATGACTTAGATATCCTTAGGTTCCTTCAAGGCCTTGATCAATATGATGGTCAGCAAATAGATCTCAATGAGATACAATAGTGTGTTGAGGGAAAAGAATGCATCATGGGGAATGAGATAGTGCAATTGCCATCCAACCACATACCTAAAGGGTTAGTAGAATTGGAAGGAATGTTCAAAATAAATGATGGTTTTTTGTCTCAAAAGTCTAACACTAAAATGGAGGACTTAGAGGAAATAAACTTGGGTTCAGAAAACTCCCCACAAATGGTATACATTGGCAAGAAACTGAGCAAAGAGATCAGAGGAAATTTGATTAGAATTTTGAAGAATTACAAGCATGTATTTGCTTGGTCCTATGATGACCTCAAAGCTTATAGGGCTGACCTGTTTCAACATGAAATTCCTCTAAAAGAGGAAACCAAGCCTTTTAGACAGAAGCAGAGACCTGTTAACCCTTTATTGGCTACCAAGATGCAAGTTGAGTTGACAAAACTAAGAGATGCTGGTATTATGGAACCAATTAGGCACTCAACTTGGGTCTCAAATCTTGTGCCAGTAAGGAAAAAGAATAGTGATATTAGGCTCTGTGTTGATTTTAGGAACCTGAATGTGGCTTCACTTAAGGATAACTATGGATTGCCAAATATGGAGGCTATGCTGCATAGGGTGACTAGATGTGAACTCTTGTCAATGATGGATGGTTTCTCTGGGTATAATCAAGTGCTGGTCAAAGAATCAGAATAATTTAAGACAGCCTTTACAACCCCATGGGGAACATATGTATATGTTCGCATGTCTTTTGGTCTAAAAAATGTTGGAGCAACATTTCAGAGAGCCATGGATGTTGCATTTGAGGAATTGATAAATGTTTTAATGGTTGTTTATCAAGATGATCTCACTGCTTATTCTAAGAAAGCTGAGGATCATTGTTCCCATTTGGAGAAGGTCATTCTTAAGGCCTTAGAATTTGGTGTGTCTTTGAATCCCAAAAAGTGTCAATTTTCTATGACAGAGGGGAAGTTACTTGGACACATAGTGTCAAAAGGAGTCACGATTGATCCTAAAAGAGTAGAAGCAATTAAAAAGGTCCCTCCACCAAAGAACATAAAAGGTGTGCAGTCATTCTTGGGATAGATTAATTTTGTAAGAAGATTTATTGCTAACTTTGTAGAATTGGTCAAGCCCGTAGTGAAGTTCCTAAAGAAGGATGTGAAGTTTGATTGGAACCTTGAAGCTCAGCAAGCTTTTGTAAAAATCAAACAAGCAATTCAAGAGGCCCCAATTTTGGTATCACCTGATTACTTGAAACCATTTTCTCTATTTTCTTTTGCATCTTTTCATACTATTGCAGCTATCCTTTGGCAAAAGGATCAAGAAGGCTATGAGCATCCTATAGCCTTTTTCAACAAATCATTACAATCTGCTGAATTAAATTATGAACTAATGGAAAAGAAAGCCTATGCACTTGTGAAGGTAGTCAAAGCTTTCAAACCATATCTGGTCTGCGTAAAGGTTAGTTCTTATGTGCCTCATGCTGCAGTAAAGGATATCTTAACATAGAGTGAAGTCATAGGAAAGAGGTGCAAATCGATAAATAGGATTCAAGAGTTTGACCTGGAAATTCATATTACAAAATTGGTGAGAGGATTGGGACTTGCTAAGTTAATGACTAAGGAAAATATGGACCTTGTTCAGGTAAATAATGTTGCTGCTAACATTGATATGATTACTAGTATTGAAATGCAACCCTGGTACAAGGATGTTATTTATTTTATTAAAAATGCTAAATGTCTGTCTGACTTGAATCATAATCAAAGAAGGAGTTTGAGATTGCAAGCTCAAAGATATGTGTTGATCCAGGGTGATTTGTACTGGAAGGATAATGATGGTATTTTACTCTTTTGTTTGGATAAGCACCAATCAGAGAAAATGTTGAAGGAAATGCACTCTAGAATGTGTGGTGGACATCATTCTACTCGATCAACAACTCATAAAATCTTAAGAGTAGGATACTATTGGCCTGTGTTGTTCAAAGACACTCATTCTTATTTGAGGAAATGTGAACCTTATCAAAGGTTCTCTAAAAAATTGAAGTTCTCAAGTGCATTATTACTGAACCCTATTGTTACAAAAGCTCCTTTTGCAATGTGGGGTATGGATTTTATTGGAGAGTTCTCTGAGAAGTCTAGTGGGGGACATAGTCACATTTTGGTGGCTACTGATTATTTTACCAAATGGATTGAAGCCATTCCAACAAAAAGGGCCACTAGTGTTGTTGTGATTGAGTTTCTGATGAACAAGATAATCACCAGATTTGGTGTCCCTATTAAATTAGTTGTTGACAATGCTATGAGCTTCAGGTCACAAGAAATCATTGATTTTTTCTCAGAAATGGGCACAGTATTGTCTTACTCATCCCCTTATCATCCACAAGCCAATGGACAGGTAGAATCCAGCAACAAGAGTATTTTGCAGATTCTGAAGAAAACCCTAGACAAGAATAAGAGAAGCTGGCATGTAAAATTAAAGTTAGCATTATGGGCTGATAGAATTTCTAAGAAGAAGGCTACTGGTAAGTCCCCTTTTGAGATGGTATATGGTGCAAAATCAAGGTTGCCAGTAAATAACCTCCTTCCAATCTATAAGTTTATGCAAGAAGAGGACATGGAAATTAGTGATACACTGCAAGACAGAATGGTTCAGCTGATTGAATTAGATGAGATTAGGAGGGAGGGACAAAAGGAAAATATGAAGTTGTAGTAGAAGATGAAATATCTTTTTGATAAGAGAGCAACTGTGAGAAAATTCCAGTCTGGTGATATGGTTCTCCAATGGAATGCTAGGGCTGAAGATAAAGGGAAACACAAAAAATTTGAGTCTTTGTGGATGGGACCTTATATTGTTCATCAGACCCATGGTAAGGACTCATATTTCTTGCAAAATTTAGATGGTGAAGAGCAGGAATTGCCAGTGCATGGACAATTCTTGAAATTTTTCTTCAGTTAATTCTATTTTCCATGCATAGTAGGTTTGTATATATGTATAGGTGTGTTTGTTTCTGTTGTGTGTTTATTTCCTATTTTAGGTTAAGGTTTTGTGGTCTGCCTCCCAGAGATTCCTAAGTTCTTGCTATGATTTTGCAATCAAGCATCCTCAGATAGAGCCACTATTGGGAGTATTCTTAATTTTCTGAGGTTTTTGTCCAAACGTTGGTTTAGTCCTTTGGTCTGTGCAATTTTCCTAGGTACAGGTGTCAGAATTTCTTCAAAAAATTTTCATAGCCCACTTCAAAAATCCTTACCCTAGGTCTTGTCCTTGAAAAATGTTGAATTCATGCAAAAGTCCTCATGATTAGCCCTTATTCTTCTATTTCATTGTTACCTTTTTTAAGTCACTTAAGCTGATTAAATCATGCACATGTTAAATGTTTTGTGTTCGCTGAATTGAAAAAGGTCATAGCATGTCTCATATAGTATTTGGTGATTCAGAAAACAAGTCAATCTTATGCTAAGCATCATTTTAGTCATGTGGTCTCTAAGTATCCCGGTTAACACCTCAACTATTCAGTGAACTAGAGAATAAGTTAAAAATGCTAAGTGTTGTCTTTGTTTGCATAGTCTCCAAATATCCGGCAGTTATCAAAAAACATCTAGCGATTTGGTGAATGCATTATCTCCAATTCACGTATTCCTTGGCAGTTCATTGCAAATATTTCAATGACTTGGTGACAACGGTTATCGCTCATTCTCTGAAGCTAGCAGTTAAGGGAAAAATAACCTAGCGACTTGGCCAATACCGTAGATCATTGTTAGGATTGATGGTTGTGGTTTAATCTTAGATATTATTGGGTCCTACATGTTTCATTTGGTGAATGAACGAATGTGTAAAGACATCTAAGTTTGGCAGCCCCGACAGTTTGGTATGAAGAATTTGGTGGAACGGGTTGTTTCAAGTGTTCACTTGTTCTCAAAATAAATTAGTAAGAAGCTAAATGATTTAGCAATTCAGTGAGTCATATGATCATGGGTTCTCTAAAAGGAAAAGGTAAAGGGCATAATCATTTGGCAAATGCACGAATAAAAGGATTGGCTAAGTTTTGAGTCTTCAGTCGCTTCATCGCGGATTAAAATACTCAGTGTTTAATATCATCTAGTGATTCAACAAACCCTTTGTTTTCTGAATCTCATAATCAAATGACCAAGGATCAAATATTTTAGTGAACTGGCAACAGCCGTAGATCATCAACAAGATCAACGGTTCATTCAGAATCTCAGAGTAAAGATGATGGTTAAGAAAGATTCAACGATTCAGAGAGTGAACGCTTCGCCAGTTCTCCAAGTAATTTAGTGGTTAAGTGATCCATTAAGTGAATGTGCAAACCCTTTCTTCACTGAATCTCCAAAAGATTTAACAGTTAGTTGTGACATTAAGAGAATGCGAGATGGCTTTGTTTGCTAGTTCACCAAATAATAACTGCAATTAAGTGCTTGAAGGGTGTCACTGTGTTCGCTAATTCGTGAAAAGTATCATGAGTTAAGGATTTCATTTCAAGAACCTGTGAAGGTTTTGGTCACTAGTTCTCTAAATATATGCTAGGGTTAACATTGCATTCAGCAATCATGAGAAGCTTTCATTCATGGATTTGCTAAATGGGCCCAATTGGAAAAGGTAATAAAAGAAAAGAAAAGGGACCATTGCCTGTGTGGATAAAGTATAGTATCAAGTTGGAAAGTAAACTAATGAGCCATCCAATCAGTTTCAAAGGAAGATTGCATGATGTAAACAGGTTTAAAGTGTAGGATCTTAATCATTTGCCTCTTTGCCTTGTTTTCAAGTTTTTTAAAATCTATCTGTCAACATCTGTACATTGGCTAGCTCCATTTTTAAAACTAGTGACATGCAAAATTGAATGCAGGAGAAATTAAGGAGATTTGCAATGATTGTGGTAGTTGTACACACTTGATCTGCATTGATAAATAAGTTAAGCTCATTTTTTCCTGTGTCCAAAATCATTCGAAGAGAATTGTGTCATTCTGAAGTGATTTTTGAGCGCCAAGTGAATCCATTTTACAGAGATTCAAGATAATTTTGTAGCAAAGATGAGTCAACCTGAGAGAAGCGTAGCATCTTCCAGCAGTGAAATAAAGGCTAAAAGTTGTGAAGATAAGGGCAAGCCTAATTATTCAGATGAGTTTTTGAAATTGCTACCTGGTTCCAGTCAAAACAAAAGAGCTCTTGATGATGTTTTCAAAGATGTTCTATGGTTTTGTAGAGATCCTATCACACCAAATACCATAGGTTATACTATCTTCAACTTCTTTTTTAAAAATAGAGATAGTCATATCCCTATATGCAATGGTTGGGCTTTGGGGTTAGGGAAATTAGTAGTGCCTGATGTATTCCTGGATGCAGATTTAATTGTTTCTCTAGCTAGGTGTTATGACCCTATTTCTAAGACTATTAGGAAAGAGGACCAGTCAGCTTTGGTTACTCTTGATAGGGGTTTGTTCATGAAGGCTTTTAATGTTTATTTCACTTCTACTAAAATTGACTTGAGCAAAAAAAAGGAGAGGTACAAGAAGAACATAGGGACACTGAAGGACCAAATAACAAAGCATATCCCAAAATAGGATAAGTATATAGCTCCCCTCCCTACTCACATGAATTCCCCTTACAAATTTAAGTCCCTTCAGTATTACATGAAGAAAACTTGTTATGGGTTGTGTAGGGTTTTGGGAATTGATGGGGATGCACAGTTTTTACCAGCTAATCTTTTGATGATTATTCTAGACATCCAGAATTCTTTGGTTAATACTAACTATGATTACATCCAGTATATCATTGATAGAATTCTTTGGTTTGATTTCTATCAAGGATAGTAAGAGCCCAATTAAGTTCATGCATTATTCTTTGCTAATGCACTTAATTTTGTTCTTCAATATTAATAGTTTTGATTCGAACATGCTGAAGCCAAGGTTCAACTTTGAAGGCCAATATAATGTGGTACAATTATGGGTGAGGATGTGGAATTCTACTTCCAATGAGGGGAATTTTTGTCTCTTTTAGAATTTCATTGTGTATCCTCTCATAAGGATGTTAGGTATCAAAACTAGAAGGATATCCCCAAGGGTCCTCAGGCTCCTACGACAATTGCAGTTTGTGAACAAATGGGAGGGAGATCACAATTGGGGTGATTATTACTTGGGGGAGAATGCCACAATTTTGAGAGTCTATGATTGCCCCCAACCCTTACATCTATTTCCAAAATTTGTGCCTCCAAGGGTTGCTTGTTTGGAATTTGTGTGGCAGTTGATGTGGACAGACAGGGAAATTCTAGCCCCCCATAGGAAGGGTACATTCACACCTAGGTAATTCAAGGTAGGTGACTTCCTGGTAGGAAAGAGGGCATTTCCTCAAATTAATGCATGGTTAAATAAGTTCAAAATGGCTACTGGTGCTTGTAGACATGTAGATCCTGAGGGCTTTATAAAAACTGCCAGGATGCTATACATCCCAAACAATTGATAGAGCATCTGCTCTAGTGCCAGGTGATAGGGTTTACCATCACCAATTGAGAAAAGCAATAAGAGAAGGAAACAAGGTGGCCACTGATGAAGTATATAAGGAACAGTCTCTATGGTCAGAAAGGGATATCAAAGAGGTCTATCAGGAGGAATTTTTGAGTGATGACCAGTTTATTAAAACTGATGAATTCAAGAGTTTCCTTGTTTGGAATAAGCAGCAAGAAGTGAGGAAACTTCTGCCTGAAGGTATGGAGCCAATTGAAGAGACATTGAGAGCCTTAAATTCTTATGATCCTACCCTTGATCCCATAACTACAGATGAAGCTAGACAACTAGTCAAGTCAAGTGGAATGCTATTGACTCCAGGATGGGATCTGAGTTTTGCTTTCATCATAGATCAAATAAGAAAGAAACCGTCGGGTAGCCTATCACATGAGGTTCAAATTGGTGATATGATAAGAGGAAGTGGCTATGACCCTAAGTCTCAAGCTATTGCAATGTGGTCCATGGCCCCTAGGACTCAAAAGCCATCCCTATTGAGTATAGAGGATAAAATGGAAGGGAATCAGATTATTTGCACTGTGTAGAATACAACTGACCTTGAAGTTTCTAAGGCAGTGACTCATTGGGCTAACCTGAATGAGGCAAAAATAGTTCAATTATCTGAAAGGTACTCAAAGTTGTTTGAAAGTGCAAACCTGGTGGCCAAGGATAGAGATTTAAAATTGATGAAGACCAAGCAGCTAGAAGATGAATTGGTAGAGATAAAAGTTAAGCTGGAAGAAGCTTCGAAGGTAGTTGTTGTCTCCCCTGTGTAGATTGAGGTCCCAATTCAA
Source organism: Chamaecyparis obtusa (assembly GCA_027943335.1). Taxonomy (NCBI): domain Eukaryota; kingdom Viridiplantae; phylum Streptophyta; class Pinopsida; order Cupressales; family Cupressaceae; genus Chamaecyparis; species Chamaecyparis obtusa. The sequence goes on along the minus strand of BSBK01004395.1, from coordinate 584,093 downwards.
ATTGATGAAGAAGTACTTGTGGGACCTAATGAAGATTTAGATAAGATAAGGATAAAGGCATCCTTGGACATAATGTCAAAGATTGTGCAATACAGGTGAGATAAGATAATAGAGAAAATGGATACAGTTTATCAATCAGTCAGCCAATTAAACCAGACCAGCAGAAAGATAAATGAATCATTGGCTGCTTTGGAGCCACTTCATAGTGTTTGGTCTGGAAGAATTTTTTTGTTTGCTAAACTTGATAGCCTACAAGAGCATAAGCCTAAGATCCCTGGAGTAGTTATAGAAGTTTTTGAGAAGATTGGCTTAGTCAATGTTGTTTCAAAGTTTTTTAGAGGTAAGTCCAACCAGGTGAGGGTTAAGATGTTTATGTTTGATAAACATTATAGAAAGTATTTTCCTGTGGTATGTGATGATAGTGGAAACCTAATCAAGTTGGAGGAATGGAAGCTGTCAATGGATCAGTTGGTGATTACAGAAGATGCTTTCCTTAATAATGACAATACTTTGGATTTTGAGAGGTGTAATAGCATCATTGACAGTCTTTTTAAAATTGAAAATGATTGCATACGATTTGTGGCAGAAGACAAAAATATAACTAGCTTCATGTGGGACAAGCAAGTTAGCTTGTTACAAGAATTGCAGACTTACAACTAGCCATCAGATGATGAAGTAGCGGCTTGGGAGAAGCTAACAATAAAGAAGAAAAAGAGGCTAGTTGTCCAACTTATAGAGGAAGAGGAAGAATAGAGTTGCAGATGGAACCTGATCCAAAAATTGAGGGAGAGCAAGTTTCAAACAAAGGATGATGTAAGTTAGCCAGAATGGCGGTCATCATTCATGCAGTGAATTCAGTAACTGCTCTGAAATATCTTTAGACAAAGATGCCACCTGCGGAATTGTTGAGAAAAGATTTTTGTAATGTGTTGTTACAATCTGTTTGTCAGTTTGTAATCTTGTCTCTAGTATAGGATCTTTTCTAGCCATCCCAAGCTTGTTTCATCCTTTCAAGGATTCCAAGATGGCTATGTTATATATAGCAAGTTTTACTCTTTTGGGAGGAGGTAGAGAAATATACTATAGAGGGAGGCTTGGCTCCATTGTTGAAATCTTATAATATTTTATCAGATTTTGAAATGTATTGATGTAGTGAAATTTGACTAGAATACAATAGAATTCCCTTGCATGATTTCAATTGTCTTCTTGTTTGAATTCTGTGGCTTTTGTGTATTGAATCTGTAAGGTAGTTTTGATATACCATTTACAAGGTATCTGTGATTTTAATCTCTAGCTCCTTTCAAGGAAAGGGTAATGTCTTTAGGTTAATTTCTGAGAGGTTAGGAATTTGGCAAGAATTTGATGATCAAATGTGTTTAAGAGAGGATGAATTGTAAGGCATTTCATCTGGGATTTGTTTGTGTTTCATTTAGAAGATTTCTGTAAATATATGTTTCACTGTTTGACTCTATACCCAAGGATAAGGCACTGGTCTATCCTCGATTTGCATGGATCTCATCATCAACAAAACTTAAATAATAATTTACTTTCATGTATGTTTGAATGACTGAGAAGATAATGTTTGTATCAAGGATATAAACTAATGTTTTGATCCTTTCAAGAAGTAGATCTAACATGGGTTAACCTGCCCAAGTTCAAAGCTTGAAAAGAAGAAGGAGATTATCCTTGTCACACTTGCCATTTTTATAAAATGAGTATTTACTTCTATTAATATCATGGATTGGATTTCTAAGCTCTACATCAGTTGCAGCAAGAGGTATTAGTATATCATTGCTAGAACCTTTGATCCACTATAGGATTTCATTATGAAGCAGTGAGTCTGAAGATAGGTACACCCGCCTGGGTCTATGGAGCCTGAAGAGGAAGAAGGACTTGGTCCCTATCAATTATCCTTTTCCTTGTAAGAATCCAGAGTTGAGAACTCGAGAGTCAAGTTTGAAAACTATATTGGTGATTCTACATGAAAAAGAGCTAACAAAATCTTCTCTTGATGATCTTTTCTTTCTACTTGTAGGTTTACACTATGATTAACAACTTAATGTCACTGACTCTATCACCACTCCAAAGTCTGCAAGGAAAAGGGCCAATTAGCAAGGATCAAAGAGACCCTCCTACACTTTGAGCCTAGATGCTCAGGCAGGTGTACCTTTGATTCACTTCTTGAAAGGAATCACAAAAGATTAAGCAATTATATCATTTACAAACTAGTTTAAATATTTTATCATTTATATGTATGGTGGATGATGATGAACTGCTTCTAGAGAATAGATCAGTGCCTTAACCTAGGGCATAGAGTCACCCAATAACACATGTCAACTAAGAATCCTAAATCAAATACTCCTGAACTTAGAATAAGTGCTTTGCCTATTATCCCTCTCACTCCCAAACCTAATCATCAAATTCCTATCCAGCTATGAACTCACTAAAATCACCTTAAAGACTTTAATCCTAAATTTGTTAGGAACTCAAAGATAATCCCACAATACTCTTTGTTTACCATATGCTAACCCACTTTGTGATATTAACATATATGAGCCCAAGATCAAAACAAGAAGACAAACATAAATCTGAGATTGGAATTTAGGTGTATTCTCGTTAAAATTTGTAGAATCAATACATTACCAGAATAACAAAATGTTAGGAAAAAGACCCAAATTCTAAGCTCTCCTTGTTCAATCTTTACATTGATTTTCAATATACATCAACTAACATTGGGACCAAAAAGACTTGGAACTTCTTGGAACCCTTACAAAATAAAAAATGCATTAATATATACCATCAGTCACCTTGGAATCCCAAAAAGTTTAGGATGCAACAAGCTATGGATGACTGAGGCAAGGGTTAGGGTTTTACCCACCAAACCAACTAAGATCAATTAGGAATTTATTACAATTGGGGGAAAACCAAGCAACCTAGAGAAAGAAATCCAAGAATGATTTGTAATCATGGTAATTCCCTGAGAAAGTACTAAAAACCATGGATTTGCCCATATTTATCAACCTGTTCAACCACCTGCAACATGTCGTTGAGCAACAAAATCATGGTACAAACCCCTGTAATTAATCATCAACCTCCCTAGAACACATTACAGCAACAGGCACCACCAGTTCCACCAAATCTAGCTGCTAAAATAATTAATTTCAGTCCTTCCTGTCGTAGAAAACCCATCTAAAATTTAAAATTTGAAATGAAACGGTTGGTCGACAAGGTTTAAAATGCGACTATGGATTCTTGTGTTTTCCTGGTAGATCAGGTGGCCCAAATTCATCATTTGCAACAACCACGGGTCCCATTGAAAAGTCTACAACCATGTTAGTAGTCCACAACCAATAGAAAACAAGCAACTTAGCAATGCGTGGCAGCAATGGACCCACCGCAAAGTATTCTCACTATAGACAAGATCAATGGTCATCGTAGTGCTTTAACCCCTTTGGAGAAACTGGCCCCACTGACAACTGCCAAGTCACAAACCTGCTAACCAATCAAAGTAAAACAAATTAGCACTACCTGGCCAACGGTCCCACTACATTATCCCCATTTAGATTCGTAATCGACGGATGGTGCATGATCTCATGGAGTAGGAATATTCCTTGAGATCATGCGCCCACCATAGATTAAAAAACCTTCATTGTAGGCCCCACTGATAGGATCCTCATCACTAAACCCATGGCCAATGAAAAGCCACCAAGTTAGGATGACTAGGCAAACAAGGACCCACCATGCATAGGTCACAACATGTTGGAAGATCGGGTGGTTGTCGCATGATCTCAAGGGGAATGAATATTCCATGAGATCATGCACTCGCCGTTAGATTGAAAGGGGACTAAGATGTCGGGCCCTATTGACCATGTGAACATGCAACCAAAGAAAATGAAACCACCAGTGGAATCACAATATGTTAAGGGTTAAACCACTAGGAACAAGAGACCACACGACCACTGTAGTCACTGAATTGCCAAAATAAAATGTTAACCGCTGGAGGACTATGTGAACTAGTGATAGAGTGGGAAAGATAAAGTGCATGTGCATTAAAAAGACTTAAGTGGCCTAAAAAAGAAACGATGAAATAGAACAAGGCTGGGGAAAACTAGGGTTTCTTCTATGCAACGACTATAAATATGAAAATTGACCTAGGGTTTCAAGCTGGGGACATGGAAAATATTGCAAAGACCAGGGAAAATTAAATGGATCCATGAAATATTTTTCAAAGATAGACCATTTTCTAAGGATTCTTTTTCTATTACAAGAAAGTGGGCTAATAGTGGCTCTATCTAGGGATGATGGGCAACCTGTGCCTATGCAAGAATTCAAAATTACTAGGTGGAGTAGACTACCAACTCAACAAAAACTTTAAACAACAAAGAGCAAGGGACAAAACCCTACAAGATAAGACAAAAGAAATAGGGAATAGGCACACCACTATACAGAATGTACAACAAAAATAGACCTAACTACTATTCATGGAAAGAAAGATACCTTCAATTGAAGTATTTCTTCAAGAATTGTCCATGAACTGGCAATTCTTGAATATCACCATTTAATTCCTTGACAATATAAGAATCCTGGCCCCATTTCTCATGAATTAGATATGGCCCTAGCCAAATTGGGTCAAATTTTCCATGTTTCCCTTTATCCTCCAATCTAGCATTCCAAATTAATAACAAGTCACCAGGCTCAAACTTCCTGTCAATAGTCCTTTTTTCATATAGATTCTTAACTTGTAACTACAACTTGGCATTTTTTGCAACTGATTCTCTTCTAGTTTCATCCAGCCTGATGAGGTCCTTAATCCTTAACTGCATTTCATCATCTATATCATCATCATATAACTGAACAAACTTATACATTTCCAATAAGTTGTTCTGAGGCATCCTTGCATGTATCCCATACACTAAGTCAAATGGTGCACAACCAATTGCCTTCTTCATAGTTACCCTATCAGCCCATATAGCTAATGACAATTTTGAACTCCATGCTCTTTTATTCTTATCAAGGATCCTCTTAAGGATTTTTATCAAGCTCTTATTTTTTTATTCTACCTATCCATTCCCTTGTGGATGATAGGGTGAGGAGTATGACATATGAATTCCTAGACCTTTACAAAAATATTTGTACTTAGTAGACCTAAAGCACATTGCATTATCACTGACTATCCTCTCAGGACAACCAAACCTGGTAACAATATTATTCAATAAGAAATCAGTCACCACCTTACTAGTTGAATTCCTTGTGGGGATAGCCTCTACCCACTTTGTAAAATAATCAATGGCAACTAAGATCCAAGAATTTCCTCCACTAGACTTGTTTGGTATTTCTCCTATGAAATCAATTCCCCATTGTTGGAAAGGAGCCTGTACTTCAACTAGCCTTAAAGGTACATTGCCTAAAAACTTAAGCTTACCAGAGAATCTCTAACAAGCATCACATCTCCTTACCAACTGCTTTGCATCCTTGAAGATTGTGGGCCACCAAAATCCTACTCTCAAGACCTTTTGAGTAGTATTTTTACCCATGTAATGTCCACTACAAACTCCCTTATGCATTTATTTTAACAACTTGTCTGCCTGATTCTCATCAACACATTTCAAAAGTATGCAATCCAAATTCTTCCTATATAATTTTCATTTTACAATCACATACTTGATGGCCTGTAATTTCAATGTCCTTTTCTTATTATCATGCATCCCTGCTGGACATTTCATATTCCTTAAGTAAAATATAACATCTTGATACTAGATACAATCATCTATATCACATGTGTAATCAACCTTAGCTTGATTTATCTGATTTGCATCAAGATTGGATTGAGCCATCAATTTGGCCAATCCTTGTCCTCTAACCAATTTGGTAATTTGGATATCAATATTGAATTCTTGAATTCTATTTATCCATCTACATCTCCTTCTAGACACCTCTTGATGTGAAAAGATATCCTTGATTGTTGCACTTGGTACAAAAGAAATCATAATTACTCCCATCAAATAACACCTAAAAGCCTTAACAAACTTCACCAGTGCATAAGCTTATTTCTCATTGGTATCATATTTTAGTTTATTAGCCTGCAAAGATTACTAAAGAATGCAATAGGCTACTCATAACCTTCACTATTTTTCTGCAACAAAACTACAGCAATAGTATGAAAAGATGTAAAAGAAAAGATATGCATTGGAATATTGTAATCAAGTGCCTTAAGCATAGGTGCATCCTTGATAGCCTACTTGATATTCTTGAAAGCTTCATCAGGCTCACCTTCCCATTTGATCTCAAATCCTTTCTTCAACATCTTGGATATTGGCCTGGTAACCTCAGCAAAGTTTCTAACAAATCTTCTCAAGAAATTCACCTAACCAAAGAAAGACTGAATTCTTTTAACATTTTTTGGTTTTTGAATTTTATCAATGGCTGCCACCCTCTCAGGATCAATTCTAACTCCTTTCTTTCCAACTGAATGGCCAAGCAACTTACCCTTAGTGACACCAAAAGTGCATTTCCTTGGATTTAATGAGATGCCATATTCCAAAACCCTCACAAATATCTTTTCTAGATGAGTACAATGATCTTCTTCCTTCTTGGAATAGGTAGTTAAATCATCTTGATAAACAACAAGGAAATCATTTATAAAATTTGAAAAGGCAACATCCATTACCCTCTGAAAAGTTGCACCAACATTTGTGAGACCAAAAGGCATTCTCACATAAACATATGTCCCCCATGGTGTAGTGAAAGCTATCTTAAATTGTTCTGATTCTTTCACAATTACTTGATTATAACCAAAGAAACCATCCATCATAGACATTAATGTAGATCTGGTCACTCTTTGCAGCATAGCCTCCATATTGGGCAGACAATAGTTATCCTTCAATGAGCTGATGTTCAAATTTCTAAAATGCACACAAAGTCTGATGTCACCATTCTTCTTCCTGATAGGAACCAAATTTGAAACCCAAGAAGAATGCCTAATGGGCTTGATAATTCCAGCATCTCTTAGTTTCATTAATTCTTCTTGCATCTTAGGTGCCAAAGTAGGGTTTATAGGCCTCTATTTTTGCCTAAAGGGTTTAGCATCATCCTTCAAAGGAATAACATGCTAGAACAAGTCTTCTCTATAAACCTTTAGGTCATCATATGACCATGCAAAAACATGCCTAAATTTTCTTAGTAACTTAATCAATGACCTCCTTACCTTCTGAGACATCTCCTTACCAATGTAGACCTTCTTAGGTGCTTCTTGTGTTCCAAGATTTATCTCTTCTAATTTCATATGATCTTCCCTTTTAATATCCTTTTGAACTCTGTCTTGATTATCAAATATAGTTTCTAGAACAACAAGTCCCTTAGGAACCTTGTTAGTTCTAAGTTGAATAACTTCATTGCCAAAGACAACCTCTTTTCCTTCTGCAATCTCAACCAAGGTTGAGCAATCTAACTCTTGACCATGATACTAATCTTCACAATTCAAAAATCTCAAGATATCTTGGTCATCTTCAAAAACTTGCCAATTTTCAACATTATCTAGTATACTAGGCCTAGTCTGAATTTCAACTTTGGAGAGGCCAGCAAAATTAATATCACTGGGATTGATTGCTATATTAGCTATCAAGTTAGCCATCTTGTTATTACTCTATCCTTCCACTCAATATTGAAGGCATCAAAACACTCCATCAAATCCCAAACAACATTTATGTATTGTTTTAACCTCTTGTTCTTGGAAGCATATATTGATCTTATTTGGGACACCACCAATTCAGAATCCCCAATAACCTTTATACATTTAATTCCATGCTTTTGTGCCAATCTCAATCCTAGCAATAATGCTTCATACTCTGCTATATTATTGGTACAAAAAAAATTCAATGTGAAAGAAAACTTGTAGGTGCTCCCATTAGGAGAAATGAGTAAAATACCTACTCTTGCTCCATCTTTGTAGCTAGCACCATCAAAGTACATCACCCACAAATCACCCTTCATAGACCTGGAACCTATCTCATTAGCAATACATGGCAATATAGGCTCCTTCTCAAGTAGAGTGACCTTAGCTCTAAAAACATTGACATCAGTATCTACAAAGTAGGTAACCTCATTATCAATATCCTTTTCAATCATATAAGTTACCCTTGATTCTCTTTCGATCTTAACAAACTAATCATCAATCTTGAAAGTTGCAAAAGAGAGATCACATTGCAAACACCCACCCATGGATGCACTCCATTTCCTAGATAATAGCATACCATAATGGGGTGGAATGTCTACAACCAAGACACTCATAGTCAATTCTTTCTCTGGATAGGCTGCCAATTTGTATGGCATTGTATTTATAGTCCCAGTAACTAGTACTTCCCTCTGATCCATTGCACAACATCTACCTTGATCTATATCAACTTTGAGACCTAACCTTTCCATGATCTTAAAAGGTATAACAGTATTGGAAGCACTAGAATCAATCATACAATTTCTTAACTTCATTCCATTTACAAGGATACTCAAGAAGAATGGATCTATATTCTCAAAGCTAGCATTGACCGATTTATCCAAGTATATAGGTGGTATATGAGATACCAATCCTTGAACCTCCACTTCCTTCAAAACTTTATATTGGGGTTCATTGCATGCAACATCATTATTATGAACATTATCTACCTATGCAATAGCCCTATCTTTATGTTCAGGGATCCTCAACAATTCTGGCAATGGAACCTTGATAGTTATCTGAGATAATACAGCCAACATATCAATAGGAGCTGAGGGAGGAAACTCAATCTATTCTACCTTAGTGTCCTTTTGTTTATCTGATACATTGGTTATAGCTATGACCTTTACCTTTTCAGCTCTAGCCATTGTGCCAACTGGCTATTCTATTTCATTAGAAATTTTTTCAACTCCAACCCCCTTAGGTTCCCACTTTTTACCTTTTACATTTTTGAACCTTGCTGAATGATCATCCTTTAATCTATTTCCACTGAATTCCTTGGAGTTGTTTTTTATAAACATTCCTGCATCTTTCTCATTTGTATTCCTTGCAACCATGCCTCTAGTTTTCACTTGGGCTATCATTTCTATAGTAATTCTATCCATTTCTTCCTTTGAAGGTCTTCTCAAATTTACTATTTCTGAGGAAGAGTTCATGTTACATGTCTTTTCATCAATGTCATCGTTATCAAAAAAAACCTCCTGATGGAAAAGTGCCCTATTGTGTCTTTTCAAACACACATTTGCTTCTTCATCAATATCAGAATCATCTTCATATCCTAAATATGAAGTTTCCATGTTGCATCAAACATCATCATGAGTTTCTTCTTGATCTAACTCCTCATTGTTATCAACCTGATATGCTGGCATGGATTGTGCAACTAGACAATGCTCTGCAGATTGAGGGGACTGGCATGCTATACACCATGGTGTATCCTCTATGAAATTTATAGAGGACCTTTGTAAAGGATCATGGACAACTATATCATTATTTCCTCTTGCAGAAGGGACAATAGGCTTGCCATCCTTCCATTGGGTGTTGTAGGGATAATTTTGTAGTCTATTCAGCCTACTAAAATTATTGTTGAATTGAGGCTTTTCATTGGTAGGAGCATTATTAATTCTATTATTAGGTGCTTTTAAATCCTTCAATGCATTCAACACCTTATCCAATTTATCTTCCTCCTATTTCTTATTTCCAACATTCCTTTCATTATCCCTTTTATATTTTTTATCTCCAAATAGCTTTGGATCATCTCTCTTTCCACCCAATTTTCCTTATATTTTCAATATTGACAGCAATCCTAAAAGCATCCCTGAGAGTTCTTGGTTCTTTGTCCCTCAACAAATATCCCATATTTCCATCAAAGGCATTGAAGTATGTGGTCAAACAAACATTGTCATCTAACTGCATAACTTGAAATAGCTTATGCATACCCTTCTAAAATCTCATATTGAACTCAGTTGTAGACTCATTTTGATTTTTCCTTATAGTGTTGAACTCATTCAACATGAAACTAGCATTAGGCCTATCACTATACTGCTCTTTGAAACATCTCTGAAAAGAATCCCAAGTGTCAATACAATGGTCAGGGAGTCTCTTAAACCAATCTCTAGCATCCTCCACCAAAGATTGAACAAATAATTTCATGACTACATCCTCATGCTCTACCTCATAATCATTTAATACATCAACAAATAACCTAAGGTGTTCTTCACAACTAATAGCATTATTACCAGCAAATTTAGGTATCGTATCTCTTATATTAGTTGGAAAAGCATTTGGGTAGCCAAGTATTCCATCAAAACTAATTTTCCTATAGCCTTCTAATTGCATAGGTCTTCTTTGAAAACTTGAACTAGTGTTAACCCTAGGATCAAAGTTTACATTTAAATTCCCATCTACTTGTGCATTTGAGTGTTGTCTAGGATCAACATTTATCTTGGTAGATGAAGAAGGAATTGAACTAGTAGTAGCATTACTAAGTGGAACAGTAGTAGTTACAGATGGCATACCTAGTTCATCAGCAGATGGGCCAAGAGCATTGGTAGATGAAGCCTTCAAGAACTGGATCTTTCTTCTTTTTTCCTACAATGGAGGCTTCAATTTTATCCTTCTCTAATTCTCTTGCTAGGTCCTCATCTTCTTTTCTTCTTCTCTCTATCTCTGTGTCCTTATTTGAATTGGGTGGTGGGACCCCTGGTATTGTCAATGATTTATTTGTTTGATGTCCCACCATCTTTTGCTTTCCTTTTTCACCAGCAACAATAGTAGGCCTAGTGATCTCATGCCCATATTTATCTTTAGGGAGGGAAGCATAACTTTGAACCTGTCTAACCACAGGGCCCTCTTTATCAAACTCATGGTCTTGCAGTAAGCACTCCTGCTCACTTCTCAAAGCATCAAGATCACCAAAGACATCATGCTGTAAAGTTTTAGGAGAAGAAGAAAGCATCTTGTTTCTCTCCTTCAATTCATTAATCTTTCTAAGAAGAGACTCTCTTTCTATCAGAGCATTCACCTTTTCAGCTTCTCTCTCCTTTTGTAACCTCTTATGTATGACATCTTTCTCTGCCAACTATAACCTTAGTGCACTTAAATCATCTGGGTCTATCATAATATCATCAGAACCTGATGACACATCCATATTAGTGAGACTTTGATATGGGAAATGGACCTGTCTCGGTCTCATGGGTTGCCTTCTAAACATATCCTCATCAGGATCTAAATCTAGTCCAAAACCCCTTTCTCTAAGTTGTTCATCCTGACCTGTAGGCAATGAACCCTTTTTTTGATATACTACCTCTGGGGTATCATAAAATTTATCTTTAGAGAGGCCACTATCTGATCTAGAACTCTCATGTTGTGAATCTTCCTCATGAGAGGATGCAAGTGGTGCTCTATTTCTAGTATTTCTTTGTTCTCTCATGGGAGCACTAGTAGACTCTCCATTTCTTCTAATCCAACTCTTCTTTTCCTATCTAGGTAACTATTCCAGAGTAACCTCTAGATTTTTTTTGACAAAGGACCTAGTATTCCTTCTTTTGTCCATGACTTGCAATCTATAGCACTGGTTCTAACCTTTTGAGTTGCCACCCACCAAAGTGGGAAATCTTTTAACTAAATACAACAAGAAAAACAAGAGTCCACTTAATAACTTTGTCTCTAGACTCTCCCTATTGGAGTCCCCATTTTGTTGGTGATCTTTTCTTTCTACTTGTAGGTTCACACTATGATTAACAACTTAATGTCACTGACTCTATCACCACTCCAAAGTTTGCAAGGAAAAGGGCCAATTAACAAGGATCAAAGAGATCCTCCTACACATTGAGCCTAGATGTTGAGGCAGGTGTACCTTTGATTCACTTCTTGAAAGGAATCACAAAATATTAAGCAATTATATCATTTACAAATTGGTTTAAAGATTTTATCATTTATATGTATGGTGGATGATGATGAACTACTTCTAGAGAATAGATCAGTGCCTTAACCTAGGGCATAGAGTCACCCAATAACACATGTCAATTGAGAATCCTAAATCAAATACTCCTGAACTCAGAATAAGTGCTTTGCCTATTATCCTTCTCACTCCCAAAACTAATCATCAAATTCCTATCCAACCATGAACTCATTGAAATCAACTTAAAGACTTCAATCCTAACTTTGTTAGGAACTCAAAGATAATCCCACAATACTCTTTGTTTACCATATGCTAACCCACTTTGTGATATTAACATATATGAGCCCAAGATCAAAACAAGAAGACAAACATAAATCTAAGATTGGAATTGAGGTGTATTCTCATTAAAATTTGTAGAATCAATACATTACCAGAATAACAAAATGTTAGGAAAAAGACCCAAAATCCAGGCTCTCCTTGTTCAGTCTTTACATTGATTTTCAATATACATCAACTGACACTGGGACCAAAAATACTTGGAACTTCTTGGAACCTGTTGGGTATCTTCTTATTTTTCTGAGGTTTTGTCCAATTTTTGTTTTAATTTCCTTGTAAATGCCTTGCCCAGTCTAGATCCTATAAAATTCTTGAAAATGGCCAGGACCAAGCTCAATAAAACATTTACCCTAGGTTTTGTCCTCAAAGAAATTTGAATTCGTATGAAAACCCTCGAAATAGCCTTAAGTCCATTAATTCATCGTTACTTTTGGGATATTTAAGTTTCTTAGAAGCGCATGTGACTATTTCCTTTAGTTGTTCACTGAGTCGCTTAATGTTATGTCGCTTAATTAATCTTTCAAGAAAATTGGTGAATGTGTCAAAAATGCTAAATGTTAGCCTTGATCACGGAATCTCCAAGAATCAGGCAGTTATCAGAAAGCTTTAAGCGACTTGGAAAATGCATTATCTCTTATTCACATATTCCTTGGCAGTTCTATGCTTATACTCAGTGACCTAGTGACAACGGTTATCGCTCATTCTCTGAATTGAGTGGTCAAGGGAAAATTAATCTAGCGACCTAGCGAGAACCATAAATCATTAACAGGATCAACAGTTATGGTTAAATCTCAAGTATTATTGCGATTGTGTGTAGTCTTCTAAGTTTGGTGGCTTTGATAGTTTGGCTTGATGAATTTAGCGGAAAGGGTTATTTCAAGTGTTCGCTTGTTCTCAGAATAAATTAGTGAGAGGCTAAGTAATTTGGTGATTTAGCGAATCATGTGGTCACAGGTTCTCTTAAAAGAAATGTAAAGGGCTGAATGATTTGGCGAATGGGAAAATCAAAGGATTAGCAAAGTTTCAAGTCTTCAGTCGCTTAATCATGGAATGCAATATTCAATGCTTGAAGTATCTGGTGATTCAGTGAACCCTTTGTTTGCTGAGTCTCATAATCAAATGACCAAGGATCATATGTCTCGGTAAATCAGCGATAGCTATAGATCATTGTCAAGATCAACGGTTAATTCAGAGTCTCAGAGTGAGAAGGATGGTCAAGTAAAGATTTAGTGATTCAGAGAATAAAGGCACCGCCAGTTCTCTAATTAATCTAGCGGTTAAGTGATTTGTTAAGTGAATGTGCGAACCCTTTGTTTGTTGAGTCTCCAAGAGATTTAATAGGTAGCTAGGACATTAACAAAAGGGGATCACTATGTTCGCTAATTTGTGAAAAGTATAAGGAGTTAAAGATTGCATTTCGAGAACCCACAAAGGCTTTGGTCGCTAGTTCTTTGAATATAAGCTAGGGTTAACATTGTATTAAGCAATCACGAGAAGCTTTTAGTCACTGATTCACTGAATGAACTTAGTTGGAAAAGGAGATGAAGGAAAAGAAAAGAGCCATTGCCTTCATGGATAAAGTACATTGTCGAGATGGAAAGTAAACTAAGTATCTATCCAATCAATTTTAAAAGATGGATTTCATGATGCCAACAGGATGTTAAAGTACAAAGTAGTAATCATTGCCCTTGTACCTTGTTTTTAAGTCTTTTAAAAATCTATCTATCAACATCTATGCATCGGCTAGCTTTGCTTTGAAAACTAGTGATATGCGACATTGAATGTGGGAGCAATTAAGGATTGATTTGCAATGATTGTGGTAGTTGTACACACTTGATCTGCGTTGATAAATAAGCTAAACTCATTGTTTCCTATGTCCAAAATCAGTTGAAGAGAATTGTGTCATTCTGAAGTGATTTCTGAGCACCAAGAGAATCCAGTTTGCAGAGATTGAAGATAATTCTGTAGCAAAGATGAGTCAACCTGAGAGGAGCGCAACATCTTCCAGCAGTAAAGCAAAATCCAAGAGTGGTGAAGACAAAGGAAAACCAAATTATTCAGATGAATTTTTGAAATTGCTACCTGGTTCTAGTCAGAACAAAAGAGCTCCTGATGATGTTTTTGAAGATGTTCTAGGGTTTTGCAGAGATCCTATCATACCGAATAGCACAGGTTATACTATTTTCAACTTCTTTTATAGAAATAGAGATAGTCATATCCCTGTATGTAATGGTTGGGCTTTGGGGTTAGGGAAATTAGTAGTGCCTGATGTATTCTTGGATGCAGATTTAATTGTTGCTCTAGCTAGGAGTTATGACCCTATTTCCAAGACTATTAGGAAAGAGGACCAGTCAACTTTGGTTACTCTTGATAGGGGCTCATTCAGGAAGGCTTTTAATGTCTATACATCCTCCTCTACTAAGATTGACCTGAGAAAAGAGAGGGAGAGGTACAAGAATAACATAGGAGCAGTAAAAGACCAGATGATGAAGCATATCCCAAAGAAAGATAAGTATATAGTTCCCCTCCCTACTCACATGAATGCCCCTTATCAATTTAAATCCCTCCAGCATTATATGAGGTAGACTTGTTATACATTGTGTAGGGTTTTGGGAATTGATGGGGATGCAGATTTTTTACCATCTGATCTTTTGATGATTATCCTAGACATCCAGAATTCCTTGGTTAATATTGACTATGATTACATTCAATATATCATTGATAGAATGCATGAGGGTTTGATTTCTGTCAAGGATAGTAAGAGCCCAATTAAGTTCATGCACTATTCTTTGCTAATGAACTTAATTTTGTTTTTCAACATTAATAGTTTTGATTCAAACATGCTGAAGCCAAGGTTCAACTTTGAAGGCTAGTATAATCCAGTGCAATTATGGGTGAGGAAGTGGAATTCTACTTCCAATGAAGGGGATTTTTGAATCTTTCAGAATTTCATTGTTTATCCTATTTTAAGGATGTTAGGTATCAATACTACAAGGATATCCCCAAGGGTCCTTAGGCTCCTATGACCAGTGCAGTTTGTGGACAAATGGGAGGGAGATCATAATTGGGGTGATTTTTACTTGGGGGAAAATGCTACAATTTTGAGAGTCTACGGTTGCCCCCAACCCCCACATATGTTACCAAAATTTATGCCTCCAAGAGTTGCTTGTTTGGAATTTGTGTGGCAGTTGATGTGGACAGATAGAGAACTTCTAGCCCCTCACAAGAAGGGTACATTCACACCTAGGCAATTCAAGATAGGTGACTTCCTGGTAGGAAAGAGGGCATTTCCTCAAATTACTGCATGGTTAAATCAGTTGAAAATGGTTACTGGTGTTTGTAGACATGTAGATCTTGAGGACTTTATCAAAACTACCAGGATGCTCTATATTCCAAACATTAGTGTGATTAAGGAACATGAGGGTTTGGATGAAGAAGATGTAGTCAGAAACATTATAGATGATGATGAGGTCAAAAGGAGATGGAACGGGTACTTTGATTTGATAGACTTGTCAAAACAAGTGATGGCAGCCCAACTTCCTTTTGAGGGTTTCTTCCTTGACCTTCCCTATTTAAAAAGAATTGATAGGATGATAGAGATGCATGACACTCTATCGAATCAGTAGGAGAAATTGACTGATCAAAAGTAGCCATAGAAGGGGAAGGATTATTCATCTTCCGATCAAGAGGATTTCTCTCATGAATCACAAGAAGGGAATAGCCCAACACAAATTGAGGATGTACAGAGTGTTAAGCTTGTTGAAGACCAACCAGAAACAGGGGATACTCCAGAGCCACCTTTGAAGAAACAAAGGCTTGAGGAAGGAGAGCCTTGAAGGCAGGAAAAAAAAAAGAGAATAATTGATAGAGCATCTACTCTAGTGCCAGGTGATAGGGTTTACCATCACCAATTGAGAAAAGCAATAAGAGAAGGAAAGAAGGTGGCCACTGATGAAACAGATAAGGAACAGTCCCTATGGTTAGAAAAGGATATCAGAGAGGTCTATCAGGAGGAATTTTTGAGTGATGACCAATTTATTAAAACTGTTGAATTCAAGAGTTTCCTTATTTGGAATTAGCAACAAGAAGTGAGGAAAATTTTGCCTAAAGGTATGGAGCCAAGTGAAGAGACATTAAGAGCCTTAGCTTCTTATGATCCAAGCCTTGATCCTATAACTGTAGATGAAGCTATACAACTGGTCAAGTCAAGTGGAATGTTATTGACTCCAGGATGGGATCTGACTTCTGCATTCATCATAGATCAAATAAGAAAGCAACCACAGGGTAGCCTGTCATATGAAGTTCACATTGGTGATATGATAAGAGGAAGTGGATATGACCCTAAATCTCAAGCTGTTGCAATGTGGTCTATGGCCCCTAGGACCCAAAAGCCATCTTTGTTAAGTATAGATGATAAAATGGAAGGGAATAAGATTATATGGACTATGCAGAATACAACTGACCTTGAAGTTTCCAAGGCAGTGACTCATTGGGCCAATTTAAATGAGGCCAAGACAACTCAATTGTCTGAGAGGTATTCAAAGTTGTTTGAAAGCACAAACCTAGTGACCAAGGATAGAGACTTGAAGATGATAAAGATCAAACAATTAGAAGATGAGTTGGCAGAGGTAAGAGTCAAGCTTGATGAAGCTTCAAAGGTAGTTCCTCCTCCTTTTCAAATTGAAGCCCCTATGCAGATAGATGTGGAAGTGCTTGAGAGACCCACTGGGGACTTGGAAAAGATAAGGACAGAGGCATCTTTGGATACTATGTCAAAGATTGTGTAGTATAGGCAGGGTAAGATAAAGGACAAGATGGAATCAGTCCATAAAGATTTCAACTTATTGCACCAGACTAATGGAAAGGTGAATGAACATTTAATCACCTTGGAGCCACTTTTCAGCACATGGTCAGGAAGGAGTATATTATTTGATAAACTTGATGATTTGCAAGAATACAGGGCTGATGTTCCTAAAGTAGTAAGTGAAGTTTTTGAGAAGATTGGCTTAATAAGTGCTGCTTCAAAGTTTTTCAAAGGAAAGTCAAACCAAATAAAGGCCAAGTTGGCCATGTTTGATAAAGATTATAGAAAATATTTGCCTCCAATTTATGAGGATAGTGGAAATATGGTCAAGTTGGAAGAATGGAAGTAGTCAATGGATCAATTGGTAGTTAAACAGGATGCCTTCCTAAAGGAGGATAATGCTTTGGACCTGGATAGATGTAATAATATCATTGATAGTCTTTTCAAGATTGAAAATGATTGCATATGGTTTGTGGTTGAAGCCTTAAGTATAATGTATTCTACATGGGAGCAGTAGATCAAATCACTTCAAGAGCTACAGAGCTACAACTAGCCATCTGATGATGATGTGGCAACTTGGGAGAAGTTAATAATAAAGAAGAAGAAGAAGAAGAGTAGAATGCACTTGGCACCTAATCCAGAGTTCAAGGGAGAGCATGTCCAAACAAAGGATGATGTAGGTTATACTGTAGTGGTGGTCATCATTCATGCAACAAATGTGGCCATTGCTTTGAAATATCCTTAGACAAAGGTGCCACCTGTAAAATTGTTGGAAGTAGATATTTGTAATCTATTGTTACAAACAACTTTGTCAGTTTGTAATCTTGTTTTTAGTACAAGATCTTTTAATAGCCATCTAAATCTTGTTGCATCCTTTTGAGGATTCCAAGATGGCTGATTAGTATATGTAGCAAGTTTTTGCTCTTTTTGAAAAGGGGGGGGGAAAAAACTCTGTAAGAAAGGTTCTAAATACAAAACCTTATTTTCTTTAAATGAGAAGATACTGTATCAACGCATTTTGACAATTAATACAAAATATTGGAGCTCTGTTACTACCATTTTATTGTCTTTATATATGGAGTGTTTTAGTTTTCTTATGTATTTAGATTGCAAGGCATTTTGAATACATTATTCACCAGGTGAATATAGGGGTTAAGCTTAAATTTCTTTCAAGGAAAGAGTAAAATCTTAGGGGAGGTCTCTGGGAATTAATAATCCATGTATGAATTTGATGACAGTTGTAGAAATTAAAAGGATGGTATGTTAGGCATGTCATTTGAGTTTCAGTATTTTTGTTTTGATATATATATGTGGAGGTAGGGTTTGACTCTAATGCCCAAGTGGATAAGGCACTGGTTCTAGATCCATTTACATTTATTTGCCACCCAAAATATAAATAATTGTTTCATTTTACTTTACTAGTACAATCATAATTTGAATCATTCTGTGACAAGATCATGGATGTGTTTTGTAATGCTTTGTAGAAGCACTGAATGAGGTTAACCTTCCTTGAGTTCAACTCTAAAAAGAAAAAGGATGAATATCCTTAAACCATTATTTCATGTTGTTGATTTCATGATTTCTATCATTATATTATGTATCAGGATAATATGGGCCATACTTAGAGTTCTCTCATCTTATTAAGTTGAGTTTGGAAGCAAGGACAGAGCATTGAAGGAGCTAGTTCACAATTCAAAGCTCAATTAAACAGTGAATTGATATAGGTATACCTGCTTGAGTATTCATACTTGAAGTGAAGAAGGTTTTCTAACCTTAATACCTTAGTGTTTGCATTTTGCTAGATTATGTCCATTGGGATTATATGAGTATTTGATAATCTGTAGATTTAAGCACTAACAGAACCCTTACAAAATAAAAAAATGCATCAATATATACCATCAGTCACCTTGGAATCCCAAAAATTTTAGGATGCAACAAGCTACGGATGAATG
Source organism: Chamaecyparis obtusa (assembly GCA_027943335.1). Lineage (NCBI taxonomy): Eukaryota > Viridiplantae > Streptophyta > Pinopsida > Cupressales > Cupressaceae > Chamaecyparis > Chamaecyparis obtusa. Next base: position 565,113 of record BSBK01004395.1, on the reverse strand, counting down.
AGGCAAGGGTTAGGGTTTTACCCACCAAACCAACTAAGATCATTCAAGAATTTATTACAATTGGGGGAAAACCAAGCAACCTGGAGAAAGCAGATCCAAGAATGATCTATAATCATGGTAATTCCCTGAGAAAGTACTATAAACCATGGATTTTCCCATATTTATCAACCTATTCGGCCACCTACAACATGTCTTCAAGAAACAAAATCATGGTACAAACCCTTGCAATTAATCATCAACCTCCCTGGACCACACTGTAGCAACAGGCACCACTGGTTCCACCAAATCTAGCCGCTAAAATAATAATTTCAGTCCTTCCTGTCACAAAAAACCCATCTAAAAATTCAAATTTGAAATGCAAAGGTCAATCGAAAAGGTTTAAAATGCGACCATCAATTCCTATGTTTTCCCGATAGATCGGGCAGCCCATATTCATCATTTACAATAGCCACAGGGCCCATTGAAAAGTCTACAGCCATGTTAGCAGTCTATAACCAATAGAAAACAAGCAACTCAGCAACACGTGGTAGCAATGGACCCACTGCAAAGTATTCTCACTATAGATGAGATCAACAGTCATTGTAGTACTTTAACCCCTTTGGAGAAACTGACCCCAATAACAACTGCCAAGTCACAAACCTACCGACCAATCAAAGAAAAACAAATCAGCATTACCTGGCCAATGGTCCCATTGCATTATCCCTGGTCAGATTCAAAATTGACGGATGGCGCATGATCTCATGGAGTAGGAATATTCCTTGAGATCATGCACCCACTGTAGATTAAAAACCCTTCACTATAGGCCCCATTGATAGGATCCACATCACTAAACCCATTGCCAATGAAAAGCCACCAAGTCAGGATGATTGGGAAAACAAGGACCCACCGTGCACAAGCCGCAACATGTTGGAAGATCGGGTGGCTATTGCATGATCTCAAGGGGAAGAAATATTCCATGAAATCATGTGTCCACCATTAGATTGAAAGGGGACTAAGATGTCAGGCCCTGCTAACCATGCAAACACACAACCAAAGAAAATGAAACCGCTAGTGGAGTCACAAGATGTTAAGGGTTAAACCACCGGGAACAGGAGACCACGGGAACAGGAGACCACGCGACCACTGCAGTCACTGAATTGCCAAAATAAAATGTTAATCGCTGGAGGACTATGCAAACTGGTGACTGTCTAAGAAAGATAAAGTGCATGTGCGTTAAAAAGACTTAAGTGGCCTCAAAAAGTAACGATGAAATAGAACAAAGCCAGGGAAAAATATGGTTTTTTTATGCAACAGCTATAAATATGAAAATTGACCTAGGGTTTCAAGCTGGGGACATGGAAAATATTGCAGAGACTAGGGAAAATTAAATGCAGCCATGAAAGATTTTTTAGAGATAGACCATTTTCTGAGGATTCTTTTGCTATTACAGGAAAGTGGCCTAACATCTTCAAGGCTTGAAAAATTACTTTTGAATTGTGAGATAAATGTACTCACATCATCAACCGAGTGTACCTTAGACACTTTCTTGTCTTCTAGCAATAGACTATTCAAAATGTTTATTGACTCTACTAGGAGAGGATTCCTCATTACTTGTTTCTCATTTTCCTTCTCCATAGCTAAGACATTGAACTTAATGAGGTCATCTTCTCTTCATGAGTCCAAGTTGGATGTGTCAGGTGTCAAACTTGACAACAATTCTAAGGAGGGAGTGATGGGAGTGCTACCCATCACTTCTAGTTTTACCTTGGCTAGTTCAACATAAGTTTCATCTTTCTCTTGTTCTTTTTCTTCCATCTTATCTTCTTCTTCCTTATCTATTACATTTTCAATCAATACCTCTTCTTGCTGACTGGGAGGTGTGTTGCTACATAAAATTTCATCTTCTTGTGTGCTTACAAAAGGTTCCTCAAACTTGTCCAATTCTATGTCAGTGGCCACCATGGCTATCTCCACATTATCAATGATAATGGTGTTGTCCTTTGAGTGATTCTGACATGGGTGCAGACCTATCTAACTCTATTTGTACTTCCACTATAGGCACTAAATCCTGAGGACCTATAGATTGTTCCTTGATGGTCTCTAACCCTTTGGTAACCATTGTGGGTACATGAGCTATGGGCGTAGTAGGTGGATACATTTTTTATCCATAAATACCTTCTCAAAGGATTTCTCTGTCTCTTTTGCAATTAACTCATAATTCTTATCCATTATGTTCAGAGTTCTTGTCTTTTTTCTAAGGTGAGGCTTCTCCAGATCTAACAGCAATTTCTTCTCTTATAGCTCACATATAGGAAGGGTATCATCAAGAATGTTTTCCCTTATCTTCTAATCTTCCTTAATGGCCTATCTCTTTTGGAATTCAAGGATATTCCATACTTTGTCAAGAATCATTATTTTAAGTTCCAAGACTGATTTCTTGAACTTTAGCATGTTCTTGACCAACATACCATGAATCTTAGATTTGTCTATTTCATTATACTTGTCATAGAATTTCCCTACTTGGTCAATTCCTCCCTCATCAACTATTTTGGCACTTAGCACACTGAGACTGGGTTTGAAGCTTACTTCAGGAGGTGCTTGGGTGTTCCTTCTATTTCTTGTGACTCTCAAGGATGGATGACTAGTTCCATCCTCTTTCTTCCTCTTTGGAATTGATTTATACTCAGGAGGAGTAGTAAGGTCAATGGTTTCCTTGGGTTCATAAGAAGTATCATGTTCTTTACCCTTTTGACTATCATCTTTTTCAATTTTTATCTTCTTCATTTGGGGTCATGTGATTCTACCTTAGCTACATCTGCACTCTTTAGTTCCAAAGAAATCTTTTCATCCCTTGCTTTATCAAGGTCTAATTGAGACACACCATGTATTCTCAAGATTTTTGATGTGACTTTAGCAACCTTTCTTTTTGTTGCTACACTATTTAGCTTTGCATCTACTTCTTTTGTCTTTTCCTCATATGTTCCTCATCTAGGTTCATTAGGATCTTTGGGGGCTGATAGTAGTACCCATGTATATGCCTCAAGGACCTCTTCCTCTACCTCATATCCAAGTGGAAAAATCCACTTAGTTCTTGGTTCAATAGCTTCCATACAAGTTGTGTTTGTCTCTACCATAAAACAAATTGAATCCTTATACTTTTCCACCATGCTCTCTGGAATCTTGTACCTCATTTGCATCTTAGTTCTAAAGGTCTTCAATTCCAATGTGATATAATATCTGAATGTTCTTTCAGTGGATGCCTTGTTGGATATATGTGGCATGGTTAGAATGGACTTGTCCAAATACAAATTTGATACTCTTCCAACTATATGAAGATACATGTAAATGATTAATGACCCAAACTTGAATATCTTTGTCTTGTCACGCTTGATAGCCTTAATGTTATCAATCAACTGTGCATGAAATATCTCACACAATTTGAACTCTCCATCTTCCTTCACAAGTCTGATGGCTACTAGAATAGTGCCCATAGACATACTATTCACCCTACTGGTGTGATGAAACCTATATCCTAGTATCATAGACATCAATTTGATGTCTCCTTGTTCAATAGGCTCAATTTTCATGCCACACCTATCAGTCCTTGACTTACATGTTTGTTCAACCATCTTTTTGACATCCTTTCCCACAAGAAGGATGGTGCCTATTCTAGAAAGGCCTATCATCTCATATATCAAGTCACTAGTGATCCTTACTAGAACATCACCAATCCAAAACAAATCATCATGAATTTTTCTCGATAAAATCTTTATCCATTCTATCTCATAGAATTCCTATGCCATAGCATACTCAAAAATAGGGTGATCATTCCATATAGCATATTCATCCATGAATGTTTTTTTTGGTTTAAACATGGTATCTATGTGCACCTTTAACCTATCCAACCCAACTAGTTCTTTCTTGCAGTAGATATATGCCCTAATGTCTTCCACATGCATGATGCCCATAGGCGTGCAAGAGAAAGCTCCCTCTAAATCATCTAGGGTTGACTTAAATGGATGTTTCTTGAATACATATCTCTTCATCTCAGTGACATCATAAACAATGGGAGTGGCCATGACTTAGTTGTTAATTTCTTCCCAACTGATTTTTGAGATAATTTGATGACTTCTGGATTGGCACGATGAACTAGGGTTTCTGCAATCGACCAAATGTAGTGCAAACACTGATAGATCAATCTCCAAGTCTTCACAACAACTTCCAAGGCTCTTTCTACTCTTCAATTGCTTTGAATTCAAATACAATGAGTGATCAAACAACTTTTTGTGTACTTAAAGAGGGAATTTTTCCATTAATGCAAGTCGCGTAAACCAGGTTGTCACTTCAAGATTTCCAACTCGAGTTCTGCTAACAATCAACATGTGCACTCTTGCATGAAGTTTCCTATACACTCCAAAAGCTTAAGTCCAAAGGTGCATACTTTGAGGATGAGTATACCAGCCATGCAAGGGTCTAGAGCTAAATTAGCTCCCCCTATGACCTTGAGGGCCATTTATCTAGATGTAGAGGCTGTGTCCACTATAGATGCATACAATACATTCTCATCAACTTTGTCCTTCTTTCCTTCTGACCAAATCAAGCTCACATCCTCTGAGGCTTTCACAAACTTGACTTCACCTTCAAGATCCAATACTAGTTCTTCGGCCTTTTTAGGGATTTCCTGACCTTGCATCCTTGATCTATAGAATCTTGACATATGTCCAGCCTTGTTACAAGAGTGACAAATGACTGGAGGTCTAATATTACTTGGTGCATTGACATGAGTCACCAATTTACATGTTCTAGCTTAGTGACCATTATAGTTACATATCTGACATGTAACATTTTGGGAACTTCTTACATTTGTCTAATTCTGATTTCTCTGATCATGTTGAATCTTGTTCTTCTTACTAGTCTTACAATTCATAGCTCTATGACCGAATTTATTGCATGAATAACAGAAACCATTAAAAGTTCTTACCTTTGTACAGTTCCTTGCAATGTGTCCATGCTTGTTACATGAAAAACAAGAGTGTTTTATAGGCTTGCACTCATTCTTAGGTGGTCCACCATTGTCTTTGGTTTGATCTTCAGTCTTTTTAGTATCAGTAGAGTATTTTTATGTCTCCTTTCTTTCTCGCGTGTTGTCAATCTGATTTTGTGCTTCATTGTATCCAATATAGCTGGTGTCTCCTTTGGCTCTTCTTGCATACAACTGAGATTCTATCAAATTAGAACTGGTGTGCAATTTGTTAATGTGATTCTTTTCTTCTTTTAATTCAGACTCCAATCTTTCTTTGCAATTCCTTAGCTCCAAGATTTCCAAACTGGCTTCCCTTAATTCCTCATTGAGTTGAAGGTTCTCTTTGACTTGCTCATTGTAGACTTCCTGATTGTTGATTAGCTTATCATCAAATTCTTCAAGTAGTTCTTTCATAGATGTATTGTCTTCATTCAGTTTCTTAACCTTTGCTCCTAGATCACTGTTACAGGATTCTTTCATATCCCTTCTTAGCTTTTTGATAACTAATTGAGCATCACTACCTTTCTCTTTTAGTTCTTTAATTTCTCTTTCAGATTTGTCTAGGTCCTCAAGAGAGGCTTCAAGATTTTTCTTCAGATGTTTCATTTCTACTTTTTCCATGATCTCCTCAAGTGGTTAAAATTATTTTCTAAGGACCAGAGCTCTAATACCAATTGTTAGGAATGGGAATATTGAGAGGGAAGGGGGGGGGGTGAATCATTGTTCATTGTATTTTAAATTTTCACTTTAATCTTTATGCTGAACTTAAATGCTTAAGTACTAAATTAAACATTCACATAAACATGAAACATGAAATCAACACATGACACCAATATGGTTACAGGGAAACCCAAATAGGTAAAAACCCCAGTGGGAATTGACACCCACTAATATTCTGCACTAGTGTTTTGTGATCCTTGATAGAAGATCCTTTACCCTATTAGGAGTAGCTTTACAATGCTTTAAGGGTCAGACCCTGTTAGGATTCTTTTACAATAATCCCTATTATTAGAGTGGACTCACTGTCCTAGAGTTCACTTCTCAAATGGTGAAAGCTAGAACCTTCTGATCTCAGATACACACTATATCTACTAGCTAAACTATCACTATGACACTGCTTGTCAGATCAGTTCCTTTGATGCACTGATGCTTTGACCTCTTGCAAAGATCTAATACATCTTTTGTTGTCTTTGCATACTTTTTCTCTACTTATCACAACTCTCTATCTACTTCCATGCTGAATACAATGGGTGCATCTTATATTTATATGCTCATACAAAATAAATAATTAGGTCAGCCCTTAGACCTATTACATACAACACTTCCAAATGAATTAGCTTAAGCATGCTTACAATTATACATATAAACATGTTGGAAACCTAAATACAATGGGTGCATAGCCTTTACAACATTACATTATCACCGCAAACCAAAATACTAACTATCGGCTCCATGCTCTGTTCTCTGCTGGCACACACTAGCTATGCACTTTCAACTAATTGTAACTTTCTCATCCTTGCACATCTACTTATGTGATCATAGACTAAGCATGATTATAGTCTAACAAACTTAAATTCTAGGGTGCATACCATAATTCATCCATACACACATGCGTTGATGCTCTAAGCTACAAGAACTCTATACACTATCCAGTCTTCAACACTTAGCTGATTTTTGATCTTCTAATCAAGTGCGCTAACTCCAAATTGCTATATGATTTTGTTTCCATAATGAAAATGCTATATCAAGTTATATACCTCAGTATAGACAACTTGCCAACATCTAGATGCAAAATTGACCAACCTTATTAAAGTTAAAACATTTCAATGGTAATTTTTCTTCAAACTTACCTTTTCTTTTCATTTCTCTCCTAGAAATTAGGGCCATGATCTTCTCATCCACTTGATTATCCAATATTTGAATCTCTTCCCATTCTTCTAGATATTCTCCAAGATCTTTGTTGTTCTTTCTTACTCTACTAGATCCATCTTCAACAGACCTAGTTCTATGAATAGTTGCCTTATATTTTATCTCCACCTTAGGTAGTGCATCCTTTAGCTCTACGGTCTTAAAGGTAGTTATTTTAGCCACTACCATTTCTCTAATGAAGTATTTGTATTGTGGTATGGTCTCCTCCAAAGAAAGAACTTTGGCTTTGTAGGCAGGAGTCACAGATCTCAAAACTTTAGCTATGACTTCATCTTCTAGATATAAGTACCTCCATTATTTCTAATCCCAATCACACATTTAGATACCCTCTAAATATACATCCTTATTATTTCATCATCCTTCATTTGTATTGTCTCCATCTTTGACCTCCAAATCTATAACTTTTCTCTCTTAGTATATTCATCTCCTTCATAGAGTGCAACTAGTATTTTCTAGATCTCACTTTGTTTTGTTAGATCTCTAACCTTTATGAATTCACCATCAGACAATACATTAACCAAAGCTTCCTTTGTAATAATGTTTCATACAAAAATTTTCCTTTCTTCTTCAGTAGTAGAAAGTGTTTCAAGGTCTTCCTCCTTTATGATAGGTACATAATTCGTGGTATAATCCAATATTCTAATCCCATGCACATTAGATTATTCTTCATATTCTCCTTCCATGTGTCGAAATTTTTTTGCATCAAACTCAGGAATCTCCTTTTTGAATAAGGTCATCCTAATCTTTACCTCAAGTTGTTAGGCTTCCTGAATGAGGACCAAAAGCTCTAATACCAATTGTTAGAATAACAAAATCCTAATCAATTGAGAGGGGGGTTGAATCAATTGATTCCAATATGGAGTACTCAAATTTCAACTTCAAAACTTATCGTTAGGAGAAAAATAATGATGCAGGAGCATCCTAGGATTCTTGGCAATCCTGTATCACCCAAAAATATGTTTTTTTTGAAAGGCAGATTGGTAGTTTTGATCTTAGTTAGTGAAGTATTTTCTCGATCTTTGAGTATGGTTTCTCGATTACAGTGTTTATTGGGGTGCTTAGTAACTGAGGGTGTCAGTTACTCCTAGCACTCAGTGATAACTACATTGCTCAGTGATGCTTGGCATGGTCGGTTCACTGTGCTTGATTATTTCTTTGATGCTCAGTAATTGGTCTTACCGACTTGATTGCTTGGATGAACTGGATTTTCTGACTAGTGCATTTAATTTGGGTTGTGTTCTTTGAGTTATGGATTGATCGTTAGATGTGTGGGGACTTAGATCTAGCATTTTGCATTCTCCTATGTGGATCTGGAGGCTGACATGGATAATTTAATGTTTGTAAGGCTTGAGATTCGACCATGTTTTGCATTTAATATTTGTATACTTTGGAAGCTGAATGGGTTTTAGGTTTTAATTGTTTGTAAAGCCATCTTATGGCTGGGAATTAGTATTTAAGAGGATGTTTGGGTAGTTGTTTAGGGTAGTTGGCAATTGGATCAAAGATCTAGAGTTAGAATTGGAAGATAGAAGGATAGTAGAGTTAGTAGCTTGCGAGCTTAGGAACAAGAGGATTGCTTGGCGGCCTGTGTGCACAAGTTTAGATCTTTCTTGGAGTGCCTATTAGTGTTTTGTTTTGTTACAGACATGGACTAGCTGAGATGGTATTGGATCCTGTGTGATCTTGTAGAACTATTTCTTGCTTTGTAATTGGTCATAACCAGGAAGGCCTTACATCTTGGCACATTGCATGTAAGCAGTTGTTGATGAATAAAGATACCTATTTTCTCTCAGATCTAATGTTATTTCTTTATAATTCTATTCTGTTGTCATTTGCCTACAATTTTGGACAGTCCTTAATTGGATCCTCCATCCTTGACTGCATCAAGTTGTATAGAGCGATTTGAGCTTGAGTGTTTGGATAGATCATTGAAGGAGAGATAGTTTTCTTGGATTGAAGATGCTTCCAAGCAGAGCTCATGAGATCTCAGAGGAGGAACATGCTGGAGAATTTAGTCTTGATGATTTTAGAGCTTTGCATAAATAAGTGCAAGAACTACAACAGGAATCAAGAAAGAAGACTACATTAAAGGAAGATAGTGACGATGAATCTAAGGAAGAAGATAATTTTGAAGAAGCTATAGAAGAAGCTAGGGATCTAGAAGAAAATAGAATCTTGAAGGCTATGTCTAGAATTGGGAAAAGACCTAATATTGAAGTTTCTACTTTTTTTGGAAGCCTTACACTAGAAGAGTTGATTGATTGGATAAATGGGATAGATGAGGGCTTTGAGTATGAAGAAATAGAAGATCCGGATAGAGTTGGATTTGCAAAGACTAAATTGAAGGGTCATCCAAGTATTTTGTGGAGAGAAGTTTAGCTGGAAAGAAGTAGGAGAGGAAATGAAAAGATCACTAGATGGAACCAAATGGTTGACAAGTTGAAGAAGTAATTCATTCTGGTGGATTATGAGTTAGGTATGTTTAAGAGGATGAAAACCTTGAAGCAGACTAATAAATCAATGCAAGAGTACACTGAGGAGTTTTACAGAATCCTGATTAGGACTGGTCATTTTGAAGCTGATAAAGAGAAGGTCACTAGGTATGTTTATGGTTTGAGACCTAGTATTCAAGAAGAGTTACTATTTAGATGATAATAATAGGGGATGCTTATCAGATGACATTAAAGATTGAAGATAAGTTGAACAAGAAGTTCGAATGAAGACACAACAATAGGAATAAAGGTGGTAAGACTGGTGAAATAGTTGCTGAAAGTAATGTGGTAGAAGATCCTAAGAAGATTGATGTAGGATCTGGCAGTGGTCAAGTCACTAAGAATTTCAATACTAGATAGAGAGGAAGATAGAATAATGAGTTCTTTGGTACTTGTTATCAATGTGATGAAGTCGGTCATAGAAGTTTTCAATGTCCTAAGAGAAGAGTTACACTGACTACTGAAGAAGACATTGTGAATGTTGTAGAAAAGGGTAAGTTTCTTATCACTAGGAGGTTAGCTACATGTGTCTAGGAACCAGTACAAAGAAGAAATTTGTTCAAAACTAGATGTAAGTGCAAGGATAATATATTTAATGTCATAGTTGATGGTGGTAGTTCTAAAAACTTTGTTTTAGAAGAGATGGTTACTAAATTGAGTTTGGAGAGAAGGAAACACCCTAACCCTTATCAGGTTAGTTGGATACAAGATGTTTCTAAGGTTAGGATTGAAGAACAATGCTTGATTAATTTTTAGATTGGATCTTATCATGATGAAATATTGTGTGATGTATTCCCTATGGATGCTTGTCATATGTTGCTCAGGAGACCTTGGCAATTTGATAGAAATTTTTTGTTTGATGGTCATGCAAACACCTATGTGGATAGGCATGAAGGATCTAGGCATAAGTTGTTATCTTTACAAGAGACAGGGACTAAGGAATGTGGAGTTGTTAGGTGTTTTCCATGTGACCATGACAAACCTCAAGAGCACAGGGTTGATGAATCTATTTCTACAAATTCAAGCTTGAAAGAAAATGAGAATGATATATTTGATGAGTTTGTTGAGATTAAGAGGTAGGTGGTCTTTGTTGTAGGAATAGTACAACAAATAATAACATTGATGACATAGAGAGATGTAGATGATACCGAGTTGATTGAGGAATCTGGAGAGAATGGGATTTACCAAGGTACTGATATGATCGATAGTAGAAGGGATGGTTAGATTTGGTTGTTATTAGTTGCAGATAGGAAAGATAAGAAAAGAGGAAGGCAGGAAAACTTGCTACAGGGAGCAATGAATGAAGTGAAGACAACTTGGAATGAAGGACAAGAGGAGATATGGGTTAAGAATAGATATGGCATACCTATTCTGATTCCCTTAAGACATTCTTGATTTCCTTATGAGAAAATATTCTTTACCTAGGGTGTCTAATGCAAGAGCATCCTAGGATTCTTGGCAATCCTGTATCGCCCAAAAATATATTTGTTTTGAAAGGCAAATTGGTAGTTTTGATCATAGTTAGTGAAGTATTTTCTCAGTCTTGGAGTATGGTTGCTCGGTTATAGTGTTTACTAGGGTGCTCGGTAACTGAAGGCATTAGTTACTCTTGGCACTTGATGATAATTGTGTTTCTCAGTGATGCTTGGCATGGCCGGTTCGCTGGCACTCAGTTATTTCTCTAATGCATAGTAATCAGTCTTACCGACTTGATTGTTTTGATGAATCAGCTTGGCTGACTAGTGCATTTAATTTGGGTCACGTTCTTCAAGTTATGGATTGATCATTGGACACATGGGGACCTAGATCTAGCATGTTGCATTCTCCTATGTGGATCTGGAGGCCAACATGGATAATTTACTATTTGTAAGGCTATTTGAGAACCGACCATGTTTTGCATTTAATATTTGCATACTTTGGAAGCCAACTGGGTTTTGGTTGTAATTGTTTTTAAAGCCAACTTGTGGCTGGGAATTAGTATTTAAGAGGATGTTTGGATAGTTTTTCAGGGAAGTTGGAAGTTGGATCAAAGATCTAGAGTTAGAATTGGAAGATAGAAGGATAGCAGAGCTAGTAGCTTGTGAGCTTAGGAACAAGAGGATTCCTTGGTGGCTTGCATGCACAAGTTTAGATCTTTCTTGGAATGCCTAATAGTATTCTATTATGTTACAGATCTAGACTAGCTAAGAGGGTATTGGATCCTACACAATCTTGTAGAACTATTTCATGCCTTGTAATTGGTTGTAATCAAGAAGGCCTTATGACCTGGCACATTGCATGTAAGCAGTTGTTGATGAATAAATATACCTATTTTCTCTTAGATCTAGTGTTATTTATTTATAATTTCATTGTGTTGTGGTTTGGCTACAAGTTTGGATAGTCCTTAATTGGATCCTCCATCCTTGACTGCATCAAATACTAAACTCAAAATTAAATGCAGCAATAGTACACATACACATGAACACCAAGATTTGTCCTCAAGGAAAACCATGTTAGGGGAAAAACCCTAGTGGGGATGGTACCCACAAATATATGTACTATGAGTACATAATAACCCTATTAGGAGTTCTAACTCTATTAGGAGCTGAGTATTACAATAGTTAGGTTGTGGTTAAAGGACAGACCCTACTAGGAGCCTTTACAATGTGATCTCAATTAAGGAATCAACCATGCTAAGATTCTAGCCCTATTAGAGGCAATATCCCTATTAAAGGTGTATAATACATCAACCTGTTCAAGAGATTTGAGAGTTAAACCCACCCTCAAGTTCTCCAAACCTTATAACTTCAAAGTTAAGACAATCTTGTTCTAAAACTACTTCTAGTACTCAACCACTTCCAAGCAAGCTCCACCTTGTACCAAAGTGCACAACTACTTTTCTTCAAATAGTATTCAATGCAACCTTAATCTTGCATTTACCTCTGCATTTTGCATATGTAGGTTTTTTTTACACAATTTTCCAAGGATTTCAATCCTTAAATATAAGTTACAACAATTACATCTAAGTCAACCTTAAAAGGATAAATCCTATTTATAGAATACAAATGGACCCAAGAGAAGATGCACACGACACCTCTTACAATGTTAAAACAAAATTATCACAACAATTTATCATTTAGATTCATAAATTAAGCTTGCATATTATATTACTTTAAAAAGTGTTCCAAGTCAGCCTCCAAATAGGTCTTCATCAATACACCTGCCACATCTCATGTCACATGTATGATCATGACTCCATGTGATCACAATAAGCTCAAAAGATAGTGTCCAACATGAACCTATGTTCGCACATAATAACTCAAACAACCATGAGTTCTATCCACAAAGTTCTACAATCAAATCTATGAGAATCATAGTTTTTATCTCCTGAGAAATAGCTACGAATAAATCAGTCATAACTTTGTGTAATGAATCCATAAGCATGTGTGATCACAAATTATGACCCATGAAATCATGAAGAGTGTTCCTCTAAGTTTTTATGTGCTAATTCTTTGTACTGTGTCCATAAAATTCTCTACAACCTGCCTACAAGATTCTAAATAACCAATCAATAATATATGTTAACATCAATGAGAAACTCTACCATCAATTCAACACATAGTTATTGTAACATGTCTCCAAAATTACTAGGATACTCCCCCATAGAAATATCATCAACATTCATGCTAACAGCTATCAATTAGTTCAACAAGATTAGTGGATGATTGTCCATAGTGGATTGTAGTCCATGTTTTGGGGTTGTATCCCTTGTTGTATTTTGGTTTTTTTTTTTTTTTTTTTCTGATTTTTATTTGAGCAGCGAGCTCTAGGAAATTAGCTTGAATGCATGTGCATTCCCCTTTGTACATTTAATAGGGATATATGTGCTACTACATCATCTAGTGGGTTTGATCCCCACCATGGTTTTTCCCTTAACCTAGTTTCCTACAAAAATTCTAGTGTTATGTATTCTTGTGGTATTGGTTCAATTAATTAATGTTTATCTTTTAAACATATACATAAGGGAGTTAAGAATTGGTTAAGTTTTAGTTTTGACACAACATATTTGGATAGAACTGATTTTCCCCCGCTCCTCTCAATTGTGTATGTTTCCATGTTTATATTAGGTACAACCTTTTCTAGATACTATTTCACTTGTTATAATTATGGACACAAATCAAGTGAGTGTTGAGAAAAGATGAATAATGATGTGAACCAAGGTAATATAACCTGCTAAAAATACAACTTTGGACACATGGTGAAGTAATGGAGATTGAGGATGAATCAAGTGAACCCAAGGTATGGAAATAATTCCAGTCACATTGCTATGAATTTTAGATACAATAATGCTAATATAAATATGAGAGGAATAGTAGAGAAAAATAATGTGCATAATGATAAAGGAAAGAAAAAGGTTGATGTGGAAGAGGTTAAGAAGGAAATGAGTAAGATATGGGTTATAAAAGAATAGATTGATGCTAATGTAAAGATTGCACTAGATTCTAGTGTAAAAATATCATTAACAAAATGATTAGGTCATTGACCTAAGGGGGAGTTTTTCAAGAAAAATCTTACCTTACCCCTGAATCAGAAGGATCAATAGAAGCGCTCGGTGTAGATAGATGCAAAAATGAATCTAGATCTCAATGGAATCATTCTTGAAGGATTATGATCTATTTTGGAGAATCATAATCCTATGGTAGTCGATGTTATAAATATACCTAGATAGAAATTCAAGAAACATCCATACAAGTCTATGGAAGATGATCTAGAGGGTGTATTTTCTAGTGTTCCATATAGATTTTTTCACGTGGAAGATATTAGGTCTTACATCCACTATAATTTTGAAGGATTAGGGGAATTTTTAGTTTCTTACATCTATAAGAGTTTGTGTGTGGATGGAAAACTAAAAGATGAGTTTAAGGTTTTGTAGACAATAAAAATTTCACAAGTTATGCACTTTCATACTTTTGACGAACCTAAATGGATTGAGCTAGTACTGAGCATAATTCATGACCAATTCATGTCGCTTGATAAACCATATAAAATCAATAAGGAGCTCCTAGAAGTAGACACTGGTTTCAATGCTAGTAGAGAATTTCTAGCATTAAGGACAATTAAGAAGGATATTGTGACACAATTGAATGAATCTCAATGGGAAAAAAGGTCCATGACAGTGAATAATATCAAACAACCTAATGTCAAGTTCACTTCTATGATTTTGGGATACAAAGTTTACTATTAAAGTAGAAAAAATTTGATTTCTAGCACCATCGTCCATACTACATAAAAAATTGTTAAAGAAAATGCAGAGTATGATATCTATGTGTAATCATCTAAAAATGGTCATCTAGACTATTAGCCCCTTGCTAGAATTATTTGCTAAATCATCAATTGCTTATTCTTGATCAAATTCTGGTTCTATCATTTATTTGATTATTTTCTATGGGTTAACCATCTTATCCTAAAATCTTTATTTATTTAAAAGTAATTTCCTCCCCTTTTAATAAATAAAAAGCCCCCCACTTTTTCTCTTATCCTAAGTTGCACAAATAAAGTATTTTATAAAAAGGGAAAAAGCACTTTTTGTCTCATATGGACACAAAAGTCAACTCTTATTTTCTCATTGGAGGATACTTGTGCACATGGATTGCTCCTCTTTGATGTTCTGCCATTGATTAAATCTTTTGCCTTTTACTCTCCATGGTCCATTCCTTCTCATTTCTTATAAAAGGAGAGCTCTCTTCTTCATTCTAGATCCCCAACTTTTTATGCTAACTTTATGCTACAGGATTTCTTGGAGACTTTACAGCTTTTGAAGACTTTGGAGCCTTTTGGAGATCTTTCTACATTTAGCTTTCATTCTTTCATTCTTAGCTTAGCTTCATGTTTATGCTTTCTTAGATTAGTTTCCTTTCAAGCTCTAGCTTAGATCTCACATAGTCTAAATAGTAAGGATTGGTAATACTTCCATCTTTCATTTTTATAGCTTAGCTTGCATTTCCATTTCTAGCATAGTTGCATTGCATTTGCATTTCCATTTGATTCTTGGGGATATTGGCATTCTTTCCCTTGTCTTCATTTGAATCTCCCATTGCATGGTTTACTAGCAAGATTATTGGATTAATAGCTCTAGCTGAGAGCATTCTTAACACCCTTGCACTTTGTGCCTAGGGAGTTCTAAATCAATTTCTCAAGGTTTCCAATCCATGGATTCTCTTGAAAGCAATGATTTAGAGAAGTTCACTATTTAGTGTGTACATTTTTCGCACCCATTATGGGGCAGAACAACTCTGTTTTGTCCTTCTTTTTATGCATTTTCACACTTTTTTTCGTCGCTTTTAGCTTACTATTTTCGGCAGATTTTTATTTTTTTTCTAGAAGATTATCATACGATACTTCACTGGTGTCATGCAATAATTTGTCCTATACTGGTGTGATACTTTACCAGTTAAAGTATCACGCTCTATGAGAGATTTTTTCATACTATTCAGAACATTCTATCACTTGTAGGTATAGTGAAGTGTCACCCAGAAAGATAATATCACCCCAGTATACTGCAAAGTATCACGTGATTCTTCTAGCAATAGAAATATCACATAGACTTGGAAGTGATATATTGTTGGAAATCTCTTTCTCAGCCTAATCCAACCATGTTGGTTTCATTTTCAAATTTTTCCATTTGATCAGCTATTTTACTTGCAGATTATTTGATTTTTGATGTGCTAACCATTGTGGAGCTAACAAGTTGTGCTTGTAGGTGCTCTCATTGCTTTAAATATTTTGCCAAAAGAATGCATATCAAAGCTTCAAAGGAAAAAGGGCTACTAATTGTGTTTTGTAGGGCTTCCTAATGCCTAAAAACAACCAATTTCTTGTTTATTTACTTTTCTTTTAAGTGCGGCATATACTAGTTGTCTCATTTCTTAGGCACTTAAGATCTTGTTGTAGGAGTCTTTTGGTGGTAGGAAATTATGTTCTTCACCCTTGAGGTGAAATAGAAATCCTGACCCACTTTTAGAATTTGAAAACAAGAGGGTAATCAAACTCTTTGTTTGGTGTGTTTGGGGGAGATTCTTGAGCTAGGAGATTATGCTCTTCACCCTTGAGGTGAACCAGAAATCCTGACACTCAAAAGTCAATCCACTCTTTGTTTAGCATTAGGATCCTTTAGCGGGTCTTCTCTTGAGAAATCAAGAGGAACAACCCAAGTGGGGACAAGCTAATACCAAGCTATTCTAACCCACTATAATCTCAAGGCTATCAAGGACACAAAACCTTGGTAGACGTAGTGCTTTTCTTCACTTAATGTGAGTACTTGTAGGATTGTGACCATGAGGAAAGTATTGAGAAAGAATGCTTAAGGTACTCTTGTGGTCACAAGGTCCCAGTCCTTTTTGAGGAGCAAGAGGGGTACTATGAATGGAAGCCCTTACTAAGAACCATAGGTAGAGACCACTCTTTTTTTCTACTTAGCTTCTTGGTGCAAGGATTGATCCAAGTGAAATAACCCAGATCACCCCAAGATTACTCATCATCTGTGTTCCTTTGGTTGTGTCATTGACACCTCCATGACAAAGCCAATATCTATTGTGGGCAACCACTTTGTGTGAGGCAATGGAACATCAAGTGTGGGCCAAGTTGTTAAGTATTGAGCCTTTGTCCTTCTAGGTAGTAAGTGCTTGAACTGTTCTCATTGTTATGTACCCGTGCAAACATTCTTGAACATACAAACATCGCGATAGTTCTCATAGAATTTTCATTTTGATATCCCAATTGTTTATCTTGGCAAGGTTTCTTTTGCTCTTGCACAAGTGTTTGATGACATGTTTGATCACCTACTGTTTGAAAACTTGTCTACTTCCTGATATTATTGTGCTTGAAACCAAAAAATTGTACTTGCAACATACAACATTGACTAAATTGCTTTCAAAACTGATTTTTTTACGTTCACTGGTCAAGAGTCATATGATACTAAGATATCATTGCACACCCTTAATTAGGAGTCCTGAGTTATTCTACTATCCTATTGTTGTTGCAATTCAAAGCTGCTAAACTTGCATTTTAACCTACTGTAGGGTGTCTTTTTTTGTTCTATCTGAAGTTGGTTTGTTACCTACATGCTTAGGATTATTCTAGACTGAAACAAATGAGCTAAAACTATTGGATTTGAGCCTATCAAATGTCACGTTTGACCACTTATCAAAACATAGTTACCTATCTAGCTACTTGCTAATTGAGCATCTTGCTCACATCTAGGCTTGTGTCAATTGACTGTTGTAAGTTCTTGAGCACTTTGACCAGCCATCTCTATTGTTCTATCTTGACAAGTGATCATCATTGGCTTTTGCTTATCTCAATATCTAAGAAACTTTGTCTCATTTTATTGGTTGAACAACATTCTTTTTCATGCTCGTTACCACTCAGTCTCAATTTGAACAAGGGAGTCACCCTCTGTTCAATTATACATAGTTACCTTCTCCTAATAGATGCTCATGAGCACCTGTTAGCAATGCTAGTTCTAGTTCTGAGGATTCTAAGACCACCCAGTGGTACAAAGGAGGTTTTCTCTTTTCAAAATTTAAGTCCTCCAAAAACACAAACAGTGTCTCACTCACCTTGCCTGAACAAGAATTTTTTTGTCATTTGCAAGATCACTTTGAGCATAGAGACAACCAAAAGTGCTTAGACAAGGAACATAGTGAAAAAATAATGGATGTTGCTAGGCACATGGCTATGAGATGCATGTCTCATGAGCAACCCAAGACTAGTGGTTATGAGTATAGACCACTTTTTTATGTTCATGGAAATTATGGAAACAACATGCCACT
This sequence comes from Chamaecyparis obtusa, assembly GCA_027943335.1. Taxonomy (NCBI): domain Eukaryota; kingdom Viridiplantae; phylum Streptophyta; class Pinopsida; order Cupressales; family Cupressaceae; genus Chamaecyparis; species Chamaecyparis obtusa. The sequence goes on along the minus strand of BSBK01004395.1, from coordinate 546,880 downwards.
TAGGTCTCCTCCGAGATGAAATTTTTCTATACCTTCTTCACCTCCTAGACCACCTCCCTCTCACCATGAGGAAGAGGCCGCTAATGAAATTTATAGTGAGGATCTTATTGCATTTGAACAAGATGAAATCTCCCAACAAAAGATGCTTAAGCTTTTAGAGTGCAATGGAGACCAATACTTTCAATATATGACTTCTAGAGGATACAAGCTTCCTCCTGGCTATGATGTCAGAAAAATTGTCCAACAAAGAGTACCAATTGAATTAGAAGTCCTTAGAGAGGAACTACGTCAAAAAAATCAACATCTTACTCAAATGGAAATAGAAAGAGAACCTCCAAAGGTTTCCTTTGTGGAATCTATTTGTGCCCTTCCTTTTGATAGGAGTCTATACATGGTCCCATTTCCTAGGGATATTGAGGTTCCCAAATATGACAAATATGATGGAAATGGTGATCCCCATGACCATGTGCATCACTTTTATGCTCTTAGCATGGACTTCCTTCATGAAGACACATTTTTGTTGTGAATGTTCCCTCGAAGCTTAAGAGGACAAGCTTTAGAATGGTTTGCTAAGTTGACACCTCCTTTGAATACTTTTGATGAATTGGCTATGCGCTTTACACAACACTATTCATACAATATCCAACAACCTATCACCATGATAGACCTTGGCAGTTTAAGGAAAAATCAAGGAGAGCCATTTGCTACTTATCTACAATGTTGGAGATCATTGTATTGTAGATATTCTCGTCTGCTACCCGAAAGGGAAAAGATTGATATTTTTGTCAACACTCTTGTGCCTGAGTTGTATTATGATCTAAGAAAACAATTTTTCTCCTCTTTCAATGACATGGTTGAAAGTTCATATCAGATTGAGCATGTGGCCATTAGAAAGGGGGATATTGTTATTAATAAAGATACTAGAGGCAATGGCAAAGACAAGAACAAACCTTGGAATAGAAAAAAGTATGTTGTTAATGATGGTGTGGTGGATGTCCCTAAAGCTAAAGAGCCTACTTTCAACCTTTCTAATGCCATCTATGCAGAAAAACAACAAGAAGCTGCCAACACTCAAGATGCTCCTAAGCCTTAATATGCCGATAAGCCAAAGAAGAAATTTCGATGATGGGTCTATACCCCATTGGTTGAACCATATGATGTGATTCTGAAGACTTTGGTTGCCAATCATTATCTTACACTTCCTAAGAAAAATCATCCCTATGATCCTCCAGTTAAGCTAGATTGGTAGAGAGAGGATTATTACTACCACTATCATAGAAACAAGGGACACAAGACTGACAATTGTTTCACACTTAAAGATATTATACAAGATCTCATTGATGGAGGCATAATTCTCACAGATGGCTTAGTTAAAAATTATGATCACTAGGCTTTCAAAGATCATCTACCTGAGTATGACAAGGGGGAGTCCTCTCAACCAAATAAGAAGAATCATGATGCTAAGATCAACTACACATATACTTTTGATTCGCTTGTGATCAACATGGTAGAGCCTGTTGAGAGTGTTCTTATGATGCGACCTCAAGATGATAATAAAGTCAGTCAGGGTATGCCAAAGTTGGTCTTGCAAACACGTAGTAGTTTATCTTCCCGAAGTGAGGCACTAAATGTTGTTACTAGGGGGAAAGCTAAACTGGTCCTTAAAATTGTGCCTGATCCCAAGCCAGCCTCATCTTCCAAACCATCAGCTCCTCTAGCTTTGTCTAGCTATAATCTTGTCCATCAATTGCAACAGACACCAGCATAGATATCTATTTTTGAGTTTCTTGAGCTATCCCCTTTGCACAAGGAGATCCTTGAAAAGGCTCTACATACAACTAATGTACCTAATGACATTGACCCAGATAGGTTCCAGGCTATGATTAACCACATCTCATCACCTCATTATCTCTCCTTCTCTAAAGTAGATGACACATCTCTTAACCACCCTCACAACCTTGCCTTACACATTGAAGTTATGGTCTACCACACCCAAGTCAACCGAGTCCTAATAGACAATGGTGCTAGGTTAAATATTGTTTCTTTCAATGTCATACAACAATTGGGTTGTCAAATTTTGTTGTCGATCCTAAGCGAAAAATCACTATAAAAGCATATGATGAAGTTGAAAGATCTTCCAAAGGTCTTGTCACACTACCTATTCGAGTGGGCCTTGTCACAAAAGATAACATGTTCCAAGTGTTGGACATCCCACTTTCTTATAACATTCTTTTGGGTCATCCTTGGATCCATGACATGCAAGCTATTCCTTCTACATACCATCAGTGTGTCAAATTCCCACATAATAGAGCTGAAATTGTGATTCCCAGGGATTATTCTATTGCTATCAATACTCTTGTTGCTGCTAAAACATTTGTTCCTCACAAAAAACCCTCTAATGATCCTACTGCATCCCTGGTTGCCACCAAGAAAACTTTTAAGATGATGAGCCTCAGTATGGGTGAATACATGCTGGATTCCCTTGCTGCTATGCCTACTTCTCCTAGATCATATGGGAGACCTTCTGATAAGATGAAGCCTTCTACTTCTGCTATGATAGTTTTTGGTAATTTTATTCAAGTAACTATACCCTTAGAGGTAGAAAGGGAAGAACAAGCTATTAGGGCATGGATCTATAGAGATGAAGAAGATAGTACCACTATTGCTACTCTTATTTCTCCTAAGCGCTATGGTAAAGGCTATAAATTTTTGTAGAAAAATGGGCTATCAAGTTCAAGGACCTATAAATGATAATGGACATGCCCTAGTCAAGCCTTTGAGTCATTCTAATGGTTGACCCTCTAAGATTACAATAGGTATAGGATATGGTGCTGATGATGACCTCCCTACATGTTCTAGAAATGCTCCCATGATTAGTGATTTAGACATAGAAACAGATGAGTCACCACTACACACTATGGCTCAAATGGGAGACAATCTTCCTTCTACTTCACTCCTTTGGGGAGAAGAACACATACCTAATGAGGACACAACTGAAGCTGCTACACCTAGAAGCTGACAACATAGGAATATTTTGTGGTTAATGGAAAGAGGAGATCTCACACATAATGATGTCGAAGCCTCTACTTCTAAAGGTCCTAAACCTTCTTGGTGCAAGCAACCTAGTAGAAGCATAACAATAGATTAAAATGAATATGAATGGGATACTCTCTCTGATGGATCTTCCATAGTGGATATGGAAGTGGATGTGGTTCATACTTATGGTGACCAACCCGATGTAGTTGATGAGTCTTCCATAGGGTCTGATGAGTTTAATCCATGTATTGCTTTAGTAGACCATGTTGGTCCTTCTATGACAAGTCTAGATCTTAACACTCTCAGAGCTTACCCTATAGGCTTGACCTCTCTTGTCACTAGAGATGACATCCCTCACATAAATGTTATTTGACCAATCACTTCATTTCATCTCACAAAGTTAGATCTCATAGCTTGGTCCAGCCAAGAGCAACATGTCATTGAACCTATTACTTCTTCCACCAGTGAACCAGCAACAAAAAGGACTAAATCAGAAATCAAATATCTCAATCATCAAATCAAAAGAAAAGAGCAATGGTTGGATGGTGAAAACCACATTGTGGCAGTATCTGAACCTAAAAAAAGTAAAAATAAAATTTTGCTCAAAAATGATGATTATCAAATAAAAGATGACAAGTTGATTCTCTACAAAAAGATGGTGAACTTTTTCAAGAATTATTTCACATCTGTCATATTTCAGCACATTTCTAGAGCTTAGATCAAAGCTGCTAATGCCTTGGTTACTTTAGCATCCATTTTACAATTGAGAAAGCATAAATCCCACTTCCAATTCCTGGTGGAAGAATTACGCTATCTTGCCTACAATTCCTACAATGCCACCATCATTTCCTATCTCCAAGATCATGTTATTCCTGAAAATCTAACATGTAAAATGAAGCACCATCTCATCCATCATGCCTCACACTTTACCCTTGTCTCTAGTGACTTGTATAGGAAGGGTCTAGATGGAACTCTCCTTAAGTGTCTAGAAATAGAGGAGTCAGACAAAGTGCTAGCTGAAGTCCACGATGGTATATGTGGATCACACTTTGACAACCTGGTGTTAGCTTGGAAATTGCTTAGGGCTAGCTACTATTGGTTAGGACCTTATCTTATCATTGTAGCATTTGGGTCTGAGGTCTATCAGTTATCTACGCTAGAGGAAGAAGAGCTTGCCAAGGTTATCAATGTTCTACATCTGAAGAAGTGTTATGTCTGAGGTTCTTGAGCTCTTTGTACATATTCTTATTGATCCTGAAAAAAAAAATCTAAAAAATTCATATATGATGCTGAAAAAATCCTAAAAAGCATATAATGTCCTAAAAAAATGAGCATCCTAGTGAAAACCTAGCAATAGGCGCTTTGATGTCTCACCAAAAAAAAAAAAAGAAATTCAAAAAATTCAAAAATTCAAAAAAAAATAGAAAAGTGCCTTGGTGAAAACTTGGAAACAAGGGCCTTGGTAGCAAAAATACAAAAAAATTGAAAAAAGTCCTAAAAAAATCTATCAAGTGGTGAAAACCTGGAAACAGGCACTACTTGAGACCCTTGCACCTATGTCTATCAGTCTTGCATGGCACTCATTCCCTCCACTTCTCGCTTTGCCTCTCCTAGCCTAGAATTGACTCTTGTCTTAGTCTAGGGGGCATATGTTGTTTTAAGCTTATCTTGGGTCTCTTTGTGCATTTGGGTTTCTTGGGCCACTTGATTCAAACAGTGTTTCTCAACACTCCCCAAACTATTTTTTTCAACACTACCCTAGCGTCAAGTGTTTTTCAACACTTATCAGATGTTTACCCATAGTCCAAAATGATGTGATATTTCCACTGGTAGAGGTGATACTCAAAGATTGACTCTATGACCTACACACATGCACTTAAACCACTTGCCTTGCTAAGATTTTTTGGAATTTATTTCTTTGTGTGCTGTCTATGATGATTTCTTTCATGAGTGTTCTCTCCTTAATAGTTCTTGATGATGCTGAGCTAGAAGACTGGGGCATGAGGACATGTTTTATTTGCTTTCTGCCTATGGGTATATTTTGTTGATCTTGGTTGTCATGAGAATTTATGCTTGTTCCTCTTGACTCTAGGATTTACAAGGTATTATCCTTGAATGTGTCCACAAGTGCATACTTATAGTCATCTTGACTTTCCTTGTGTCTCGATGTGAGTATAATCTTGCTATACTAAACTTAGGGAACCTCACTGCACTAGTCATCTTGACCTATATGTCTTTGATGCATAGGTGGGATTCCCACATGTCTATCTAATATAGATCATATTCAGATCCACATAGTCATACTAGTGTGTATTGTATGATCTTGTGACACTACCAATAATGCTTGATGATGATTATTAGAGTCTAATGGCTTTGTAACCTTGCAAGTAAACCACTTTTCATAGTAGCTTGCATTCTTGAGTTCATATTAGTTTAATTTTGCATCTTGCATATGGAGAGAGCTCTCCTTTCATCTTTCACAGACTTATTAGTCACACTACGGTCACCTTTCACTTCTTCCCGATCATGTCTTTTACTTCTCATCTTTCATATCACATCATTTTCTCTTCATTTTGGGATCAAAACTAAAATTTGAGTTCACCTTGATTTTCAAAATTGCATTTCTCCTTCTTCCACGTAGTTGGCTGACCTTTTGAGGCCTTATCCTTCGATCTTCACTGGGGCATCCTTTCCTTCTTCATCTCCATCTCTCTCACCCTTCTAGTCTTTCATTCATTTCATTCATCTCTCTCTCTGAGGCCTTGAGTGGGGCATATTTTCACTTCTTAATGGTTATTCTCTTATCTTTCATCTTTGATTATGATTTCTAGTGATTTGATCATGTTTCTCTTGCTTCTACATTCCCTCTACCTGATTTCACTTTTGATCTCGAGGGGGCAGACACATCATATACTATCGACTATTCTCTAGAGCATATGCTTGACCATTCCATTTTCTCTTATCGATCTATCTCTGTGCTTCACATGTTAGTTCTCATCTCGAGTTCTGATACTATCAATCTCTTTCCTAAATGTTCAGTACTATTGCTACCAGGCTGACCATGCAGGATTTTCTATCCCTGTGCACTTCATTCTTTGGAGTCAGATCTCTATCTATTGCCTTCTTGGCTAATCTATTATTTGATGTAATGTGCTCTCAGATCAATCACACATTATTCAAAGAGGGGAAAATGTAATCATCTAAAAATGGTCACCTAGACTATTAGCCCCTTGCTAGCATTATTTGCTAAATCATCAATTGCTTATTCTTGATCAAATTCTGGTTCTATCATTTATTTGATTATTTTCTATGGGTTAACCATCTTATCCTAAATTCTTTATTTATTTAAAAAGAATTTCCTCCCCTTTTAATAAATAAAAATCCCCCCACTTTTCCTCTTATCCTAAGTTGCACAAATAAAGTATTTTATAAAAAGGGAAAAAACACTTTTTGTCTCATATGGACACAAAAGTCAACTCTTATTTTCTCATTGGAGGATACTTGTGCACATGGATTGCTCCTCTTTGATGCTCCACCATTGATTAAATCTTTTTTCTCTTAATCTCCATGGTCCATTCCTTCTCATTTCTTATAAAAGGAGAGCTCTCTTCTTCATTCTAGATCCCCAACTTTTTATGCTAACTTTATGTTGTAGGATTTCTTGGAGACTTTAGATCTTTTGAAGACTTTAGAGCCTTTTGGAGATCTTTCTACATTTAGCTTTCATTCTTTCATTCTTAGCTTAGCTTCATGTTTATGCTTTCTTAGATTAGTTTCCTTTCAAGCTCTAGCTTAGATCTCACATAGTCTAAATAGTAAGGATTGGTAATACTTCCATCTTTCATTTTTATAGCTTAGCTTGCATTTCCATTTCTAGCATAGTTGCATTGCATTTGCATTTCCATTTGATTCTTGGAGATATTGGCATTTTTTCCCTTGTCTTCATTTGAATCTCCCATTGCATGGTTTACTAACAAGGTTATTGGCTTAATAGCTCTAGCTGAGAGCATTCTTAACACCCTTGCACTCCATGCCTAGGGAGCTCTAAATAGATTTCTCAAGGTTTCCAATCCATGGATTCTCTTGGAAGCAATGATTTAGAGAAGTGCACTATTTAGTGTGTACACTATGAAGAACTAATAATGTAGCTTTTAGAGAATTTGGGAAAGATAAAGGACAAGAAACAAATTTTCAAGTATGGTTCCTCGATCATTTACATTTTCTTCTATTTCATGAATTACTTTCCTCAAATCAGTAATATCACTTGGAAGAAGGATGTGCATGTTTTCATTCAGATCAGATATTTCTATCATATGTAAGATAGGAAATTTCCAAGGAGAACTATGTGGGGTTATTTCAAATATTTTTAAGAGGAGTTCAAAATAGATACAAAATTACAAGGGAGATTATAGAAAAGTATGAAGATGCTACTTGTTTCATGGTGGAGATTAATGAGTTTTTGGTAGAATAAATTGAGCCAAGGATGTCTTGGATCATGCCTATGGTATACGAAGTAGATCTTGTTCTACTTGAGGCATATATGAAAGACATACTAAACAAATAGATTAATCCTAATGAAGAAAGGTTCAATACCTATAAGAAAAAAAAGCCTAAAAGTTCACTTAGAAGTTAACAAACCTAAAAGAGATTAGAGAGTAAGAAAAGAAGTGAACCTAATGGGTGATAGGATGGGATTCACTAAGGAGAAAATGAATGAAGTTAGGAAGAGATTTGAGGAGGAAGAGAAAAAGAAGGAAGAAGTTGAGAAACCTATTAATATTGATGATGATGCATTGCCTGCCTATATACCTATCATTTCACCATCTAGACCAAGACAAACTAGGAGTTTGGTGAAGACATCAATTAATCTTGTAGAAGAGAAAAAGCATGTAGTTACCAATAAATCTAACACATCCACATTGAAGAAAAAAAAGTCCAAATCAGTAAAAATGGAGGATAAGCCTAAATCCACAAGCAAGAGAGTTAAGGAAAAGATCAAGAGGACATATAAAGGAACTAGGGATGATGAAAAAGAAGAAGCTACCAATTGTAATGATGCAATAAAGCAATTGAAGATAGAAGGGAGAAAGGCAGCCAAAAGGTTTAGTGGTCTAACACATAAGGATGATCTTGCAAGTAAGAAACCAAAGATTGATATTGGTAAGCCACACTTTATAGTCAATGATGTCTTGAAGAATAAGGCATTTCATGGCATATTTTTTTAGTTGAATATATATTACAATAGATATGATGAGAAATAAAAGAAACTATTAGAGGATGGAGTAATTTTTTATTTAAAGAAGTACAATAGAGCTTTAGTGGAGATCAAAGGTGACATTCTTGATGATCTATTTAACATCCTAGAAAAAATAAGGTTGACAGTACTAGAAGAGGACAAGAGGATTAGAGAGATGGCATAGGTAAGGCTCTATCTAGTAATTACAACAAATGAAATGAAATATATTCTTGAAGAATCCAAGAAGTATTTGATGAGTAAAAAAGGGTAAACATGCTTATGATCAGAAAAATAGAAGTAATTGAGGAGACAAAAGAAATAATGGAAAAAATATTATTGAGAAATTGGTATTGATGCTACACCAAAGGATGAAAGGATGTAAAGTATGAGATTGATGAGCATTAATAGTTATGCAAGTAGAGGCATCTACAAAAAGCATTTGAACAAAAATGACAAAGCGAGGTCCAAAACCATGAGCTTTTAACATAGCTAGAATAAAAGGCCGCTTGATGAAATCATATGCTTTAGCAAAGTCAATTTTAAGAAAAATAGCACTCTGATTAGATTGACAGGCCCATTCCATGCCCTCCCAGACAACTAAATATTATCCAGTATGAATCTGGATTATATGAAACTAGTCTACCTAGGTCACACAATTTGAGGAAGAAGATGGTGAATTAATTTTATAAGATACATTGAGCAAGTTAATTGGGTGCAAATTGTAGATGTCTTCTGGGTCACCAAAATTAGATATGAACTTTATATTTCCTTTATTTATTTTTGTGCCTAGTTAGCCATCTTGAAATGCTTCAAGATAAACATGATGTAGGTTCAAACCCACACAATCCCAAAGAAATTTGTAAAACTCACAAGGGAAGCCATCACAACTAGGGGATTTGTCATCTGCCATGGACAAAGAAGTCTCCTTAAGGTCTTGTAGAGACAAATTTTGATCATTGAATGCCCTTTGAGAGTTTGACAGAAAATTGGAAACTACTGCAAGACAATCGTCGAGGGCTTGTCAATTGCAACTTGTAGGAGCTTGAGCAACAAAATTTTTTTTGTAATGAATAATAAAGGCCTATACAATGTCTAAAATTTTAGTGAGAACTAAATTATCTTCTCTAATCCTTTTAATACCTAGAGAGGAATTTCAAGGGTGTAGATAGGAGAAAAAATCCTTGCTAGCACAATCTCCCACTTTCAACCAGTGCATACATGCTTTATCCTAAGAACCCCTAGTTGTATAGTTGTTTGCAACCTACTTGTGATTTCAAAAGTCTTATCACTTTTAGCTATAATTTAGTTGAAAAAGGGTGACCTTCCAAACTCTTAGTTTTTGCATGCAATTCCTTGGTAGTCTGAGCATAAGACCACTAATGAAATTGGGCTAGTTGTCTCCCACAAAATAGAGGAATTTAGTTGTTCTATGAATTGCATCATTCAACCACAAAATCTAACCTGGAGGTTGAGTGGGTCTAGTTTACAAATTCCAAATCTATTGAATGTGGGCCAAAGTACATGGATGACTCAAAAGTGACGTGTTGAGGAAAAATTGAGACTTAAAGGAACGTGGCAAAGAAGCACACCATTCAATAGAAAATTTAATGGGAAATTTGTCTAGAAAAGTGACATAAAATAGAGGAAAAATTGGAAAAGGTTCATTTGTCCCAAAAAATAAAAATGATTGAGAGGAGATCATGTCATGATCAAGGTGTTTAAATAATATGTTAGAACTAGCCTAAAAATTACTCCAAGTATGCCAAACTGTATGTGGAAAGTGGTGGCTAGTATTGGGATTAAAAAGGTCTAATTTATTGCGCATGTACATCTAATCTTTGCCTTCACCAGTTGTCCATTGAAATGGTGAAATGTCATCCTTGTTAGAAGCCACCTTAACTATATTGAAGTCTCTACACAAAACCCAAGTGGTTAGAGATAGTGAGTCAGTTATCCATTGGAAAAGGTACGCTCTTTCCTCTGCATCACTGGGAGCATAAATATTAATAATTCTAAAAATATGATTGTCAATTTGCATGAGAACTCAAACTAATCTGTGCATGGGGTCCTCACCATGATTAAAAATTGCATCTTTCCACTATGGTGCAAGAAGGGTAACAACCCCTCCTTGACCAACTTCATGGTTAGAAGAAAAAACTAGATTGTGTGGCAAAATTTCATAGCATGCTATTGCGAGCAAAAAACTAGCTATCTTTCCCTCTTGAACGCACAAAACATGTGAGTGAGAAAACTAACAATGAATGTCTCACATGAAATATTTACATGAGAGAAAATTCATTATAAGGTATCATTCATGTCATCCTCGTCCCCAAGAGAGAAGAACCTATTTTGCAAAAACTCAGAAATCTAAATGAAAAACATGATAAATGTCCCTCGAGATCACTTGTCTTTTCTTGGACCCTTCATCTTCAATGCCATCCCTCCCAAGAGGGTTGCCAGAATGATGTAAGGAAGTCAAAACATGAGAACCCAAAGAAGTTGGTTGTGGAGTGTCAACAACAAAAGCATTTTTAACTATGGGAGAATCAGTGGGTGGTAATGGTTTCCCCTAAGAAGAAGGGTTTGAAATCCCCACAAGGGGGAAATACTCTGGGAAGGATTGGATGGCACATAATCCTTAGGTGGCAAAGCCGTGGAAGGTGAATCTATTAGGAATAGTCCCAAGAGATAACTAAGAGTGGGGGGGGTGATGAATAAGTTATCTACAAGTTTCAATTCTTTCTCCAATTAAGTATACTTAAACATAAAGCATAAGCACAATGAAAGAACACATGAACACAACACCAATATTTTGGTTATGGGGAAACCCAAATAGGTGAAAACTCTGATGGGACTTGATACCCACTAATATTTTGTACTAGAGTATAATGATCATTGTTAGAAGATCCTTAACCATGTTAGGAGTAGCTTTACAATATATTAAGTATAGTAGACTTGGTCAAGGGTTGGACCCTGTTAGGAGTATTTTACAATTGTCCCTGTTAGGGGAGAGGATGCAATATTTGAGAGCTCACTTCTCAAAGGGGTGAAAGCTACAACCTTCTAAATAACAGATACACAATATATCTAGATCTTGGTGAACTACGCTTTGACCTACTATCTGGATCAGTTCCAATGAATAGCATGAGTACTTTACTTGGTCATGTTAGCTCTTTTCCATGTAGAATCACCAATATAGCTATTAAGCTTGACTCTCAAGTTCCCAATTCCAGATTCTTATGGGGAAAGGGCTAATTGATAAGAACCAAGTCCTTCTTCTACTTCGGGCTCCACAGACCCAGGCGGGTGTACCTATCTTCAGACTCACTACTTCACAATGAAATCCTATATTGGATCAAAGGTTCTAGCAATGATTTACTAATGCCTCTTGCTGCAATTGATGCAGAGCTTAGAAAGCCAATCCATGATATTAACAGAAGTAAACACTCTTTGTATAAAAATGACAAGTGTGATAAGGATAAACTCCTTCTTTTCAAGCTTTGAACTCAAGAAGGTTAACCCATGTCAGGTCTACTTCTTGAAAGGATCACAACATTAGTTTATATCCTTGATACAAACATTATCTTCTTATTCATTCAAACATACATGAAAGTAAATAATCATTTAAGTTTTGTTGATGATAAGATCCCTGCAAATTGAGGATAGACCAGTGCCTTATCCTAGGGTATAGAGTCAAACGGTGAAATATACATTTACAAAAACCTTCTAAATGAAACACAAACAAATCCCAAATGAAATGCCTTACAATTCATCCTCTCTTAAACACATTTGATCATCAAATTTTTGCCAAACTCCTAAGCTCTCATAAATTAACCTAAATACATTACCCTTTCCTTGAAAGGAACTAGAGATTAAAATCACAGATACCTTGTAAATGGTATATCAAAACTACCTTACAGATTCAATACACAAAAGCCATAGAATTCAAACAAGAAGACAACTGAAATCATGAAAGGGAATTCTTATTATATTCTAGTAAAATTTCACTGCATCAATACATTTCAAAATCTAACAAAATATTTTAAGATTTCAACAATGGAGCCAAGCCTCCCTCTACAGTATATTTTCCAACCCCCTCTCAAAAGAGTAAAAACTTACTATATATAACATAGCCATCTTGGAATCCTCAAAAGGATGCAACAAGCTTTGGATGGCTAGAAAAGATCCTATACTAGAGACAAGATTACAAACTGACAAATAGATTGTAACAACACATTACAAAAATCTTTTCTCAACAATTCCGCAGGTGGCATCTTTGTCTAAAGATATTTCAGAGCAGTTGCTGAATTCGCTGCATGAATGATGACCACCATTCTGACTAACTTACATCATCCTTTGTTTGAAACTTGCTCTCCCTCAATTTTTGGATTAGGTGCCATCTGCAACTCTATTCTTCCTCTTCCTCTATAAGTTGGACAACTGGCCTCTTTTTCTTCTTTATTGTTAGCTTCTCCCAAGCCGCTACTTCATCATCCGATGGCTAGTTGTAAGTTTGCAATTCTTGTAACAAGCTGACTTTCTTGTCCCACATGGAGTCAGTTATATTTTTGGCTTCTGCTACAAAGTGTATGCAATCATTTTCAATTTTAAAAAGACTGTCAAAGATGCTATTACACCTCTCAAAATCCAAAGTATTGTCATTATTAAGGAAAGCATCTTGTGTAATCACCAACTGATCCATTGACAGTTTCCATTCCTCCAACTTGATCAAGTTTCCATTGTCATCACATACCGCAGGCAAATACTTGCTATAATGTTTATCAAACATAAACAACTTAACCCTCACCTGGTTGGACTTACCTTTAAAAAACTTTGAAACGACATTGATTAAGCCAATCTTCTCAAAAACTTATCTAACAACTATAGGAATATCAGGCTTATGCTCCTGTAGGCTATCAAGTTTATCAAACAACAAACTTCTTCCAGACCAAACACTATGAAGTGGCTCCAAAGCAGCCAATGATTCATTTATGTTTCCATTGGTCTGGTGTAATTGGCTGACTGATTGATAAACTGTATCCATTTTCTCTATTATCTTATCTCACTTGTATTGCACAATCTTTGACATGGTGTCCAAAGATGCCTCTATCCTTATCTTATCTAAATCTTCAGTAGGTCCCTCAAGTACTTCTTCATCAATTTGAATTGGGACCTCAATCTGCACAGGGGGAACAACAACTACCTTCGAAGCTTCTTCCAGCTTAACGTTTATCTCTGCCAATTCATCTTCTAGCTGCTTGATCTTCATCAATTTTAAATCTCTATCCTTGGCCACTAGGTTTGCACTTTCAAACAACTTCGAGTACCTTTCAGATAATTGAACTGTTTTTGCCTCATTCAGGTTAGCCCAATGAGTCACTCCCTTAGAAACTTCAAGGTCAGTTGTATTTTGTACAATCCAAATAATCTGATTCCCTGCCATTTTATCCTCTATACTCAATAGGGATGGCTTTTGAGTCCTAGGGACCATGGACCACATTGCAACAGCTTGAGACTTAGGGTCATAGCCACTTCCTCTTATCATATCACCAATGTGAATCTCATATGACAGGCTGCCCTGTGGTTGCTTTCTTATTTGATCTATGATGAAAGCAGAAGTCAAATCCCATCTTGGAGTCAATAGCATTCCACTTGACTTGACCAGTTGTCTAGCTTCATCTGTAGTTATGGGATCAAGGTGAGGATCGTAAGAATTTAAGGCTCTCAATGTCTCTTCACTTGGCTCCATACCTTTAGGCAGAAGTTTCCTCACTTCTTGTTGCTTATTCCAAACAAGGAAACTCTTGAATTCATCAATTTTAATAAACTGGTCATCACTCAAAAATTCCTCTTGATAGACCTCTCTGATATCCCTTTCTGACCATAGGGACTGTTCCTTATCTACTTCATTAGTGGCCACCTTCTTTCCTTCTCTTATTGCTTTTCTCAATTGGTGATGGTAAACCCTATCACCTGGCACTAGAGCAGACGCTCTATCAATTGTTCTCTTTTGTTTTTCCTACCTTGAAGGCTCTCCTACCTCAAGCCTCTATTTCTTCAAGGGTGGCTCTGGAGTATCCCCTGTTTCTGGTTGGTCTTCAACAAGCCTAACACTTTGTATATCTTCCATTTGTGGTAGGTTGTTCCCTTCCTGTGACTCATCAAAGAACTCCTCTTGATCGGAAGATGAATATTCTTTCTTTTTCTTTGGTTGACTCTGGTCAATCAACTTCTCCAACTGATTTGATAGAGAGTTATGCATCTCTATCATCTTGTCAATTCTTTCTAAATAGGGAAGGTCAGGGATGAAACCCTCAAAAGGAAGCTGGGCTTCCATCACTTGTTTTGAAAAGTCTATAAAATCAAAGTACCTTTTCCATCTCCTTTTGACCTCATCATCATCAATGATATTTCTGACTACATCTTCCTCGTCCAAGCCTTCATGTTCTTTGTTCACACCAATGTTTGGAATGTAGAGCATCCTAGCAGTTTTGATAAAGCCCTCAGGATCTACATGTCTACAAGCACCAGTAGACATTTTGAACTAATTTAACCATGCATTAATTTGAGGAAATGCCCTCTTTCCTACCAGGAAGTCACCTACCTTGAATTGCCTAGGTGTGAATGTACCCTTCTTGTGAGGGGCTAGAAGTTCTTTGTTTGTCCACATCAATTGCCACACAAATTCCAAACAAGCAACCCTTGGAGGCACACATTTTGGTAATAGATGAGGGGGTTGGGGGCAACCGTAGACTCTCAAAATTGTAGCATTCTCCCCCAAGAAAAAATCACCCCAATTGTGATCTCCCTCCCATTTGTTCACAAACTGCACTAGTTGTAGGAGCCTAAGGACCCTTGGGGATATCCTTGTAGTGTTGACACCTAACATCCTTATGAGAGGTTACACAATGAAATTCTAAAAGATACAAAAATTCCCCTCATTGGAAGTAGAATTCCACTTCCTCACCCATAATTGCACTGGATTATACTGGCCTTCAAAGTTGAACCTTGGCTTCAGCATGTTCGAATCAAAACTATTAATATTAAAAAACAAAATTAAGTGAATTAGCAAAGAATAATGCATGAACTTAATTGGGCTCTTACTATCCTTGATAGAAATCAAACCCTCATGCATTATATCAATGATATACTGGATGTAATCATAGTCAGTATTAACCAGATAATTTTGGATGTCTAGGATAATCATCAAAAGATCAACTGGTAAAATTCTCCATCCCCATCAATTCCCAAAACCCTACACAACCCATAACAAGTTTTCTTCATGTAATGTTGAAGGGATTTCAATTGGTAAGGGGCATTCATGTGAGCAGGGAGGGGAGCTATATACTTATCCTATTTTGGGATATGCTTCGTTATTCGGTCCTTCACTATCCCTATGTTCTTCTTGTACCTCTCCTTTTCTTTGCTCTGGTTGATTTCAGTAGAAGTGGATGTATAAACATTAAAAGCCTTAATGAATGAGCCCCTATCAAGAGTAACCAAAGCTGACTGGTCCTCTTTCCTAATAGTCTTAGAAATAGGGTCGTAATGCCTAGCTAGACCAACAATATAATCTGCATCCAAGAATACATCAGGCACTACTAATTTCCCTAACCCCAAAGCCCAACCATTACATATAGGGATATGACTATCTCTATTTTTATAAAAGAAATTGAAGATAGTATAACCTGTGGTATCCGGTGTGATAGGATCTCTGCAAAACCCTAGAACATCTTTGAAAACATCATCAGGAGCTCTTTTGTTTTGACTCGAACCAGGTAACAATTTCAAAAACTTATCTGAATAATTAGGCTTACCCTTGTCTTCACCACTTTTAGCCTTTGCTTCACTGCTGGAAGATGCTGCACTTTTCTCAGGTTGACTCATCTTTGCTACAAAATTATCTTCAATCTTTGCAAAATGGATTCACTCGGCGCTCAAAAATCACTTCAGAATGACACAATTCTCTTCGAATGATTTTGGACATAGGAAACAATGAGCTTAACTTATTTATCAACGTAGATCAAGTGTGTACAACTACCACAATGGTTGCAAATCTCCTTAATTTCTCCCACATTCAATTTCGCATGTCACCAGTTTTCAAAATGGAGCTAGCTGATGTACAGATGTTGACAGATATATTTTAAAAACTTGAAAACAAGGCAAAGAGGCAAATGATTAAGATCCTGCACTTTAAACTTGTTTATGTCATGCAATCTTCCTTTGAAACTGATTGGATGGCTCATTAGTTTACTTTCCAGCTTGATACTGTACTTTATCCATGCAGGCAATGGTCCCTTGTCTTTTCTTTTATTACCTTTTCCAACTGGGCCCATTTAGCGAATCTGGGACTGAAAGCTTCTCATGATCACTGAATGCAATGTTAACCATAGCATATATTCAGAGAACTAGCGACCAAAGCCTTCGTGGGTTCTCGAAATGCAATCCTTAACTCATGATACTTTTTACGAATTAGCGAACACAGTGACACCCTTCGAGCACTTGACTGCAGTTATCATTTGGTGAACCAGTGAACAAAGCCATCTTGCATTCTCTTAATGTCCTGGCTAACTGTTAAATCTTTTGGAGATTCAGTGAACAAAGGGTTCGCACATTCGCTTAATGGATCACTTAACCACTAATTTACTTGGAGAACTAGCGAAGCCTTTACTCTCTGAATCGTTGAATCTCTCTTAACCATCACCTTTACTCTAAGATTCTGAATGAACCATTGATCTTGTTGATGATCTATGGCTATCACCAGTTCGCTGAAATATTTTATCCTTGGTCATTTGATTATGAGATTCAGTGAACAAAGGGTTCGCTAAATCACCAGATCATATTAAACATTGATTATTTCAATCCGCAATTAAGCGACTGAAGACTCAAAACTTAGCCAATCCTTTTATTCAGACATTTGCCAAATGATTATGCCCTTTACCTTTTCCTTTCAGAGAACCTATGATGACATGAATCACTGAATCGCTAAATCATTTAGCTTCTTACTAATTTATTCCGAGAACAAGCGAACATTTGAAACAACCCGTTCGCCAAATTCTTCATACCAAACTGTCGGGGTCGCCAAACTTAGAAGTCTTTACACAATCACTCATTCACCAAATGAAACATGTGGGACCCAATAATATCTAAGATTAAACCACAACTGTCAATCCTGACAATGATCTACGGTATTCACCAAGTCACTGAAATATTTTGCCCTTAATCGCTAGATTCAGAGAATGAGCGATAACCGTGGTCACCAAGTCGCTGAGTGTAAGCAAAGAACTGCCAAGGAATACACAAATTGGAGATAATGCATTAATCAAATCACCAGATGTTTTCTAATAACCGCCAGATATTTGGAGACTACGCAAACAAAGATAACACTTAGCATTTTTAACATATTCTCCAGTTCGCTGAATGGTTGAGGTGTTAACCGGGAGACTTAGAGACCACGTGACTAAAATGATGCTTAGCATAATATTGACTTGACCACGTGACTTTGAAGAACTTATAACACCTGTACCTAGGAAAACTTCATAGACCAGAGGACTAAACCAACGTTTGGATAAAAACCTCAGAAAATTAAGAATACTCCCAACAGTGGCTCTATCTGAGGATGCTTGATTGCAAAATCATAGCAAGAACTTACAAATCTCTAGGAGGCAGACCACAAAACCTTAACCTAAAATAGGAAACAAACACACAACAGAAATAAACACACCTATACATATATACAAACCTACTGTGCATGGAAAAAGCAATTAACTGAAGAAAAATTTCAGGAATTGTCCATGCAATAGCAATTCTTGCTCTT
Organism: Chamaecyparis obtusa; assembly: GCA_027943335.1. Lineage (NCBI taxonomy): Eukaryota > Viridiplantae > Streptophyta > Pinopsida > Cupressales > Cupressaceae > Chamaecyparis > Chamaecyparis obtusa. The sequence goes on along the minus strand of BSBK01004395.1, from coordinate 528,791 downwards.
CACCTTCCAAGTTTTGCAAGAAATATGAGTCCTTACCATGGGTCTGATGAACAATATAAGGTCCCATCCACAAAGACTCAAATTTTTTGTGTTTCCCTTTATCTTCAGCCCTGGCATTCCATTGGAGAACCATATCACCAGGCTGGAATTTTCTCACAGTTGCTCTCTTATCAAAAAGATATTTCATCTTCTGCTGCAAATTCATATTTTCCTTTTTTCCTTCCCTCCTAATCTCATCTAATTCAATTAGCTGAACCATTTTGTCCTGCAGTGGATCACTGATTTCCATGTCCTCTTCTTGCATAAACTTATAGATTGCGAGGAGGTTATTTACTGGCAACCTTGACTTTGCACCATATACCATCTCAAAAGGGGACTTACCAGTAGCCCTCTTCTTAGAAATTCTATCAGCCCATAGTGCTAACTTTAATTTTACATGCCAGCTTCTCTTATTCTTGTCCAAGGTTTTCTTCAGAATCTACAAAATACTCTTGTTGTTAGATTCAGCCTGACCATTGGCTTGTGGATGATATGGGGTTGAGTAAGACAATACTATGTCCATTTCTAAGAAAAAATTAGTGATCTCCTATGACCTGAAGCTCATAGCATTGTCAACAACCAATTTAACAGGGACACCAAATCTGGTGATTATATTATTCATAAAAAATTCAATTACAATAGCACTGGTTTCCCTTTTGGTTGGAATGGCTTCAATCCATTTGGTAAAATAATCAGTAGCCACCAAAATGTGACTATGTCCCCCACTAGACTTCTCAAAGAACTCTCCAATAAAATCTATACCCCACATTGCAAAAGGAGCTTCTGCAACAACAGGGTTCAATAATAATGCACCTGAGAACTTCAATTTTTTAGAGAAGCTTTGACAAGGTTCACATTTCCTCACATAAGAATGAGTGTCTTTGAACAACACAAGCCAATAATATCCTACTCTTAAGATTTTATGAGCTGTTGATCGAGCAAAATGATGTCCTCCACACATTCTAGAGTGCATTTCCTTCAACATTTTCTCTAATTGGTGCTTATCCAAATAGAAGAGTAAAATACCATCATTTTCCTTCCAGTACAAATCATCCTAGATCAACACATATCACTGAGCTTGCAATCTCAGACTCCTTTTATTATCATTCAAGTTAGGTGGACATTTAGCATTTTTAATAAAATAAATAACATCCTTGTACCAGGGTTGCATTTCAATACTAGTAATCATATCAATGTTAGCAGCAAAATTATTTACCTGAACAAGGTCCATATTTTCCTCAGTCATTAACTTAGCAAGTCCCAATCCTCTCACCAATTTGGTAATATGAATTTCCAGGTCAAAATCTTGAATCTTGTTTATCCATTTGCACCTCTTTCCTGTGACTTCACTCTATGTTAAGATATCCTTTACTGCAGCATGAGGCACATAAGCACTAACCTTTGCGTAGACCAGATATGGTCTAAAAGCTTTGACTACCTTCACAAGTGCGTAGGCTTGCTTTTCCATTAGTTCATAATTTAATTCAGTAGACTATAATGACTTGCTGAAAAAGGCTATAGGATGCTCATACCCTTCTTGATCCTTTTGCAAAAGGATAGCTACAATAGTATGAAAAGATGCAAAAGAAAATAGAGAAAATGGTTTCAAGTAATCAGGTGATACCAAAACTAGGGCCTCCTGAATTGCTTCTTTGATTTTTACAAAAGCTTGCTGAGCTTCAAGGTTCCAATCAAACTTCACATCCTTCTTTAGGAACTTCACTATGGGCTTGACCAATTCTGCAAAGTTAGCAATAAATCTTCTTACAAAATTAATCTGTCCCAAGAATGACTGCACACCTTTTATGTTCTTTGGTGGAGGGACCTTTTTAATTGCTTCTACTCTTTCAAGATCAATCCTAACTCCTTCTTTTGACACTATCTGTCCAAGTAACTTCCCCTCTGTCACAGCAAACTGACACTTTTTGGGATTCAAGGACATACCAAATTCTAAGGCCTTAAGAATGACCTTTTCCAAATGGGAACAATGATCCTCAACTTTCTTGGAATAAGCAGTGAGATCATCTTGATAAACAACCATTAAAACTTTTATCAACTCCTCAAATGCAACATCCATGGCTCTCTAAAATGTTGCTCCAGCATTTTTCAGACCAAAAGGCATGCAAACATATACATATGTTCCCCATGGGGTTGTAAAGGTTGTCTTAAATTGTTCTGATTCTTTGACTAGCACTTGATTATACCCAGAGAAACCATCCATCATTGACAAGAGTTCACATCTAGTCACCCTATGCAGCATAGCCTCCATATTTGGCAATCCATAGTTATCCTTAAGTGAAGCCACATTCAAGTTCCTGAAATCAACACAGAGCCTAATATCACCATTCTTTTTCCTTACTTGCACAAGATTCCAAACCCAAGTTGAGTGCCTAATTGGTTCAATAATACTAGCATCTCTCAGTTTTGTTAACTCAACTTGCATCTTGGTAGCCAATAAAGGGTTAATGGGTCTCTGCTTCTATCTAAAAGGCATGGTTTCCTCTTTTAGAGGAATTTCATGCTGAAACAAGTCAGCCCTATAATCTTTGAGGTCATCGTAGGACCAAGCAAATACATGCTTGTATTTTTTCAAAAGTCTAATCAAGTTTCCTCTGATCTCTTTGCTCAGTTTCTTGCCAATGTATACCATTTGTGGGGAGTTTTCTGAACCCAAGTTTATTTCCTCTAAGTCCTCCATTTTAGTGCTACACTTCTAAGACAAAAAACCATCATTTATTTTGAACATTCCTTCCAATTCTACTAACCCTTTAGGTATGTGGTTGGATGACAATTGCACTATCTCATTCCCCATGATGCATTCCTTTCCCTCAACACACCGTTGTATCTCATTGAGATCTATTTTCTGACCATCATATTGATCAAGGCCTTGAAGGAACCTAAGGATATCTAAGTCATCCTCAAAAACTTGCCAATTATATACATTATCAGGCACTGCAGGCCTAGATTTGACCTCTAACATAGACACACCAGTGAGGGTTATATCTTCACTTTTAAGGGAAACATTTGCAAGAAAATCTACCATGATATTATTGGATCATTCTACCCAAAGCAGATTGAAAGCATCAAAAAACTCTAGTCTATCCCAAACAGCATGTTTATACAGTTTCAACTTTTCATCTTTAGAAGCATACTGAGATCTCACTTGGGCTATAATCAACTGGGAATCACCATGAACTTTTGAAGATTTAATACCATGTTTTATGGCCACATCTAACCCCAGTATCAGAGCCTCATACTCGACAGTGTTATTTGTACACTCAAAAGTTAACAAGAAAGAGTATTTAAATGTAATACCTGATGGGGAAATGAATACCACACTAGCTCCTTATCCTTCCTTGGAGCATCCACCATCAAAGAACATTTGCCAAAGCCCATCTTGCTACAAAATTAACTCATCCACAATTGGATCTATATTTTTTAACTAAGGTACTATTTATTCAATCACAAAATTGCTCATGTCAATATCTACAAAACAATTTAGATCCTCCGAAGCAACCACTTCAATCATGACTGAAGAACGGGGCTCCCTGTACAAATTTACCTCAGTTCCATTTATTGGGATGGTAGCATAAGACAAATCTAGTTGCAACTTTCCACCCACTACTGTAGCCTATTGTCTTGACAATAACATGACATAGTGAGGTTTTGTATCAACACCAACCACATCCATTTTATATGTGGCTTCTGGGAATGCAGCAATTTTCACTTCAATTCCAATCAGGCTCCCTACAACAGGTACTACCCTATTGTCCATGGCATAACACCTTCCACTAGATGTATCAACTTGCAACCCTAACTCCTTCATCACTTGATAAGGCATTACAGTTGTAGCGGTGCCATAATCAATCATACAATTTTTCAGCAAAAAATTATTTACAAGAAAAGTAACATAGAAAGGATTGATAGAAGAGGGTTCTTGTGTCACAATAGTCCCTACACATACATCAAAAATATCATTAATTGCAATTGGCTTGTCCAGGGATTTCCCTTCCTCTTGTAAAATAGGAGTAGTTCTCTGCTCACTTATAAGAGCCAGGGCTACTGCTTTGTGCTCTTCTATTTTCAACATTTCAAGCAAAGGGATGGAAACTTTCATTTGGGACAAGGAATGTCTCATATCAAAGGTAGGGGAGTCGGTGTAAACATTAGGATGATCCTTTGACCTACAAAATTTCTTCTTCACCTTATCAGCAATAACTTCTTGTTTCCCTTTCTTTTCAGCTTCAAATCCTTCATCTTTACTATTTACAACATTGGGCTTTGGGGAGTCCTTATCATGAGGATTAATTTTGACAAACACTGATCTAGGAACTCCCTGCTCATTATCCACCTTTCTGTTCCTCAACTTGTATGAGGATTTTTCTTGTGTAATAGCAACCACAGTTAAGCTCTTGATTTCTTCTTCACTAGGCTTTCTCCATTGTCTTTCATCTGATCTAGATTCTACCATGTGAGTCTTATAGTCATCATTATCAAACTCTTCCTGATCAGACTGAGTAAATATTTGTTGTTCATAGTTAGAGAAAATCTTCCTCTTATGATCAACATCAAGGAAAATAAATTCATCATCTGAGGACTCAAGATCCTCCATTAGTTCAATAGTAAACATGTTAATAGCAGGCTTTTCAGATTCTTCATAATCTCCTGCATATGAATCACTAGCCTCTTCTCCCAAGGCCTGGGCAACAGCACACTGGAATGGTGAGTGGGGCATATTACAGGCCACACACCAATGGGTATTCTCCACATTATGTTCTATATTCTTTTTCAATGGATCTGGTGTATCCCTTCCCTTTTGGGGTTCATTATTATCAGGAACAGGCCTCCCATCTTTCCAGTTTTTTTTTTAAGGCATATCTCTCAAATTAGGGGCTTTGTCCTACCTTTGATAAGGTGGCCTTGCATCTTGAAAATTTCTACCACCTTTATCAAACCTTTCTGGGAAATCTTTAGTGTTACCAGGTCCTTTGTCCATTCTATCCTCCTCTTTGGATAGCCTTGCAAGTTGTGGCCTGGTTTCTTTCCAAAGTCTACCTTCATCCCTTTTCTACATTTGGCCAGATGCCTTTCAGTTACTCTCAATGTTTATGGCCAACTTAAAAGCATCTCTAAGGGTACGGGGATTCTTGTCTCTCAAAAGGTAAGACATCTTACCATCCATAGAATTGAAATAAGTTGTGATGCAGACTGCATCATCTAGCCTCAATACTTGGAACAGTTTATACATAGCCTTTTGGAATCAGCTATTAAACTCTGACATGCTCTCATTGTAATGTTTCTTGATATTATTGAACTCATTGAGCATATAGCTAGAGTTCACATGTTCTGCATATTGCTCTTTAAAGCATCTGACAAATTCTTCCCAAGATGCAATACTATTCTCAGGTAACCCCCTATACCAATCCCTGGCATCCTCAATCAATGATTGAACAAAGAGCTTCATTATGACATCTTCATGTTCAATCTCATAATCATTTACCTTATCTGTAAAAAACTTTAGATGCTCTTCACAGGTAATAACATTATTCCCAGTAAATAATGGGATCTTCTTTCTGATTTCATTGGGAACAACATTAGGTTGGCCAGGAATACCATCAAAAAATAGAGGCCTATATCTATCCAAATGAACTGGTCTTCTTTGGATATTTGGTTGATTCAGAGGGGTAGTTGCAACATTTTGACAGGGTATAGTTCCCACTGTACCAGTAGCTATAATGGGAACTTGATTAGGAACTGGTCCAGGTAAAGTTTGTCCAAGGTGAAAGGCTTGAGCATTTGGAAGTGAAGTATTGGGTGGATTGAATGGAGTTGTTCCTATGATGATAGGGATAGAGGTACTAGCGGATGTGTTCATGTTAGCATGTAGCAAGGCAATCTTCCTCTTCATTTTATCAGCAGCAGCCTCCAACTCAAGTTTCTCCAGTTGAATAGCCAATTCTTCCTTTGCTTTCCTAGCCTTCTCCAAGTCTATACTTGTTTGAGAATGTACATTAGGAGGAACCACAATTTTCTTGGGCTCATTAATATTTATACCCACCAATTTTTGTTTTCCCTTATCAGGGATTTCTTTGGGAGTAGTTATAATCTCCTTGTTTCTCTGGATTTCAGAGGGATTTAATTTCCTTAAGACATGGCCTGTTCCCTCAAATTCACCTTGCTTAGGTTTATTATCCTGAGCCTTCTTTCTCAAATCTTCCATGTCACCAAATAAGTCCTTATTTAAACATTGAACATCTTGGTTTAAATCAATAACTTGGGTCTCATTTTTCTTGGTTCTTTTGAGAAGTTCCTGCCTCTCTATGAGCAAATCACAGATTTGTTGTTCCCTTGCTTTCAACCTATTGGCAATCTCAGCAAGTTGTTCATTCTCCTTTTTTCTTAAAGCAATCACCTCTTCTCTCAACTTCTCAGAATCATAGGAGGTGGTCTTAGTAGCAGAGGTTTCTTCTGGTTGTTTCAGAGTTTCTCTCACAAGGAAATAACCTACTTTTGTGACCTCTATGATTACTTCTTTCTGCATGTGCACACTTGGTGTAACCCTCTTGACATGTTTGGGATCATCAGAAGAGGATGAAGACTCATGAGGAAGTGGGACACGAGATCTTTCTCGAGAAGAGCCTTGGGAACTAGCAGTATGCTGACCTCTTCTAGACCATTGTTTCCTACTTGGTGTATGAAGCTCATCACCCATATTATCTTCGGGGTGATCATTATAATAAGACCTAGTGTATCTTGGTTGACTCATGGTATAGTAAAACAATTTTAGCAAAGTTTGCAATAATTAGCAACTGGTAGCATAGAGTTTAAAGTCACCACCCACTTTTACGCGAGAATGAAAATGTTCTATACTGGTCTACAAATGCACAATAGACAAGATTTGCACTAACCTATTGCACGCTGTTCAGAAGATTCCCTAGTAGAGTCAACAATTTGTTATCTCTTTTTCATGTAGAATCACCAATATAGCTATTAAACTTGACTCTCAAGTTCCCAATTTTGGATTCTTACGGGGAAAAGGCTAATTGATAAGGACCAAGTCCTTCTTCTACTTCGGGCTCCACAGACCCAGGCGGGTGTACCTATCTTAAGACTCACTACTTCACAATGAAATCCTATAGTGGATCAAAGGTTCTAGCAATAATTTACTAATGCCTCTTGCTGCAACTGATGCAGAGCTTAGAAAGCCAATCCATGATATTAACAGAAGTAAACACTCATTGTAGAAAAATGACAAGTGTGATAAGGATAAACTCCTTCTTTTTGAGCTTTGAACTCGGGCAGGTTAACCCATGTCAGATCCACTTCTTGAAAGGATCACAACATTAGTTTATATCTTTGATACAAACATTATCTTCTCAGTCATTCAAACATACATGAAAGTAAATAATCATTTAAGTTTTGTTGATGATGAGATCCTTGCAAATCGAAGATAGACCAGTACCTTATCCTAGGGTATGGAGTCAAACGGTGAAACATACATTTACAGAAATCTTCTAAATGAAACACAAACAAATCCCAGATGAAATGCCTTACAATTCATCCTCTCTTAAACACATTTGATCATCAAATTCTTGCCAAAATCCTAAGCTCTCAGAAATTAACCTAAAGACATTACCCTTTTCTTGAAAGGAACTAGAGATTAAAATCACAGATACATTGTAAATGGTATATCAAAACTACCTTACAGATTCAATACACAAAAGCCATAGAATTCAAACAAGAAGACAACTGAAATCATGCAAGGGAATTCTTATTATATTCCAGTAAAATTTCACTGCATCAATACATTTCAAAATCTGACAAAATATTTTAAGATTTCAACAATGGAGCCAAGCCTCCCTCTATAGTATATTTTCCACCCCCCTCTCAAAAGAGTAAAAACTTACTATATATAACATAGCCATCTTGGAATCCTTGAAAGGATGCAACAAGCTTGGGATGGCTAGAAAAGATCCTATACTAGAGACAAGATTACAAATTGACAAATAGATTCTAACAACACATTACAAAAATCTTTTCTCAACAATTCCGTAGGTGGCATCTTTGTCTAAAGATATTTCAGAGCAGTTGCTGAATTCACTGCATGAATGATGACTACCATTCCAGCTAACTTACATCATCCTTTGTTTGAAACTTGCTCTCCCTCAATTTCTAGATCAGGTGTCATCTACAGCTCTATTCTTCCTCTTCCTCTATAAGTTGGACAACTAGCCTCTTTTTCTTCTTTATTGTTAGCTTCTCCCAAGCCACTACTTCATCATCCGATGGCCAATTGTAAGTCTACAATTCTTGTAACTGTAGACTAGGATTTGAGTGTGCACCTAAACCTGTTTTGAAGGCCAAAGACAAACAAACGTCATAGCATATAATCAAATCAAATTTAATGGTAGACAAATTAAAATCAAAGCCACCTCAGTTTAAGCCTAAAACGGATGCGCCCATGCACCGTTTGATATGCTTGGATATAGATGGATGTGGGTGTGCAAACTCAAGCACTTGGAGCATGCAAATTAGGATGATTTGAGGATCAAGAAGACCCAAAATGACACAAAATAGGTATGAGGAACCTATTTTGCCTCAAAGGCCTCAAGAACACACAAATATGCAAAGCTAAAAGATGAACTAAGATTGATTAAACAAGAAATGAATCTATGTTAATCCAATTAAGCTAATTTAGATGTGATTTAAGCTTGGAAATGATCTAAAATGATGAGTTTATGCTTATGCTAGAATGAAAATGGCATTATAACTTTGCTATTGAGTTTGAGAGTTGAAAGATGATTTTCCTTAGGAAGTGAGGGTATTTATAGGAAAAGGGAAGGGCTTGGTTTAAAAGGATGAGTCAGAGTTAGGGATAAGGTTAGGGTTGAGTCAAGGACAAGTGTCCTAACAAGTGTCAAGGGAGGATTGAGTTGAAAGTTTGAGGGCATGTGCACAATTTGGTAAATGTGCCCAAGGCCAAGAGGTGGCAAGGAAGGGATAAGAAGGTCTTAAATGCATTTGAAGAGGTGGCCAAAGAGGTGTCCCTCTTTGTTGACCAAAAAGGATGACTAAGAGGAGGTTAGCATAAGTTTTGGTAAACCTTTTGCTAATGGAATGTGACAAGATTAGAAAGGGGATTAGGATTAGGATTAGGAGAAAGGGATGGGCAAGTGGCTTTTGGTAAGATTTAGATATTTATTAAAGGTAAATTTAATAAATATTAAATATCTAGGCTTAGGGTTTGAAGGGACCAGATTAGGGATTTGACCCATTTAGAGGAAGGTTTAGGACTTTCTAGAAGAGTTTAGTGCTCTTTAGAATTTTGGCCAACTTTGGGATAAAAAATAAATTAAAAATAAATTAATTTATTTTTGAAGTTTTTTGGTCAATTTATTAATTAAATAATTAATAAATTAGGGATAATGTCCAAATGACATTTTTAGGCTAGATTCCTTAATTAAAGATTTTTAATTAAGAGAGAGGGATTTAATGCCATAAAAATAAATAAATAAATTAAATAATTAATTAATTAATAAATGATGATGTCATCAAGGATTTTCAGAAAACAAAAATAATTTATTTTCTGAAGGATTTTTCGGTGTCTACATTTTGCCCCTCTTTGATGCGATGTCGCAAGTGGCATGGCGTCAAAGACAAGAAAACAAGATGCCAAGGCTAGAATCAGAAGAAGAGGGTATGACGCGCGGGGGGATTGGAAGAAAGAGGATACATGCCCCGGTGGGACAAAATCATGGAAGATGCACCTAGTGGGACAAGGAGAAAGAGGGATTACGCCCTGGGACAGAGTGTGCCTGGCGGGATGAGGAAGGAAGAGGGATTACGCCCTGGGACAGCAAGAAGACAAAGAGTGCCCTGCTGGGACGAGGAAGGAAGGGCCTAGGAAGAAAGGGGAGATAAATAACCTCACTTCTATAAGAAAAAGGTGGATGAATGCAGAGTGAGATGATAAATGCAAGATGCAAGATGTAGCTATATGCAAAGATGCAAGATTAATCTATATGATAAATGCAAGGGACCAGATAGCTCCAAGTGCAAACGGGAGTGCACAACCTAGATTTAATATAGCTATGTTAGAGACCTGCCAAGGATACTAGGATCACGAGGCCTGTCAACAACGTCATAGAGGACTGACGAGGATTGACGCTAAAAAAACACATAGGGTTGCCCCAACATCACACATGAAGCGCAGAGGCGACATGGCGGAATTGATGCTGAAGGAACCACAAACACACAACTGACTCACAGGCAGAAGTGAAAGATCAAAAGACCTTGCCCTAGATTATCCGCACACGCAGCACACCGTGATATAATGAATCGTGGTGACCCTGGTGGGATAATGAGAAGCCAAAAAGATTAACAAGATCAAAAGGACAAAACCCAAGATCAAAATGATAACTCCAAAAAGACATCCTTTGCCAAGGAGAGAGATTAGGTTTGATTGATGGTGGGAAGATTGGTCGGACAGGAGGAATGATATATCCTCAAGGACCAGGATGGAAGATTAGGTCAGACAGGAGGAACGATATATCCTCAAGGACCCATGGGTTGGTGAGAGAATAAGTGTAGTTGTTCGCTGGCAAAAGATGAAGTTCAAGGAATAATTAGGATGAGCAAGGATAAGTCGACAATTGATGTTGCTGAAGCACAAGGCCCGAGTGGTACTAAAAATTTTCTGAGGCTGGGAATGGGACAAGATATTTGATCAAATGCTGTTTCAGGATGGACAAAGGTTATGTACAACAAGGAGGAATGATATGCACAAGGGATATGTACAAAAGCTCAGGATTGGGGATAGGAAGATCACACTCGGCGGGACTCTCACTAGGACGGAGACAAGAAGGATAAATATAGGGAGGATTGCGCTGTACAAGAAAGGGATAAGGATATGGTACAAGATATGGTACAAAGCTTTGGAATAGGATATGGATTGCAGATGGGTTGGAGGAAGATGGAAGCTGAATGCTTGGAAAATAGGGGAGATGGAACTGCTGGGAGATCTATTAAGAGATTATGGATGGAGGAAGAGGACGGTAGCTGAAAGGACAACTGAATAGATAAATAGCTCAGTTTACTATGTTGGCGCCTGTTTGCCAGGTTTTCACCAACATACTTGTCCAAGGCGCTTGAATTGCCAAGTTTTCACCGTTGGACGATTATTTTCTCTTTCTCTTTTCTTTTTTTCTTTTGCTTTTTTGCTTTTTTTTGCTTTTTTTGCTTTTTTGCTTTTTTTGCTTTTTTTTGATATATACAAGATCAGGTTCAGGCATAGAACCTCTTCAGATGGATGATGTTGATAGGATCATTCAAGGGCTCACCTTCTGGTGTAGATAGCTGATAGGCACCGGAGCCGAAGGATGCGGTGACAACATAGGGGCCCAACCAAGTAGGCTCAAACTTGCCTTTCTTTTCTCTATTTTCTAGGACCTTCTGATTTTCTTTAAGGACCATATCACTGACCTGGAATTGTCTAGGATGGACCTTTTTGTTATAACTCCTTTTGAGTCAATTTTGGTATGCCACCAAATGATCATAAGCTTGTTGTCTCTTTTCATCTAGCAGATCTAGCTGTGTGAGCCGGGCCACACGATAGTCTTCATCAGTTATGTAATTCTTCATGGAGACACGCAAGGATGGGAGCTCAACCTCGATCGGTAGAATAGCTTCAGCACCATATACAAGGGAGTATGGGGTGGTACCTATGGGAGTGCGATAGGAAGTGCGGTAGGCCCAAAGGGCAGGATTGATTTGGAGGTGCCAGTCACGACCAGAATCATTGACAACCTTCTTGAGGATTTTCAAGATAGTTTTGTTGGTTGCCTCATCTTGGCCATTTCCTTGAGGGAAATATGGACTGGAGAAACGGTGATGGATGTGGAGTCTGGCACATAGATCATCCACATGCTGGTTTTCAAAAGGTGTGCCATGGTCTATGAAGATGGTAGATGGTATGCCGAAGTGAGAAATGATATGATAGAGGATGAACTTGGATATTTGGATGCCAGTAGTTAGCGTGAGTGGAATCACTTCAACCCATTTGGTAAAGTACTCTGTGGCTGTTATGATATACTTGTGTCCATCCGAAGAGAGGGGGGTGATCAAGCCAATGAGGTCGAGGCCCCAACATGAAAAAAGCCACGGTGGTGCAATAGGCTGTAGATCTTGTGCTGGTGCATGTATCAAATTGGCATGCTGTTGACATGGGAGACATTTCTTGACAAATTCACATGCATCATGTTCCATTGTTGGCCAATAATATCCAACTCTAAGCAGCTACTTTGCTAGAACCATGCCACTCATGTGGGCACCGCAAATTCTAGCGTGAACTTCTTGTAAGGCTAGGATGGCCTCATTTGAGTCTAAACATCTAGATAGGACATTGTGATACCCGCGACGATATAGGGTGTTGGCTACAAGAGTGTAGCGGGAAGCTCTGCGAATAAGGTTTTGGCGTTGGTTATTGGTGAGATGGGGAGATATGATACCATTTTTTAGATATGCATGGATGTCGTGGTACCATGGGGATTGGGGACCAACCAAGACACACACCATGTTTGCATCGGTGTTCTCATAAGCTGGCAAGTGTAGCTGCTCGACTAGAAATTCATATTGTGTTGCGTCACGTGGGATTTCCAATAAGGATCCGATGGTTGCCATTGCATCTGCTGCTTTGTTTTGAAGCCTTGGAATCTAATTGAATTGTAGATGTAGGAAATGTTCTTTCAGTTTATCCACCAGTTGCTTGTAGGGTAGCAATTTGTCATCCTTTGTCTAATACTCATCAAGGACTTGCTTGATAATGAGCTGTGAATCTCCAAAGACTTGTAGTTCTGTGATGTTCCATTGGATAGCTATTTTGAGACCTAAGATGAGTGCCTCATATTCTGCAATGTTGTTGGTACAGGGGAATCCCAACTTGAATGATTTTGGAATATAGTCACCTTGAGGTGTGACGAATAGGATTCCTGCCCCAGAGCTATGGGATGTGTTGGAACCATCAAAGTATAGGTGCCACATGGATTGTTCTTTGATCATACACAGATGTTCATCGGGGAATTCCATGATTAGTGGATAGGCATCCACCAGTGGTGCTTCTGCTAGTTGATCGGCAATGACTTGCCCTTTGATTGATTTGCGATCTACATACTGAATGTCAAATTCGCTGAGTAACATGACCCGTTTTTCCATACAGCCTGTGAGGGTTTTCCTTGATAATAGATACTTAAGAGGGTCCACCTTTGATATGAGCTTGATTGTGTGGCTAAGCATGTAATGCTTAAGTTTTTGAGTGGCAAAGACCACTGCTAGGCATGCTTTCTCCATGGGTGAATAGTTAAGCTCATAGCCCACAAGAGTGCGACTGATGTAGTAGACAGCTCATTCTCTATTTTCATCATCATGTTGTGCTAGGAGTGCCCCTAGTGCTGTAGCTGTTGTTGAGATGTAAAGGATGAGTGGGCATCCTGGAACTGGTGGTACTAGGATTGGAGCATTAGCTAGATACTCTTTGAGCTTATCAAAGCTTCCTTGACATATGGGATCCCACTTGAAGTTGGTGTTTTTGCATAAGAGATGTGAGAATGGTTGACACTTATCTGCTAGCTGAGAGATGAATCACCGAACTGATTGAAGCTTGCCCTATAGGCTTCTGAGCTGTTTGAGATTTCTTGGTGGAGGCATCTCTGTTATTGCTTTTACCTTTTTAGGATCGATCTCTATGCCTCATCTAGAGACGATGAAGCCTAGAAGCTTGCCAGATGTAACACCAAAGACACATTTCTTAGGATTAAGCTTTAAGCCATAATGATTCAGACGATCAAATACACGCTCTAGGATGTTGAGGTGCTCATCTCTTGTTTTGGATTTTGCAAGGATATCGTCCACATAGTCCTCAAGGATCTTGTGGATCATGTCATGAAAAATGGCTGTCATTGCTCTCTGATATGTGGCCCCTGCATTCTTTAGCCCAAATGGCATCATGTTGTAGTAGAAGGTACCCCATGGGGTTGTGAATGTTGTTTTATGTTGATCTGCTTCCGCTATATGAATTTGGTTGTAGCCTGAAAAGCCATCCATTAATGATAACATCTCATGACCCGCTGTGAGGTCTACAAGCATGTCTATGTTTGGCAATGGGAAGTCATCCTTAGGGCATGCCTTGTTCAAGTCCCTGAAATCAGTATAGATTCTGATGTCGCCAGAAGGCTTTGTGACTGGCACCATGTTAGAGATCCACTCTGAATAATCTATTGCTCTGATGATCTTAGCTTGGAGGAGCTTCTCAAGCTCTGCTTTGACGAGCAATGCTACCTTTGGATGCATTTTCCTTAGCTTCTGCTTCACTGGCTTGATGTTTGGATCTACTGATAGATGATGAACAACAAGGTTTGGATGAAGCCCAGGCATGTGGGCGTATGACCATGCAAAGTTGATGATGGATTCCTTGAGCAAGGCACTGAGAGCGATTTCTTCTCCTTCTGTTAGGTTGACTGCAATGTAGGTGATCCTTGGACATTCTTCTGTTCCCAAGTTGATTGGCTTGGTTTCCTCTATGATGATCGGCGACTGCTCTGGTCTATAATCTTGGATAGGGGGAAGAGGCAAGGCTTCATCTTCTAGCACCTGAATTGCCAGGTTTTCGCTAGAAGATACGCCCTTTATTTTTACTATTTTAGAATCAAAATGTGCCCCAAGGGGGTTTTCACATAAAGACTCATGATGTTCTTTTGCTATTTCATTTTTGTGACTAAAGCTTGCCTCTTCCCCAAAATATCCTTCTGGGTGAAGCTGATAGACAGAGGTTGATGTTGGATCTTGATTGCTTGCTGGACCTGATGCCCCCATGAATTCTAGGAGTGCTTGTGCACTTTGGAACTCATCGATGTGTGTGATGCTTGGTTGGTCCCAATCTATGAGGTCGGGGTTTGTGAGGGGAAGATCTATGAGGTTAATGGAGAGTTGTTGGAGAACAGAAGTCCCCAGGAGGGTGTCGTCGGCAAAGATATCATCGTAGGATCGGATGTCTTTCTCTTCGGGGATGTCTTCGATTTCCACAAGGTCATCCTGGCTATTCGAAAAGTTCACGTTGGTCATGTTAGTGCCCATAGTTGTGGTATTGGGCTCTTGTTCAGGCAGGCGAGGGATATTAAAGCCAAGTCCTCGATGTTCAAGATTTTGTGATGGTGTGATAGGAAACAAATTTTTGTCCTCTTGTGGTCCTAGACCACCACCTTGATAGTTATAGTGTTCTGTGACATTTTTGTAGGGGATTGGGTATTTCTCTTTGAAGTACTCAAGAAGTTGTGTGTCACGTGATGGGGGATCTTTGTATAACCATTTGTTAATATCTGGATCCATTTCTTTGCTGTTGATGGTACCATGAGACTCAAAAGTCATGTTTCCCATTTGCTTGAGCTTATAATGTTCCTCAATAGGCTTGTTTTGACAACTTGGGCGCCCTTGAGTATGTGGATCACGTGGAAGAGCCCCTACAAAAAATGCATCACTGAGGCTGTATTCGCCACAACCCTAGTTGTTGATCTTGACGGATGATAAGGTGGAAGAGAGGATGGTCTCTGGATCACGATGGGATCGGGATGAGCTAGCAATAGAAGTACCAATATCGGTTCTAGGACAATGAGTAGAATGAGGGAAAGATGCTTCCATCGCACGGCAGTATGCGAAGGGGTTAGGATCAGCGTGGATGGTAACCTCAGTGCCTTGATGTGGAAACTTGATGCACTGATGGTAAGCAGATGGTACAGCCTTAATGGAATGGATCCATGGGTGGCTGAGAAGAATATTAAATGGTAGGTCAAGATCAACAACGTGGCAGACAGTATCTTGCGTTGTTGGGCCTAGCTGGATAGGCAAGGTGATAGTACCTTTGGAGGTACGCTCCAAGTTGTCATATGCTTTGATAGTGATCATCTCATGTTGTATGTCGGCCTCAGTGAACCCGATCTTCTTGATGAATTTTAATGTGCACAAGTTGAGGGCTGAGCCATTATCCACCAGAACTCGTTTGATGGTGAAATCTCTGACCATGACAGCAATGCGGAGAGGGAGAGTATGGTCAGGAGCGACATCTGGTATATCAGATTCTTTGAAGGATAAGGCACATGTTGCTGATAGGTGTCCCACAAGAGTTTCAAACTAAGTTGTGTTAATGTCCGTGGGGACATGGCCTTCTTTTAGAGCTTTGTCCAGGATCTCCTGATGGTTGGGTGATGTGCGGAGCAAATCCAAGATAGATATTTGGGCTGGCATGTTCCCAAGATGCTCTATGATATTGTATTGTGCACTAGGTGCATTATGCTATGTTGCGCGTGCATTTGATGCTGGCCTAGTGTTAGACTGTGCTATGAATGCAGTAGACGTTGGCCTTGGAGGAGCAGCTAACTTCGGAGGAGCACCGGCAACAGTTATCCTACTACTGCGGGTAGTTGCAGCACATTGTCGATCCGGCCCTCTGACATGGATGGTATTGATGGTGGGCTCATCTTGGATGGGCTCAACTTGAGTTATGCATCCGACATACTTGTCATAGTTGATGTAGGCCGCTGTGTGATCTTCTTGCTTGCCTTTGCCATGATTTTGGGGCTGATTGGCGTTGGCTTGATTCTTCCCAGTATTGTGTTGAGGGAACACATTTTCATATATTTGCAAACCGGCGTTGGGTGAAGCTTGAGCTAGTGCATCGACCTAGATCTCCTTGCGATCAATGAGATCCTGGATGTAGTTCTTAAGCCGCATGCACTTCAATGTTGTGTGCCCCTTCACACGATGGTAATCACAGTATTCATGTTCTTTATACTAATCAGACTTTGGTGCGTTGTCATCCTTCTATGGGATGGGTGGATATGTGATCATATTTGCCTTGGCTAGCTGATAAAAGATCTGATCCAGAGGCTCAACCAAAGGTGTGAAAGTCCTCTTTGGATTATTCTGATTGTTGGGTTTGTTCTACCTTGGGGCAACGTTAACTGCGTTAACAGGATTGCCTTGACGTCCTGGCTGTTGTTGTTGGTATTGCTGCTGATACTGTTTCACAGGTGGTTGATGAGCTTGAGGAGGCTGCTGATAAATAGGTGCTTGATATGCGGGAGCTGGTGGTTGTTGATAGATGGGCGCTTGTGGCGGTTGGTATGTTTGAGCTGGTGTAGGACTAGCCACAATGAATTGTACATTCTTAGTGTCAGTGGCTCCATCTGCAACAACATTCTTGTTACGATTCCAGTAACGGGATTTATCATTGTTGGGTTTGTTTTTGGAATCATCCTTGAAGTGACGAATAGTGCCTTCGTCTAGGAGAGCTTTCTCGATGCCTATGCCCTTGCTCTTGATGTCTTGGTATGTTTGGAGACAGTTCATTCGCATGTGATGGGATAGCTTTGGATGCAGGTTATCAATGAAGATTTTTGTTAGATGCTTCTCTGGCGGCTGATATGATAACCTGGTTGTAAGATTCTGCCATCTTTGCAAGTATTCTGCAAGGCTTTCTCCATCTTTTTGCTTTGAGTTGCATAGGTCTAGCAAGGACAACTCATTCTCCACATTATGGGCATAGTGTGTGATGAACTTCTCAGAGAGTTCAGCAAAGGTTTTTATTGTCCCATGTGGTATTTTGTAAAACCACTCAACAGCAGTTCCTCCCAAGCTTTTGGGAAACAAGCGCAGGAGATAGTTATCACTATAAGCCACTTCTTGGCACGCCATGTAGAACTCTTTGATATGGTTTACTGGATCTCCTTTCCCCCGATACTTGTCGAACTTGGGTATCTCAAAATGCTTGGGGAAAGAGATAGTTGCTATGGACCGATTGAAGGGATATGAGCACACCTCTTCGAACTTGTATGTTTTATTCTCTATTCCACTTTGTAGCTCCTTTAGAGCATTTTTCATTGCTTCCCACTCAGCATTGAGTGGCGAGGGAACTGGGACTTCTGCTTGTGATGGAAGCTGTGGAACTGGATATGGCGCTTGCTGTGGATAAATGGGTTGGAACTGATTTTGGGGCAATGGTTGCTGGGGATATTGCTGGTGTGTCATAGGGGGATATTGATATGGAACCGCTTGATGTTGTTGGGCTGCTTGCTGTTGTTGAGCTGGCGGATGTTGTGGGACTGCTTGCTGTTGTTGAACTGGCGGTTGTTGTGGGACTGCTTGCTGATATTGGACATTTGGAACTTGTTGTTGTAACTGATGGGTGGGAACTTGTTGTTGCTGGGGGATGATACGGATTTGTTGCTGGGGCTGATAGCAAGGGACTTGCTGTTGTTGAGGAATGATGGGTGTTTGCTGAAAGGGGACATGTGGTTGCTCTGGGGGAGGCTGTTGGAATGATGCTGCTTGCGGGTATGATGGTGGTAGTTGCTGAGGTTGGTTTTGGGTTTGGCTGATATAAGCTGGGTGCATACCTGCGTTACTTAGAGGTGGAATAGATGTGGGGAAGCTAGAAGTAAAGGGTGATGGGGTAAGATAGCTGGGGAAAGTTGGCTGTTGAGGTGGTGGAACTTGCTGGAAGGTATTTGGGATTTGGGATGAATAGCTTGAAGCTGGCGGTGGTTGGGGTAGTTGCTGCTGTGCTACTTGGGCGAAGGCAGTTTGTTGACTTGCAACCATAGATGTAGGGGATTGAGATGGGATCCCCCATGCCTTCATTTCTTCTTGCGTAAGGCCCCACTGAGAGCTTGTGTTAGGGTGCACTGCAGCGGATGATGGAATGGTAGGAGCAACGGGAGCTTGGGACACGAATGATGGTTGAGATAAAAGAGCTTGTTGAGGTTGTGGTTGAAGGGATGCTTGTGAGGAGGAAAATGAAGGAAACACCCAAGAGAAAGATGAGGTTGGAATGGGAAGTGATTGCGATAACCCCAAAGAAGAAAGTATGGGTGGTTGGGGGGTGAAGGGTGACGGTGCTCCTTTGATGGTGAAAGGCGTTGCTTGACTTGCGGATGGTGGTGAAGCTTTTGGTGTAAAAGCTTGCGTGAGAGGTGGAAGCTGACTTTGGGTTAAGCGTTGGATTTGGGCTTGGGCAGCCATAGCAGATGATGAAGCAAAAGGGGTAGGAGATGGAGCAGATGGCACTGCAGCTTGTGTTGCGGGACTGGCGAGGCTTCCTTGCAAGAAAAGGGGAATGGTGGAAAGCTCTTGGGGTGTTTGCATGATAGGATCAGGGAATGATTGGACAAACAGAGAATATGCTTGTGCTAGAACTTGGATAGTATTGATGGGGATGCGTGGATAGAGAGATGGTGGGATGGAGGTACTTTCTGGCAGATAGTGGGCAAACGTGCTTTGCTGATGTTGTGGTACAAGGGCATTGGTCGCTGGTGGGCTTTCTGGAGGATTTCCAAATGCTTGGATTGCCAACGGGGATGAAGGGATGTTTGGATCTTCACATGGGTTACTGGCTTGGATCTGGGGATTGTAGGTCATCATGGCGTTGGTGAAAAGGTTGGGATTGGATGAGGTTGTTGGTGGATAAGGATTTAGTTTCTTCTTTTCTGAGATCTGGTCTCAACAGGCATGGAGATGCAAGTGCTAAATGGATGCAAGATGTTTGGCTAAAAGATGTTGATGGATGCAAAGTTGATGAACTTCTAAAGATGATGACTTCTAAGATGCAAATGCAAAGATAGGGATCAAGATGGTGATGATGGAAGCTGGATGGAACGGATATGGATCAAGACGGTGGAGGAAAGATAGGTTGTTGGTGGAAAGCTGGTGAAAGATTACTGAGTGGTCAACAAATGAGCTGTTGTTTTTCCCAAATGGAGGATCAGAGATATGATGGGGTCAACCTAAGATAGACTGATGATCTTCAGTAAACAAGTTTCTTATCAATACACTCCAATCTCTTGCTCAAGATGATGGCTATGCAAGGACAAGGTTTGATTTCTTTATGACAACACGTTGTGTCAAAAAGAGGATGATGGTCTCTGATCTTGGATAGGGGATGAAAAACAACTCAAAAGGGTAAACACTAAGTGTTGGTGGATCTCTGGATTTGGAACAAAGGATGATGGATCTACCGGAAAGATATGGAAAGCTGATGGGGGGATGCTGGTGGAAAAGGTATTTAAGGGTGAAGGGATAATGCTCTATCTAAAGGGATAATGCAAATGACAAGGATTGATTCTAGAATGCTGGTAGGAAGATGAATGCACTTTATGATGTTTTGAAATGCAACTAAGGTTTTGATGCTGATGCAAAGGGTGAAACTAGGATGAAACTAAGATGCAAGGCTGTTTGAGACAAGATTTCAAGATCTGAAGATGGAACAAGACATGAACAAGGATTTTGGCTAATTTTCTGGCTCAAGGTTGACAAAGTGATGGTTAACTTGGAAACGAAAGGTGAACTGTTTGATGCGGGTGTTATGGGCAATGTTCTCAAGTCTGGCTTGGGACTTTTCTTCGGCTTTGGTTGCTTGGATAGTGGATTGATAGGTCTTGGTGTTCTTCTTGGTAACTTTTCGCTCTTGATAGGCTTGGGATTTGGGCAACTTCGCTTTAGGATGTTTGTTCTTGCTGGGCATCACTTGGAAAAGAGGCTTCTGATTTTGAGACAAAGGTTTCCAATGGCAAAAGTTAAAGTCAAAGCAATCTCCGCAAGGGACAAAGCAACCCTGCGGGATACAAACAAAGACAACTGACTCTGACAAAGCTTTGAAAGTGTATGTTTCAACAAGTGTTTTCACGGAGTCTTTGACTGTCAAGCACTTCAAACAGATCTACCTAAGGAAGGTGACTATCAAAATCGCTTGCCCACAGCTTGGTATCCCCCAGAAGGGAATACAAATGGTGAGTAATCTTGAGGCGACCTGGTAAACCCCTTGGAATCGGTCCTTGCACAAGGATTTTGATACTTTCGGATGTAGATAGGGTAGCCTCTATTTTATCAGTTTGCTAATGATTCTGTGGTGTCTCCATACCCAGTTTTGCTGATCATCCGTGACTCACTTATGAGCCTTGCCAATAATGCTGGGGGAGAGGAATGTTTACCATCCCCAGACACGTGTTTGGCACGAACGCCCGGCGATTAGGAGATATAAGTGATTCTTTTGGTCTTCACTTATTTGTATACCGGCCGGGGGGGATACCGGTTTGAGGTCGTTCTCCGAGGAGGAAGCGCTTCTCCTTGGATAGGCCTCGCTAAAAGCAGAACAGGTGAACTTGTCCAAGTTCAAATGTTCCACGTTGCTTACTCTAACAAGGATTATGCAAGAATTGAAAAACTCCTACATGCACATCAAGCAGATTTTGTTCATTTTCCCAAATTTGATTAAGTGATGTTTGAACTTTGAAATGAAGACACTCGTGATTAGATTTTGATTTGTTCATTTCTCCAAAATGTAAATGATTTGAATGGTTGCAAGTTCTTTCCTTTTGTGCATTCAAGATTTGATTAGCGAGTTGATTTAAGAACTTTGAAAAAGCTTTGTTTTATCCCTTAGATCACTCAAGATTGAATTTGTTTGCTTGCTTTGGAATTTGAAATGAGATAGGGAATAGAGTTATTCGTTCCTTTTAGTGCATTCGAGATTTGGTTTGATTTTCAAATTGACAATGACACTTAGGACCTAAGTTCATTTCCTTAATGTCATTCAAGATTTTGTTTTGACCTTTGCTGTAATAAAAGAAATGAAAAACCAGTCCCAAGCAACTCAAGACAAAAAAAACAAAAAGCGACACTGTCCAGCTTATAGGTGATGCTGGAAAGTGCAGAAGCGACATTTCATTTTTACAGGCGACATTCTGTACCTTTATAGGCGACAGATAAATATGCAGACGCGTGATTTCTTTCGTCAAAGGCATGATTTCTTTACATGCAGGCGACAGAAAAGAATTATGGGACGGAACAGAAGTTATCGATCACGGGAAATCTCAGTTATGCAGGCGTGAAAATAGAGCTCACAGGCGTCATTTCTTTCCTCAAAGGCATGATTTCATTGCAAGAAGGCGTGACTGGATTGTATGTAGGCGACATTTCTTTTCATGAAGGCGACATTTCTTTGCTTGAAGGTGACATTTAATTGCTGTAGGCGACATTTAATTGCTTGAAGGCGACATTTCATTTGTTTCCTGCAAATACAAGCATATAAAGTATAATCTCATCAAAATGATTATAGTTTGAGTCCCACCGAGCGTGCCAAAATGTAGACTAGGATTTGAGTGTGCACCTAAACCTGTTTTGAAGGCCAAAGACAAACAAACGTCATAGCATATAATCAAATCAAATTTAATGGTAGACAAACTAAAATCAAAGCCACCTCAGTTTAAGCCTAAAATGGATGTGCCCATGCACCGTTTGATATGCTTGGATATAGATGGATGTGGGTGTGCAAACTCAAGCACTTGGAGCATGCAAATTAGGATGATTTGAGGATCAAGAAGACCCAAAATGACACAAAATAGGTATGAGGAACCTATTTTGCCTCAAAGGCCTCAAGAACACACAAATATGCAAAGCTAAAAGATGAACTAAGATTGATTAAACAAGAAATGAATCTATGTTAATCCAATTAAGCTAATTTAGATATGATTTAAGCTTGGAAATGATCTAAAATGATGAGTTTATGCTTATGCTAGAATGAAAATGGCATTATAAGTTTGCTATTGAGTTTGAGAGTTGAAAGATGATTTTCCTTAGGAAGTGAGGGTATTTATAGGAAAAGGGAAGGGCTTGGTTTAAAAGGATGAGTCAGAGTTAGGGCTAAGGTTAGGGTTGAGTCAAGGACAAGTGTCCTGACAAGTGTCAAGGGAGGATTGAGTTGAAAGTTTGAGGGCATGTGCACAATTTGGTAAATGTGCCCAAGGCCAAGAGGTGGCAAGGAAGGGATAAGAAGGTCTTAAATGCATTTGAAGAGGTGGCCAAAGAGGTGTCCCTCTTTGTTGACCAAAAAGGATGACTAAGAGGAGGTTAGCATAAGTTTTGGTAAACCTTTTGCTAATGGAATGTGACAAGATTAGAAAGGGGATTAGGATTAGGATTAGGAGAAAGGGATGGGCAAGTGGCTTTTGGTAAGATTTAGATATTTATTAAAGGTAAATTTAATAAATATTAAATATCTAGGCTTAGGGTTTGAAGGGACCAGATTAGGGATTTGACCCATTTAGAGGAAGGTTTAGGACTTTCTAGAAGAGTTTAGTGCTCTTTAGAATTTTGGCCAACTTTGGGATAAAAAATAAATTAAAAATAAATTAATTTATTTTTGAAGTTTTTTGGTCAATTTATTAATTAAATAATTAATAAATTAGGGATAATGTCCAAATGACATTTTTAGGCTAGATTCCTTAATTAAAGATTTTTAATTAAGAGAGAGGGATTTAATGACATAAAAATAAATTAGTTAATTAAATAAATAATTAATTAATAAATGATGATGTCATCAAGGATTTTCAGAAAACAAAAATAATTTATTTTCTGAAGGATTTTTCGGTGTCTACAGTAACAAGCTAACTTGCTTGTCCCACATGGAGTCAGTTATATTTTTGGCTTCTACCACAAAGCGTATGCAATTATTTTCAATTTTAAAAAGACTGTCAATGATCCTATTACACCTCTCAAAATCCAAAGTATTGTCATTATTAAGGAAAGCATCTTGTGTAATCACCAACTGATCCATTGAAAGTTTCCATTCCTCCAACTTGATCAGGTTTCCATTGTCATCACATACCGTAGGAAAATACTTGCTATAATGTTTATCAAACATAAACAACTTAACCCTCACCTAGTTGGACTTACCTTTAAAAAACATTGAAACAACATTGATTAAACCAATCTTCTCAAAAACTTCTATAACTACTCCAGGGATCTCAAGCTTATGCTCCTGTAGGCTATCAAGTTTATCAAACAACAAACTTCTTCCAGACCAAACACTATGAAGTGGCTCCAAAGCAGCCAATGATACATTTATGTTTCTGTTGGTCTGGTGTAATTGGCTAACTAATTGATAAACTGTATCCATTTTCTCTATTATCTTATCTCGCCTGTATTGCACAATCTTTGACATGGTGTCCAAAGATGCCTCTATCCTTATCTTATCTAAATCTTCAGTAGGTCCCTTAGGTACTTCTTCATCAATTTGAATTAGGACCTCAATCTGCACAGGGGGAACAATAACTACCTTCGAAGCTTCTTCCAGCTTAACGTTTATCTCTACCAATTCATCTTCTAGCTGCTTGATCTTCATAAATTTTAAATCTCTATCCTTGGCCACCAGGTTTGCACTTTCAAACAACTTCAAGTACCTTTCAGATAATTGAACTATTTTTGCCTCATTCAGGTTAGCTCAATGAGTCACTCCCTTAGAAACTTCAAGGTCAGTTGTATTTTGTATAGTCCAAATAATCTGATTCCCTTCCATTTTATCCTCTATACTCAATAGGGATGGCTTTTGAGTCCTAGGGGCCATGAACCACATTGCAACAACTTGAAACTTAGGGTCATAGCCACTTCCTCTTATCATATCACCAATGTGAACCTCATATGACAGGCTGCCCTGCGGTTGCTTTCTTATTTGATCTATGATGAAAGCAGAAGTCAGATCCCATCTTGGAGTCAATAGCATTCCACTTGACTTGACCAGTTGTCTAGCTTCATCTGTAGTTATGGGATCAAGGCTAGGATCATAAGAATTTAAGGCTCTCAATGTCTCTTCACTTGGCTCCATACCTTCAGGTAGAAGTTTCCTCACTTCTTGTTTCTTATTCCAAACAAGGAAACTCTTGAATTCATCAGTTTTAATAAACTGGTCATCACTCAAAAATTCCTCCTGATAGACCTCTCTGATAGCCCTTTCTGACCACAGGGATTGTTCCTTATCTACTTCATCACTGGCCACCTTCTTTCCTTATCTTATTTCTTTTCTCAATTGGTGATGGTAAACCCTATCACCTGGTACTAGAGCAGACACTCTATCAATTGTTCTCTTTTGTTTTTCCTACCTTGAACGCTCTCCTACCTCAAGCCTCTGTTTCTTCAAGGGTGGCTCTGGAGTATCCCCTATTTCTGGGTTGTCTTCAACAGGCCTAACACTTTGTATATCTTCCATTTGTGGTGGGTTGTTCCCTTCCTGTGACTCATCAAAGAACTCCTCTTGATTAGAAGATGAATATTCTTTCTTTTTCTTTGGTTGACTCTGGTCAATCAACTTCTCCAACTGATTTGATAGAGTGTCATGCATCTCTATCATCTTGTCAATTCTTTCTAAATAGAGAAGGTCAGGGAAGAAATCCTCAAAAGGAAGTTGGGTTGCCATCACTTGTTTTGACAAGTCTATAAAATCAAAGTACCTATTCCATCTTCTTTTGACCTCATCATCATCAATGATATTTCTGACTACATCTTCCTCATCCAAGCCTTCATGTTCTTTGTTCCCACCAATGTTTGGGATGTAGAGCATCCTAGCAGTTTTGATAAATCCCTCAGGATCTACATGTCTACAAGCACCAGTAGCCATTTTGAACTAATTTAACCATGCAGTAATTTGAGGAAATGCCCTCTTTCCTACCAGGAAGTCACCTACCTTGAATTGCCTAGGTGTGAATGTACCCTTCCTGTGAGGGGCTAGAAGTTCTCTGTCTGTCCACATCAACTGCCACACAAATTCCAAACAAGCAACCCTTGGAGGCACAAATTTTGGTAACAGATGAGGGGGTTGGGGGAAACCGTAGACTCTCAAAATTGTAGCATTCTCCCCCAAGTAAAAATCACCCCAATTGTGATCTCCCTCCCATTTGTTCACAAACTGCACTGGTCGTAGGAGCCTGAGGACCCTTGGGGATATCCTTGTAGTGTTGACACCTAACATCCTTATGAGAGGATACACAATGAAATTCTAAAAGATACAAAAATTCCCCTCATTGGAAGTAGAATTCCACTTCCTCACCCATAATTGCACTGGATTATACTGGCCTTCAAAGTTGAACCTTGGCTTAAGCATGTTCGAATCAAAACTATTAATATTGAAAAAAAAAATAAAGTGCATTAGCAAAGAATAATGCATGATCTTAATTGGGCTCTTACTATGCTTGATAGCAATCAAACCCTCATGCATTCTATCAATGATATACTAGATGTAATCATAGTCAGTATTAACCAAAGAATTTTGGATGTCCAAGATAATCATCAAAAGATCAGCTAGTAAAACTTTGCATCCCCATCAATTCCCAAAACCCTACACAACCCATAACAAGTTTGCTTCATGTAATGCTGAAGGGATTTAAATTGGTAAGGGGCATTCATGTGAGCAGGGAGGGGAGCTATATACTTATCCTATTTTGGGATATGCTTCATTATTTGGTCCTTCACTATCCCTATGTTCTTCTTGTACCTCTCATTTTCTTCTCTCAGGTCAATTTCAGTAGAAATGGATGTATAAACATTAAAATCCTTCATGAACGAACCCCTATCAAGAGTAACCAAAGCTAACTGGTCCTCTTTCGTAATAGACTTAGAAATAGGGTCGTAACACCTAGCTAGAGCAACAATTAAATCCACATCCAGGAATACATCAGGCACTACTAATTTCCCTAACCCCAAAGCCCAACCATTACATATAGGGATATGACTATCTCTATTTTTATAAAAGAAATTGAAGATAGTATAACCTGTGGTATCCGGTGTGATAGGATCTCTGCAAAACCCTAGAACTTCTTTGAAAACATCATCAGGAGCTCTTTTGTTTTGACTGGAACAAGGTAGCAATTTCAAAAAATCATCTGAATAATTAGGCTTGCCCTTGTCTTCACCACTTTTAGCCTTTGCTTCACTGCTGGAAGATGCTACGCTTCTCTCAGGTTGACTCATCTTTGCTATAGAATTATTTTCAATCTCTGCAAAATGGATTCACTTGGCACTCAAAATTCACTTTAGAATGACACAATTCTCTTTGAATGATTTTGAACACAGGAAACAATGAGCTTAACTTATTTATCAACCCAGATCAAGTGTGTACAACTACCACAATCATTGCAAATCTCCTTAATTGCTCCCACATTCAATTTCGCATGTCACCAGTTTTCAAAATGGAGCTAGCCGATGTATAAATGTTGACAGATAATATTTAAAAACTTGAAAACAAGGCAAAGAGGCAAATGATTAAGATCCTGCACTTTAAACCTGTTTACGTCATGCAATCTTCGTTTGAAACTGATTGGATGGCTCATTAGTTTACTTTCCAGCTTGATACTGTACTTTATCCACGCAGGCAACGGTCCCTTTTCTTTTCTTTTATTACCTTTTCCAACTGGGCCCATTTAGTGAATCTGTGACTGAAAGCTTCTCATGATCACTGGATGCAATGTTAACCCTAGCATATATTCAGGGAACTAGCGACCAAAGCCTTCGTGGGTTCTCAAAATGCAATCCTTAACTCATGATACTTTTTGTGAATTAGTGAACACAGTGACACCCTTCGAGCACTTGACTGTAGTTATCATTTGGCGAACCAGCGAACAAAGCCATCTCGTATTCTCTTAATGTCTCGGCTAACTGTTAAATCTTTTGGAGATTCAGCAAACAAAGGGTTCGCACATTCGCTTAATTGATCACTTAACCGCTAAATTACTTGGAGAACTAGCGAAGCCTTTACTCTCTGAATTGCTGAATCTCTCTTAACCATCATCTTTACTCTGAGATTCTGAATGAACCGTTGATCTTGTTGATGATCTACGGCTGTCGCCAGTTCACTAAAATATTTTATCCTTGGTCATTTGATTACAAGATTCAGCAAACAAAGGGTTCGTTGAATCACCGAATCATATTAAACACTGAGTATTTCAATTCACGATTAAGCGACTAAAGACTCAAAACTTAGCCAATCCTATTATTCATGCATTCACCAAATGATTATGCCCTTTACCTTTTCCTTTTAGAGAACTCGTGACCACATGATTCACTGAATCGCTAAATCATTTAGCTTCTTACTAATTTATTCCAAGAACAAGCGAACACTTGAAACAACCCATTCCGCCAAATGTTTCATACCAAACTGTCGGGGCCGCCAAACTTAGAAGTCTTTACATAGTCACTCATTCACCAAATGAAACATGTAGGACAAAATAATATCTGAGATTAAACCATAATCGTCGATCCTGACAATGATCTACGGTATTCACCAAGTCGCTGAAATATTTTTCCCTTAACCACTAGATTCAGAGAATGAGCGATAACCATGGTCGCCAAGTCACTGAGTGTAAGCAAAGAACCGCCAAGGAATACATGAATTGGAGATAATGCATTCATTGAATCACCAAATGTTTTCTGATAACTGCCAAATATTTGGAGACTACGCAAACAAAGACAACACTTAGCATTTTTAACATATGCTCTAGTTCACTGAATGGTTGAGGTGTTAACTGGGAGACTTAGAGACCACACAACTAAAATGATGCTTAGCATAAGATTGACTTGTTCACTGAATCGCCGAATACTATATGAGACATGCTATGACCTTTTCTGATTCAGCGAACACAAAATATTTAACACGTGCATGATTTAATCAGCTTAAGTGACTTAAAAAGGTAACAATGAAATAGAAGAATAAGGGATAATCATGGGGACTTTTGCATGAATTTGACATTTTTCAAGGACAAGACTTAGGGTAAGGATTTTTTAAGTGGGCTATAACAATTTTTTGAAGAACTTCCGACACCTGTACCTAGGAAAACTTCACAGACCAGAGGACTAAACCAACGTTTGGACAAAAACCTCAAAAAATTAAGAATACTCCCAACAGGTCACATAGACCTTCTTCTGATGGTTCAATACTCCGCACTCTGCTCTACTCTGCTTAATCAACCATGAACCACACTCAAGCAATCACAAATGACTGCCTATAAATATCTTTCCTCTAAGTGATATAATCAAGTCGGCCTGTTAGAACCACCTTGAAATCATAATAGAGAAATCATAACAAACTCCAACAAACATTTCGTTGGCTCTACTATGCTTGCAACACATTCTGGGACCTGTCTAAATAGGATAAATGTAGATGCACGCTACACACTGTCGGCTCTACCAAAACAACTGAATCTTTCTCTACAAGCTGAATTAACTCATGCACTCTTAGCCAAACATCAATACCTCATCTCTAAGCTTAACTCCAAGGGTGCATACCCCAAAGATAGGCGCAACTCAAGAACCAATAAAATCTATGCCGGCTCTTCTGAATAAACATAGGAAACTACTATTGGTGATTAGTGACTGCATAACTTCACTTCTACTAAATATCTGACTATGTGTCCATAACTAAAACATCACTAACATGTTTGTATCACATATCCAAGGGTGCAAGCCTCCATGACAACTATATAGACAACCATACACAGAACATTGTATGTTACTCTATCAGGAACACTGTTGACACAAGCTGCTATATAACTGTCTATACTAACAGTTAACCTCTACACCCATGATATCATGCTGATATGATATCCATGCTAAATATATTGAAAACTTACTACATAAGACTTCCATGCATGCTACTTTCTATATGTTGTCATCAATGACAAACATACAGTCAGTACTGGCCTACTGGAAAATCTCCAATAATCTCCCCCTTTGCTATTGATGGCAACACGTGGAATGAAAAACCACCACCAACCTAAATGAACATTTATTTTATAACATTCTCTATTTCCTTTTCAAAACTCCCCCAAAGATGAATACTTCATCTTCTATAGTATTTTCCAACATTCTCCATTTCCTCAACTAAACTGCTGTGACAACTAAATACTACTCCCCCTTAGTATATTACTCCCCCTTTGACATCAATGGAAAAAGGTGTCATTCATTTTAAGCACTAGTACTACTCCTAAGGTAGAGTAGTCAACCTTCCATCAATCCCTAAGGATTGATGCCTTTCCTTCTTTCTTCTAAGTAGAATTAGGGAAGGGAATTACTCCCAACTTCTCCCTGAGATACTCAAAAGTATCCTTAGGCAAGGGCTTTATGAATACGTCTGTCAACTGATCTTTAGTATTCACATAGCCCAGCTTGACTTCTTTCTCTACCACTTTCTCTCTTAGCAAGTGATACTTGATCTCAATGTGCTTTGTCTTTGCATACATCATAGCGTTCTTCGACATATTCATAATGCTAGTGTTATCACAATGAATAAAAATAGGATAATCAATCTGAATTCCAAAATCTTTTATCATCTGCTTGATTCAAATAATTGTAGAACAATTCAAGGTTGCTGCAACATACTCCACTTCTGTTGTTGACTGAGAAATACAATTTTGTTTCTTGCTTGTCCAAGTGACAAGTCTATCACAAAGAAACATTGCTCCTACTAATGTACTATTTCTGTCATCAACACTGTAGACAAGGCTTTTGAGGATACCTATATCTATTTTGAAAGGCTCAAATAAATCAAACATTAAGATTTTAATCTAACATGAAATCAATCCAAAACAAGGAAACTCTAAGCTAAGCCACCTCAGATTGAGCTAAAACAAGTGCACCCAAGCACTGTTTGATTTGCTCTTGCTTAAGGGGATGTGGGTGTGCTCTCTAAGCACTTGGAGCATATTCTAATACATGCTAAGATGGATTGAGATTCATGAACACCCCAAAAATGGCACAATATTAAGTAGAACACCCAAAATTGCCCCTAAGGCTTCAAGAACTCAAGATTTATGCAACTAGTATGATTAAGTAGATTTTAGAACCCAAAATAGATGTGAGAATGATGCATAAACAAGAATTAAACTAAGTTAATTCATTATTTCTATGCTAAGATGTGAGCTAAAAATACTTGAAAATGATTAAAACTATCAATTAGTATGAAAGCTAAATGATTTTAGAGCTATTCTAGCATTATAACATTGCTTGAAATAAAAGGTGAATGAATATTTTGCTCTTAGAAATGAGGAGTATTTAAAGGCTTTTGGGAAGGAGGAATGAGTGGCTAGGATCAAAATCTTTAAGAGAGGCCAAGATTCATTCAAAGGGGAGCACATGGATTGTGCTAGTTCAGGGCCACCTCCTTGTGACAAGTGTCACAAGGGCATTGGGTTGAAAGATGGGAGGGATGTGCACAATTTGGAAAATGTGCCTAAGGTCAAAGGGTGTAAGAAAGGGGTGAGGGGCTTCTTAAATGCATCATAAATGCATGTAAGAGGGATAAGGAGGCTTTAAATGCATTTAATGCATGTAAGAGAAGTTTCTAGAAGTTTGTTGACTTTGGGTTAAGCTTAGGAGTTGGCTAACCTTGTTTAGGGAATGTGACAAAGTTAGAGGAGAATTAGGATTAGGATTAGGATTAGAATTAGGATTAGGATTAGGGGGACAAGGATAAAGACTTTCTAGAAGAGTCTAGAACTTCCTTTGGATAAATATGGATTTTTGAAAATAAATAAAGATTATTTATTTCCATGGTTTAGGTTTGAGAATATTTATTAAAAATGAATTTAATAAATATGAGGATTAAATATTTAATCTTAATTAAATATTTTGAGTTGGGATTAGGGTTAAGAAATGATGGGATTAGTCTTTAATCGAAATTAAAGAAGGATTAGAAGATTCTGGAAGAGGTTAGTGGTCTTAAGGAAATCGGCCAAGTTTTGGGCAAAAAATAAATAAATAATTTATTTTGGAATTTTTGGTCAATTTATTAATTAAATAATTAATAAATAGGGGAATAATGTTTAAATAAGATTTAAATATTTTTGTGAGGGATTCCTTAATTAAATATTTTTAATTAAGGTAAAGGGATTTAATGACATAAAAATTAATTAATTAATTAATTAAATAATTAATTAACAAATGATGATGTCATCAGAGATTTTTCAGAAAATAAAAATACTTTATTTTCTATAAAAAATTTAGGTGTCTACATTTTGCCCCTCTTTGATGTGATGTCGCAAGTGGCATGACATCAAAGACAAGAAAATAAGATGCCCAAAGCTAGAATTTAGAGGAAATAAGGGGTTGTGCCCCCTCGAGAAAATAATGCAAGGAGTAAACGTTGTAGAATTTTCTCGAAAGGAAACAGAGAAGGAAGGATTGAGGAAGCAGGGGAGATAAATAACCAAGCTTCCAGGAGCAAAGATGGGTGAATGCAAGATGAGATAGAATGCAAAATGTAGGATGCAGCTACATGAGAGATGCAAGATGCAAGATTAATCTATATGATGCAAGATTCAGGGGATTTGGGAAAGCTCCAAGTGCAAATGTGGAGAGCACAACCTAGTTTAATATAGCAATGCTAGAGACCTGCCAAGGATACTGGGATCACGAGACCTTGTCACCAGTGTTGCATAGGATTGACGCTAAAAAGAAACGCAGGGTTGCCCTAGCATCACACATGAAACCCGAAGGAGGCATGGTGGAAATGATGCTGAAGAAACCACAAACACATGACTGACACATAGGCAGAAGCAAAAAAGAAAAAGACTTTGCCCCAGATTGTCCTCATTCACAGCGCACCATGATATAAAGGATCATGGTGACTTTGAGTAGAGAACAATGAGAAGCCATAAAAGATTAACAAGATCCAAACAACAAAATCCAAGACTAAAATGAGAACTCCAAAAATATATCCTTTGCCAAGGAGAGAGATTTGATGGGACTAATTGAGGGATGGTGGGAAGATTGGTCTGAACTTGTGGAAGGATACATCGACACATACTAGGTGTGCTTGGTGGAAGATTAGGTCTGACAGGAGGAAGGATACATCCTCAAGGACCCGCTGATTGATGAAAGAATGAGTGTTGTTGGTCACTGGACAAATGATGAAGTCAAAAAATAATCACTAAGATCAAGAATAGTCGATAATTGATGTTGCTGAAGTACAAGGCTAGGTAGGACAAAGTGTTTTGATGAAATGTTGTTGTAGGACTGACGAGGACTATGTACAACAAGACAAGAGGATATGTACAACAAACAAGAAAAGAGATACAACGGATATGTACAGAAGCTCAGGATTGGGGATAGGAAGATCTCACTATACAAGATATGGTACAAAAAGGATGGTGCTATACAGGATATACAAGATATGGTACAAGATATGTGCAGGTAGGATTGCGGATTTGCTAGAGGATTATGAAAAAGAGGAATGCTGGGGGATGGTGGATGGGGATGGGGATGGTAGAAAAAGGATTGAGATGTTGGGATGGGGGGATGGGAGTTTGATAGATAATGACTCGGTCCACTATGTATGGCACTTGTTTGCCAGATTTTCACCAACATACTTGTCCAAGGTGCTTGAATTGCCAAGTTTTCACCATTAGACGATTATTTTTCTTTTTTTTTTTCTTTTTCTTTGCTTTTTTTTATTTTTTTGTATTTTTCTATTTTTGCCAATTTTTATGAATTTTATGAATATGTAGGATCTGGTTCAAGCATAGAACCTCTTTAGATGTATGATGTTGATGGGATCATTCAAAGGGTCATGTTCTGGTGTAGATAGCTAATAGGCATCGGGGCCAAAGCATGCTGTGACAACATAGGGGCCGAGCGAAGTAGGCTCAAACTTGCCTTTATTTTCTCTGTTTGCTTGGACCTTCTGATTTTCTTTGAGGACCATGTCACCAACCTAGAACTATCTAGGATGAACCTTCTTGTTATAACTCCTTTTGAGTCGATTCTGGTATGCAACTAGGTGATCATATGCTTATCTTTTTTCATCTAACAGGTCTAGCTATGTGAGATGGGCCACATGATAGTCTTCATTAGTGGTGTAGTTCTTCATGGAGACTCACAATGATGGGAGCTCGACCTCGATCAGTAGAATGGCTTCGGCACCATATACAAGGGAATATGGGGTGGTGTCTGTGGGAGTGTGATAAGAAGTATGGTAGGCCCAAAGGGCAGGATTGATTTGGAGGTGCTAGTCATGACCAGAATCATTGACAACCTTCTTGAAGATTTTCAAGATAGTTTTATTGGTTGCCTTAGCCTGGCCATTTCCTTGAGGGAAATATGTTCTAGAGAAATGGTGATGGATGTAGAGTCTGGCACACAAATCATCCACATGCTGGTTTTCAAAAGGTGTGCCATGGTCTGTGAAGATGGTAGATGGTATACCAAAGCGACAAATGATGTGGTAAAGGATGAACTTGGATATTTGAATGCCAGTAGTTAGGGTAAGCGGAATCACTTCAACCCATTTGTTGTACTCTGTGGTAGTTATTATGTACTTGTGGCCATCCGAGGAAAGGGGAGTGATTAAGCTGACAAGGTCAAAGCCCCAACATGAAAATGGCCAATGTGGTGCAATGGGCTGCAAGTCTTGTGCTGGTGCATGAATCAAATTTGCATGCTGTTGTAATACCTCAAAATTGGCCTCAGTATATCAATCCTTCTAAATCATCAAAGTCCTATTATACTAGGCAATTATGTCTTCTAATGGACTCTACTTGACTTAATGTCAAATATAGAAAACTTTAAAACTGTAATAATCACATGCTACATTTAATATAATGGCTAAATAAACCCTATGATTGATTAATTTAAAGTCCTAGTACTTTAATTAATTAAATATCCTTCTTCTATTAATTTAAATAAATACATTTAAATTAATTCACATTTCCCTTTTTAACCTACTTGAAATTAAATATTACATTTAATTCTATTTGAGCACATTAAATCATTTTCTTCTATTAATTTAAATAAATATATTTATCTATTTAAATTAATTCATATTTTCCTTTGATCCACTTGGAATTAAATATTATGTTTAATTCTATAAGAGCACATGGCTCCTAATTCTTACCAAACTCATCTTTCCTACCCACCCACTAAAATTAAAATAATGATTTCTTTAACCTCTAAAGTCTTCACTTCTCCTTCTAAGTCAAAAATAACCACATGGGAAGAAATATACTTTGTCCAAATAATCCAAACTCCACAAACTCGGATTTGGACTTTGGGGTCATTTTTGGAGGCTCTTTTATGAGTCTTGGGCCACCTAGTGACCAAAATTCAACCCCCTACCCTAAGTATATTAAGTGGGGAAACTAAAATTGACTCTAACTACCCTCTAAAAGCTTCTTAAAACTCTCCAAAATCTCACTTAAGCATTCCATACGAATTTGGGTAGTAGGTTTCAATTTTTAAAGTAGATCCACCCACTCACCCACTTTGAATTAAATAATTAAAATGAAATAATCTCAGCCCTTGATCTTCATTCAATCCTAACCGTTGATTCTCTTAAAAATCTTATAAATAGGACTTCATTTCCTTTTACAAAGAGAGCCTTCATTAGCATTGTTATTATAGATCTAAGGGATCCAAATTTTTCTATTCTATCTTCTATCTATTTCTAAACCACACTCCTAGTATTCTCATAGCATTGCTTTCAAACATATAGTGCATTTCAAAGCATTTGGAGAGCTACATCAACCCATCTTTGGGAGAAGAAAGGAGGACATGGGAACTAAATCTTGGAGGGAGTTTAGATAGATTTTTATTCTTCATTTTCTAAGTTGTTTCTCATGCGTAGATTAGAGTTGCTTTGCATGTTTATTTGTATGAATCTTATGGTTGTTTCATATGCATGCAATCTATTCCAATTTCTAATAATATATTTTGGTGAACCCGACGTGAATACTAACCTTTTTTATTTTTATTTTTTTTTGTGATGTTTTTGTGCTTGTAGGGCTCTTGGGAAGCTTCCTCAACAATTTTTGCAAGATTGGACTATTTCTTCCACTTCTTCTTGTCTTCCATTCTTCCACTTCTTGTCTCATTCTTGGCTATTCCCATTCCATTCTAAGGGTCTAAAATGAACTTCTAATGCATCTCATTTCAAGTTCTAAAGCTAATGAACTCTCACATTTGGATTTGGTGCACATAAAATGAACTCAAATGCTTCCATTTCTAATTTCTAAAGGCAAAATCAACCTTCACACTTAGCTTCGGAATGCTTAAAAAGAACCTCACATTTGGATTTGGTGCTCTTAAAATTGATGCAACTAGTTTTCAATCCAATCACTAAAGGCTAAATGAACTCTCATATTTGGATTTGGCTTACCTAAAATGAATTCAACTTGTTTCAAATCCAATTTTTAAATACTCATGAATCCTCACATTTCCTTTTGGAGTACCTAAAAAGAACTTCACATCTTTGATTTTCTTAAAGGCAAGTGAATCTCATCTAAGTAGGATTCAACGTAAATCAACATTCATTTCTTCAAGCTATGCTCTAATGTTCTTAAATCTTTTCAAATCTAGCTAAGTAGGGGTGAAAATTGATCAAATGTCTCTCAAATTTGCATATTTTAAGGTCAATTAACTCTAATCTTTTGCAAATATACATGTTTCCAAATTGCTCACGCACAACAACACAAAGGTGAATCGCATTGCTAGGATTTGAGGTATTCTATTACATCTCTACAACATTTCAATTTTAGGAATAAAATGAATCTCTCATGTGTATGGCTTGTGTGATTCAATACTTTCATAAACCACATTTCAATTTTGGGCTCTAAAAAGAATATAGATTCAATTCCACGCATAAGTGTTTCACATAATAATTAGGCCCTATGAACACTATTTGTGGTTCTTGAGAGAGTGGGCTTTCAGTGAAGCTCTTCTCAACAAGAGAATCCTTGTAGGTAGGCAGGATACTAAAAATGTCTTGTGTTCCACTAGATTTGTAGTCATTGACTTATTGATCGATGCATTCTCTCTCTAGAGAGATTGATAGACCATGAGTTGTTGACATCACAAACCTTGGTGAGACCATTTTAGTCTTAGCGTGTTGGATGAACCTTGTTTGCTATGTTTTGGTGAGGTGAAGAGGCTAGAGGACTATGCTCTACTCCCTTTTTGGGTAGTATTAGAAACTCAAATCCTTGGATCCAAACCAAGTCCCAATGTGGTCCCTTTTGTGAGTCACCTTTTAGAGAGGGTTAACCGTAGTGGACATTCCCTTTATTGGGTCAACCACATGGATGGAACTTCAAGCGGTAATAGTCATTTTTGCCATGGTAGTGACAACCACTATATAAATGTCCTTGTGGAAGAAATCTCCATGGGTATAGTTTCTTATCGGGCTGTCAAAACTCCTCAACATCTTCGATTGATTAAATTCTTGAAATGTGTCAAAACCTTGGTGTGCTGGGATTGGAGTTTTCTCACTTGAAATTACAAAAGTCATAGAGTCAAACCATTACTACGAACCATAGAGAAACCAATTTTTTCTTGCTAGGACTATGTGCGTAATTGAAAAACATTTTTTGAACATACACATAGTTCTTTCGGGAGTAGAAATACTAAGTGACTATCTTTCTTCATGTGCAAGGTTGCTTTGTCCCTTGCTCATTGTTTGAAAATAATGGTTTTCTTGAACTCCCTGATTACTATCTTACGTGCTTGTTTAACAAATAAAAATTGAGTTCCTGCATTTACAGCTACTTGATAGTTCAAACCCATGTGCTTGTTAACAAATACTTTCAAAACATTCAAACATCCAAAATAGTGAATCCTTTTCTAGTAAACACGGTCATCCCAAGCTTTCACATAGTTCTGTTAGGAAACCCTATGTCAAGAATGAAATAAAGAGAAATAGCTTCCAATCCATTTTTCCAAGGAGATCCTTTTAGCTTGATTTTTCCTTCTAATTCATCTATCTAAATTTGGTCTCATCTTGTGTCAAAACCTTGTCAAGACAACCTCATATCAATTCTCAAACAACGGCTAGGTGTTGTGAACTCATGTTCACCATCTTTTGGGCATCTACCCATACAACTAGGGCACAGTATCCTACACTTATGTCCAAATCATTTATCACCCAATCAACCAAACCAATCTTGATGGGGTTGTGTCATTTGATTTGTCCTAAATCAGGTCATATATCAGTTGTCTTATCTTGCTCTTTTGGATTCACCAAAGATTGATGGTGGAAACTCAAGCATCCTCACATAAGAAACCCGGAGAAGAGTCTAACACTGTACCCCCTCTACCATCAGTTCACAAAAGTAACCCACCAACCCCTCCAGTATCAATACCAGAAAAAAATCAAAATACTACCATGTCTCAAGGTGGAACCAGTCATGGCTCTCAAGGTCATCAATCTGAACATGGTGAGGACCGAGAACCCACACCATCTAAAATAGCCAATCACCAAAACAATGATGACTTTCAAAGAATGATGAGACATTTCTTACGAGAAGAGAAAGAGGCTTATTTCTTACAACTAGCTCAACAAGGAGCCAAACTTCCTCCTAATTTCAATGTTGAAGATATCATCAAACATGAGGAAGAAACTCCCATCACTGTTATGATGAAACAAATGCATGCCATGCAAGTCAAACTTAACCAGATAGAAAAAGAGAAAACACCCATGGAATTCTCTATGGAGGCTTTTATGCCCCTTTCCATTCAATAAAGACTTGTACATGCCACCATTCCCAAAAAGAATGGAAATACCCAAATATGACAAATACGATGGAAACTCTGACCCCCAAGATCATGTCAAAAAAATTTGTACACAATCCATGGAGTTTATGCATGAACCAACTTACTTAATGCGCCTTTTCCCTCAATCTTTGGGAGGAGCGGCTATCAAATGGTTCTCTAAAATACCTCCAACTATCAAGACTTTTGAGGAGTTAATCAAACTATTTTATCAGCAATACTCCTACAACATCTAACGCCTGGTCACCATGATCGACATTTGCAATTTGAAACAAAAGTCAAGAGAATCCCTTCTCACTTTCCTCAAACGTTGGAGGAAGAAATTTTCACTCTATGCTCGACAGATTCCAAAAAATGAAAAACTTGAAATATTCATCAACAACCTCATTCCAGAACTCAATTATCACCTCCAAATACAAAATCATATTTTTTTTGATAAGATGGTAGAAAATGCCATAAAAATTGAAGATGTACTTGTTCATAAGGGAGACATATCCCTTGACAAGGAAAACAAGTTTGAAACAGTTTCTAATTCCAAACCAAAGGACAAAAACCAAAATGTCAAATTTTGGAATAAGAACAAAGGCATTGTCACAGATGGTGTTGTTGATATTCTCCGTGCCCCATCTGAGGCACCAGCATTTAATCTCACTCTTGGCACCAAGGCCATCAAGGCTTCAGAACTGAAGACACCTAAACCTGCTGACAAAAAGTCATCTGAATATAAACCTTGGGCTTTAGATCCTAAATGCAAGTTTACTCCTCTTGGAGAATCTTTGGAATCAGCTATGAAAACTCTGTTAGCTAATGACATCATATCTCTACCTGAGATCTGACAATATGACCCTGAACCTAAACCAAAGTGGTGGAGAGAGAATGAGTTATTTGACTTCCATCGTGGCAAGGGTCATAAAACTAATAACTGCTTACACTTGAAGCATCTCATACAAGATAAAATTGATGCTAAAGAGATTTTAATCGATAACCATAAGAGCAATAACGATCATACAACATTCATAGAACCATTTCTGAAACATGGTCAGGAAGTTTCATCTTCTCATCCTAATATGGGGGCAAAGGTCAATTATGCCTACCCTGGAAATAATGTTGTCATCAATATGGTTGAACCATGTCTCTCTAAGAGTTGCGATGTCATCACAATTGTACGAAGAGATAGAGATCACTCCTCAGCTAACACAGTTACTCGATCACAAGCTCAGGCACATTTGAAAGGACAAATCCTAGATTCATCTAATGTCCCTAAGATACCTTTCAATCTTTCATTTGCTTCCAAACAGAAGGTTGTTTCAAAATCTTCCAATCCAAAAGATACAAGGCCTACATCTTATAGCATTTTTCAACAACTCCAGCACACTAATGCAAAAATCTCTATGTTTGAGTTTCTTCAAATATCTCCAGCTCACAGAGCCATTCTAGACAAAGCTTTTCTTGGATCCAATGTTCCTGATGACCTTGATTTAGATAGGTTCCAGACTATGGTTGGACATCTTACATCTCCTCAATACATCTCCTTTTCAGAAGAAGATGTCAATTCATTAAGTCACCCCCATAACCAACCTTTGCATATAGAAGTCTTAATCCAAAACCATCGTGTCAAACGTGTGTTGATAGATGGAGGCGCTGACCTCAATATTTGCTC
This sequence comes from Chamaecyparis obtusa, assembly GCA_027943335.1. Classification (NCBI taxonomy): domain Eukaryota; kingdom Viridiplantae; phylum Streptophyta; class Pinopsida; order Cupressales; family Cupressaceae; genus Chamaecyparis; species Chamaecyparis obtusa. The sequence goes on along the minus strand of BSBK01004395.1, from coordinate 488,695 downwards.
CTAAAAATTGGTGACACAATTGGGATAGTCAGAAAATGCTATTGATCCTAAAAAGAGGATAACCATAAAAGCATATGATGAACAAGAAAGATCCTCAAAAGGAACCATTGTCTTGCCTATCAGAACAAGACCTGTAATCAAAGATGTCACCTATCAAGTACTGGATCTCCCACTGGCCTACAACATTCTTCTAGGAAGACCGTGGATCCATGACATGCAAACTATTCCATCAACCTATCACCAATGTGTAAAATTTCCCTATGATGGAGTCAAGGTCACTATACCAACAGACATTACAATTTCTTGCAATGCTTTGTAAGAAAGTGCAGACAAACTTGTTCCACACAATAGGGAATCCGCCACTAAACAGAGTAACACAACCTCTAACTCTAAAGTAGAGGATGTAATGAAGTAGGTCAAAATTAAAGACACTGGCATGGGAGTATATAGAATGGAACCTGTATTGTCTCTCACTTCTCTCCCAATTTCACCTAAGTCTTATGGACAACCCTCAGAAAAGACAAAACTAGCAATCAAAGCACCAAAAGTCATCTATAATGGGATCTTTGTCATAGAGCAAGTATCCAAGAAAGAATTGGAGGAAGAAATAGGTGTACTCGCCTGGTTATACAAAGAAAAGACCCAATCCCACATAGTTCAAAATTGTGGCTCTCAATCACACAAGATTCCTATAGAATCATATAGACCAGGTAGCAAGTTAATGACTCAAATGGGATACATGGGAAAAGGACCTCTAGGAATAAGAGGCAAAGGTCTTATATCACCCATTGAACATTGTGGCTAGGCAAATAAGGATACTACAGGTCTAGGATACAAGAAGAAGCCTTTCCATCTTAGCAAGAATTCCTCTCATGTCATAGAGAAAATCAAGCCAAGAGAAACTCTTCTTGAGAAAGAAGAAACAGAACAATCTAATAGTGATGATTCTGACACTACTAAGGAGCTCATTCCTTATGAGCATTTTCCTAAAGAAATAACAAAGCTCCTTGATGCTGAAGATGATCCCATAAAGAGAATCAGTATAGTGGACACCCAAAAGATAGTCACCACACAAAAACTGACTGATCCTGAAAGAATGTTGACTAAACAGCTTGAACACAATAATGATTCTGAAACAAACTCCCATGAATATGAGTTTGACTCAGAATCTGAAGGAAATCCTTCTTGGGGAATTCATCCCAATTTCACCCATGTTCTTGATTTGGAGGAAGAATCAGAAAAAGATGAGCTTGTCACAGATGCCACTCATCAAAACTCACCTACACCTAGCATAAGTTTAGAGCAAAGTAATGAACCTCGTGAATCTAATTCACTTAATACTAACAATGGAATCACTAACGCAATTGAAATGATTAATGAACTAGACATTCTTAGTAGTGATACTATCTTCAAATTTGAGAGTCAGGTTAAAACTGATGATGATAACACCATAAGCGTAAACACCATCAGTCAATCTTTCCATACATTGACTGTCCATCATGCTGACCTCATAGACCAAAAATCAGCTGACCCAAACCAAGATGTCCATATCTTTTCGACTAACTACACCCTTGCGTGCTACCTCAATGCAGTGGAATCCATGATGACTTCCATCAGTAAATCTAGCAGTAGCATGGCAGAGTCAGACATCAAATATCTCAGTCAAAAAAGTAAAAACAAAAGGAAAAAGAGTTTTGAGGGTGAAAACCACTATGTGGCAGTCTCAGAACATAAAATAATAAAAACAAAAGATGCATCCAAAGGTGAAAACCTCTCAGAGGCACCTAAGGATGAGATATTTGATGTCCTTCCAAGTCACTCATAGGACCAATCTCTAGTATTGATTGAACCAATTCAGTCTATCAACTTGGGCATAGCGGAAGAACCTTAGTTAATCCATGTAGCTCAATCTCTGTCAGAAGAAGAAAAAAAAGCATTCACTATGTTCTTATTAGAAAACAAAATCAACTTTGCATGGAAATATTTTGATATGCTTGGATTAGATCCTAAGCTAATCATGCATCATCTTTCCATAGCTCCGGGAGTCAAACCTGTCAAACAAAAACTATGAAAAATGCATCCTCATATTGTACTTCTAGTCAAAGTTGAGTTGGAAAAGTTGCTAAAAGCCGGATTTATTCGAGTCATATATTATGCTGAGTGGATATCAAACATAGTCCCAGTTTCAAAACCAGATAAATCCATCAGGATATGCACAGACTTCAGAGATTTAAACAAAGCATGCCCTAAGGATGACTTTCCACTATTGAACATTGATATGATAGTGGACATGACTGTTGGCTTTGAAATGTACTCTCTAATGGATGGTTTTTTTGGCTACAACCAGATCAAGATTGCTCCAGAAGATCAGGAGAAAACAACTTTTACTTGTGCTTGGGGTACTTTCTATTGGAATGTCATGCCATTTGGTCTCAAGAATGCTGGTGCTATGTATCAGAGAGCTATGACAGCTATCTTCCATGATATGATGCATAAAACCATGGAAGACTATGTTGATGACACCTTAGCAAAATCAATGATAAGATCAGAACATCTAAATGATTTGTGCAAAATACTGGACAAAATGGAGAAGTTTAGTCTCAGACTAAATCCTAAGAAATGTACTTTTGGTGTCACTTCCAGAAAGCTCCTAGGCTATATTGTCTCAAAGAAAGGCATTGAAGTAGATCCTACTAAAGTCAAGGCTATCATAGAGATGCCACCTCCTAAAAATATCAATCAAATGAGAACCTTGCAAGGAAGGGTGCAATCTATCAGACACTTCATATCTCAGTTAGCAGATATATCACAACCTTTCACAAACACATTACATAAGGGTGTGATTTTTACATGGAATGAAGAATGTGAAAGGAACTTCAACCACATCAAGAAATATCTTTCAAATCCTCCTATTTTGATGCCTCCCATTCAGGGGAATCCATTGATTTTGTATGTCTCCGCCATAGATACCTCATTGGGGGCATTACTGGCACAACATGATGACAACAATAAAGAGAGAGCCATCTACTACATCAGCAGAACCTTGGTAGCATATGAAAAGAACTATTCAAAGATTGAAAAAGCCTGTCTAGCTATGATTTTTGCATCATAGATTCTGAGACACTATATGTTAGCTCATACAACACAATTGATAGCTAAGATTGACCCATTAAAATACTTATTGAGCAAGGCTGCCCTCACAGGTAGATTAGCTAAATGGGTGATGCTATTGAGTGAATTCAACATAGAATATGTTGAATGGAAAGCTATCAAAGGTCAAGTCATTGCTGATCAATTGGCTAAAGCACCAATGTCTGATGACACACCATTACAGATGGAATTTCTAGACTCCTCTATCATGCACATATCTTCAAGGATTTGGCAACTTTTCTTTGATAGATCTTAAACACAAAATGGATCTGGAGCTGGCATACTGTTCATAACACCACAAGGATACTCCATACCTAAAGCATTCAGAATAAAATTTCCTTGTACAAATAATATTGCAGAATATGAAGCTCTACTTAATGGCATGAAGATAGCAATTGAGTGGTGAGTGACAGAGTTACACATTCAAGGAGACTCCCAGCTTGTTATACACCAAGTTAATGATGTATACCAGACAAAGGATGAGAAACTAGTTCCATACAAACGCATGGTTGATGACCTTAAGAAGTATTTTATCACAGTCACTTTTGAGAAAATTGCTAGAATAGAGAACAAGGTTGTTGATGCTATGGCAACATTATCATCTCTACTACAGTAGCCAGAACATGCGCTACATTATGAGTTCTTGGTGGAAGCACTGACATTCCCTGCATATGATTGTCTAGAAACCTGCATGATCTGCACAGTTGTTGGTCATAATTACTCTAGATACAAACCCCTTTTCTCATTCCTTCGAGATCAAATCATTCCTGATTCCTTTAACTGCCATGAAAAATTTTCCCTTATCTGAAATGCATCGTGGTATGTCATCATTGGTAATGATCTATACAAATGAAGTCTAGATGGTACACTTCTCAGGTGTTTAGAACATGAAGAGTCTCAACGCGCATTAGACGAAGTCTATGATGGTATATGTGGCTCACATTCCAACAGTTTAACACTAGCTCAAAAACTTATTAGGGCTGGGTATTATTGGCCAAACATGGAACAAGAGGCTGTTACATATGCCAAAAAATGTCAAAAGTGTCAAGTCCATGGAAACTTGATACATGCACCAGGGAGAGATTTGATCCCCTTTACAACACAATGGCCTTTTCAACAATGGGAATTTGATCTTATAGGGACTATTTATCCACATTCTTCAAATGGACATACCCATATAATTACAGCTACAGACTATTTCACAAAATGGGTAGAAGTAGTTCCCTTAACTCAAGCAACTGGTAAACAAATTTCTATGTTCATCTTGAACTACATCATTTGCAGATATGGTATTCCCCACTCTATAGTCATAGATAATGGTGGACAATTCAAAAACAAAGACTTGGATGATTTATGTGCCAAATTCAAAATCACACAACATTGGTCATCTATTTACTATCCTCAAGGGAATGGACAAGCAGAGGCTTCCAACAAGAATCTATTAAAAATCTTGCATCGTACAATTAATAAAATAGGAAGAGGCTAGCATCTTATGATCAATCTGGCTCTCTAGGCCTATAGAACAAGTATCAGAATGCCTACTAGGGCTACACCATTGGCTTTATTTTATGGGTCTAAAGTGGTACTGCCTATTGAGGTTGAAATTCCATCACTAAGAATCAGAATGCATGGTCTAGTAACTGATGATGACTATAGAGTGTCTAGGTTTCAAGAACTTGAACTACTAGATGAGAACAGATAAGCACCATATGATCATTTCAGAGTGTATCAGAAAAGAATGTCTAGAGGCTACAACAAGAAAATCAAACACAGAGAATTTCAGGTTGGTGATCTAGTCTTGAGAGAGAATCCTAAAAATCAATCACATCGAGAATGCAAAGGGAAGTTTGAACCCAACTGGTTGGGTCCCTTTGTAATCACTGCTACTTTTGGCTTTGGTGCCTATCAACTCTCAACGACTGAAGGAGAACAGCTCTGAGAACTAATCAACATTCTCCATTTGAAGAAATTCTATGCCTAAGGCATTCAGTGTGTGATAAAATGTCCTGAAAAAAATCTTAAAAATTGGAAAAAGTCTTAAAAAAATAAAATAAAAATGAACATCTTGGTGAAAACCTAGCAATAGGCACCTCGATGATTCACAAAAAAAAAAAAAAATATCGAAAGTACAAAAAAATATTGAAAAAATGAAAAATACAAAAAAATGAAAAAAAAAAGTGCCTTGGTGAAAACCTGGAAACAGGCACCTTGGTAGCAAAAATTGAATCTCTGCCAAGATGGTGAAAACCTGGTAAATGGGTGCCACTTGTTTCAAAATGCTCCATCTATCAGTGCAATCTTGTTCTTTCCCAACTTTCAGTCTTGCTTTAGTTTGTACATATCTCCCAGTTTTGTCTCTACATTTCCAATTTTCAATAAGTCGGTCTGTACACCAATCAGCTCAAGCATCTATATCCTATCAATGCTTAACACTTGGGGGCAATCAATGTCATATCCTATGGCCTCAAGTTTATCTTTAGACGTGTCATATCTAGTCAAAGTCTTTTGAAGCTTCATCCAAGTCAGTCAGTCTATCTCCTTACCAGAAAAGGATTTTGCACATAACAACAAAACAATCTATGATTCGCATGCTTTTATCTCTTTGTATGCTTACTATTTTGCATTGAGATTTTTTTTTTGCATATTGTGTCCCTTCGAGCTCTTTGATGATGTCCTTTATAGAATTTAGAAAGTGATGACCAGGGGCACAATCTTTTCTTTCTTTCTCCTTGTTGGTTTAGTTCCAATGATCTAAAGACTTCATATAAGAGGGGTGTCCATCTATAAGAGCCTTCATCTCGTATTGGATGGCCATGTGTACCTCGACTCCTTTTAAATGGACACTTTGGTGAGGTTGGTTCTTCTCCTTGTCTATTTGAGTGACTTCTTTCTACTACAAGTGACATTGTAAATGCTTGTCTTGCTAAGTGAATGTAAGGGTCACTGTGAGCATTATTTAAACTTCTTATCAATCATTTAGCACAAGGAGGAACTCTTGTGTGTCAAAAGATACCAACTGCTTTGTAATGATAATTATCCAATACGTCATTTATCAAATAATTAATTTGGTCTTCCTGTCCAAACAAACATCATTATTTCATCATAATATGTACATATACATACATCTAAAAACAAAAAAATTTGGGGCACATACAAATCTTCCCTTCATATATATAAATCTATCGAATACATTTGGAACACATCATGTGCCCAGCCAAAAAAATTACAAAACCAAAAAAAAAAAGAAAAACAAGGAAACAACAAAATATAACAACAACTGTGTCATTGCTCAGCCTGAGGAGATTTTGATGAAGAACCACCTCTTCCCCCACTTCTATGTCTCGGTGGTCAAACACCCACACCACCAATTGGCCTATTCACCCACTGCGCCCTTCCTCTATCTGTGAATGCTGCTTGCCTCTGATCTACTAGAACTACTTGATGGTACAATCCCATATAGTAGGCAGCTTCCCAACCAACTCTAGCTAATTCTCTCATGACTGACAGAGCCTCCATCAATAGTTGAGATGCTCCTGGGAGTGTGACTGCCCGTTGTGTAGTATCTTGCTCATCTTTGTAGGCTTCTGCCACAAACCTCCATCGATCTCTATTCACCGTCACATCCTCTAGTTGTTTTCTAAGATTGTTCACCTGTTGAGTCACTGCATTCAGTCACTCTTGTGTCTCCTCCGACATGGTGTCAATCTCTATCATGGTCTTCTAGCATGCTTCCACACTGCTCTGTAATGCGTCGTAGGCTATCTGGGCATGATCTGCTCGAGCCCGTTCTACCTCTATCACCCCCTGCATATGGGATCCTTCAGTCCGTGCACTATCTTCCCATACCCTATCTATCATACCTTGCAACCATGTCACCTCACTTTCCACTTGATCCACCCTTTCTTCTTCTATTGCCAGTTGTCGCTGCAAGGCATCTCTCTCTTCCACCACCGCATTGTAGTCTTTTGACAACACAAATTGTCACCACATTACTGGTTGTGGTACTACGGCTTGTGTTGCAACCATTGGCTCTGGTCCTGGTCATTGTACAATAGGATCTAATATATGTTGATCACCTTGTAGACCTTATTCAAAGAAGCTAGAGAATATCAGATACCTCGGTACTGGTCAATGTACAACAGGATTCAATCTCTGTTGATCACCTCGTGGACCTTTTTCAAAGAAGCTGGAGAGTATCAGATAGCTTGATCTCCATGAGGCATATTGCTCCTGGGATTTGGCCTCCTACCTTCTCTCATCAGCTTCCTCTGTCTGTCCCCTCCAAGCAGCCTATGATAACAAAGGACCTGAGTCTCTCTGCGAGCATCTTACGCTAAGCTCTGGCCTCCATGAAGCATATTGCTCCTGAGAGGTGGCCTCCTACCTTTCCTCACCCACTTCTTTTTTTTGTTCCCTCCATGTAGCCTACGATAGCAAAGGGCTTGGATCCCTTTGGGGCCATCTTATCATGAGCTTTGGCCTCACTTGTCTACCATCCAAACTCTCATCACCATCATCTTCATTCCTTCTACTTTCTTCCATTATGCCTAATGCCTTTTCTTCTCCCCACTGATGATATTTCTTTCTTCGCCTTCTTTGATACACTTGATGTGTTTTCTCTTGTAAATTTTCCATGGCCTTTTCTCCCGCTAAATACCAATCATTCATGCCTATGCACCCTACTGCTATTAGCTCATCTTGTCCTTATACCTATTGTATATAGCATGGTGGCACTTCTTCCTACAAAATAAATCTTGTCAAAAAATCTTAAGATTTTCTTCATCCGCTGTACACATCCTCATGAATCTTGCAATAACATTTGGTCAGAAATCTTGTCCCATCAAGCCCTATACTTTAGCAGCTCCTAGGGGAGACTCTTGCCTAGCTATTACTGTGATCTCTCTCCTTGAGAATTTCCCTCGCAACAGTCACCAGTGGTTCTCATTACATCTACCTACTCTTCTTGTCCTATTATTCATCCTGTGAAGTGAACGTATGGGTCACTGTGACCATGCTTATCATATGCTAGGGCAGTTCTTACTTGTCTATCTTTTTAATATCCTTGGAAAATCTTTTTTTTTTAAAAAAAAAATTCAAAAAAAAAAAGGGTAAAATATCTTGAAAAATGCGTAAAAACATCAAATATTTTTTTTTCAAAAATCCTAAAAAAATAAAATAAATAAAATCAAATACTTTAAAAATCTGTAATAAATTTGTACATAATCATTTTCCTTGCTTTGTTTTAACTTCTATTTGTTGGATGATCTTCTGAGATCCTGAGGCATTTGATCATATGTCTTAGGAAGGATGAGATCACTCTCTGTCTGCTATGTGTTTGTTTACACAAATGGATCATCATCCTAGCTTTCTATGCCAGGTATGACATATCCACTTTTGTAACATCAAAATAAAGCTCTAATGACGTGAAGTGCACTTATGAAAGCAAGTATCATCACTAATCATCTTTGCTCTGTCTAACATTCCTTCCATCAATCTTATCTAACCTCAATCTTTTCAAAAAATTGTCCTCGAATCAATTTCTACCCAATTTTTTGAGGGGGCATCATATCTCTCTTTTGTCAATCCACTGAGGCACATTGCTCGGGGCAATCTAATCTCAACCCTTGAAAATCAATTCTGACTGGTATTTGGACAACCTAACCTAGATTCCAAAAATCAAAACTTTGTTGTAGAGATAATCTTCAAATCTACACAACACTTGGGTCATATCAGATTCATCAAAATCCATATCAATCTAGTATTCTTTTAATCTTGTTAACTATATCAACTTTTCATAACTATTGATTCATTAGTGCTATTTCCTAGATTCTTCATAATTGAAGGGTTCAGATGTGATACCAGTGTGATTCTTATTAACAATCGGGTCTGGAATCGATCACTCACTTCTTTGTAATCATAGGTTCAGAATCAGTCATCTTATCACTTGTTTGTAATCATCAATTCATTGTTGGTACTGTTAACAACAAATCAAATCTTTGGTCAATTAAGACCCAATCTAGACATCAATCATCATATCAAACTATTCTTTGAACCACTATGCTTCATGCAGTAATTCAAAGAGGGGCAAAATGTAATACCCCAAAATTGCCCTCAATATATCAATCCTTCTAAATCATCAAAGTTCTATTATACTAGGCAATTATGTCTTCTAATAGACTCTACTCGACTTAGTGTCAAATACAAAAAACTATAAATCTGTATTAATCACATGCTACATTTAATATAATGGCTAAATAAACCCTATGATTGATTAATTTAAAGTCCTAGTACTTTAATTAATTAAATCTCCTTCTTTTATTAATTTAAATAAATACATTTAAATTAATTCACATTTCCCTTTTTAACCTACTTGAAATTAAATATTACATTTAATTCTATTTGAGCACATTAAATCATTTTCTTCTATTAATTTAAATAAATATATTTATCTATTTAAATTAATTCATATTTTCCTTTGAGCCACTTAGAATTAAATATTATGTTTAATTCTATAAGAGCACATGGCTCCTAATTCTTACCAAACTCATCTTTCCTACCCACCCACTAAAATTAAAATAATAGTTTCTTTAACCTCTAAAGTCTTCACTTTTCCTTCTAAGTCAAAAATAACCACATGGGAAGAAATATACTTTGTCCAAATAATCCAAACTCCACAAACTCGGATTTGGACTTTGGGGTCATTTTTGGAGGCTCTTTTATGAGTCTTGGGCCACCTAGTGACCAAAATTCAACCCCCTACCCTAAGTATATCAAGTGGGGAAGCTAAATTTGACTCTAACTACCCTTTAGAAGCCTCCTAAACCCTCCAAAATTTCACTTAAGCATTCCATACGAATTTGGGTAGTAGGTTTCAATTTTCAAAGTGGATCCACCCACTCACCCACTTTGAATTAAATAATTAAAATGAAATAATCTCAGCCCTTGATCTTCATTCAATCCTGACCGTTGATTCTCCTAAAAATCTCATAAATAGGACTTCATTTTCCTTTACAAAAAGAGTCTTCATTAACATTGTTATTATAGATCTAAGAGATCAAAATTCTTCTATTCTATCTTCTATCTATTTTTAAACCACACTCCTAATACTCTCATAGCATTGCTTTCAAACATATAGTGCATTTCAAGGCATTTGGAGAGCTACATCAACCCATCTTTGGGAGAAGAAAGGAGGACATGGGAACTAAATCTTGGAGGGAGTTTAGATAGATTTCTATTCTTCATTTTCTAAGTTGTTTCTCATGCGTAGATTAGAGTTGCTTTGCATGTTTGTTTGTATGAATCTTGTGGTTATTTCATATGCATGCAATCTATTCCAATTTCTAATCATACAGCTGCTGACATGGTAAAGATTTTCTGAAAAACTCACAAGCATCATATTCCATGGTTGGCCAATAATACCCAACTCAAAGCAACTGCTTAGCTAGAACCATGCCACTCGTGTGGGCACCGCAAATTCTAGAGTGGACCTCTTGTAAAGCCAAGATGGCCTCATTTGAATCTAAACACCTAGAGAGGATATTGTGATACCCTCGACGATAAAGGGTGTTGGCTACAAGAGTGTAGCAGGAAGCTTTGCGAATAAGGTTTTGGCATTGGTTATTGGTGAGATGGGGAGATATGATACCATTCTTTAGATATGCATGGATGTCATGGTACCATAGGGACTGAGGACCAACCAAGACACACACCATTTCTACATCGGCATTCTCATAAGCTAGTGTATGTAGCTGTTCGACTAGGAATTCATATTGTGATGCATCACGAGGGATTTCTAACAAAGATCCAATAGTTGCCATTGCATCTGCTACTTTGTTCTGAAGTCTGGGTATCTGTGTGAATTGTAGATTCAAGAAATACTCTTTCAATTTGTCCACTAGTTCTTTGTAGGGTAGCAGCTTGTCATCCTTCATCTAATATTCATCTAGGATTTGCTTGATAATCAACTGTGAATCTCCAAACACTTACAGTTCTGTGATATTCCACTGAATGGATATTTTGAGACCTGAGATGAGTGCCTCATATTCTGCAATGTTATTGGTACATGAAAATCCCAACTTGAATGACTTTGGGATGTAGTCACCTTGAGGTGTGACAAATAGGATTCCTACCCCTGATCCATGTAATGTGTAGGAGCCATCAAAGTATAGCTTCCACATGGGTTGTTCTTTGATCATACATAAGTGTTCATCATGGAATTCTATAATTAGGGGATAAGCATCCACCAGTGGTGCCTTTGCTAGTTGATCGGCAATGACTTGCCCTTTGATTGCTTTCTGATCTATGTACTGGATATCAAACTCACTAAGTAACATGACCCATTTTTCCATACAACCTGTGAGAGTTGTCCTTGATAACAGATATTTGAGGGGATCTACTTTTGAAATGAGTCTGATTGTGTGACTGAGCATGTAGTGTCTAAGCTTTTGAGTGGCAAAGACCACTGTGAGGCATGCTTTTTCCATAGGTGAGTAATTAAGCTCATAGCCAATGAGTGTTTGACTGATGTAGTAGATAGCTCTCTCTTTGTTTTCATCATCATGCTAAGCTAAGAGTGCCCCCAGTGCTATAGTGGTTGTCAAGATGTAGAGTATGAGAGGGCATCTTAGAACTGGTGGTACTAGGATTGGAGAGTTGGCTAGATACTCCTTGAGTTTATCAAAGCTTCTCTGACATATGGGATCCCATTTGAAGCTTGTGTATTTGCATAAGAGATGCATAAAAGGTTGGCACTTGTCTGCTAGTTGAGAAATGAACCGGCACATTGATTGAAGCTTTCCTTGTAGGCTTCTGAGCTGTTTGAGTGTTCTTGGTGGAGGCATTTATGTTATTGCTTTGACCTTCTTGGGTTCGATCTCTATGCCTCATTGTAATACTATGAAACCTAGAAGCTTTCCAGATGTAACACTAAAGACACATTTCTTTGGATTGAGCTTTAACCCATAGTGCTGCAAGTGATCAAACACACTCTCAAGAATGTCAAGGTGTTCATGATGTGTCTTTGATTTTGCAAGAATATCATCCACATAGTCTTCTAAGATCTTGTGGATCATGTCATGGAAGATTGCTATCATCGCTCTCTGATATGTGACTCCTACATTCTTTAGCCCAAATGGCATCATGTTGTAGCAGAAGGTACCCCATGGAGTTGTGAATGTTATTTTATGTTGATCTACTTCTACTATACGAATATGATTGCAGCTTGAAAAGCCATCTATTAGTGACATCATTTCATGACCTACTGTAAGATCTACAATCATGTCTATATTTGGTAGTGGTAAATCATCTTTAGGACATGCCTTGTTCAAGTCCCTAATATCTATGCATATTCTGATGTCACCTGAAGGTTTTATGACAGGAACCATGTTAGAGATCCAATCAGAGTAATCTATAGCTTTGATAATCTTGGCTTGGAGGAGTTTTTCAAGCTCTACTTTGACTAATAAGGCAACTTTTGGATGCATTTTTCTCAGCTTCTTCTTTACTAGCTTGACATTAGGATCCACTGCTAGATGATGGATGACAAGATTAGGATCAAGCCCAGGCATGTGTGCATATGACCATGCAAAATTTATGATTGATTCTCTAAGGAGCGCAATCAAAGCCATTTCTTCACCTTCTGTCATGTTGGCCGCAATGTAGGTGATCCTTGGACATTCCTCTATACCCAAGTTGACTGGCTTGGTTTCTTCTATGATGATAGGTGACTGCTCTGGTCTGTAATCCTAGATGGGAGGAAGAGGCAAGTCTTCATCTTCTAGCGCTTGAATTTCCAAGTTTTCATGAGAAGATACACTTTTTATTTTTACTATTTTGGAATCAGAATGTGCCCCAGAAGGGTTTTCACATAAAGACTCATGTTTTACTTTTTCTATTTCTCTTTTGTAGCTACAGCTTGCCTCCTCCCCAAAGTATCCTTCTGGGTCAAGCTTATAGATGTGAGTTGACTCTAAATTGTGAACTGATTGTGGGCCTGATGCCCCCATGAATTCTAGGAGTGCTTCCATGCTTTGGAACTCATCGATGTGTGCAATGCTTGGTTGGTCCCAATATATGAGTTGAGGGTGAATGAGGGGAAGTTCTATGAGATTGATGGCAAGTTTTTGGAGGAAAGAAGTCCCTAGGAGGGTGTCATCATCAAAGATATCATCATAGGATTTGATTTCTTTCTCTTCAGGGATATCTTCAATTTCTATGAGGTTGTCCTGGCTATTCAAGAGAGGAACGCTAGTCATGTTGGTGCCCCCAATTGCGGTATTGGGTGCTTGTATATGCAAGCGAGGGGTATTAAAGCCAAGACCTTGATGTTGTGGGTTTTTGGATGCTATAATTGGGTCTTTGCTTCCACCTTCTTGTGGTCCTAGACCACCACCTTGGTAGTTCCATTGCTCAGTAGTGTACTTGTGCAATTGTGGGTATTTATCTTTGAAGTAGCCAAGGAGTTGAGTGTTAGGTGGTGGGGGATCTTTGTACAACCACTTATTAATGTCAGGATCCATTTCTTGACTATTTAATGTGCCATGGGATTCAAAAGTCACAGGTCCCATTCTCTTGATTTCATGATGCTCTTCAATAGGCTTGCTTTGGTGACTCAGGCGACCTTGAGTATGTGGATCATGTGGGAGGGCCCCTATGACAAATGCATCATGTAGGCTATATTCACCATAGCCCTAGTTATTGATCTTGATGGAAGAGAGGGTGGAGGTGAGAATGGTTTCTGGATCACAATGGGATCGGGACGAGCTGGCAATAGAAGTACCAATGTCAATTCTAGGACAATGAGTGGAGTGAGGGAATGATGCTTCCATTGCACGATAGTATGCGAAGGGTTGGGGATCAGCATGGATGGTAACCTCAGTGTCTTGATGCAAAAATTTGATGCATTGATAGTACATGGATGGTACAGCCATGATGGAATGAATCCATGGTCAACTAAGGAGGATATTGAATGGTAGGTCAAGATCAACAACATGACAAATGGTATCTTGTGTTGCTAGGCCTAGCTGAATAGGAAAAGTAATGGTACCTTTAGAGGTACACTCCAAGTTGTCATAGGCTTTGATAGTGATTACTTCATGTGCTATATTGGCCTAGGTGAACCCAATCTGCTAAATGAATTTCAAAGTACACAAGTTCAGGGCCAAGCCATTATCTATTAAGACCCATTTGATGGAAAAGTCTCTGACCATGACGATGATGCGGAGAGGGAGAGTATGATCAGGTGCAATGTTTGGCAGGTTAGATGTTTTGAAAGATAAAGCATAGGCTGTGGATAGATGTCCCACAAGGGTCTCAAACTAGGTGGTGTTAATGTCTTTGGGGACATGTCCTTCTTTGAGAGATCGGTCAAGGATCTCCTAATGGAGAGGTGAAGTGCGGAGAAGGTCCAATATGGATATTTGGGCTGGTGTGTTCCCAAGATGTTCTATGAGGTTATACTATGCATTGTGTGCATTGTGTACTAGCCCTAGACGGGCACCACCAACAATGATCCGACCTTTGCGGGTAGTAACAGCACATTGATGATCCACTCCACTGACATGGATGGCATTGACTGTGGGCTCAACTTGGGTTATACATCCAAAAAAATTATCATAATTGATGTAGGCAGTAGTGTGATCTTTGTGCTTGCCTTTGCCATGATTCTGGGGATGATTGGTATTGGCTTGGTTCTTCCCAGCATTGATTTGTGGGAACACATTCTGATAGATTTGTAAATTGGCATTTGACGAGGCTTGAGCAGGTGTATCTACTTGAATCTCTTTTTGATCAATGAGATCTTGGATATAGTTTTTGAGTCTCATACACTTCAAAGTAGTGTGTCCTTTGACATGATGATAATCATAGTATTCATGATCTTTGTACCAATCGGGCTTGGGAGTGTTATCATCTACTAGCTAGATTGGTGGAAACATGATCAAGTTGGCCTTGGCCATTCGGTGAAAGATAACATCCAGAAGTTCACCCAGTGGTGTGAAGGTCTTCCTTGGATTGTTCTGAGCTCTGGGCTTGTGTTGTTTGGGAGCAAAATTAACGGCATTGACTTGATTGTTTGGATTACCTTGATAAACTTGATGGGCTTGTTGCTGATAATTCTGCTGATTATTCTGAGAATGATATTGTTGTGTGGATTGCTGATGGACTTGAGGAGGTTGCTGATAGATGGGCGCTTGTTGTTGTTGGTATGTAGAAGTTGATGGAGCACTAGCCACAACAAATTGGACATGCTTGGTATCAGTGGCTCCATCAGTAATAATGTTCTTGTTACGATTCCAGTAACGGGATTTATCATTATTGGGTTTTTGGGCATCATTTTTGAAGTGTCAGATCATGCCTTCATCTAGGAGGGCCTTTTCAATACCTATCCCCTTGCTCTTGATATCTTGATAGGTTTGGAGATAATTCATCCTCATGAAGTGGGACAGCTTAGGATGCAGATTATCAATAAAGATTTTGGTCAAATGTTTTTCAGGTGGCTGGTATGATAACCTGGTGGTAAGGTTCTGCCATCATTGCAAGTATTCTGATAGGCTTTCTCCTTCTTTCTATTTTGAGTTGCAAAGATATAACAAGGTCAACTCATTCTCAACATTGTGGGCATAGTGGGCAATGAACTTCTTAGAAAGTTTAGCAAAGGTCATGATAGTCCCACATGGTATTTTGTAGAACCATTCAACAGCAGTTCCTCCTAACCTTTTGGGGAATAGTCGTAAGAGATAGTTATCACTGTAAGCCACTTCTTGGCATCCCATATAGAATTCTTTAATATGGTTGATTGGATCTCCTTTCCCCTAATATTTATCAAATTTAGGTGTCTCAAAGTGCTTGGGGAAAGGTATAGCGCCAATGGATCGATCAAATGGATAAGGACACACCTCCTCAAACTTGTAGGTTTTGTTCTCAGTACCAGTTTGAAGCTCCTTAAGAGCATTCTTCATGGCTTCCCACTCGGCATTGATCGGTGTTTGAGTGGGTGCTCCTATTTGAGATGGGTATTTTGGAGTGGGATATGGAGATGATCCAGTGGGATAGGTGGATTGGAGGGGATTTTGGAGCAATGTTTGCTAGGGATATTGTTGATGCAGCATAGGGGGATATTGCGGTGGAGGATACGGGACTGCTTGCTGGTGTTGTGGGATGATAGGGACTTGTTGCTGTAATTGATAGGAGGAAACTTGTTGCTATTGGGGAATGATGGGGGTTTGTTGTTGTGACTATAAGTATGGTTGCTGTGGGGGTGGTTGGTGGAATGATGCAGCTTGTTAATAAGATGGTCCTTGTTGAACTTGGCTTTGTGGTTGACCAATATAGGTCAGGTGCATTCCCACATTGCTTAAGGGTGGAACTAATGTAGGGAAGCTTGAAGCAAAGGGTGGTTGGGCAAGATAACTTGCGAAATGGGAGGAACTTTGCTACTGAGGTGGAGGAATTTGCTGAAAAGCACTGGGTGTTGGGAATGGATAGCTTGTGAAGGATGAAGCTGGTGGAGGTTGAGATGGTTTTTATTGTGCTACTTGTGAGAAGGTGGCTTGTTGGTTTGCAAACACAGATGTAGGAGAGTGAGTTGGTATTCCAAAGGCTTTCATGTCTTCTTGAGTGAGACCCCAACAAGAACCAATGTGAGGTGGGAATTGTGCTGCAGCGGATGCTTGGAAGGTAGATGTAATGGGAGTTTGGGATATGAATGGTGGATTGGAAAAACCCATGGAAGGCATTCCTATGGTGAAGGAATTTTTCTGGGCTTGTGCTTGGGTAGATGCTTGTTGGGGGGAGAATGAAGAGGATGCTTGTGTTCCCCATGAAAAAGGTGATGTGGAAGTTTGCTGATTTTGAAAGGGGAATGATTGTGCTACCCCCAGAATAGATGACATAGAGGTTTGTTGGGTGAAAGAGGGAAACGATTGCATTGACCCCTAAAATGATGGTGTGGATGCTGAAGCTTGGGGATTGAAAGGAAAAGATGATTGTGTCCCTCCTGGCACAAAAGGTGTGTATGTGGAAGCTTGTGAAGTGAAGGGGAAGGATGATTGCACCCCTCCCAGAGTGAAAGGTGCTGCTTGGGCTATGGAAGATGGTGAAACTTCTTGTGCAAAGGTTTGTGTAAGAGGTGGGAGTTGATTCTGGAACAAGTGTTGGATTTGTGCAAGAGTTTGAGTGGCCATGGAGGATGATGAAGTACCTGTGATAGGGAATGGAGCAGATGGTGTTACAGCTTGTGTTACGGGACTTGCGAAGCTTCCTTGTAGAAGAAGGGGAATGGTGGAGGTTTCTTGAGATGTTTGCAAGGTTGGATCAAGGAATGGTTGGATGAATGGAGAGTATACTTGTGCTGGGATTTGGATAGTACTTATGGGAATGCAAGGATGGAGATATGGCAGAATGGGAGTATGTGCTTGTGCAAAGTTAGTGAACATGCTTTGCTGGTTTTGGGCCATGAGTGCATTAACTACTAGTGGATTCTCTGGATGATTCACAAATATTTCTATTGCCAGAGGAGCCGAGGGGATATTGGGATCATCCCATGTATTTCCAGTTCATATTTGGGGATCATAGGCTATCATCGCGCAGGTAAAAATGTTGGGATCAGATGAACTGGTGATTGAATAAGGATTCATGTTCCTTCTTTTTCTAGATTCGGATCTTGTATCGACAGGCATGGAGATGCAAATGCTAGATGGATGCAAGATATTTCCTAAAGACTCTAAAGAATTATGGATGCAAGCTTAAGGAACTTCTAAGGATGATGAAATTTCTATAATGCAAGGATTGGTGAGATGCTTGGATATGAATCAAAGATGGAAGAAGATTTGATGGAAGATGGTGACAGATTGGTAAAAAAAATCTTGGCGATGATGGAGGCTTGGTGGGATGCTCTTATTTGGGTCAAGATTGGGTGGAGGATTGGTGGGATGCTGGTGGAAGATTACTAAGTGTCAACAATGAGCTGCTATTTTTCCTGATGGAGGATCAGTGATAGGATTTGGCCAACCTAGGATAGACTAATGATCTTCAGTCAACTAGATTCTTATCAATACAAGCCAATCTCTTGCTCGAGATGATGAGGCTATGCAAGGACAAGTTGGATTTCCTTTAGACAATGCTCTGTCAAAAAGGGGATGATTTCTGATTTAGGATAAGGGATGGAAACTCAAAGGTTTTGAACACTAAGTGCTTGTGGATTTGGATCTATAGATTTGGTGCAAAGGATGGTGGATTCTATTTTGGATAATGGATGTTGGATTTGGATCAAGGATTTGGGATTCTAATTGTGGATTGCTGATGGAAAGATGGTGAAGGATGATGGAACAATGTTCTTCCTAAAAGGATGATGTAGATGCAGCTAGAATGGATGATCTATGATGTTGCTAGGAAGATGATGATGAATGCAACTAAAGACTCTAGAATGCAACTAAGGATTTGATGATGATGCAAGGATGAAACTAGGATGAAGGACTGCCAACATAGGATTTTGAGATCTGAAGGTAGAATGGGACATGCAATGGATCCAGCTAATCTTCTCTTTCAAGATTGACGTAGTGATGATTCACTCGGAATCGATAGGCAAACTGTTTGACTCTTGCATTATAGCTAATATTATCAAGCGTCTCTTGATATTTTTCTTCTACTTGGGTTGCTTAGATAAAGGGTTGATGGA
Source organism: Chamaecyparis obtusa (assembly GCA_027943335.1). Lineage (NCBI taxonomy): Eukaryota > Viridiplantae > Streptophyta > Pinopsida > Cupressales > Cupressaceae > Chamaecyparis > Chamaecyparis obtusa. Next base: position 469,872 of record BSBK01004395.1, on the reverse strand, counting down.
TCTTAAGGTTTCTCTCTACAACTTTTTGTTCTTGATAGTCTTTGGATTTGGGTAATTTAGCTTTCGAATGTTTGATCAAATTGGGCATAACTTTGGGGAAATTCCTGATAGTTGATTTGAGACAAAAAGGCTTTTGGATATCTAATTCCAAGGGTTTCTCTGCAAAATGTTCTAAGTATCTTGAACTGGTTTTTGTTGATTAGTTTGATGTTTCTCAATGGCAAAGGATAAATTCCAACAAAGATTTTTAGAAAAGAAATCTCCACAAGGGACAAAGCAACCTTGTGGGATACAAACAGGATGATTGACTCTGATAAAGATTTGAAAGTGTATGTTCCAATAATATTTTCACAAAGTATTTGACTGTCAAGCACTTCAAGCAGATCTACCTAAGGAAGGTGAGTATCAAAATCGCTTGCCCATAGCTTGGTACCCCCTAGAAGGGAATACAAATGGTGAGTAATCTTGAGACGACCTGGTAAACCCCTTGGAATTGGTCTTTGCACAAGGATTTTGATACTTTCGGATGTAGATAGGGTAGCCTCTATTTTATTAGGTTTTTAATAGTTCCATGGAGTTTCCATACCCGGTTATGTTGACCGCTTGTGACTCACTTAAGAGCCTAGCCAACAACGCTAGGGGAGGAATATTTACCATCCCCAGACATTTGCATTTGGCACAAAACGCCCGTGGATTAGGAGATATAAGTGAGTATTTTTTGCCTTCGCTTTATTTATATACCAGCCGGGGGGATACCGGTTTGAGGTCGTTCTTCGAGGAGGAAGCGCTTTTCTCCCTAAACAGACCTCCCTAAAAGTAGAAAAAGTGAACTTGTCCAAGTTCAAATGTCCTATGTTGCTTACTTTAACAAGGATTTTGCAAGAATTGAAAAACTCCTAAATGCACATCAAGCAATTTTGTTCTTTTTCTAAAATTGATTAAGTGATGTTTGAATTTGAATAACTAAAGACACAAGTGTTTAGATTTGAGTTGTTCTTTCTCCAAAAAGTAAGCGATTTGAGAGATTGCAAGTTCTTTCTTTGATCATTCAAGATTGAGATTGGCGTGTTGTTTTAAGAACTTTGAAGTGCTTTGTTTTGATCCTTTAAGGCATTCAAGATTTGATTATGCATTTGCTTGAACTGAAAAGGAAGTAATAGAGATTTTTTTTCTTTTAATGCATTCAAGAGTGCATTTGATTTTCAAAATGACAATGACTCTTAGGACTTAGCTTCATTCCTTTAGTTTCATTCAAGATTTGTTTTGACCTTTGCTTTGATTTTTTTCGCTCCAAAAGACAAGTTCCTAATTTAGCTTTGATGCGTGAAATTTGACAAAGAAGGCATTCAAGATTTTTGCAAAATGAAGTTAGTTTTTCAATAAAAACAAAGTTTTTTAGGATTGATTTTAGGAACTTTTGCATGCACTTTTAGGATTGATTTTGAATGTGTTTAGAAATGAGATGCAAATTTCAGGTTCTCTTTTTTTTTTCTTTTTTTTAAGTACCCAAAACTTGAAATATTCTTAATTTTTGCATGAATGCATCTAAAACCTTGATGTTGCAAGGATGCAAATGTTTTGATTGATTTTTCTTGTTTGTTAGAACAAATTTTGCAAATGTTAGTCCTTAACAAATTCAAGAATGATTTGGGGATTCATTTTAAGCACTAAAATAAGGCGTGTATGATTTTGCTTCCTTATGGATTATTATTATTTTTTGAGAAAAATTGGCCAAGACCCCATAAGAAGAAGAAGAAGTAGATAGAATAGAAGAAGAATTTGAAGTGCTCTGTCCACCTGTAAGCTTGAAAAATCTGAAAACACTCCAAAATCCATCAGAATGTTTGCAAAGAACCAGTGAAGTGGGTCCCACTGGGCATGCCAGAATGTAGACAAGGCTTTTGAGAATACCTGTATCTGTTTTGAAAGGCTCAAATCAATCAAACATTAAGATTTTAATCTAACATAAAATCAATCCAAAACAAGGAAACTCTAAGCTAAGCCGCCTCAGATTGAGCTAAAACAGGTGCACCCAAGCACTGTTTGATTTGCTCTTGCTTAAGGGGATGTGGGTGTGTTCTCTAAGCACTTGGAGCATATTCTAATGCATGCTAAGATGGATTGAGATTCATGAACACCCCAAAAATGGCACAATATTGGGTAGAACACCCAAAATTGCCCTTAAGGCTTCAAGAACTCAAGATTTATGCAACTCGTATGATCAAGTAGATTTTAGAACCCAAAATAGATGTGAGAATGATGCATAAACAAGAATTAAACTAAGTTAATTCATTATTTCTATGCTAAGATGTGAGCTAAAAATTCTTGAAAATGATTAAAACTAACAATTAGTATGAAAGCTAAATAATTTTAGAGCTATTCTAGCATTATAACATTGCTTGAAATAAAAGGTGAATGAGTATTTTGCTTTTAGAAATGAGGAGTATTTATAAGCTTTTGGGAAGGAGGAATGAGTGGCCAAGATCAAAATCCTTAAGAGAGGCCAAGATTCATTCAAAGGGGAGCACATGGATTGTGCTAGTTCAGGGCCACCTCCTTGTGACAAGTGCATTGGGTTGAAAGATGGGAGGGATGTGCACAATTTGGAAAATGTGCCTAAGGTCAAAGGGTGAGGGGCTTCTTAAATGCATCATAAATGCATGTAAGAGGGATAAGGAGGCTTTAAATGCATTTAATGCATGTAAGAGAAGTTTCTAGAAGTTTGTTGACTTTGGGTTAAGCTTAGGAGTTGGCTAACCTTGTTTAGGGAATGTGACAAGGTTAGGGGGGGATTAGGATTAGGATTAGGATTAGGGGGACAAGGATAAAGACTTTTTAGAAGAGTCTAGAACTTCCTTAGGATAAATATGGATTTTAGGAAATAAATAAAGATTTATTTATTTCCATGGTTTAGGTTTGAGAATATTTATTAAAAATGAATTTAATAAATATGAGGATTAAATATTTAATCTTAATTAAATATTTTGAGTTGGGATTAGGGTTAGGAAATGATGGGATTAGTCTTTAATCGAAATTAAAGAAGGATTAGAAGATTCTAGAAGAGGTCAATGGTATTAAGGAAATTGGCCAAGTTTTGGGCAAAAAATAAATAAATTATTTATTTTGAGATTTTTGGTCAATTTATTAATTAAATAATTAATAAATAGGGGAATAATGTTTAAATAAGATTTAAACATTTTTGGGAGGGATTCCTTAATTAAATATTTTTAATTAAGGTAAAGGGATTTAATGACATAAAAATAAATTAATTAATTAAATAATTAATTAATTAACAAATGATGATGTCATTAGAAATTTTTCAGAAAATAAAAATACTTTATTTTCTAAAAGATTTTTAGGTGTCTACAAACACATCCTACCCAATCTACATCAATGTACACATGAAGCTCAACATTTTTTGAATTAGGATACCATAGACCATAGTCTATAGTGCCTTGTAAGTATCTGAATATCCTTTTTACTGCCATGAGGTGACTTTGTTTAGGCTCTATTGTAAATCTTCCAACTATGCCAACTGCATTGGAAATATCAGGTCTAGTCTGAGTAAGATAGATAAGTTTGCTAATCATAGACTTGTACAATGTTATATCAACTACTAGTGACTCATCTTCCTTTGTAAGCTTGCATCCAGTAATCATAGGTGTCCCTACTAACTTGCAATCATCCATCTTGAATTTCTTTAATATTTCTTTCACATACTTAGACTGATTAATAAAAATACCTTTCTTTGTCTACTACACATTCAATCCCAAAAAGTATTTGATAGGACTAATCATACTCATCTCAAATTCATTTTGCATCTCCTTAGAAAATTCAACACTAAGTTTGTCATTACCTCCAAAGATAATGTCATCAACAAATATAGCTACAAGTAACAAACCTTCAGATGTCTCTCTAATGAATAGATTATAATCTACTGCTCATTTCTTAAATCCAATATTTGTTAGGTATCCATCTAGTCTCTCATACCATGCTCTAGGGGCTTGCTTAAGTCCATAGAGGGCCTTCTTCAATCTGCATACCATATCAGGTCTATCTGATAAGGTGAATCCTTCTGACTGCTCAATGTATACTTCTTCTTTTAAATCTCCATTTAGGAATGCTGACTTGACATCAATCTGATAAAATTTGAAGTTTTTGATTGTAGCATTAACTAGAAACAACTTAATAGCTTCTAATCTACTCACAGGTGCAAATGTGTCTGAATAATCAATGCCTTCTCTTTGCGAATATCCTTTACATACTAATCTTGCTTTGTTTCTTACAACGGTACCATCCTCATTCATCTTATTTTTGAATATCCACTTTGTTCCAATCACAATCTTATCACTAGGTCTTGGAACTAGTTCCCAAGTATCAATCTTAATAATCTGATCAAGTTCTTCTTTCATAGCATCATGCCAATCTAAATCATTACAAGCATCTTCAATACTTAAAGGTTCAATCTGAGATAGTAAACATACTTCACTGTTAGCTGAGTTCTTTGCTTGTGATCTTGTTAAGACTTGTATGCTCTGATCTCCAATGATGTCTTTCTTGGAATGGTTTCTAGATGTAAACTTTGGAGCTTTAGTTGATGTAGACTCATCAACCTTAGGAGTTTCCTCTTCACTAATCTCAGGGTCATTGAATAACACATCAATACTATCAAATATTTCTACAATAACTATCTCACTAGTGGAGGGCATGGGTTCTTCTTCAATCATGGGTGAGTAATCATGATATCTTTCTTGAACCATAAACTTTTCATCAATCTTAACATGAGCACTTTCAATGATCTATTTCAATTTTAAATTGAAACATCTATAAGCTTTACTTTTAGTAGAGTAACCAAGGAAAATACCTTCATCACTTCTTGCATCAAACTTGCCTACTGCTTCATCCCTCTTGATGTAGCACTTGCTTCCAAAGATTCTAAAGTATTTTACTGTGGGAACATTCCCAAACCAAAGTTCATATGGTGTTTTGTTAGCGCCAGGCCTCAATTGAATTCTATTGATGGTGTAGACTATTGTATTGACCACATCTCTCCAATAGGTGTGTGCAACTTTTCCTTCAATCATGACGGTGCGTGCTATATCAAGAATGATCCTAATCCTTCTCTCTGCAATTCCATTCTGCTGAGGGGTTCTAGGTGCACTTAATTATCTCTTTATGCCATGTTCTTCGTAGTACTCATAAAATCTGTTAGAGGTGAATTCTCCTCCTCTATCCAATCTCAAACATTTTATCTTTAATCCAAATTCATTCTAAACCTTAGCTTTGAATATTTTGAACTTATCAAATGCTTCTGACTTATCTTTCAAGAATGCAACCCACATCATCCTAGTATAATCATCAACAAACAAAATGAAATACCTTTCACCATAGTATGATCTTGTTTGAGTTGGACCACATAGGTCTGTATGAATCAGATCCAACTTGTTTTCTATTGAATTGTGCTTGCTCCTAAATGAATTCCTCACATGCTTTCCCATCACACATTCCCTGCATATAGTATCAACTGGCTTTGCTATGCTAGGTAGATCTCTTATTGCCTTAACATTGCTTATCTTTACTATGTTATCAAAATTGATATGACATAGTCTTTTATGCCATAACCAACTGTCATCAAATTTAGTAACAAAACAACTTGCTTCTGAATTGAGTTGGAAAACATTACCTCTTGTCTTTGAGCATGATGCAATCATAACACCATCCTTGTTGTTAATGATGCATTTGTCATCTTTGAACTCCAACTAATATCCTTTTCCAAGTAACTGTCCAATACTGAGAAGGTTATGTTTCAAACCATCAACATAGAGAACATCATTAGTACTATTCTTTCCATCCAAGGTGATGGCTCCTCTACCAACTATTGGTTTAGGAGTGTTGTCTCCAAATCTAACCATACCACCATTGTATTTGTCTAGATGAACAAATCTTCCTTTATCACCTGTCATTTGATGTGAACAATCACTATCTACAATCCAGTCTGTCCTTATATCTCCTTGGAAAATCAATGCTAGCTCTTGTTTCTCTTTCACATCTTTATGTTCTGTCTTATTATTCATTTTGTCTACAATAGCAATGAATCCAATTTCTTCTTCACTTGATTCTTCATCTGAAACTCCATCTCCATCAAAGTAACATTACTTAGAGTACTTAGGCTTGTAATCATTTTTGAACTTTCTAGCTCTAGTAGGACACTTAGATGCAAAGTGACCGATCTTATTACATGAAAAACACTTAAATGGCAATTGACCTTCATATTTTCCTTTTCCTTTCTTTTCTCTTTTGGCAATCATATCAATAAAATCATCTAAAGTTTTCTCTTCATCATCATCATCAAAATTACCAGAAGTGTTTGCAGATTTCTTACCATGAACTGTTGCTTTGAAGGCTGTCTCACTTTTGGGTTTTGTCTTTAGTCTTGAAATCTCAAAAGCTGAGATTTTTTTGATCAAGGTCTCTCTCTTGAAATTAGATGTAAGTTGCATGGTCTCATCAAGGATGTTGATCTTTCTTTCATATTCTAGGGTGAGAGTAGTCATCAACTTGTCCATAATATCTTCCTCTGAGATTTCTCCACCATTGTTCCTAATTCCAGCAACTGCTTCATTGATCCTTTGATTATAAGCTCTGATGTTTTCTTCAGGCAGCATCTCTAACGCATTGAATCTTTTCTTCCATGTCTTTCTGCGTGCATCCCTTGCTTGTTTGTCTCCTTCAAATATGTCTGATAGGTACTTCCATATATTGTGGGTGGTGTCTACCTTCTTTATCTCTAAAAACTCACTATCTGATAGGGCACTGATAAGGGCTTCTTTGGCAATAGCATTCTAATGAAACAATTATTTTTGTGTTTCAATAGCATCATCCTTTCCAAGGTTTTCTAGGGTAGGAATCTTGGCTACTTTAATAGTTACATTAAAAACTTCAAAAACAATGCACTGAAGATGAGTCACCATCTTGTTCTTCCAATCAAGATAATTCTCTCCATCAAACTTAGGACTCTTTTTCTTGAAGTATGCCATCTGATCAACCTCAAGCTATTAAACTTTCTCTCTGAGGCACTTGGCTCTGATACCAATTGTTAGGAATAGTCCCAAGAGATAACTAAGAGGGAGGGTGAATCGGTTATCTACAAGTTTCAATTCTTTATCCAATTAAGTATACTTAAACATAAAGCATAAACACAATGAAAGAACACATGAACACAACACCAATATTTTGGTTAAGGGGAAACCCAAATAGGTAAAAACCCCAGTGGGACTTGATACCCACTAATATTATGTACTAGTGTATAATGATCCTTGTTAGAAGATCTTTTACCCTATTAGGAGTAGCTTTACAATATATTAAGTACAGTAGACTTGGTCAAGGGTCGGACCCTGTTAGGAGTCTTTTACAATTGTCCCTGTTAGGGGAGAGGACGCACTGTCTAAGAGCTCACTGCTCAAAGGGGCGAAGGCTACAACCTTTTGAATAATAGATACACACTATAGTTGGATCTTGGTGAATTGCGCTTTGACCTACTGTCTGGATCAGTTCTAATGAATAGCACAAGTACTTTACTTGGTCACACAGACCTTCTTCTGATGGTTCAATACTTTGCATGCTCTGCTCTGCTTTGCTTAATCAACTATGAACCACACTCAAGCAATCACAAATGACTGCCTATAATTATCTTTCCTCTAAGTGATATAATCAAGTTAGCCTATTAAAACCACCTTGAAATCATAATAGATAAATCATAACAAACTCCAACAAACATTTTGTCGGCTCTACTATGCACGCAACACATTCTAGGACCTGTCTAAATAGGATAAATGTAGATGCACACTACACACTGTCGGCTCTACGAAAACAACTGGATCTTTCTCTACAAGCTGAATTAACTTATGCGCTCTTAACTAAACATAAATACCTCATCTCTAAGCTTAACTCCAAGGGTGCATACCCCAAAGATAGGCACAACTCAACAACCAATAAAATCTCTATTGGCTCTTCTGAATAAACACAGGAAACTGCTATTGATGATTAGCGACTGCATAACTTCACTTCTACTAAATATCTGACTATGCGTCCATAACTAAAACATCACTAACATGTTTGTATCACATATCCAAGGGCGCAAGCCTCCATGACAACTATATGGACAACCATACACAGAACACTGTCTGTTACTCTGTTAGGAACATTTCTGACACAAGCTGCTATATAACTGTTTGTACTAACAATTAACCTCTGTGCCCATAATATCATGTTGATATCATGTCCATGCTACATATATTGAAAGCTTACTGCATAAGACTTCCACGCATGCTACTTTCCATATGTTGTCATCAATGACAAACATATAGTCAGTATTGGCCTACTGGAAAATCTCCAACATAATCTTACCTAAGCTAAAGGGCCAAAGTGTGCTTACCTTTACAGACCACACTTGTCCAACTGGCATCTTGCTTGGGGGTTTCTAGACCTTGAGAAGCACCAGTCTCCTTAGGAGGAGATTTAGTCCTAGGAGTCACTAAAGGGAAATCCTTAATCTTATGGTCTACAGGATGACAATGAAAACATGTATTGGACAAATTCAAATACATGACATGTTGGGTAAAACATTGCCCACCAATTTGTATATTAATTGTTTCCTTGAGATCCTTAGCAAGATCAATAACACAAACCCTCTTTTGAGGGCGGACATGAAAGAAGCGCTTAAGCTCCATGCGAACTACCTGAACTAGAATCTTAGCAATATTTTGAAAAAATGGCCAACAAGGAGAGGGCAGACTAGGAAACTCAATCCAAGCAGGGACTTTAATTTTCTTGTCTTTAGAAATAGAAAAGTCCCAAGAGCAAGGTTGAAAAACTAGAAGAGATGAATGGACAAACCAAGGACTATTTTTGAGAATGCCTTCATCATGAGTAGGGGTCCCAAAACGAAAGAGAAAAAAACCTTTGGTCAAATTTTGCACACCATCTAGGCGAACTACATGAGGGGTCCATGCCTTGGTGACCCATTCCCGCAGCACACTTTTAGAAGGAACACAACTAACAAAGTAGCCGATCAGAAGCATTATCAAAATCATGTATTGGCAAAACCACATCAGAAGTGATAGAGACCTTACCTCGTAAAACACCTTCAAAACAAATTTGTGTGGACACTTGATTGAAAGAGCCATGATCTCTTAAAGCCAATACTCCAGCACCAGCAACTACTATGCTAAATATGGCCGTAACCATAATAAAGTCCTAGTGATTCCTGCAGTAAATACAGTTTGAAAGCTATTGACGCACTTACAGTATGTAACGTAAACCCTAACAACAAGCTAGCATATGGACGCTACCATAGACTTGCAGAACTTATTTGATAAAATGCATCGTAACTAATAAATTGCACGACAAAGTGCTGGTAGATTTTAAATAAAGAGATTTTGTGATGAATTTTAATAAAAGCCGAGCCATGTTTTTGTCCTAAACAAGACGGTTATCATCAGTCAATCAATTTGTGATTTAGAGTTTTGTCGAGTCCCATATTGGCGTAAACAACGCAGTTATCATCAATCAATTAATTTGTGATGCATGGTTTATATAATTATGACTAAAGAGAAGAGATTAAGGAAACCAAATAGTGAACATCCTTAATGAGATACTTATTTACAATATAGGAATCGACCAGTAATGGGAGGTCCTATGTGTTCTGGTCAGTCTGATCCATGTTTCTAACTGCGAGGAAATCTATATCTGGGAAGGGAGAAAAGTTATGGCCATATAATTTTGTTGACAGGTTTGGTCTCTCCATGAGAAGTAGTCTTCAATGTTCATGATGAGAAAGTGTTCTTACCTTGCCTCCGCCAATGGGAACATGTGTACAGATGCTACTAAGGAAATAGGAAATTTACTATCCTATGATGTGGGTATTTGATAGGTAAGATTGGCTAGGAGAGGACATGATGGTTCTTACCAGATTCAAATTTGGCACTGCCCAATCGTGTTTCCAAGTCAAGGATTGGCATTGACACCTAAGAAAAAATCGTTTATACCAAATTCCCAACTTTTTTGTTACAGTAAGCAAAAAAGATTTGACCCATTAAGCTAAAACATATCTGGTTAACACAACAAAGAGCCATTTTCAAGTGGTGTTCATTTTTTCTTGGATGATTGTTTCTAAATTTAATTATGTATTAATGTTTTTGCATCAATATTTCGGATCATATTTTGTATGGTATATCATCATAATATAATATGATTTTTTTATTCTTCAATCTATTAACTCTTTATTCTGATGATACATTACGAAGTGTAATACCAATCACTAATACAAAACTAACTATACAATTAAATCCAAAAACAATCATCATAAATTAATAGATTGTAGAAAATTAATGTATAAACGGCGTGTTCTGTAACAGTGTCATTAGTGCACACAAGCTGGTAAATTTGATGTTAGCATCAATCACTCTGCATCTGTCCTATTCTACTTTTGCAACCGCGTTCATCTAGCTAATTATATATGTAACAATCTGTTCAAGGGATAAAATTATCAATTCAAATGATCAAATGACATTTTTATCACCTGGGTTGTAATTTATCATCTAACAGCTTATTTGTTGTCAGAAAGACATAATACCAAGTCACAATAATTCATGGAAACCCATACTGGAAATATAGATTCAATTAGCTAAACATAACCAGAATTTTAAAAGTAAAGGTTAGTTTCGTAAGATTTGATTTAAAACCTCATCTGACAGGTAAAGTTTTGAATAAGGAGTAGAACCAATAGTAAACTACATGTCTCTACCATGAAACTAACAAACACAGAAAGAAAAAATAATCCCATTATACAAAGAGGATTCGCATTGGCTTATTCAATACGAAAGGAACACTTCAGAACTGCCGGTTTGACAAGATTTAAGGCTTATTTTGCTAGATGGTCTTGGATTGCATGGAAAATCTTAATACCACTTCCAGCTATAATTATGTCAGATGTTTTAATACTTACATTTTCTCATGTGTATCTGTCAGAAACCCAATCGTTAGAATGTAAGCTATAGCTAACATTAGAGTCCAGATCAGCTGTAATTTTGTAGATATACATTAACTGAAGTGTGCTTCAACAAAGAAGCTAGCAGCTACAAGATTAAACCAATGGCCTAATCTATAAATATGGAAATTTGATTATAAATATCCCCTTTTGAAAAGAGATCAGAGAGATCATATCTAAGATTTACATCTCCGAAATTTGGACCACTCTGGTTCAAATTTGAACTGAAAGGCCTGAGTGAGTTATTAGAACTTCATTGATAGCTAAAAAGCCTTTCTGATTCCATGGTCTAGCGTAATTACCAGATTGCAGTGCATTTCCTGCAGAAATGTAGCAAGGAGGAAGAAATTTCCTGCATACTAAGTAATTTTACAAAAATTTTGGCTCTCAGTCACCATTAGGGGTAATTAACCATGGATTCTGTTGTACTGAAAGTGGAATCAACAGAAGTAGCTGGGGAGCAGATCTCCAAGGATCCACAGTCAAGTAACTCCTCAATCATTTGCGTAACATCATCATCTGTAGCACTAATCCCATACTGATTGCTTTCCAATTCCACCTTCATGACCCAGTTTGATTCAGATTGCTTTGGCCCTGTTTTCTTTTGCCAAATACCGATATTGTTGGACTTTTCAGAGTCTAATTTGAGGCAAGTAAGGGATTGATTACTACCATGTATATTGGTATTTTGGTCTGATGTCACAGTGGAATTCTTTTTTGATGGTCCCAATCTGGGTTCCTGTAATGAAGCCATGTAACAGCGATGAAGTTTGGCTGTGAGTGTGGAGGACAGAACTTTTGAAGATGCTGTTGGAGGGGCATTGGGATTGAATGGGAAATTAGTTCTAGCTCTTGGTCCACACATGAGCCGTGCAGCTTCATCATATGCCCTGGCTGCATCCTCTGCTGTTTCGAATGTTCCTAACCAGATTCTAGTCTTCCTGCAATAACAGTCATGTGGAGATCAGGACCTTTATGATTATATGCAGCAAAACCAGCAGGAATTACACCACTATCACCATAATTATACATAAACGGCAACAAACGAAATTCGTAAGATTTTGGATGAATAAGATCAAACGCTCGGAACTTTTTAGCTTTTCAAGTTTCTAAAACTTGGAATTTTTCTAGCTTTTGAATGTGTGCAAACGATTTTAAGCAACAACGGGTTTCAACTTAAGGTTTGTGTAGCAAATATAGCATTTATGATATTTGCATCAGAACTATAGGACAGTGAACCCTCCCAAAATTGGGGTATTATATAAATGAGATCATCACTGGAGAATTTTTTGGAGTTGTAAATGTAAACATCAAAGTCCCAAATCTGAAAATCAAAGGTCTCTATGTTAAAAAGGGTTGGAAATGGATGCAAAATTGTTCAGGACTCCGCAAGAACTAGAATTCCTACAGCAAATCCAACAAGGAGGGCGTTCAAAATTCAAATGAAAATCTGTCACCAACATACAATACTTAGCAACAAGATAGACAAATTGGTGTTGGCAATTACAAAATCAAAAGTTCCAAGAATATGGAAATAACGAGGATCTCCACACTTTTGGAATAGCAACACATACAAAATTAAGTACTGCAACATCAAAATCTACATGGATATACGCTTGGTCAGAATGTGGCATGAAGAACAATTATGGAGCATCTCAATTATACATATACCAATGCAATCGCAAGGAAAAACACATCAGCACAAAGTGATTATGAGTCAAATGCAGAGAGCCACCCTCAAACACAAAAGAAACAGAATATGCAGGACAGAAACAGGGGACGGGCTGCCTTCTCAGTATAGTTAGTACAGACAACTGTATGCAGGCAGAGTCTTAAAAAATACCAATCACTGCAGCAACAGAAGATTAAAGAAGAAGAAGAATATGGGGGTTCCCAACCATGAACATCAATTTTGTGAAAGCTCAAAATTCAAGTGTAGAGAAGTTGGCACTTGGTTTAATGACATGGAATTATGTGGTGCAGAGTTCAAATCTACAGTAATATAAAAAGAAAAAAATTAGAAAACTGTCATAAATTCACAGATATTCCAGTTAGCAAAGAAATTAGTTTTTACAAGTATGGGTGGCGAATTTCAGACACCCATGAGCCCCAGTGCCTCTGGCGAACTCCCCTATATCTCTGGGGCCTAGCCATTATTCAGCCTGGTTCCTCTGTTGCCTGTTCTTCCTTGAAGTTTGCAATATAGTTTCCTTAACTTTCAGTCTTTAGATTATTAACTGCTCATTCACTCAGATGAGGTAGTGAATTGAATGCTGTTGAGAGGAAGGGAGTGAGTGTTCAATTTGTAGTGGGAGTGGGGACGTTGTATTTCAAGTCCATCCAAAGGACCCACCCCAACCATGGCTGCCTTCCACTCTTCCTCCCGCCCATCATCTTCCCTCCTTTTCCTCCCTCTGCATATGCATGTACTTTACCATTCCATGAATGTGCATATGCTTCTAAAAGGGTCATTCAATGTAGATCTAGTCTAATGCTAGGATATATACTCACTATCAACTGATGACATATACACAACACATGCAGTGCCCTCCGGCCTTTCTGCTCAACGCAGGCATTCTTTTTTGTCTTCATGATACCAACCATTTACCCTTTTTTTCCTTTTCCTTCATGTCTTCTCAGAAAAACACGAGGGTCGGCTTAGGGGTATCAATTCAATAAGTAGACCCTACTTTGAGGGTTCACAGTTAAGCGTAGGGCTTGCATTGCACTTATAGCAACATTGATGCCCATTACAACATGATAATTACCTATGCTAGAATTAACATGTTAGCAGTAGCTTCAGTTCCCACCTACCTAGATATTATTATTGTTCCAATTTCATATTGGGATAACTAGAACAATGTAGAAAAAACAAATTAATGATAATAATTGTTTATAAAATAATGTTGTTTTTTTAGTCCTTCACTCATTTAGATACTATTATTCTCAATTTCATATGAGAATGATTTATTGGAGAGGGACCAGTTGTTGTGCGGGCTCATTTCATCAATATATAGTTGTTATATGAAATAACTTAAGATCTTTGTTTTTTAGAAATGTAAAACGAACACTTATTTATCTACAACTAAGATTTTGAAGTGTGATTTATTATACAACTAGTCAAAATAACATGTCTAATAAAAATGTTAACAATCGAAAGGATACCATCAAACATAGGGACAGGAAGGCTACCATTTCTAGCTTGGATGAGGATATGCTAAACTTGAAACTCTGTGACCTTAAGAATTATGAACAAATTGGTCAAAAGTCAAAGATCCTTAATTCCCCTGAATCACATAACCACTTTAGCAAGGAGGATGACATTTTGAAAATCAGACTCTATGATCTTAAGAACTTACCAAAATCTAGCACCCTAGAGAAAAATAATTATTCTCCAGGTTCGGGTTGCAGGAAATCCTCCAGAATAAGAAACAAAAGGAATAAGGATTCCATTCCAAAAGCCCTAGCAGAATTACCCCTGGTTTCTTCTAGAAATAAAGTGAAGGGAGGTTTAATCTCACTCAAACCTCTGAAAAATTCATCAAAACAGAAGTCTATTTCTTCAAGATGGGTGGGAAGGACAGGAAGTATAGAAGAACCACTCCCATCCAAACTCCAAGCTGTTTATGATATTTTTGGGACTAATCCAGATAGTCATGATACAAATAATTCTTCATCACACTTTTTTTTGGAAAAAATGTTGGAAGATGATTTTGTGGAAGAGGAGGATAGATTCATGGATGTGGACAATTCAATCCTTCAATCTGAGATAACAGAAAATTCTCAGGGTATGGCAGAATTTGAGAACAGGGAATTAGACTCTAAAACAGAGTTGGTAGGCTCCAATTCTCTGCTAGAAATGATGCAGGTGGATCACAAAATAGTTCTAGATTATGGATCTGGGAAAAAGAGAGGGAAAGGTAGAAAATTAGCTGCTGCTTTAAGAGAAGAAAGGAGAGAGGATCATGATCAAGCTAAGATCACAACATATCTGAATGTAGGGAAGGGGAAGTTCCTTCGCAATTCTCAATGAGACTCCTCTCTTGGAATGTTAGGGGTCTAAATGCCTCTAACAAGCAGTGTTTAGTCAAACATTGCATCTAGACAGCTAAGGTTGATGTCATATTCTTTCAAGAAACCAAAATGAGTCAAGCACAAATAGAAGTCTTCATTAAATCCTTGGGAGATTGGAAAGCTTCAGTTGTTGAGGCAGCAGGGTCCTCGGGGGGTTTAGCAATCATTTGGAATCCCAAAACTTCATTTTACTCACATGTCAAGGATACTCAAAGCTGGATGGGGGGAAAAATTATTAGCACCCAATCAAACCTATCTATATATCTAATTAATGTTTATGGACCTATAACAAGGAGGAGAAAATTGGAGATATGGGATGACATTAGTAATTGGTTCTCACTTTTTCCGGATTCTAATTTCATTGTGGGAGGTGATTTCAATGTCATCATCCATTCATCAGAGAAAAAGGGGGGGTCGCAAAGACTTTCACAATCACAATCAGACTTTCAAGAGTGGCTTCAAAAAGAGGATATGTTTGAAATTGAATTGGATAATGGGGCTTTTACTTGGTCCAATAGAAGATTGGGCTTGGATAATATTTTATAAAAATTAGATAGGTTCCTTTATAAAGGAGACATCACGTCCTTTCCCTTTGGGTTAAAAGCATCCATCTGCCCCTCCTTAGGATCGGATCACTTTCCCATTTGTCTTGATATGTTAGAAGAAGATAAGCCACTCAAATGTTCTTTTAAATTTGAAAATATGTAGCTTAAAGAAGAAAAATTCTTAGAATGGATTGAAAAATGGTGGGCTGAAGTGAAGGTGGAGGGGTCCAAAATGTACTGCTTTGTCACAAAACTCAAATTCATCAAACAAAATTTGCTCACTTGGAATAGAACTCACTTTAAGAATATTTTCTCTTCTAAGGAGGAAATTGAGTCAAAATTGGAAGAGTTAAACAATGAGATTATGAAGCAAGGAATGAATCAAGAATTATATTTCAATGAGAAGGAGTTGCTGAAGGAATTAGAGGATGTGCTTAGTAAGGAGGAAATTTTTTGGAAACAAAAATCAAGAGAATCTTGGTTGGCAACTGGAGATAAAAATACCAAGTTCTTCCATACCAATACTAAATGTCACAGGAACACCAACATGATTCTTCAAATCACTAATCAAGATGGTTCAATTATCTCTAGTCAGAAAGAGCTCCAGTAGGAAATAGTATCCTACTTCTCTAAGGTGCTGAACTCTTCAGACATCTCTCCTCTCACAAGTCAACAAGAACTTCTCTGCAATGTGCCTAAGTTGCTCTCAGACTTGGACAACCATATGTTAATGAGGCCGTTCACATCTAAGAAAATCCATCAGACCTTATCTTCAATGGCTCTAGATAAAGCTCTAGGACCGGATGGGTTTCCTCCTACTTTCTTCCTCCATTGCTGGATGCTGATTGGGATGGAACTCACTGAAGGCCTCGAAACAACAAGATCATCAAGTAGGTTTCTTACTGAAATCAACAACACTTTTATTGCCCTTATTCCCAAATCAGAAAATGACAATTCGATGGATGAATTTAGGCCCATTGCTTTGTGTAATACCATATATAAGATTCTATCTAAGACACTTGCACTTAGGCTAAAGGTGATTTTAGATAAAATCATTGGAGAAGAACAAACTAGTTTTGTACCAGGCAGATCTATCTTTGGTGGCATTATTATTGCACAAGAGGCTATTCATTCCATACAGCTTTCTAAAAAACCTAGCATGATCATTAAACTAGATATTAAGAAGGCTTATGACAAGGTGAATTGGAGGTTTCTTTCAAAGTGTATGCAATGCTTTGGCTTCTCCAAAGCATAGATAAATCTAATATTCTATTGCATATCAACACCAAAATATTCTATTCTCATTAATGGATCCCCTCATGGCTTCTTTGATGGCTCAAATGGTATTAGACAAGGTGACCCCCTATCTCCCTTCCTATACATTATCATGGCAGAAGCTTTAGGGAGGAGCATCATTAATCTTCAATCTCAGGGAAGTATTAGAGGCATCTCAGTCACATCTTCGGTGCCTCCTATTACACATCAACAATTTGCTGATGATAACCTCCTATTTGGCCTTGGATCAGTTAAAGAAGCATTCACTTTCAGAAACATCCTAAACAAATATGCTCTAGCTTCAGGACAATTAGTGAATAAAGATAAATTAGTCATATTTTTCTTTCACACAAAAAAGAGAGTCCAATCAAAGATTGAATCCCTCCTAGCCTTCAAGGTAGGCTCTCTTCCATGCAATTATCTGGGAATCCCCATTGATAAAAGTCTCAAAACCACAGGAGTTTGGAAAACAATAAATGAAAGACTGAACCGAAAATTGGCAAGCTGGAAAGCAAAATGGTTATCATGGGCAGGGAGAATTGTAATGATTAAAGCCACACTTTTAGCCATTCCCATTTACCTCCTCTCCTGCCTATCTTTGTCATCAACAGGATATATGGATATAGTGAAAAAATTGAGAAATTTTTTTTGGCATGGCACTGATCAGAATAGGAAATTCAAATTGATCTCTTGGGAGAATATTTGCAAACCAATTTCTCCTGGAGGTACAGGGATCAAGAATCAGTTATGGCAGAACACAACATTAGGGGCTAAATTATATTGGAAGCTAATTAAGAATAAGGATTACAAATGGGTTAGAATTCTCAAGGGAAAATACCTAGGTTCAGTGGGGATGCAAGAAGTATTCAGGATAAAAAATGCTCCAAGAGGATCCAGAATTTAGAATTTTATTGTAAAATCTAGACATGTCACTGACTCCAATCTTTCTTGGAACATTAGAAGTGGTAATCTGGCTAGATTTTGGGAAGACTCATGGGGAGGACTTCAAAGCCTCCATTCTATTCCAAGGCTCCAACAGATCATGCAGGTTAGTTAGGGGGTGTGGGGAACAATTCTGAAAGACTATATCTTTCCTTCTTCATCTTCTCAAGAGGATGGATCTTGGAGATGGAAGGATTTCACAAATATTGGGGCTAATTACCAAGAATTACAGCTGATAAAATCCACTTTACAAAAAAGATCTTTTCTTTTAAAAAATGGCAATGATGAGATTATTTGGTTTGGATCAAATGATGGTAACTACAAGGTGAAGGAAGGGTATAAATTATTAACACAACATTCTAAAAAACCTTCCTTGATCCCCATTCACCTTTGTTGGAACAAAATGTGTTTGCCTAAAGTTGGTACATTCCTTTGGGCAGCCTTTCAAGACCGTATTCTGACTGCAGAGAAATTCACAAAAATGGGGTTCTTTGGGCCATCTAGATGCACACTATGCCATAATCACAAAGAGAATATCAATCATTTATTATTCTCTTGTCAGTTTTTAGTGGAGTGTTGGGATTGGTTACACTCAAAACTGAATTGGAAAGCTGCTTCTCCACAAGATCTGCAATCACACCTTATTGTTTGGCCATCTCTCTTCAAAGAAAGCTTATGTGGAAACCTTTGGATCATATCCCCATCAATACTTCTATGGGAATTATGGAAGGAAAGGAATAGGAGATTATTCCAAGAGAAAGCATTGAACATGAATCAGCTATTAAATAAAATTGAGGCAGCTATAGTGGAGGTCATGAATTCCAGGAATCAGACATTCTCGACCATTCATAAATTTTACACCAGTTGGGATGATAGGATGTTAAAAAGCTGGAATGGATTGAAAATACCTACCATTATTGGTAGAGGCAGCAAGGGTAGCCCTTTTCATAGGTTGACATGTGTCTGGAAATCTCCTTCTCCAGGTTGGGTTAAATTAAATTTTGATGGGGCATCAAGAGGAAATTTGGGTCCTTCTGGGGCGGGTTCTATTATTCATTCAGCAGATGGCCAAATTATTGCTCAATTAGCACAGCCATTAGACCCAGACACTAACAATGTAGTAGAAATAAAAGCTCTTTATCACGGTTTGGTTCTAGCCAGAGAGCTTAATCTTAATAGAATTGAAATAGAAGGAGATTCAATGATTATTATAAATGCAATAAGGACAGGGTCCATTTTAAATTGGAAACTTCAATCTTATTTAGAAAACATATTAAGCTTGATTTAAAAATTTGAATCTTCAACGGCTAATCACATTTACTGCGAAGGCAATGGCAAAGCGGATCTCCAATGGTTGGCTCCCTAGTCAAATCCACCAAAGTTAATGTGCAGAGTACAACTTCAAAATTGATCACTTCGCAGATATGAGTCAGACTAGCTTCCCCTTTTGGTGATGATTCTATTGAGGATATTGACTGGATACACAGTTTCAAATAGGATGCCCGGATGGATGGGTTGGGGAGCCCTGATTTTTCAAATAATGAGGAGGACGTTTTAGAAGGTGCCAACGCGCCCTCTCATAAGGAAGATGAATCATCCGAGGGAGAAGATTAGGAGGAAGAGAATGCAGAGCAGGAAGAGACTGATGAAGAGGAAATGGACAAGGACGAGGAGGAAATCAAAAGTGAAGTCAATGAAGAAGACTCGGATGTAGAGGACATGGAAGAAGGGAGCTCTCAGGCCTCTGAGAATGATACAACATCTCCTTCCCTATAGCTTTGGGGTGTTGTTTCATAGGTTCCTCTGAGTTTTGATATTTTGTTTCTTGAATTTGACGTTGTTGAACTTTGATAGAATTGTAGACTATGTATTCATATTGGTAATAGAGCTCTGTTGCTCTTCGATTTCCATCTGCAAACATTGGACTGGTTTTATTGATAGTTAGTTTCTTAAATACTTTAATATTTTCATATACATTTTACTACTATTTATCTTAATACAAAACTCTGACTTCAGCCTTTATCAATCAAAAAAAAATAAAAAATAAAAATATTAACAATTCATAATTTTTCTACTCATATAATACCATATTTGTTTTTAAAGATACAACTCATTTAAAATTATGTTTTAATGATTATTTACACACTTTTGCTCCATATAATTTTGAATATTTCCTAAAATCTATTCATCTTTCCTAGAAGATTTAGAGCTAAGAATTTTAATTAAAAGTTTTAAGTGTCGGGGCATTAAATTCATTATTCTGTGATTTGGGTAGTATAGATGTGTTACAGGTGTATGGCATTCTACTTTGGAAATAATCGCCTGCCAAGCATTCGGAGCCTCATAAGATTTATGATAATTCAGCCACCTGCTTAACCATGAGGACAGTCATTGATCTAGCTCGTTCTTTGCCTTGTTTAAAAAATATTTATGCTTAAACTAATTTATTTCATAGCATTATGTGATCTGATTAGTCCAGATGGACCTTTGGTCAACTATATGTAATAATTATATCATTATGATTGCATTCACATCAGTCTTAATTCAATAATATATTAAATGTCCAGTACAAACTATATTTTTCGTCTTTGTCCATACAGGATAATTACTTTCCTAAGGCCAGTCTAAGGAAAGCAATTAAAATTAAATCTGACTAAAAATGGTTACTAGAGTGAGGTAGTTTGTTTCTTATATTAAAATGTCTATTAAAAGTGCTAATCAATGTAAGTAGGTTAAATATATTTATTAAAACATGTTCAGGAGATATCAATTTGGAATTGTTTTAATTTATTTAAAATTATAATTTTATTCTTATTTTAATTTTTTTTATTATATAAATATATATTTAATTTGGAAACATTTTATTTATTATAAAATATTAATACTTTTAAGATGTAAAGAGCTGTCTAATTTAAGATAATAGTGTGTTTATTCACACCATTATACTTTATTCTTTGTGACAATCTTAGAATGCTTTCTAGCATTAGTTAGATGGTCATCCAAATTTGCTATTTTTCTTCTAGTGTTTATATTAGAAATAAAAATCACTACCAGTTAATTTCTAATAAAGAAGGGTTTTGCAAATGTTCAAACCCTTTTTCAAAGATAAGACTAGATAAAACATTAAAATTCAGGAAACAAATACACAGTTTAATAGATCATTAGTCTAAATATGAGAAAGAATAATTAAGGCCACAACACTAACATATAGTACAGAAATTATCAAATGACTGAAAAATAAAATTAGTAATTAACTAATCAAATAAAATTTTTAGTAAACGAATTCTCAAATAGAAAATATTCACCCAAAACTTGTGCTTTCATATTAAATAACTAAACAATTACATGATTTTTATTTAACATTCATTAATTATATATATATATATATATATATATATATATATTCCATATTGCAGGGCAGAATCTTAACTGAAATGTGAAATTTGAAGCATATATCTAATTGTTGAAGGGCTGAAATTCCATATAAAGTGAGTCACTGAGACCACTTATTCAAACATAAAGGAGCCATGGATATTTAACAACTCGTACTAAAATTAAATAACTATGATTCTCACCGGCTAGTATATTTGTACAATATGAATTACAGGTTTTTGGGCCATGTGATTCTCCAAAAATGTCAACAAAACTGCCAGAAGGGAAGAACACCATGTTATGTAGAAACCATTCAGACTAAGCTTGCAGTCAAAACTAGTGTGGAGTTAGAAGAGGTGATTTCCATGTTTACAAAGGCTGCCATATACTTCTGATCCCTCTGACCATATTCCTGACTTAACTGTAACTGCTGCAAAGGTCATGCATGCACATAATTAGGTCAATTACACACTAATATCTTTTCTTCACCATATACTGACAAAAGTTGTCTTCTGACTATGGTCATAGAACATGCATTGTTCTCACTGTAGTTGATACGCAGGGTCCTGATTCTTATTATCATTAGGTCCAAATAAAGCAGGATATATTGTTCCTGAAGTTTTCAGCACCTATCAGAAAGCTTTTCAATGTTCATACTGCTGTACAAAGTATATACTACATAGTCCACAAACTCATGTTTTTCTCTCTTGTCCCAAAATGGCTTGTCTGAACGCTGAACACCTGAATTATGACTGGTAGACAAAATGCCACATTTATTTCAGTTGTACATATCAATCTGCCAAAACAACTCACATGATATTTTTTATTAGTGAAGCACTCATCACATGCAATGCACCACACTAGATCCCAAGAAAACCTCATAGAACATCCACGTGATATATCAAAGAACAAGATATAATGAACTCAAACAACGTGCATGCATGCAGTTAACATTGAAAGTTTTGTTTTCACCATTATATGCATCATTGTGTTATACTAGTAGTGTTATTCCCAAAACTTTTGTGATTGTGGTTAGAATACGTGCTTGTTTAATATACGATGAGAAGATTCTTCTTACATTATTGGCTAACATGGTGAAATTGTGATGATGATCTTGGGGAAGAAGCTATCATTGTAAGTCAAGTCTAAGGACATTTGTAGAATAGTTTTATTGGAATCCAACTACTACAAATTGGTTCAACCTTATGGATATTTATGTTTTTTTTCACTTTTAAAAATATTTTTTTTTATTCGAGTGTGTTTTGGAAGGTTTTGACGGGACTGGAATACGTATGATTAGAGTGGTAGATAAGTGAATGATGGAGTCAGTTAATATTGTGCTTTTCAAACTTAAGTATGGTTTTGAAAGAGCCCAGAACCTTGTGCAAATAGAAGGATAGAATATGAACTACAATAAGATATCACAAAACTATCAATTGGAACCACATAGAGACTACACAAGACAAAGTTTTACAAAATCCGATAAAACCTGACCAGCCAACGAAAACTCATGATGGTCTAAAAATTTGTTCCGAAGATTTTTGTTTTGTGAATGTACAATGATCCTTCTTTGCATTTTCTTTTCCTTTTTTATGTCGTCACTTGTAGAATAGTTTATTGGAAACCAACCACCACAAGTTGCCTCAACCCCACGAACATCTATTATATTTTTATTCTTTTGAACATTTTATTTTGTGGGATTTTCTTTGAAAGACTTTGATGGGATGAGATGGGCAATACATGTGATTAAAATGGTAAGCAAGCTAATGGTGAAGTGAGTTAATATTGTTCCTTTCAAATTTTTAATTGTTTTTAATTAGGCAAGTAGGATTTTGAAAGGGTCTAGAATCTTGTACAAAGAGAAGGATAAATCATGAAGTACAAGAAGACATTGAAGAACTACCAAGTGGAATAGCAAAGAGAATACACAAGCCAAAGCATTACAAAACCCTATAAAAAGCCAATCAGCCAACAAAAACTCATTGTGGTTTAAAGAATTGTTCGAAAGATTTTCTTTTATGGCAATACAAGTATCCTTCTCCTGAAGTCTTTTTCTATGTGGACACTTACAGTTTCTCACCAGACAGGGATCAAATCATTTAGAGTGGTAGCTTGTGTTAACATGCTAAAAGTTGATTTAGTGTGGCATCTCCTTTATAAGATGGTCTTTGCCCCTCTTTCACATATTCTCAACAATGTGGATGAGCTCCTCCTATTTGTCAAAACAAGTTTTCTTGTATTGCCTCAACTATTTCACGATGGCAAGAAAATACTAGTTGGAGTCCTATTTCTTATGGTCACAATTGACTAAATAGAGTGTGAGGCTCCAAACTAGATATGCTAGATTCATCTCTTTAAATTTATTGATTTTATATACAAATTTTATTACATTTCATTATAACAATACTACATAATAAATTAGTTCTCAGACTGAAACTAAATTCTATGACTTTGGACATAGTTACATACAACTTTTTTATTAATAATCTATACATTATTTAATATAAAATACTATTTCATCAAAAATATATTTAAAATTTCTAAATGAAATGCAGAAACTTTACTAATAACTATTTTCTTCGTCATCTGCAATTTCAAATTTGCTCATAATAAAGATGATATTACTTTCAGTAAAACTCTTATTTAAAAAAAAACCACCGTCGGTAAATTAAAATTGTTTAAACTAAATAAGAGAAATAAGTCAGAGAAATCATGCTGAGGAGAGCAGAAATGGAAAAAAGTCCAAAAATCTTCCCCATGTGATATCTAGAATCAACTTGGCAGAAAATTCCAAAATGTTGCTTATTCTTTCAATTTTATATGAAAGATTTTATTTTCTTTTTTCACATAAGAAAACAATATATATCCGAATTGCATCCACATACATTCTAGAGCTGAATCAGTGAAACATGCACATAGATGAATGGATGGAGAAATGACATGGGCAGAAACAAAATGGGTCCCAAAAACTCACTATTTTTGGCTTATATAAATATGCCTAGACTTTTCTTGAGCTCATATTTCTGCACCATTTGCTCTAATCCTTGTGTCTATTTTGTCAGAGTCTTCTCTATATATGAATACCAATAACGAAGCTCCTCATTACAGTTGTCTCTAGTGAAGATTTGGTGACATGGGTATCCATTTTTCTGTTGTCTGATGTTTTGGCAAGGACTGGATAATATATACAATGTATATATAATATCATTCCCACACTTCATTTTGAATGAGTCCTTGCTATCTATTATATTGAAAAGTTACCCCCAAAAAATTGAGAGGCTTCCATGGCTTACAGCTGTTGATTATCATAATTTCAAAATAGAAGATTGTAGTTGATAAATGTTGATGAGGTTTCCAGCTATATGAAAAAACGCGGTTTGAGTAATTGTCAAAGGTGGATACATTTTGCTTTTATGTGTCTTTTCCATGGTCAATATGAAGACCCCACAAATGTGTTTAATGCTTAAACAACCATCACAATTCTCTTCCTTGTCAATTTTGTGGAAAACATGTAACATGGGCAAAGGATTTACAGATCCAAATCTTGTGTTTGCATCCCAAACTTCGTTATCAAAAGTCAAAGCAGATAATTCTTTCCTTGGAAAAGAAGATAGAAATTAAACAAATAGGAAGAAACATTCAGACATGGGTTTTGAATATTCTCTTTACTCCACCAAAGTTACTTTTCAAAAAAACATTTGAATTGGCTCACAGCAAGATTGGGGATTAGTGCATTCAACAGTTTAAAATGGTGATTGAAGATAAGTTCGAACAACAAAAATCAGTGTTTCAACAACTTATGGAGAAGAATAAGGGATAAAAAGAAAAAGAGTTTAATTTAATATGAAAATTTTTGTAGGTTTTTGTATGATTTTGTTCACATGGAATTGGCTTTATTTTATCACAGTTTATCCAAATAGTATGCATATAAGAAATATTTTACATAATATCGTTTAAAGTGATCTTAAGTATTTATTTTAATATAACATTTTGACTGATTTGGTGAACTTGTTAACTTAATTTTTTTATTGATCATCACATGCCAAATTTAATATTTGTTTAAATTAATTTTAAAGAATGAGTTATCATTTCTTTTCTCAAGTTCATTTCACACCTCAATTTCATCCAATTTATTTCCATGTTAAAGGATTTGAATATTGAAATTTCACATTTTAATGTTATCATGTGACAAAGATAACCCTTTCTAATTAGTTTTTATACATCGATTCTCATGTCAAAATATTGTGGATTTTGTATTTAAGTCATTGAATATAAATACATCATTCCTATCCTATTTTCATATCAACCATCCATCTGTCATCAAAACATATAGTGTTAGGAATGGGAACACTGAGAGGGGACGGGGGGAGGGGCTGAATCAATGTTCTATATATTATTACTTTTCCTGATATCTTGAATCTTAACTTAATTCCTTAAGTACTGAAATGAATATCAATGCAAGTAAGATAAACAACCACAACACATAACACCAAATATGATTACGGGGAAACCCAAATAGGTAAAAATCCTAGTGGGAATTGACACCCACTAATAACTACACTAGTGTATTATGATCCTTGTTAGAAGATCATACAACCCTGTTAGGAGTTGATCTTTACAATGCAATAAGTACAGTGGCCTAGTCAAGGGTCAGACCCTATTAGGAGTCTTTTACAATAACCCTGTTAGAGGTGGTGGCTCACTGCCAGAGTTCACTGTTCAATGAGAATGCTACAACCTCCTAGATATCAGATACACACTATATCTGCCAATAATGAACTACTGCTTTGACACTGCTTGTCTGATCAGTTCCTTTTGTGTGTTGATGCTTTAACCTCTTGTAAAGCTCTACAACACTCTAACTGCTCTTCGAATACTTCTGCTCTTCTACTAAAAACTCTATATCTCATTCCATGCCTAAATACAAAGGCACATGTCTTATTTATATGTGCAAACAAAACTATTCACTAGGTTGGTCTTCAACCTATTACATACAATGCTTCCAAAATGAATTGGCTCAAGCCTGTTTACATACAATGATATTAATATGTTTATAATCTAAATACAATAGGTGCATGGCCTTTACAAATGAATATTATACATGCTAACCAAAATACCAACAGTCGGCTCCATGCTCTGTTCTGTTCTACCGCTCACTGTCTGTGTCACTTCATCTGGCTGTAACTTCTTCATACTAACTCATATGATCATGCGCTCTTAGACTTAGCATGATGACATACTTAGAAGGTTATCTTCAAGGGTGCATGCCATAACTCATTCATACGCACATGCGCTGATGCTCTGTTCATCTGGTGCTCTGCTGACTGTCCAGTCTTCCATACTTAACCAAAATTTGATATTATGAGTAAGTGCGTTGACTCTAAAAATCTATATGACTTTGTTGCCATAATGACATCAGTAAATTATAGTCATATACAACAGTATAGTAAACTTGCCAACAATCCCCCCCTTTGTCATTAATGGCAACAAAGGAATATGGTGAAGTTACTAATTTTATCTTACAAAAACTTACTAACATATACTTTATCTTATATCTCCCTTATATTATATATTGTACTCCCCTTTTACATCATATATACTGCTCCATATTCTCCCTTAATATATACTCCACTCCCCCTTTGACATTAATGAAAAAGGTGCTCAAAAATGTATCTACAACTACTTACAAAGTGAGTACATCCGGATATGCAATCTTCAAGTTCTAGATCTCTTGCTACCAAAATGCTTTCAGTGCATTTACAATCTGAAGATGGGTGCACAAAGCATAAGTCAACTTCTCCATCTTCTCAAATTTTGAACTTGGTCCTTGATCATATGTCACCATCGTGGCATCAATCTCTTTGATGTTCTGATTTAGCACATCCAATGAGGGTGCAAGAGCATTTCTTAGCTGAGTTTTCCTTGCCCTTATCTTGGCCATTTCTTTTTCTATTTTCTCTATCTTATCCACTTGTCCTTGGCAGACATTGTTACACATATTTACATTTGTGGAGGGATCTTCCACTGATTTCCTTACTGCATCTATCATAGCTTCTACTTCCTGAATTTTCTTGTAGAGGTCTACAGTCAGTTTGTCTTGGTTCATACAATTTTCTATTATCTTTCTTCCCTTAGCTGCAAAATATTTTAGTATGGCTTGACCAACTTTTAGTGAATTGAGGTCAAGTGTGAAGTTTCTGATCAATTCATTTAGCCTCTTTTTAAGATATTTTTCTTCTGCAACCTTGGATGCAGATTCTTCTAGGCTAGAGAAGTTTTTTTTGAAACTTGATAGGATGGAGCTGACATCCTCCACTGAGTGTACACTGGACACTTTCTTCTCCTCAGGTAGTAAGCTATTCAGGATGTTGACTGATTCAACAAACAATAGATTCCTCATAACCTGTTTCTCTTTTTCCTTTTCCATTGCTAGCACATTGATCTTGATCAGGTCTTCTTCTCCCCATGAATCTTATAAGCTTGTTGTGTTAGGGGTCAGACTTGACAATAATGACATTGAGGGCTTAGGGGTAAGGAGTGAACTTTGACTAACATCCATTGCCTCAGTTTTTAAAATCATCAGTGTTTCAATAGAGGGCTCATCTGCAGGTTCATCTTTCTTCTCTTCATCCTCTTTCTACTTTTCTTTTTCTTTCTCCTCTTCTTCTTCCTATCCTATTAGATCCTCAATCTAAACTTCCTCTTATTGCTTAGGTGAATAATCACCACATAGAATTTCAGCCTCTTTTGTACTTACAATGGCTTCCTCAAACTTATCCAAGTCCTTATATGTTTCCGCCATTGATATCTCCACATTATCAATAATAATTGTGTCCTCCTTGGCTTTAGGCATAGGTGCAGAGTCCTATGGACCTGTCATAGGTATATTTGGGATCTCATCTGCTTTTACTTTCTTAGAGGGTACTTGAGTTATGGGTGCAGATGATGGATGCATGCATTGTTCAAAAAATACCTTCTCAAAGGCTTTCTCAGTCTCCTTTGCAACCAATTGATAGTCCTTGTTCATGATGTGCAGAGTTCTCATCTTGGTTCTGAGGTGCGGCTTTACCAAATCCATTAACACAAATTTTTCTTCAACTGAACATACTGGTAGGTTATCATCTAGTGTCTTCTTTCTTATTCTGAAATCTTCTTCAACAACTTATCTTTTCAATGTATCTAAAATGTCCCAAACTTGATTTGGAATGGTTGTCTTGAGTTCCAGAACAGTCTTTTTAAACTTGATCATATGCTTGATTAACATATCATGAATCTCATATTTGTCTGTCTCATGATATTTGTCATAAAACTTAGCTATTTGATCAATTCTACCCTCATCTACTACTCTTGTTCTCAATACTTACAGATTTGGTAGGAATCCTACCTTAGGAGGTGGTTGAATATATCTACCTTAGCTTCTTGTGGCTCTTGCTGATGGATGGCTTGTGAAAGTCTTCTTTTTCCTCTTAGGTATCTTTCTTGTCTCAGGAGATGCTTCAGTGGACTCCAGATCAACAGTAGGAATGGGCACTGAAGTGCTATCAACAATCTTTTCCTTGGGAACATCTTTTTTTTCTATTTTTACTTTCTTCTCCTTAGGGTCATTAAACTTCTCTATTTTGACTTCAACAGTAGGTGCGCTCTCAATTTGCATTGCTACCTTGGCTTCTCTAGCTTTATCCAAGTCAGCTTGAGTGACACCATGAATCTTCAATATCTCAGAAGTGATTTTAGAGGCTTTCCTCTTGGTCGCAACACTATTCAAGACTGTATCTACTTGTCTTGTCTTTTCTTTATAGGCACCCCATCTTGGTTCATTGGGATCCTTCGACACTGATAGGACTTGTGCATATGCTTCTAGGATATGTTCCTCCACTTCATAACCAAGTGGATGAATCCACTTAGTTCTAGGCTCCACTGCTTCCATGCATGTGATGTATGTCTCTACCATGAAGCAAATATTATCCTTATACTTCTCCACAATACTCTTTGGTATCCTATACCTCCTCTACATCTTTATTCTGAATGTTTTGATTTCTAATTCCTTGAAATCTCTCAAGGTACTCTCAGATGATGCCTTGAATTAAATTTGAGGCATTGTAGGCAGGCTCCTATCTAGATAGAGATCTGATACTTTTCCAACTATATGGAAGTACATATATATTATCAGTGATCCAAACTTGAATATCTTGCTTTTGTCATGCTTGATTTCCCTGATATTGTCCATCAACTATGCGCACAAGATCTCACACAAGTTGAAGTCTCCATTTTCCTTTATAATGATGATGGCTACTAAAATAGTGGTTGTGGACACACTATTTACCCTATTTGCATGATGGAATCTATATCCAAGTATCATAGACATGAGCTTGATATATTTTTCTTCAATTGTCTCAATTGTCATCCCGCATAAACACAAAATCCCATAGAGAATCCCAATCTTCCTTTCT
Organism: Chamaecyparis obtusa; assembly: GCA_027943335.1. Lineage (NCBI taxonomy): Eukaryota > Viridiplantae > Streptophyta > Pinopsida > Cupressales > Cupressaceae > Chamaecyparis > Chamaecyparis obtusa. The sequence continues at coordinate 440,167 of BSBK01004395.1, read as the reverse complement.
GCTATCAATCAGGGTGGTCCCACAATAATGTGTCCCACTTTTTTAGACATGCTGATTTTTGTTGAAATAACACATTTTTAATAAAATATGATTATTTAAGCCTTGAGAGGTCCGATTTGAAGGAATTAGTTCCAAATGGTTAGCTCAAAGCCTCTTAGATTAAAAAAAATTGATATAACATCTATACTCCTGATTCATACCTACAATGGAGTCTCCTTCACACCTATTAAAATGCTGACAAAAAATCACTTTGACTTTATGTTTTGGACGATCAAATAAATCTATTTGAAAAACCTATCTATGTAGTATGATGCTATTCGGAACAAGCTTTCTAATGAATATAATTTTAATACATATTGAGTTCATTATCACTTTTAAATATTACTTTAACTAAACATAGGTTGTTTGGTCATTCAACAACCTGTCTATTCAAGACTTTGGGAAAAATAGTAAATTACAAAAAAAAATTATGAAAAGCATGTAGGAAAAGAGTATTTGTGTTACCTTTCTATAAAAAAAGAAAAAATGAATTTCGATATACACAGATCAAGTTAGAGTGATCCAAGTGACCTTATGTGTAAATTACAATTACTGCCACTTTAGAACTTGATAAACTATGAAATATTGACCCAAAATGAATGAAAGAAATTGCATCCTTTAGATATTCAAGTTACACATATAATCTCAAAAGAATTACATCATTGTCATATTTTTAAAAAAAAATTATGTTGATCCAAGTAACAATTACTCCTTAAAAACATTTTTTCACAGAAACCACTTTTTGAAGGACAAGGAAAAATGAATTTAAATGAATTTAAATTTTTTTTTAAAAATATATATTTAGAAACTAGAAATAAAATTTTAAAAGACTCTAGTTTACATCATCTTCAAATTCCTAATAGTTTTACTACAACATGTGATCGAAAGTGAAGTTTGTAAGGAAACTCAGGTGCGGAAACAACTTCCTACACTAACTTCCTAGACTAATCTCTAAAGGAAAGTATTGTGCAAATTCTTTTTAAACCCTTACAATTTTAGATTCGTTAACTACTTTAACAAAGATATTGCAGCCATATACCATGCATACAGAAAATAGATAGAGAAGATTGAAACACATAAATACAAAGATATGCTGGTGGGGAAAAGCCTTTCGGTAAAACAACCCCACCCCTCCAAAACCTGCACAATATATTATCTTCAACACAAAGACTACAACACACTTGCAATGCAAGTTCTTTTAGGAGATGAGAGACTAGTAAAACTTATATATCTCCCATAGAAGCAACATCATATATATAGACTCCTCAGGACCCAACAAATACCCAAAAAAAGAGTTTGGTGTCCAACCACCAAGACCCATGCACAAAGCCACATGTACACAACTGTTACATGCAATCCCAAGAATAGGCATCCATCCCTAGAATAGACTATGATAGCTTGTCATAGAATCCGTAAAAAATAACGGTCACAAGAGAAGTGTAAGAGAATCTATCATACCAACCTATTTTTGGCATATTCTCTTACACACACCAACCACTTCTTCTTGGGTGCCCAAATAGGCCCAAGTCATAAGATGCTATTACACCTGTCATAGCACATTCCTTAAATAGTTCTTACGTGTCATAGGAATCCATCATGACTATTTCAACCATGATCTCCTTACACATAATTCAAGATGCCGACACATCAAGTGGAGTGACACATCAACATGCCAACTAGACATGTACACTCACACTTAATTACATTATTTGCAAAAAATACATTTACAAAACAAATAATAAGAATAGAAATTATCCAAGGTTGAGACACCTTATTCCTAACATTCTCCCACTTGTCAAACACCTTGTAAGAGCAACAGGAACATAACAGGAACTTTAACCGCTATAGGCCAAAAGGCCCATAGACTCTGAACACCATTTGAACTTCTCAGTGTCCACTGGTTTCATTAATGCATCTGCAACATTCTTCATAGTATCTACCTTGTCCAAATTTACCTTTCCATCTTCCACCATATCTCTTACAAAGTGAAACTGCACATCAATGTGCTTCATTCTGGCATGGAAAGTTGGATTCTTTGCAAGGCAAATAGCGCTCTGACTATCACACCAAATTGTAATATGTTCTGCATCAACACCAACATTAGAACATAATCTCCTAATCCAAATGGATTCCTTACAAGCATGAGTAGCAGCCATGTACTCAGCTTCTGTAGTTGACAAAGCAACCATAGGTTGTCGCTTACTCATCCAACTAATAGCACCACCAAACATAGTGAACACATAAGCATTGGTGGATCTCCTACTGTCAATATCACCTACCCAATCTGAATCCACAAACCCATGAATACAAAATGAATGTGGAGATCTAGAAGAGTTACCATGATAACATATGGAGTAATCTGATGTACCCCTCAAATATCTAAATACTCGCTTAACTGCATCCCAATGTACCCGTCCAGGGTTAGCCATAAACCGACTCAGGACTCCCACTGCTTGGGCAATGTCTGGTCTAGTACAGACCATAGCATACATAAGACTGCCAACTGCACTAGCATAAGGTACTCTACTCATGTCCTCCACCTCACTAGGAGATTTTGGACAATCATCTACAGATAACTTTATTCCCACAGAAATAGGAACACAAAGTGGTCTACAATCTGCCATGTTGAACCTGTCCAACACAAACTTCACATACTTACTCTGACTCAACCAAATTTTTCTGTTAGACCTGTCTCTATTAATTTCCATACCCAAGATGTACCTAGCTACCCCAAGATCTTTCATCTCAAACTGTGCTGACAACTGAGATTTAAAATTAGAAATCATACCCTTACCCTTCTCAAACAACAACATATCATCAACATATAATGCAACAATAAGAAGGCGATCATTTTCAACTCTGAAATAAACACAATGATCTGATTTCAATCTTACAAATCCAATTGACAACATAAAGGCATCAAACTTAGGGTACCACATCCTAGGAGATTGCTTCAAACCATATAGAGATTTCTTTAATCTGCAAACTAAGGATTCTTTACCTTTAACAATGTAGTGCTCAGGTTGTGACATATAAATCTCTTCCTCCAAATCACCATGAAGGAAAGTTGTGTTCACATCCATTTGTTCTATCTCTAAATCATATGATGCAGCAAGAGATAATAGAAATCTAATGGATGTCAACTTTGCAACAGGAGAGAATATTTCACCATAATCTAATCCCTCTACCTATGAATACCCCTTTGCAACCAATCTAGCTTTGTACCTTTCAACACTTCCATCTACATAGAATTTCTTCTTGAACACCCATTTACAGCCAACAAATTTTCTCTCTTTAGGAAAATGTACAAGGTCCCAAGTTTTGTTTTTCTCCAATGAAGCCATCTCATCATCGATAGCCTCAATCTAGGAACCTGCATCTTCCATGCCCAAAGCCTCTTTCATAGATCTAGGCTCATCAATGTTAGTGTAGACTATGATTTTGAACCTGTTACCTGTTTTGAAAGGCTGAAATATTCAAACATTATACTAATCTAACATGTTCATGAACTAAAAAATAGCATAAGACATGAAAACAAAACCAAAGCTACCTCAAAATTGTTGCTAAAAACAAGTGCTATAGAGAAAATGTTTGATTTGCTTCAATTAGAGGGATGTGGTTGTGCTCTCAAATGCATGGAGAGGGATTTATGGTGATGCATAAATGATGAGAAAAGCTTGAAATATGAACTAAGATTAATCCATTAAGCTATTCTAAGATGTGTTAGAAAACATGAAAAACATGAAGAAATCTAACAATTAAGATGTATGCTAAGATGATCTAGCTAAAAATGCTCATGATAACAATGCATTAATGATAAAAACTAAGCTAATAATTTTCTCTTGGAAGGAGGAGTATTTATAGGATTTCCTAAGGGCTTGGGTTAGGAGGATAGGTTAGAGTTTGGGGTAAGGTTAGGGGTTGAGTCAAGGGGATAAGGATGAAGACTTTCTAGAAGAGTCTAGGCTTTGGATGAGCATGAAGACTTTCTAGAAGAGTCTAGGCTTTCTAAGGATAAATATGAAATTTAGGAGAAATAAAGATTTATTTATCTCAAAAGCTTTAATGAGTTTGAGGCTCATTAGGGGAAGGGTTATCTCCTTGTGACAAGTTTCATAAGGGGATTGGGTTGAAAGATGGGAGGAATGTGCACAATTTGGGAAATGTGCCTAAGGTCAAAGGGTGTAAGAAAGGGGTGAGGGGCTTCTTAAATGCACCATAAATGCATGTAAGAGGGATAAGGAGGCCTTAAATGCCTTCAATGCATGTAAGAGAAGCCTCTAGAAGTTTGTTGACTTTGGGTCAAGCTTAGGAGTTGGCTAACCTTATTTAGGGAATGTGACAAGGTTAGGGGGAGGATTAGGATTAGGATTAGGGGATTTTAGGATTAGGATGGGTGAAGAGGTTGGGTTGAGAAGTTTCTAGAAGAGTCTAGAGTTTTCTTAGGTTTCATGGAATAAATGTTTATTCATTCCAAAGGCTTTTGGTTTTGGGAATATTTATTAAAATATATTTAATAAATATGAAAATTAAATATTTAATCTTAATTAAATATTTTGAGTTGAGATTAGGGTTAGAAAGGATGGGTTTAGCCTTTAATCAAAATTAAAGAAGGATTAGAAGATTTTGGAAGAGGTTAGTGGTCTTAAGAAAATTGGCTAAGTTTTGGTCAAAAAATAAATAAATTATTTATTTTAGGATTTTTGGTCAATTTATTAATTAAAATAATTAATAAATAAGGAGATAATGTTTAAATAAGATTTAAACATTTTTGGGAGGGATTTCTTAATTAAATATTTTTAATTAAGATAAAGGAATTTAATGACATAAAAATAAATTAATTAATTAAATAATTAATTAATTAATAAATGATGATGTCATCAGGGATTTTCAGAAAATAAAAATACTTTATTTTCTAAAGGATTTTTAGGTGTCTACATTTTGCCCCTCTTTGATGCGATGCCGCAAGTGGCATGGCGTCAAAGACAAAAAAATAAGATGCCGAAGGCTAGAATTTAGAGGAATAAGGGATTGTGCCCCCTCGAGAAAATAACACAAGGAATAAACGTTGTGGAATTTTCTCGAAAGGAAACAGAGAAGGAACGACTGAGGAAGCAGGGGAGATAAATTACCAAGCTTCCAAGAGCAAAGATGGGTGAATGCAAGATGAGATGGAATGCAAAATGCAGGATGCAGCTATATGAGGATGCAAGATTAATCTATATGATGCAAGATGTAGGGGATTTGGGGAAGCTCCATGCTTTAGATATTTTAGAGAGCACAACCTAGTTTAATATAGCAATGCTAGAGACCTGCCAAGGATACTGGGATCACGAGGCCTTGTCACCAGTGTTGCATAGGACCGATGCTAAAAAGACATGCAGGGTTGCCCCAGCATCACGCATGAACCCAAGAGGAAGCATGGTGGAAACGATGCTGAAGAAACCATAAACACACAACTGACTCATAGGCAGAAGTAAAAGATCAAAAGACCTTGCCCTAGATTATCCTCATTCACAGCACACCATGATATAAAGGATTGTGGCAACTTTGAGTAGAGAACAATGAGAACCTGTAAAAGATTAACAAGACCCAAAGGACAAAATCCAAGGCCAAAATGATAACTCCAAAAGACAACCTTTGCCAAGGAGAGAGATTTGATTTGATTGATGGCGGGAAGATTGGTTTGAACATGTGGAAGGATACATCGACACGGACCTGGTGTGCTTGGTGGAAGATTAAGTCAGACAGGGAGGATACAACTGAGGGGACCCATGATTAGGCTTAGGTCAGACAAAACAGAAGCATACATCTGTGCGAACCCGATGCTGATGGGGAGAATTTTGTGTTGTTGATTGGCAAATGATGAAGTTCAAAGATGGTCATGATGATCAAGGATAGTCGACAATTGATGTTGCTGAAGTGCGAGGTTGGGTAGGACAAGATTTCTGACCAGATACCGCTGCAGGACTAACAAGGATATGTACAACAAGACAACGACAAGGGATGCCGGACACAAAGGATGGGACCTAAAGACACATATGTACAAATGAGTTTAGGTGGAGACATGACTGATGCTATGGTACAAGACTCAGGATTAGGATGTACAAAGAACCTGGGGATGAAGCTGAAGCTCCAAAGATATGTAGGATGATGCCCCAGTTGGGCTGGAAAGCCAAGACAGACTGACGGAAGATGTGTCCTGAAATGACATAGATTTGGGAAGGACATATCCCAAAAATGATGATTGGATTGAGATCAAGGCTTGCTACAAGACTAAGGATTTGGATTGGATGGATTAGCTTGATCTTGGATGTTGGATAGCTAGAGGATGTGGAGAGGATTGGAAGATTGCTAGAAGACTGCTATGAATGGTTGGATATGGATGAATGGCATTGGATTGCATGAAAGGTAGCCTATAGCTAGATACCAATGACAAGGGAAGATACTGGGTGATGGGAAGATGGAAGAAATGCTTAGGATGAGGATGATGGAACTGCTAGGAGATTTGGATGGAGGAAGATTTGGATTTGGATGGAAGAACGCTTGAGGATTGGATAGAGGAAGATTTGGGGAGATTGGATGGTGGATTTGCTTGAGGTTTGGAAGGTGGAATGTTGGAGGAACCGCTGAGGGATATGGATGGAGGAATGCTTGGGGAGATTGGATGGTGGATTTGCTTAAGGATTTGGAAGATGGAAGATTTTAGATGAAAGATAGTCTCCAAGGGATATGTTACCAAGGAATAAGATGCCCCCTGCTTAGGATAGTTCATGTATTTTCAGAGGCATGGGGTATGATTGGATGGAAGAACTACCAACAAGAGGATGAGGAAGGTAGATGGAAGATAGGATGAATGGATTGGATAGAGGATATGTAGCTAAAAAGTGTGATGGATGCTAAAAAGGTGCCCAAAAGCATGTATACCTGGTAGTCTTTGTTTTTTTCATCAAGATCCAAAGGAGGATGAAGGAGGTGAGAGACAAATGGGATGGAGGAGATGTTGGATAAGAGGTGATAGAAGGGAATGGCCCCCAACTACAGAAAGGAATTGGGGGGAGACCTACGCATGATGCCTGTTTGCCAGGTTTTCACCATGGTACTTGTCCAAGGTGCTTGAATTGCCAAGTTTTCACCATAGGACGAATGTTTTTCTCTTTTCTTTTTTTGATACTTTTCTCTTGATTTTTTCCAATTTTTATGGATTTTCTAATTTTTTGCTGACTTTGTGCTGATCTTTCACTGATATGCTGATTGATTTCTGACTTGTTGTTGATTCTCTGATTTGGTACTATCTTCTAATTTGATGCTGACTTTCTGATTTTGCTGACTTGCTGATTTCTCTGATTTGTCGCTGACTTTCTTCACTGATCTTTCTGATGTGCTCGGATGTTGGTACAACTTTATTGGGATGGAGGGATTATGCAAAGGCATGGATAAGATGGGGTAGATGGGAGATATGGTGGTATAAAGTGTTTGGATGGAAGGATGGAAAGTGATCATGATAGGGGGATGTTGTCAGGATCAACATTGGCACATGTTGCGAAGAAGGTGGCTGAAGTTGATGGGACGTGGAAGATAGAGGTGAATGTGATGGAGGATTTATACTAAGAGATTTTGAATCTTTGGGACCCAAAATAGATTTAGGAGATGGAGGAGAAGACTGAATAGCTGGGGGATTAGCAACTTTGGATGTCATTGTAGATGTTTCTTTTAGATGCATTACATCTTTTTACTTTGGGATCCACATCATTTTTGCTTTAGCTTTGGTGGGCCTTTGTGGCCATTGGTATGCATCAGATTTTGCTTTTGCTTTGCTGGGCCTTTGCGGCCATTGGGATGCTTTGGATTGCTTGATTGGATTTTTCTTTGGTTGACCATGTTGTTTAGACTAGACATGGCAATCTTTGAATTTGTGTGGATATTTCCCTTTATTCATATTGGATATGGCATCCAAATTATGGGGAGCATCGGAGTGAATATGAGGAGATGTGCGGGATGGAAGAAATGTGGATGGAGAGATGGAAGGAGATTGGTAGATAGGATATGTGGGAAGGTGCCTTTGTTGATCCCGACTAGGGATGCTTGGATTTTGGATGAAAGACTGAGTAAGATAAGATGGGGGATGATATTTTGGGATGTAAGGTCCCAAAATGGATTTGGTATGTAGAGGATATGTGCTGGAAGATTTTGGGACATAGGGACCCAAAATGGATTTGGAGGATGAAGGAGGAATGTGATAGGTTGTCTTTGGTTGTAACGATGGAGGAGGAGGAATGGTGGTGTATGCTTTGGAAGATGTGATGGTTTTTTTGGAAGAATGCTTGAATTTAGCTTTAGTTGTACCAACCTTTCTGGAGGAAGTGTCTTCTTCTGATGTGTGACCAATGCCACATAACTTTGGATGTTTCTTGTCTTGGATAGGCTCCAGATTTCCTTGTTCATGGATGCCTAGGCCTTTGCCTTGATAATTCCATTTCTTGAGCATTTTATCCAAACAAGGATATTTCTGACTTGGGGAATATGATAAACATCCAGTTTCTAGTTCCCTGATGGAAGATATGAAACTAATTTCTTCTGCTTCAAGTGGACTGCCTTTGACAAATGTAAGTGATCCAAGAGGATAGAGTGATGGTAGTGGGATAGTTTGGATTGGAAGATCCTCAAGAGGAGAGGATATGATGGTGGGATTTTGACTGGGATTGGGGGATGGTAATGGATCTTCAGTTGGAGAAACTAGGGTGATAGGATCTTGGATTGGAGGAATTGGGATTGTAGGATTTTGGATTGGGGGTGATGGAAGCAATAGAACATGTGATGGGGGAAGTGAAGGGATTGGATCTTGATTTTCTTCTGTGAGTATTTCAACATGATTTTGGGAAAGATCTTGACATGATAGGATTTGTGTGGATAGAGTGCTGGGGGATGCATGGATGGACTCTTTAGATGGGGTGGATGGAAGGGTGGGAGATTCTGTAGCTGTGATGGCAGGAAGAAGGGTGAATTCATGAGGTTCATCAAATATGCTTTGGATGATGCTAGGAGGAGGTAATGTTGGTGGGGAGTGGATGGAGACTTCAGATGGAAGGGACTCAATGATGCTAGGAGATGGAAGAGGATCAATGTATGAAAGATAGATGATAGATGGGAGCGATGGATGGGCCTCATCAATGATGGCTTCACATAAAGGTTTGAGATGGCTTGGCTCTTCAACATTAGGAGTGGGATTTGTTTTTGGCTTCCTTGTGAAACTCCTTGGAGACTTCCATTTTGGAGGAGGTGAGGGATTAGAATGTATAGAAGATGGGGAGCTTGGATGGTCCTCACATGAAGGTGGGGTGGATGAAGGGGAACCTACTTGAGGGGATGATGGTGCAAACAAGGAGCTAGAAGATGGTGGGTTTGGATAGTTCACATAGGTAGGTTTAGAGGAAGCTTGTGAACTTGATGGACTATTGGATGAGGTAGGAATGATGGATTGAGGTATGGGATATGAAGCAGATTGAAGGGTGCATTCTTTTTGTGGGAGGGGATTTGCAAAAACATGGGTTTGAATGGAGGATGGTGGTTTGAGATAGGATGGTGGATTGGGGAAAAGGATTGGAAGACTTGGTGTTTGGTTTTGAAAGGGTTTTGGAGGATAAGTGGATGGAGGTTTTAGATAAGGGAAGTAGCGTGAAGTGTTTCGAGGGGATGGTGTTGATTGGGATATGACCATAGAAGGAGATGGAGGTATGAAGGATGCATATGGAGGATGTGTAGGTTTAAGATAGGGATAAGGTGTGGATGGATAAGATAATGGATTTGCCTTGCCAAGGACATGAAAGGGAGTGCTAGTGGATAAGCGTGAAGGCATGATAGGATATTTTGGAGGAATGATTGGATGCTGGGGGATGTTTGGAGAAAACTTGCTAAGATTTTCAAAATATGCATTGTGATTTACAAGGCTTTCATCATCTTTGGGATAGGATGGACTGAGGGGAGAGACATAATAACCAAACTCATCATAATAGTTTTGAGACATGCTGACTTGCGGACGAGTTGGATAAGGATGAAGGACGAAGATGGATTGGAAGACTAAGACTCAGATTGGAATGATTGACAGGGTCAAACTAGGATTGGATTTGGCTTAAGATTGGAAGAAAACTAACTTTAGAGGAAGATAGACAAGGGGATGGGGGATGACCAAGATGACTTTGCTAACCTAGGATATGAGGAAAGGATGACAAGACTGGATTGAATATGACTGGAAGACCATGTTTTGAGATTCTGAAAGCATTGGACATTTTCTGGATTTTGGTAGGATTTGGACTAACATGGCTTTCCTGAGTATCATGAACCAAGTTGTAGATCAGTTTGATGTTTTCCAATGGCAAAGGATAGATTTCAACAAAGATTTTTGAAAAAGAAATCACCGCAAGGGACAAAGCAACCTTGCAGGATACAAGCAGGATGATTGACTCTGATAAAGCTTTTGAAAGTGTATGTTCCAACAAGTGTTTTCACGGAGTATTTGACTGTCATGCACTTCAAGAAGATCTACCTAAGGAAGGTGAGTATCAAAATCACTTTCCCACAGCTTGGTACCCCCTAGAAGGGAATACAAATGGTGAGTAATCTTAAGGTGATCTGGTAAACCCCTTGGAATCGGTCCTTGCACAAGGATTTTGATACTTTCAGATGTAGATAGGGTAGCCTCTATTTTATCAAGTTTTTAATAGTTCCATGGAGTCTCCATACCCGGTTATGCTGACCGCCTGTGACTCACTTAAGAGCCTAGCCAACAACGCTGGGGGAGGAATATTTACCTTTCCCCAGACATTTGCATTTGGCACAAGACGCCCGTGGATTAGGAGATATAAGTGAGTACTTTTTGCCTTCACTTTATTTATATACCGGCCGGGGGGGATACTGGTTTGAGGTCATTCTCCGAGGAGGAAGCGCATTTCTCCCTGGATAGGCCTCGCTAAAAGTAGAACAAGTGAACTTGTCCAAGTTCAAATGTTCTACGTTGCTTACTTTAACAAGGATTATACAAAAAATGTAAAGCTCCTAGATGCACATCAAGCAAGTTGTTCCTTTTTCTTTTTTTTTTCAAATTGATTAAGTGATTGATTAAGTGATGTTTGAAAAAAAACCTTTGAAATTGAAGACACAAGTACTTAAAGTTTGATTTGTTCTTTCTCCAAAAGATAAACGATTTGAGCGATTGCAAGTTCTTTCCTTTGAGCATTCAAGATTGAGTTTGTTTGAACTGAAATACAACAAGGAAGGAATAGGGTTGCTTTTCTTTCCAATTTAGATCATTCAAGATTGTGTTTGATTTTCAAAATGAAAATGACACTTTAGGACCTAAGTTCATTCTTTTAGTTTCATTCAAGATTTTGTTTTGACTTTTTTTTTTTAGACCCCAAGGCAAAGTTCCTAGATTTAGTTTGATGCATGAATTGGAAAAACATTCAAGACTTTGCCACAAAAAGATGTTAGAATTTCTAGGACTGATTTTCGGAACCCATTTTAGATTTTAAGATGCAAATTTGAGATTCTTTTTAAGTACCCAAAGCTTTCAAGTGTTCCTAATTTTTGCATGAATGCATCTAAAACCTTGATGTTGCAAGGATGCAAATGCTTTGATTAATTTTTCTTGTTTGTTAGAACAAATTTTGAAATTTTTAGTCCTTAATGCATTCAAAAATGATTTGGGGATTCATTTTAAGCACTAAACAAGGTGTGTATGATTTTGCTTCCTTAAACATTTTTTTTGTTTTGTTTTTTTTTTAGAAAAATTTGCCATGATCCTGCAAGAAGAAGAAGAAGAAGTAGATAGAATAGAAGAAGAATATAGACAAGAAGAGGAAGAAGAAGTAGATAGAATAGAAGAAGAATATAGACAAGAAGAGGAAGAAGAATTCGAAGTGCTTCGTCCACCTATAAGCTTGAAAAATTAGAATGTTTGCAAAGAACCCGTGAAGTGGGTCCCACCGGGCGTGCCAGAATGTAGACTATGATTTTGAACCTGTTACCTGTCTTGAAAGGCTGAAACATTCAAACATTAGACTAATCTAACATGTTCACGAACTAAAAAATAGCATAAGACATGAAAACAAAACCAAAGCCACCTCAAAATTGTTGCTAAAAACAAGTGCTATAGAGCAAATGTTTGATTTGCTTCAATTAGAGGGATGTGGGTGTGCTCTCAAATGCATGGAGAGGGATTTATGGTGATGCATAAATGATGAGAAAAGCTTGAAATATGAACTAAGATTAATCCATTAAGCTATTCTAAGATGTGTTAGAAAACATGAAAAACATGAAGAAATCTAACAATTAAGATGTATGCTAAGATGATCTAGCTAAAAATGCTCATGATAACAATGCATAAATGATAAAAACTAAGCTAATAATTTGCTCTTGGAAGGAGGAGTATTTATAGGATTTCCTAAGGGCTTGGGTTAGGAGGATAGGTTAGAGTTTGGGGTAAGGTTAGGGGTTGAGTCAAGGGGATAAGGATGAAGACTTTCTAGAAGAGTCTAGGCTTTGGATGAGCATGAAGACTTTCTAGAAGAGTCTAGGCTTTCTAAGGATAAATATGAAATTTAGGAGATAAATAAAGATTTATTTATCTCAAAAGCTTTAATGAGTTTGAGGCTCATTAGGGGAAGGGTTATGTCCTTGTGACAAGTGTCATAAGGGGATTGGGTTGAAAGATGGGAGGAATGTGCACAATTTGGGAAATGTGCCTAAGGTCAAAGGGTGTAAGAAAGGGGTGAGGGGCTTCTTAAATGCACCATAAATGCATGTAAGAGGGATAATGAGGCCTTAAATGCCTTCAATGCATGTAAGAGAAGCCTCTAGAAGTTTGTTGACTTTGGGTCAAGCTTAGGAGTTGGCTAACCTTGTTTAGGGAATGTGACAAGGTTAGGGGGAGGATTAGGATTAGGATTAGGGGATTTTAGGATTAGGATGGGTGAAGAGGTTGGGCTGAGAAGTTTCTAGAAGAGTCTAGAGTTTTCTTAGGTTTCATGGAATAAATGTTTATTCATTCCAAAGGCTTTTGGTTTTGGGAATATTTATTAAAATATATTTAATAAAGATGAAAATTAAATATTTAATCTTAATTAAATATTTTGAGTTGAGATTAGGGTTAGAAAGGATGGGTTTAGCCTTTAATCAAAATTAAAGAAGGATTAGAAGATTTTGGAAGAGGTTAGTGGTCTTAAGGAAATTGGCCAAGTTTTGGTCAAAAAATAAATAAATTATTTATTTTGGGATTTTTGGTCAATTTATTAATTAAAATAATTAATAAATAAGGAGATAATGTTTAAATAAGATTTAAACATTTTTGGGAGGGATTTCTTAATTAAATATTTTTAATTAAGATAAAGGGATTTAATGACATAAAAATAAATTAATTAATTAATAAATGATGATGTCATCAGGGATTTTCAGAAAATAAAAATACTTTATTTTCTAAAGGATTTTCAGGTGTCTACAGTTAGTAATCAAAGAAAAAGCACAACTGGAATCTAACATAGAATAACCAAACCTTTCTGGTTTCTTTCTTTCTCTCGTGGATCTCCTCAAGGGTTGAGGTTGAGGTTGTTCTTCCTCTTCTTCTGAATTATCAGAGCTGCTAGAGCTCTCCTCATCATTAGACCCAGCATGGTCCATCTATTTAGTCTTCTCAAGGGTAGGAGGCAACTGAAGAACATCTTTTTCTTTTTCTTTTTCATCTGGTTGTAGCACAATAGGAGATGTTAGCTCTTTGAAAATAACATTTCTACTATACAACACCTTACTAGTCACAGGATCCCAAAGCTTGTATCCTTTCACACCAACACTATATCCAATGAAAATACATTTGACAACTTTGTTTTCCAACTTAGATCTTTTCTCCTTTGGAACATGTGCATAAGCTTCACAACCAAAAATATGAAGATGTCTAATTGAAGGCTTCTTACCAGACCACACCTCCATGGGTGTCTTACCAACAAGAGTTGATGTAGGAGATCTGTTAACCAGATAGCAAGCAGTGGCCATAGCTTTGGCCCAAAACCTTTGTTCTAAACCAGCTCCACTAAGCATACTCCTAGCCTTCTCCATCAGTGTCATGTTCATTCTCTCTTCAACTCCATTTTGTTGTGGGGTATAAGGAGTTGTCTTATTCCTCTTGATACCTCATTCTTTACAAAACTATTCAAACTCTACTGAGCAAAACTCACCACCATTATCAATTCTCACACACTTAATCTTCTTACTAGTCTGATTCTCTACAAGGGCTTTAAATTCCTTGAACCGACTAAAGAATTATGTCTTACTTTTAAGGAAATAAATCCAAGTCCTTCTACTATAATCATCTATGAAAGATACAAAAAATACAGACTTGGAGATTGAAGGAACTTTTACAAGACCAAATACATTAGAATGAATAAGATCCAAAACATCAGAAGATTTGTGAGAACTGGAGTAAAACTGAGCATGATTTTGTTTACCATAGACATAGTGTTCGCAGAAGTCAAACTCAAGATTGCAATCATTTAACCCCTCAATGAGGTTTTTATTCTTCAAGGTCCTAAGACCCTTCTCACCAATGTGACCAAATCTCATATGCCATAACATCATCTTTTTTGCAGGAAGCTTGCCTTCCAAAGTGTTTGCACCCTTAGGTACACTTACTGCACTGCCATCAGAACCCATTGCCATAGTATTCTTTACTTCTTGTTCAGATGGTGGGGATGAAGTGATAGCCACTCTCTTCTTTGAAACAGAAGAACTATTGCACTGAGCAATGCATGCTTCAAGCTGAAACAAAGTACCTCTCCTAGTACCTCTAGCGAGCACCATAGAACCTCTCATCATCTTGCATCCATCTTTCGAAAAGACAACTTGCACACCTACATCATTCAACATACTTACAGATAATAGGTTTCGTGCCAAACCCAAAATGTGCATAACTCTGTTGATTCCCTTTACTCGTCCATCAGGAAATCTGATAATGACCCTTCTACATCCAACTATCTTTAGGTGAGAATCATCACCCAAGTACACCTTTCCACCATTGAACTCTTCATATTTTGAGAACCAGTTTCATGAGAGGTCATGTGAAAAGAAGCACCCGAGTCTACCAAGCACACATCATCAAATGCATGGGCTGCCAAAGTTGCAATAAATCATCTCCATCTTCTTGAGATTTTTTGAAAGCTGAATCTGAGCCTTTCTTCTTCTTCTTCGATTCTTTGCAGTCCCTCCGGAAGTGCCCAATTTTATCACAGTTCCAAAATTTCACCTTGGACTTTCCAAGAGTCTTAGAACTCCCATGGGATTTGGATCTACCCTTCTTTGACTTGTTTTCATTCTGCTTTCCTCTGTCGTTGGATCTCCCATGAATAGCAAGGGCTTCCTTAGACGAATCCGAAGTCTTTCTTCACATCTCCTTAGATAGAAGTGAAGACACCACATCATCCATATGGAATGTGACTATAGTACTTTCAAGAGCCATCACAAGATGGTCCCATGAATCCAGCAAGGAACAAAGCAGGGTCATACAATGATCCTCCTCCTTGATCTTGGCACCGGATGATGCCAACTATGCAATCAATAAATTGAATGTGTTGAGATGATCAATTACAGATCCACCTTCCTCCATTCTTAAAGAATACAACTTCTTTCTTAGGAACAACTTATTCACTAGAGATTTGGCTTGATACCCAGACCCAAGTCGTTGCCACAAAGAAATTGCAGTAGTCTCATCAAGAACATTCAGAAGAATGGCATCTGCTAGACAGAGTCTGATGAGACCCTTAGCTTTCCGATCCTTGACCTCCCAATCCACTTGAGATATCACTGTAGGTTTCACATCAAGTGAAGTAGCCTCCCATAGATCACAGTCTTCAAGCATGTCTTCCATCTTGAGTTTCCACAACTCAAAATTAGTGCCATTAAATTTCTCCACCTCCTTTCTACTATATGAGTAACTTGCCATCTCAATCTGCAAATAAGATTCACAATGCTCTATACAAAACTCCCACTCAACTTGAGATTAGCTCAAAAAACCCTACCCAACAACTAGGATCAAAAGTTGATCAGGCTCTGATACCACTTGTAAGGAAACTCAGGTGTGGAAACAAATTCCTACACTAATCTCTAAAGGAAAGTATTGTGCAAATTCTTTTTAAACCCTTACAATTTCAGATTCATTAACTACTTTAACAAAGATATTGCAGCCATATACCAAGCATACAGAAAATAGATAGAGAAGATTGAAACACATAAACACAAAGATATGCCAGTGGAGAAAAACCTTTTGGTAAAATGACCCCACCCCTCCAAAACCTGCACAATGTATTATCTTCAACATAAAGACTACAACACACTTGCAATGCAAGTTCTTTTAGGAGATGAGAGACTAGTAAAACTTATATATCTCCCATAGAAGCAACATCATATATATAGACTCCTCAGGACCCAACAAATACCCAAAAAAGGAGTTTGGTGTCCAACCACCAAGACCCATGCACAAAGCCACATGTACATAGCTGTTACATGCAATACCAAGAATAGGCATCCATCCCTAGAATAGACTATGACAACTTGTCATAGAATCTGCCAAAAATAATGGTCACAAGAGAAGTGTAAGAGAATCTGTCATACCAACCTATTTTTGGCATATTCCCTTACACACACCAACCACTTCTTCTTGGGCACCCAAATAGGCCCAAGTCATAAGATGCTCTTACACCTGTCATAGCACATTCCTTAAATAGTTCTTATGCATCATAGGAATCTGTCATGACCGTTTCAGCCATGATCTCCTTACACACAATTCAAGATGCCAACACATCAAGTGGAGTGACACATCAACATGCCAACTAGACATGTACACTCACACTTAATTACATTATTTGCAAAAAATACATTTACAAAACAAATAATAAGAATAGGAATTATCCAAGGTTGAGACACCTTATTCCTAACAAAGTTGTTTCTCAAAATGTTGATCTCTTTGTCAAAGTTGGCCAAAAAGTGGAACACACTCTTGTGGGACCACCCATCAGGCAGTGCACTCTTGCATACTACATCTACTAGTCTCCCAATAGTTATAACCAAAGGCGCATACTTTGAGGGTGAGTATACCAGCCGCGCAGGGGTCTAGTGCTAATCTAGCTCCCCCTATGACCATGAAGGTTATTTAACCATAAATAGGAGGTGCGTCCATTGCAGATGAATCCTCAACTATTTCATCAATATTATCTATCTTTTCTTCCTTCCAAATCATGGTCGCATCTTTTGTAGCTTTAACAAACTTGACTTCTCCCGATTCATCTAGAATTGATCCTTGTGACATATTAGGGCTTTCTTGTCTTTGCACTTTTGATCTAAAAAAATTTGAGATGTGTCTAGCCTTGTTACAAGAGTGACAAATAACTGGAGGCCTTATATTCCTCTGCACATTGATGTGAGTTACCATTCTGCACTATCTAGCTGTATGACCATTATAATTACATATCTGACATGTAATGTTCTGAGGACTTCTTACATTCTATTGTGGATAACTTCTCTGATTTTTTTATTCTAATTTCTTTTATTTGATCTACAATACATAGCTCTATGACCAGTCTTATTGCATGAATAACAATAACCATTGAAATGTCTTACCTCTTTACAATCTCTTTCTATATGTCCATGCTTGTTACAGGCATAAAAAGTTTTGTTTATAGGCTTGCACTCATCTTTAGATGGTTCTTCTTTAGCTTCAGTATGATCAACAATCTTCTTGGCTTTTTTAGGTTCTTTAGGAGATTTCATTCTATCTCACATAGCATCAATCTGAACTTGGGCTTCATTGTATCCAATACCTGTGGTATCTCCTTTTAGCTTCCAAGCATACAAATGTGATTCTATTAGCTACTTGCTTGTGTGAAACTTTTCAATATGATTTTTTTCTTTAGTCAATTAAGATTCCATCTGCTTCTTGATGTTCTCTAACTCCAATATTTTCATGTTTTCTTGCCTCATTTCTTGACGCAGGGGTAGGGTAGATACAAGCATAATCAAGCAGAATTGAGTCCACTTGAATCCACAACAAGCCCTTGCTCAAAGTTACAAAATGGAAGAAATATAATATCACATGAAATCAATGGAAACACAATGGATATGAGACAATCATCTGGCAGAAACAATAGAGAATTATATTATTTCTTTCAACATGCCCGACTAGGAGGCCTTCCGAGTTTCGACCTTATACAATGAGAATTATGAATTCAGAATTACAGCTTGCATCCTATCTTTTTCTCCAATGATGTATCTTGATAATCCTTCCTATATCTCACCCATGATTCTCTACTACATCAATCTAGACCCCTTATATAGCCAACTAAGCCACAGGTCGGCCAGTCAGGCATTTAATTACAATATAGGTCCAGTCTCAAGATTTAAACCAAAACTAATGCTAGAATAAATATAAATTGATGTGCCTTTTGATTTAGGTCCTAACTTGACCCAAGAACATTCCTTTAAGTGTGAAAGGTCCCATATGAGCACACAGAACATCGCAAGAAGAAACACCACACGTTTCACCCAAAAACTGGCAGGAAATAGGTCCTGAGGAAAAATAGGCATAACTTTTTACTCATAATGAATTGGAATTTGTGCTCTTGGGAAATGATATTACTTTAGGTCCAATTTAAGTCCTTAAGTTCACAAAACAAAATTCATTATAGATCAAGGTCTCCAACATGAAAAATCAGCACCAAAACTGCAGTAACAACTCAGACGTGAAAGCTGGCAAAAAATAGGTCCTGAGCCAAAAAGGCCATAACTTTTGACTCATAATGAATTGGAAGCTACGCTCTTGGGGAATGATATTAATTTAGGTCCCCTTGAATTTCTTAAGTGTGAAAAATAATATTCCTTATGGATCAAGAGAAACAACATGAACAATCAGCACCAAAACTATAGGAAAACACTGTTGCGATGGCAAGGAAAATAGCTGTAACTTGAAACAGTCCATCCAAACTTGATGTGCTCATAGGAGAAGGTTCCCAAGTAGGTCCCCAACATGATGTAAGCTTCACACAGCATGAAACTATCAAATGCAAATATTATAAAGAAAACTACAGCAAATAGGTACAGAAATCAGAAAATGTTTTTGGTTGATGCAAGATTGCCAAAGACCAAATTAGATGCTTCTGCATCATTTCTTCATCTAACTACTTATTTTCTTTGACCTATTCT
This sequence comes from Chamaecyparis obtusa, assembly GCA_027943335.1. Lineage (NCBI taxonomy): Eukaryota > Viridiplantae > Streptophyta > Pinopsida > Cupressales > Cupressaceae > Chamaecyparis > Chamaecyparis obtusa. The sequence goes on along the minus strand of BSBK01004395.1, from coordinate 420,895 downwards.
TCATAGGATTCTTGATTTTTACATATATTTTCATCTAACTCTTCAATCTGATCCTTCAAAGATGTGTTTTCTTCATTCAGCTTTTTGATCATTATCCCTAAGTCACTTGTAGAACAATCTTTCAAATCCTTTTTCAATTTCTTGATGAATGCTTAAGAACCACTAACCTTTAGTTTCAGTTCTTCAATCTCTTTTTTAGATCTGTCAAGGTCTTCAAGAGTTGCTTCAAGATTATTCTTCAGATGTTTCACTTCTTCCAAACCCATGATCTCCTCAAGTGGTTAAACTTGTCTTCAAAGGACCAGAGCTCTGATACCAATTGTTAGAAATGGGAACACTGAGAGTGGGGGGTGAATTAGTGTTCTATATATTATTACTTTTTCTAATATCTTGAATCTTAACTTAATTGCTTATGTAATGAAATGAATATCAATGCAAGTAAGATAAATAACCACAAAACATAACACCAAATATGATTATGGGGAAACCCAAATATATAAAAACCCCAGTGGGAATTGACACCCACTAAGAACTGCACTAGTGTATTATGATCCTTGTTAGAAGATCTTACAACCCTGTTAGGAGTTGATCTTTACAATGCAATAAGTACAATGACTTGGTCAAGGGTCAGACCTGTTAGGAGTCTTTTACAATAACCCTGTTAGGGGTGGTGGCTCACCGCAAGAGTTCATTGCTCATTGAGAAGGTTGCAACCTCTTGGATACCAGATACACACTATATCTACCAATGGTGAACTATTGCTTTGACATTGTTTGTCTGATCAGTTCCTTTTGTGTGTTGATGCTTTAACCTCTTGTAAAGCTCTAAAACATTTAAACTACTCTTCACATACTTCTTCTCTGCTACTAACAACTCTATATCTCATTCCATGCCTAAATACAAAGGCACATGTCCTATTTATATGCGCAAACAAAACTATTCACTAGGTTGCCCTTCAACCTATTACATACAAAACTTCCAAAATGAATTGGCTCAAGCATGTTTACATGCAATGATATTAATATGTCTATAATCTAAATACAATAGGTGCATGACCTTTACAAAAGAATATTATACATGCTAACCGAAATACCAACAATCGGCTCCATGTTCTGTTCTGTTCTACCGCTCACTATCCATGTCACTTCATATGGCTGTAACTTCTTTATACTAACTCATATGACCATGCACTCTTAGACTTAGCATGATTACATACTCATAAGCTTATCTTCAAGGGCGCATGCCATAACTTGGTCATACACACATGCACTGATGCGATGTTCATCTGGTGCTCAACTAACTGTCTAGTCTTCCATACTTAACTGTCCAGTGATGACTCCGAAACTCTATATGACTTTTTTTCCATAATGACAACACTTAATTATAGTCATATACAATAATATAGTCAACTTGCCAACATATAGAGGGGTCCTTAACAACTTGATTCACCCCATAATAGCTTCAAAGTGTATACTATATTCTAGTTTATTAACCAATTTTAAATATATAATTTCATATTAGGCCTTTTGCATCACCTCTTTATATTTTCATTCCATGTTTTGAACTTCATTCATTTAGGATAATGCTTGTTGTATTCATTGTATGTTGTTTTTCTCATTTTTATCAAAACCATTGAATCAAATCAAGAGGCTTGACATAAGTAGGATATCCTCACTTAATAGGATCTTAAATGTGTTTGTTAGCTCTATTAGTTTGTTAATGTAGGTCCAAAATCAAGGGTTTTTTTTGTATGTACAAAAAATTTATAGGTCACATGCACATTTCAATGCTCAATATTTATTTTTATAAGAAATAATTTAAAATTGAATTCAACCATCTTATTATTTCCGGTATAGATATAGAATCAAATTCTAAGTATTAATCAAATTGTCATAGTATTCCTCATCTCCAAGGCCCTAAAAAGATAGAAGTATAGCATCCATAGAACATACCATCTAACATCCATAAGAAAAGACCATATAATCAAATGTGGAGGAATGAAGATAATTCTTCAAGATAGTGTTCAAATCTCATTCTTACATTTTCACACTTCAACTTTTAAGAACCAATGCATCCTTGTAACACCATTTTCTCACTTAGGTGCAATAGAACAAAAACCTATAAAAGCACAATACCATCAACATAATCATCATTCTTCTTATTGGTGAAATTAAATATTTAGTAATTACACTTTACTTAAACTTACTTAGGATAATGTATACATAGTAGTTTTCATTTGAGACATTTGGGAGTTTGTACCTTTATTTACACATGGTGTAGGACAAGTTTCACATTAGGTTGTGATAGCAGTTATCCCATTTTACTTTATATGTTATCTCCACATTTAGTGCACTTATAACATTATCATCCTGCACACGTTGCACATACTTCATTTTACAATGGAGGATGATCCACCTTTGGTGGAAATGTGATTCCACCTTGTGTGGGTGATATCTTATCTCCTCTTTACGATAGTCTTGTATTTCCTTTCTTTTACAAGCACATTCATTATGTATATTTTGATCATATCTATTAGCAATATTATCATTTGTGCAAGCATTGGCCTACAGTGCAAAAATTAATGCTTCTCTTTGTAATAACAAGCTCTTGAGTTTGATTCCCGAAATGGGAGCTTAAATAAACTTAATATAAAAAAATATTATCATTTGTGCATCTTGTTGCAATTGTCTTGTCATTCTCTTTTGGAAGTTATATTGGTCTTTCATTTGATCCTAGGGATGTTGTAGAGTCACCTAAGACTCTAACACTTATAATCATTATATTAATATGATTTCATGATGATATCATTTTTGCTGATAGCTAATAAGTCATGTCATCCAAACATGAAACTCATCATCATCTATTATGTTAGAAATAGGAAATATTGAGAGGGGGGGGTGAATCAGTATTTCACAAACTTTTTCTTTTGCCCACTTATGGATATAATAGATTACTTTAGTGCATAAAAAGATTATCAAGCTGATTAACAAACATAGCAGTAAATAGAAAGAACTCATAACACATGATATGTTCTTGAGGAAACCCTGGCCAAGGGAAAACCCTGGTGGGGATGGTACCCACAAAGATCACTAATCAAAAGTATCTTGTTAGGGATATTGGACCCTATTAGGAGTCAATTTACAATATATAGTAGATCTATCCCGGTTAAAGGACTTTAGGCCTTGTTAGAAGCCTTAACCCTATTAGGAGTTAGATTACAAAACCTGATCACCAGCTAAGCTCACTGCCCAAACAGGTAATACAAAATGTTTCTGACTGTAGTATGGTACTACTTACAACTTCACATCAATAGCCTTTGCTGCTATCACAATATACAACTATTGCAAGTTATCCTTTTCTTTCTTTTTACACATCACATGCACTACTTCATTACATTTCAAGTATGCCTAATATATGAGTTATTAGAGCTAATAAATTTATATGCTCGGCTTCCAAAATCTTTATCCAAGAGTAAACATCTAGGATGTCATCCCTTCATAATGTTAAGTCATTATTTTGACAAGAAAAAAAATCCCTTAACTCTTTCGCTAATACTGTCTCCAAAACTGTTCTATCTGCAAAAACTGTCTTCGGTAAACTTTGAATAACTTTGTCCGTACTACTCCAAACTTTATGCACACTAAGATGGGGTATCCTCATACTTTTTAGAAGCTTTAGTTAATTGTGCAAACAAAAATATTGCTCTAGTGGACGTCGCTAACTAAATCTTCATCGGGTGCTCTGTCAGGATCACTGTATCCATACTTAGACAATTTCTTCCTTCAACTTGCCATACTTGCATTCCAGATTCTATTCTCTCAATAGAGATCATATGTTTCCATAATGAAAACATCTATGCATCCACATTAGCCAAATTTCCAACAATCTCCCCCTTTGTCATTGGTGGCAACATATGGGAAAATTGGCTAAGTATGCAAACAAAACTTCAAAGTATTTACACAAAATTGTGGCCAAATGTTATACAACACATATACAATATTGTACTCCATAGAATAGCTCCCCCTATGAGTATCTTTCCTCAACATATTTTCAATTTTTTTCTATCTATCCCCCTTTGACAACAATGACAAAGATAGGGTGTACAAAAATTAAAAAACAAAACTTGATACCTTGTTATCAGCTATTGCAAAGCCGATAGGCTTGCAACACAGTCGCCAAACTCTGACTTCCATGATTCAAAATCTTTCTCCAATATCTTCTTGATGGATTTAGCAACATTGAGTAGAGTGCTCAATCCGTATGTTGTTGTCTGACAAGCTTGCAGGGAATTAAAGCTAAACTTTTGAAAATATGTCTTTGCTGAAAGACATTGCTCAATTTGCTCTTCAACAATTGAGGTCTTGATTGAGATATGTTCTCTCAAGATGTTAATCCTAATCATCTTTCTATTCTTCTCCTCTACTAACATTTTGACTTCATCATTTAACTTCCTTATGTTCTTCTCTACAGAACTTATCTTTACATTTGGGCTTGTCAAGGTGTTTGCTTCAGCTGTAATTGCATCTATCTTCTCTCTGATCTTCTTATCTTCTTTAGCTATTAGGATTTCTGATTTTGTGCATTTTATATACAAACTCTTTCCAGTCTCAAAATGTTTCCTCAAATTCTTTATGCATACATCCAAATTACCAATATCATTTTGAATATTTACACTTAAATTTTGTTGCATTTCTGCTTCAAAGGCTTCCTGAACTTTTATTCTAGCAATATCCTTTAAGTTAGAAAATTCAGAGTCAAAAGAGTTTATTACCATTTTAGCTTTCTCAAGTGGATCCAATTCAAATACCTTAGTGCTGATCACACTCTCAAGTTTCTCTGTCAAAACTCTAACTTTGCCTTCAATGTCCTTCACCTTCTTATTCTTTCCAATAATTTTATTAAGAGATGTGATGAACTCAAGTTGATCATCATCTTCAACCTCTTTTCCAAGGTCTTCAAAAATTGAACCAATTTGTCTCTTCTTACTGTCAGGTGCACTAGGGGTAGTGACCTCTATCAAAATTTTGTTTACCTTTAACTGTCTGCTCTACTGGAACTAATTCTGATATAGCTGGTGCTTCCATTGCCTCTGTATCCTTTTCTGATTCTGTAATCTTCTCTTGCTCTTCTAAAGCCAAATTGTCAACAATGTTTCCTAGATCATGAAATACTACATCATCTGACTCTAGTGTCACTTTGGTTCCTTCAATGTCCATTGATTCTTTGCTAATATTGATATGTGAAGAAGATGGGACTTCTTCAATACCAACTTCCTCTGCATGTGGTTCCTTTGATTGCTTCTGCTGAGGATCTGATTCAACATGCTTTCTTGCAACTATATCTACAAGAACTTGCATTACTGCTTGCTTAGTCTCTTTTTGTACTTCCTCCTTTTTGCCTCCCATTATAAGGATTGTTCTTCTCTTATTTCTCAATAAAGTTCCAAGAGACTTCAAGAATTTCTTCAAATGATCTTCATCCTCAACTTTATAGAACTGTCTGATTACATGTTCTCTCATCTTTATGTCCTCTTCCTGTGTTCTCTATTTTCTATTCACAAGTCTATTATACAAATCTTCTGGGATCTTACCATGAATAGTGCTAACTTTCTTATCTGTCACAATCATATGTGTAATCATTGCATTTTCAAAATTCAATCTGTCAACTGATCCATATGGATCATAGAATTTATTTATCTTAGTGAAGTCTCCATGCTTCAATATATCTTCATTAACTCTTTCAATTCTTGGTTTCCAAGTTTTCTTCTTGATTGAAACTTCATCATCATCTTTAATTTCTACTACATTTCTAGGTACAGGTGGTACAATCACTTTCTATCTCTTGCCGGGTCCTGTTGCACTCACTTTTACTCTTTTGCTAGGAATAGGAGAAAAAGATTTATCTCCTTCATCTTTTTCAGGTACTTCAACTTTTACCTTTACTGCAATAGGATCAACAGGGTCTGTACTAGATGCCTCAGGTGGAATTACAAGATTTTCACTTTGCTTCAAGGCTTCTGCAGTCTTCTTAGCTATGTCAAACTCATGACTTGACATACCTGATTCTTTTAGTATTTTCTTCATAGTAGATTCAACTCTCCTACTAGATTGCTTCTTTTCTCCCAAACTTATTACAGAGTTGAAATTCTCTTCATAGGTTCCAAACCTATTTGCATGACCATCCAACTCACACTTTAACAGTCTATTCACATATCCTACTATTTCTGCTTTAGATACTTCATAGCCAAGAGGGTCTATGAATTCCATTCTAGGCTCAGCTACTTCAATGTAGGTGAAATCAGTGTCTACCATAAAACAAATGTCATCTTTATGATTTTCAACTAAGGATTGAGGAATCCTTGATTTGTTCTTAACAATATTATGAAAAGTCTTCAATACAAGCTTCACACTGTCATTGACTTTACCAATTAGGTGCTTCATGTAGACTAAGTTTATTATTTCCATTGTGTTCATATTGTCACTCCAATCAACTGTGTAAGGAAATCTTCTCAAAATATGGAAAAACATATAGGTTACTAGAGATGAAAACCTAAACTATGTGTACTTGGCCTTCTTAATCTTTTCTAAGTTCTCAAATAACTAAATTTTCAAAATTTCACATAGGTCTACTTGTTTCTTCTCAATACACATAAGATAAGCTACATGAACCATTCCTGTAGCCATGTCATCTTCCCTTGAACTACCATAGAATTTAGTTGTTAGGATCTTGCAAAGGTACCTAACATCATCTTGCTTAATCTTACTTATTGCAATTCCTCTACCATTATAACTATATCCAGTGTTGTCTAAAACAATCTTTCTCATGTTCTTTTCATTCAGTGGAATCTCTCCAACTTTTGATAATCTAGTAACATCATGAATTATGTTGGCAGTTATATCAATAACTCTATCCTCCATCCAAAATTTCCCAATGTGGATTCTACTTAAAATGATCTTGGTACATTCCTCATCATTAAATTCATACTTCATGGAATAATTGATAATTTCATTGTTCTCTAGGTGCCCATAAGCTGGTTTAACTAACATGTCTTGATTATACAATTCCTATAATCATCACTAAAATCTGCATCTCCCAAAGTTTCAAACTTGCAACCTAAATATCCTTTAACATTCTAAATGTGTAATACTCCATCTGGTACGGATGATAGTGCTAGTCTGTCATCAATTTCAGCTAGTTCTACTAGTTATTTCTTAATCTTAGGTCTATTCTTATCCTTAACATTATGAACCATAGAAATATCCATCTTATCAACTGATTAAAGATCAAAAAATACCTCAACTTTGCAAGTCTAGGGTTTCGGTATGATCATCGCTGCAAACTGCTTCCAAACTTTTTCAAATCATCCTCAACTCACTTTTTCTTCTTTCAAATCTCTTTTCAATCACTTTGTAATTGTGATAAATTTGATTTCAACCTTATAACACTTCACATTAACTCGATCTGACATTGCATTCAATCATTTTGCCGCTAAAACCTCAAAAAGCTGATTCTAAAAACCTGCAACCATAAAACTTTTTGCGACCTTGCAAAACATGATATTTTCTTTTGTGCACTTAACCATAACATTAGTACAACATAAAAAAACCTATATCTAACTGTGAAAAACTTAACTCATTCAAATTCCTAATCTACACTAATCCTAAGTCCTAAACTATAGAAACTTACATAATTTAAGTACTTAAAGAAGGGTCAGGTAAAGATTCATCCTTACCATTAGTTACATTACCTTCCTAACTACTTTTAGTGCTGAATATACCTCCTTGATCTATGCCTTGATCAAATTTTACTTCATCTTTATTGCTACAACAACCTTTCTCTTGGTTTCCTGCATTTTCATTCCTTCTTGCATTGTTCCTAGGGTTAGGGTTATGATGATAACCTCCATTGTTCATTCTACAAACTCTTGCCGAGTGTCCAACTTGTTGCATATCTGACAAATGATTCCATTGTTTCCAAATCTCTATCCTTGCTGGTTAATCTGTGACCTGCAATTTCTAGCAATATGTCCTACTTTGTTGCATCTAAAACATACTACCACTTTTCTTTGATCCATTTCTTCAATAGATTTCTTATCTGCATTGTTAGTATTCCCAATCATTCTATCATAATTATTCAAAATTACTTTAGGTCTTCTACATTCATTAGCTTTGTGTCCAAAACTATGACAATTATAACAATGTCCATTAAGAGGTTTAAATTGCTTACCTGTACAATCTCTCTTCATGTGCCCAAAAGTATTACAAGAAAAACATCTACCTTTGAATTCTCTTTGCATACCTTTAGATGATTCTTCCTATTTTGATTCTTCTTGCTTTGATTCTTCTTTCTCTCTAGGTGGTTCTTCTTTAGGTGGATCTTCCAATGTGTTCTCATCTAGATTTATTTCCTCCACGCTTTCAGATGTCTTGAGATCTGGCTTCTTACTTTCATGGTTTGTTCTAAAGATACTAAATCCAAATCTATTCCTATCAAAGAATGGTTCTTCAAAAGAAATTTGTTTTCCAGTCTTATCACTATTTGAATATAGCCTTTCAAGTTGTTGTTTAGATTGAGTTAATTCACCTTTCACAATTTTATTATGCTTCTCAAGTTCCACATACTGCACTTTTACTTTTTTAGATTCAGATGTTTCCTTTTCAAATCTTGAATTCAGATCTTCATTCTCAATTTTCAATTTTTCATTATCAGATCTCAAATTTCCATCTTTCATACTAAGCTTCAGATTTACTATCTTCAATTCATGCTTAAGGATCTCATTTTCTTTTTCTAATTCATTACAATCTTCAACAAGCATATCAGATTTCTTTTCAGATTTTAGATCTTCAATCTTACCTTTTAATTTGTTAATAGCATTCTTTGCATCTTCATACTTTCTTCTTAAGGAGTTTCTTTCATCAGTAAGCATATCAATCTATTCAAGAGCTTCTTCAAGATTCTTTTGAAGTTGATCCATATCCATAGAGATCTTACTCAAGTTGCTAAGCTTTCCTTGAATGTTCCTTCTCTGAGTAACTGTGCTCTGAGACCAATTGTTAAAAATAGGAAATACTGAGAGGGGGGGGGGGGGTGAATCAGTATTTCACAAACTTTTTCTTTTGCCCACTTATGGATATAACAGATTACTTTAGTGCATACAAAGATTATCAAGCTGATTAACAAACATAGCAGTAAATAGAAAGAACTCATAACACATGATATGTTCTCGAGGAAACCCTAGCCAAGGGAAAACCCTGATGGGGATGGTACCCACAAAGATCACTAATCAAAAGAATCTTGTTAGGGATATTGGACCCTGTTAGGAGTTAATTTACAATATATAGTAGATCTGTCCTGGTTAAAGGACTTTAGGCCTTGTTAGAAGCCTTAACCCTGTTAGGAGTTAGATTACAAAACTTGATCACCAGCTGAGCTCACTGCCCAAACAGGTAATACAAAATGTTTCTGACTATAGTATGGTACTGCTTACAACTTTTCATCAATAGCCTTTTCTGCTATCATAATATACAACTATCGCAAGTTATCCTTTTCTTTCTTTTTACACATCACATGCACTACTTCATTACATTTCAAGTATGCCTAATATATGAGTTATTAGAGCTAATAACTTTATATGGTCGGCTTCCAAAATATTTATCCAAGAGTAAACATCTAGGATGTCATCTCTTCATAATGTTAAGTCATTATTTTGCAAGCAAAAATAATCCCTTAACTCTTTCACTAATACTGTCTCCAAAACTGTTCTGTCTGCAAAAACTATCTTCGGTAAACTTTGAATAACTTCATCTGTACTACTCCAAACTTTATGCACATTGAGATGGGGTATCCTCATACTCTATAAAATCTTTAGTTAACTCCACAAACAAAAATATTACTCCAGTGGATGTCGCCAACTAAATCTTCATCGGGTGCTCTATCAGGATCACTCTATCCATACTTAGACAATTTCTTCCTTCAACTTGCCATACTTGCATTCTAGATTCTGCACTCTCAATAGAGATCATATGTTGCCATAATGACAACATCTATGCATCCACATTAGCCAAATTTCCAACACTATTATAACTATATTTATCCTTGAACATGCTCATCAGCATCATTATTACTATCGTAAAAATAAAACACATCAACACAAATGAGGTTTGACATCCAACCTATAAGATAAAAAAATGATTGGTTAGTGAAGGGGTATGGAATGAGTGCTCATTAGGATGACCAAACAAGCTAGGAAACATCACATTCAAAATTCCATCTTTCTATTGTTACATTAGGAAGGGGAAAGTACCCAAAATGCTTAAGAGATCTCAAATATTGAATAAATTTTCTTCCTTTGCTAAAGAGTAGAAATGATTTATTTAATTTGGAATAGGATGATATGAGGTAGATATTAAGAAATAGAGTCCAATGGAGAAAACCTATATATATAAAAAATAAATAAACTGGTGTGCAAAGCTAAAAACCAAATTTGAGAAGAAGACTAAACCACTGACTAGAACCTAAAATCTGAGCCTAATTTGATTTGTTAAGGGTGACTTGGTAAATAATATGTAGCTTGGAATTGACCCTTCTTGTGGAGGTTTTGCTTTCTCTACTAAAATATGATGAGAAGGCCCAAGATCTGAAGTAGATTGTTAGATATCCTAGAATTTGAATTTGAAACTCTTGCATTTGTCACCTACACACAAAAAGGGAAAATATTGGGATAAATGGGTTTTCCTTAGTCAAAACCATGTTTAGCAATTAACCTTGAAATTAAATTGAAATTGCATAAGGGAAAGCATTTTGTCATTAATAGAGGTTTGAGAAGATGTTATACATTCACAACTGCTAGATGGCTCATGAAGATGCTTGAAAATTGTCTTGATAAAGTTTGGAGATTCTTGGATCTAGGAAGAAAATTAATGAATTTACACATGCTAGGATCTAGACATTACTCCACATTTTTAATGCCTGAATGCTTGAATGAAGTTTTCTATTCCTTGAATGCATGATTTTCTTGAATTGCCTGGTAAAGAAATGGATATTGAATGCTTCAAGATCCCCCTAAAAAAGGGAGGTAAGTCTATATTTATACTTATCCAAGCCATTTTGGGGCTCAAGGATTGAAGGAGGCCAACTTTGAATTTGGAATCCCACTCAAAATTACAACACCAAGCTCCAATTCAAATTTGGTCCAATGTTAGTGTCTAAGGGACGACTCCCAAGGTACAAGGTGTAATTTTTATGACCCATAAGTCCCAAGTCTCCCTTGATAAGGAAAAAATGTCTCAAATTTCAATTGGGGGTTACTTTTGATATAAGGGTGGTCCCACAATAGTGTGTCCCACTTTTTTAGACATGCTGATTTTTGCTGAACTAACACATTTTTAATAAAATATGATGATTTAAGCCTTGAGAGGTTCTATTTGAAGGAATTAATTACAAATGGTTAGCTCAAATCCTCTTAGATTAAAAAAACATTGATATAACACCTATACTCCTCATTCATACTATAATGGAGTCTCCTTCACACCTATTAAAATGCTGACAAAAAATCACTTTGACTTTATGTTTTGGAAGATCAAATAAATCCATTTGAAAAACATATCTATGTAGTATGATGCTATTCGGAACAAGCTTTCTAATGAATATAATTTTAATACATATTGAGTTTATTATCACTTTTAAATATTACTTTAACTAAACATAGGTTGTTTGGTCAATCAACAACCTGTCTCTTCAAGAGTTCGGGAAAAATAGTAAATTACAAAAAAAAATCATGAAAAATATGTAGGAAAAGAGTATTTGTGTTACCTTTCTATATAAAAAAGAAAAAATAAATTTTGATATATGCAGATCAAGTTAGAGCAATCCAAGTGACCTTATGTCTAAATTACAATTACTGTCGCTTTAGAACTGAATAAACTATGAAATATTGATGTAAAATGAATGAAACCAATTGCATCCATTAGATATTGAAGTTACAAATATAATCTCAAAATAATTACATCGTTATCATTTTTTTCAAAAAATTTATGTTGATCCAAGTGACAGGAACTCCTTAAAACACAATTTTTCACACAAACCACTTTTTGAAGGAGAAGGAAAAATGAATTTTAAATTTAAAAAAAAAATATATTTAGAAAATAGAAAGAAAATTCTAAAAGACTCTAGATTACATCATCTTCAAGTTCATAATAGTTTTGCGGCAACATGTGTTCGAAAGTGAAGTTTTTCTCAGAATGTTGATCTTTGTGTCAAAGTTGGCCAAAAAGTGGGACACGCTATTGTGGGACCACCCATAAGGATTCCAAAGATACACGCCAAATTGGAGATAGATCAATAAAAAAAGAATGGAAGTGTTGGACACTAAAATAGATCCTAACTAAGGACCAAAATTGAAAGTTCTTATAATTTAGGATCCTACATTTAGCCCCCACTCTAGTGGGAGTATGAACTTTTTTCATACTCATATTAAAGTAGGTCAAAGAATAGGAAAGAGATCTTATTAAGGTAAAAGAGATAAGGAAAAATTCATTCAAGCATGAAAGTAATAAGATGAAAGTAACATCCACACGAGAGAGAGAGAGAGAGAGAGAGAGAGAGAGAGAGAGAGAGAGAGAGAGAGAGAGAGAGAGAGAGAGAGAGAGAGAGAGAGAGAGAGAGATCTATCCTAGTATGATAAACTTACTATGGGTCATGCAAAAGAAAAAAAACAATGTTTAAAAGATGGAGTTGATAGTCTATCAAGTTGCATTATCTTAGTCAACCCATCACAAATATTAGCCAAGTGAATCATTGTTCAAAAGAAAATATTCCACAAGATGATTAGGTCTTAGGAAAGACTTGTTTCCAAAGGAATCCACTAAAAAGATAGTGCCAAGAAGAAGGATTCGGCCTAAGAAAATAATTTTCTCCAAAGGAATCTGCAAAGAAGGATTAGGCCTAAGGAAAACATTGATTCCAAGGGAGTCCAAAAAAGGAGGATTACCAAGAAAAAGGAATATTTTGCCTAGTAATTTGCAAAACCTTAATCAATATGGTATTTGCATAATGTGTAGAAAAGAGTGGAGTATATACCCCCACATTAGATTAATTGTGTGTTCCTTAATGAGAGAAGTAACTTTAAGGTAGGATACACATGAAAGAAAATCATCTTTCCACTATGACTTACTCTTATACAAGGAAAAACTAAGGAAAATGAATCACATGACAAAGAGAGCACACAAGGGATCCACTAACCCTGAAGTTAGTATGATCATATGATAACTCATGTATATCAATAATTTTGAAAAAATGAATTGAAATCATCCCCCAAATGTAGTATAACTATGAACACAATGGAAGAAGAACATATAAGAGATAGAAAAAAAAGGTCTTCTTGGGCCATCATTACAGAGACCAAAAAAAAATGATGGCTTCTACCTCTTTGCATTGTCCCCAAACATATAATATAACAACACATTTACAACAATATAATATGTACAATATAACATGTAAATGACATAGAGAATAATCGATATACAAATAGAGGATTGTCACGACATGTTCAATTCCTTTATTGTCATGCAAAAAAGGAGAAAAAAGGATAGTCTAAAGAAAGATAGATAAAATATGTATAACAAGAAGAACATCATGGGGGAATAACATGAAAAATAAGAAAACACATAAAAGAGTTAATGGCACAAGAGGATCTAGTCAAGCCTATCTCTTGGCCCCCAATCTTAGTTATCATTATTTAGGGAAGGTTAGAAATATGCAGGAGGTGAAACATTGAGCATGACAGATGTAGCCACTGTAAGTTCCACAAAAGGAATAAGGTCTAATAATGAATCACTTTGTTTTGTCATAAGGACATACAAAAAACATTTGTGATAATTTTGGAGATAACTCGTGATTAACTTCAATAACCTCATGCATGTCATCAGAATAATTAGGATCAATATTATTTGCATCACTAACATTTTTATCATCATCAATAATATCTTCCTCATCTAGATTAATAACAAAAATATATTTAATGGAAAAATAAAATTTATCATATAAATTTAAGTTTATTTAGATGAACTTCCTCCCTTGGACTAAACATAGGTTGGTCAAAGGGAATCAAAGCATCATGAGGTTTTTTGGGGGAGGAAATGGTTTGGTAAGCTAGGTCATGGGCCTTAGCAAAACTTATATAGTAGAAGTCATGAGAACAATAGTTTCATTTGGTTTTTTTTGAGAAGGTTTAGGATAAATTAACATTGACACTTTTTCTTCTTTAGGAGGAAGAACAAAAGGAACCTCACTAGGTTGAGAGATAGAGGATGGAAAATGATTTTAAGATATAGGAGGTGGAATGAAAGTATAGGTAGGAGGAATAGATTGTATAGGAAGGAGTCTAGGTCCACGACAAGAAGATGGGACATCCTTAGGAATGCTTAGTTCAAAAATATTTTGGGCTTTGACTTTTTTGTAGGACAAGAGGAGATGGTCCACGCGAGGTTATATTTCTTGAGATGGTCTTGGTGAGGTTATATCGGTTGAGGCATGATAGGCCAAAATAAGTCAAGTTTAAAGTTCCCATGACTCACTAAAGGATGATAGAGACTATGATTAATCATGATGATTCATCTATTATGAAGAAATTTCAAACAATTATGGATATGAGAGAAAATAGCTTTCATAGAAGTAAGCCAAGAAAGGCCAAGTCTCACATGGAATTGATTGGGATTTGGGATGACAACAAAGTTGACATCTAAGAATTTATTATAAACTTATGGGTATGTGCAGGATCATGGTATACCAAACTATAGCCTTAAGTGGCAATGAAAAATTAGAAAATTAGGGTTAGTCAACTTGATGTAAAAATTTGAACATCTTATCAACCTTATGTGAAAAATTTGTAAAAATAAAACCTGTAGGAAATTGAATGTAGTTTCTAAACTACTAGCCCTTGTCTGAAAAAAAATCAATTGAATTGTTCAAAATTTTAGATTTCAATGTAGTAGTATGGAAATTTCAAGGAAAAGATAAAAAGTATGTATATGTTTGACCACCTTAATCACAATCAAATGATGATATATTTTCCCAAGATTCTAGATATAAGTAGTAGACTCATGCCCGGATGCAACACATATTTTTGTGTAATTTTTTGCCAAATAAATAATTAATTATAAATTTTCTGCTACAACTTATTCAGAATAAAAAACTCTCATGTCTGACCACCTTAACTAATTCTAAATTTTACAAAATTGAAAACTCTTTTTTTCTTATAGTAGCCGAAGCATAGAATGTGACACATGTTTCAAATTTCAAAAAGGTTAAATAGTTTGAAAGTTATAGGTGTTTTTCAATCAGTATGTCAATTACAACTTTAAAGATAACTCAATTAAAAAATAAGTAATAATTACTTACTGAACTCCAAATTTGACAACAATTATATTGATGGAAAGTAGATAATGTCTTTAAGAAACCCTTTTTGTTTCATCAATTTCAGGTAAAAAAAAAGTCATCAACTACATGGTCGAAGTCTAAAGATCAAAACAAATCTATTGAACATGCCTAATGGGTTGACCATTCACGTTTGGCATTGCCCAAGGCAAATACCAAACCTAATCAAATATCCAAAATTTTTGGATATCCAAAGTTTCCCACCTAATCCAACATTTCATTTTGACTGGTTTTTTCAATTTCAAGTTACATATTAAATTTTTTTTTAATGTTAATATTAAATGAGTTGAGTATTTTTTTCAATTTTAAGTTATATATTACAACTTTTTTTTAATATTAATATTAAATGATAATATGATAGCATTAGTATTATATAAATTTCTATATTAGTATTGTATTAAATATTTATATTATATGTTCAATAATACCTAAGGGAGACAAAGAAAGATGGGGGAAGAGAGAGAGAGAGAGAGAGACAGAGAGAGAGAGCAAAATTTTTATGGGAAATTTTGGATATTCGATTCTTTTTACTGGCATTGAAAAGTAAAAAGTTTATAGAGAATCATGGGATTGCAGTTTTAGTAAGACAAAAATCCACTTTTTCCCCCTTCTTGGTTGGAATTTGTCTATTACCAAAGGTTTTTGCATCACCTTTTTGGTCTCACTATAGGGAGTAGTAGTCGTCAAAAGCATAAACAAAAGAGGAAAATCACAAATGAAGAGATTGAAGTGTATAGAGAAATGGATAGGGTTGCCCATCGGAACAAGAGACAAGGTATGTTAAATATTAATGAAGAGGTGGGAATAGGCCCACCCTTAAATGTGGTTCAAGTGAAGAAGAACATGAATTTGAAATGATTTATGACAATAATATTGAAAATAAGAATGTAGGGTTTGAAGATGAAAATGTAGGTTTTGAAAATGAACATGTAGATGTCTACAATGGAAGTGTGGACATTGACAATGACAATCCACTGATTGAATATGATGAAATTGACAATGATAATGGTACACAAGAACCAAATCAACATAACACATCTCCAAATTATATGAGAAATGAAGTCCCTTGGGTGGAAGAAAGACAAACTTCAAAATTGAGACCTTCAAGAACAACTAAATGGTTACTTGAAATTGATGAGAACATAATGAGCAATTTTGATGGCAAGAGATCAGAAAGAACCGTTGGGTTGTGGGTTTCAAAATTTTGATCAATTTTTTAGCCACAAGACATTGGTTGAGCAATGTCAAATGTTTGTGCAATTGCTAAAGATGTAGAAGATGAGACATATAATAGTCAATTTGAAGATTAGTGTGAACGAGAAAAAGGAGAGGAATGCTATTGTTGTGAAAAATATTTTTAGTTCTCTCAATTCCATTGGGAAGACTACCAAGGAAAAATATAAGAGAGCCTCTAGGGGGGTTATTACAACCTCCTTAGTAAGTCATCATTTGAGAAAGGCTCATTTGATGAGACAAACTTGTGTTGACTTGAACCTAAATCGTAAGACTTTGGATAGAGCACTTGCAAGAAGAGAAAGACTTGATGATCCTCTTCAACATGATACATGGGCTTATGGTGGGAGACTTTCACGTTGTGATAAAAATCTTTCCGATGGTGTAAAGGATCAAATTCAACTATTTTGGCAATCTAACTCAAGAGTGTCACCAAATGTGAAGGGTGTCTTGAAGTTGATAATTGGCATTTGAGACTACACCACACATCCCAAACATTATTTAGAGGTGAGTCAAACAATTTTGTTCAAAAAAAATTGTGAGAAACATCCAACATTGCAAATATCACAAAGAGATTTCGAATCCCTCAAGCCTTTTGTTTGTGTGCCTCTTAAGATTCGAAATACTTGTTGCAAATATCATGTGGAGTTTTCAATGCACCATGAAGTGTTATGATCCCTTCCTTCTACTTTGCATACTAGGGAAATATTAGAGGAGTGTGGTGCAAGTGCCCTTCCAAAATCATCAAGAGACTTGGTAGATCATTTTTTATGTCCTAGAGATGATGGATGTTTCTTTTCTAGAAAAGATTGCTTAAATGACAAGTGCTCATAGTGTGGTGGGCTAGTGAAGTTTGTTAAATGTTTTCATGAGAGCTGCGAACATGATTTTGGAAAGACAATTGTCCACAAAAAGGTATATGAAACCATTCAATATACATTGAAAAGTAGAGGTGAAGGCTCTAGATGTGAGTTGGTTACAAAAGAATGCAATGTAGTTGATTTTATTTTAGATTTCAGGAAGAATTTTTTTTACAAGTATGCAAGGCATAGTCATAGGTCTTAGTGGTTGGATCAACAATTCAAGATGTGTAAGGACACTTTCCCGATCGACACTATTATATCAGTTGTTGACTTTGTAGAGAACTATACATTGAAGCCCCAAAATGAGTTGCAAACTCAATATTACAATTCTATTCAGGTTGCTATTTTTGTGCACATAACATATAGACATTCCCTTGATAGTATAGAAGATAACCGGTAGATAATCAGAGAGTACCATTTTTATATAAGTGATGATAGATCTTACTCATTTGAGTATGTCCAAGATTTCTTTGAGAATTATTTTGAGTGGGTGCGGGAAAATAATATTGCTATGGATAGACATCTCATTTGGTCAGATAACTACATAGGTCAATTAAAAAATGCTCGTATGTTTTATTGGTTATGTAGAATTCATGTAGAGAGAGGTGTACCTCATATTTGGAGTTTTTTTTAGGCCGATCATGGAAAGGGGGAGCATGATGGAGCGGGTGCATGTGTAAAGAGAGCTCTAGTTAAGGAGCAACTAAGGATTTCAAGTGAAAAACTCCTTGATGCTTGTTCTATTGTTGATTGGTGTACTTTAACATTGTCACAGGGGGGACTCTTGATTCAATGGTGCGCAGATTCTTTTGGTTGGTTGAGTTGGGCACAATAGGAGATAGGTTGGACTGTCAAACTGTGAAAGATTCTTCAAAAATACATTCATTTCAAAAATCAAATGCTAGTACATATACCATTAGGACACGAGAGTTGGCTTGTTATTGTTTGAGGTGTCTTCAGTGTGATTGGGATCAGTGTGAGTCGAGTGAGTGGGTTGATACATGGGTTCCACATTATCTAACTCCTTTATCTCTCATAGCCTCTGTAATAAATGATGACATAGATTTTTCACTTGACTACGACCATCTTTCAGATCTTCTACAGTCATGACATTTTTTGCATTGGTTGCACCATAGGGGAATGATGAGAGATCAAATTATTGGTTAGAATTTTGTGCATAAGGAAAGCAGAAACTTGCACAATTGACGAAAGATGATGATATGTTCACATATCCAACAGGATCACATGTTGTGGGAACATGGTTTCATACATATATGACTATAAATAATGACATTCCTATTTTTAAAGACTATGAGAAGCACAAAACCATTCTCATTTATTCACACCTTATAGCAGCCAATGTTAAGTTGTTGAAACATCAAAGAAAACCAAAGAAAAATGAACTTTGGACTATTAGTATTGCTGATCACGAAGCAATATTGAATACCCCTAAGTAGAGAGATGACCCTTCAAGCACACTTCAATAGCTAAGTTCAACTCAAGTTGCAAGGTTTTCCATGTTTATTACGATTACATTCAATAAATTAATTGTAGTTTTTTTCTTTATTTGTTTGAGCCAATAAACTTGGTTTTGTATGTGGATTGTAAATGTAGTTGGATACATATATGATAGATATAGAAGAGCAAGGTGTGCATTTGATTAGCACATCTTTTATGATGGTAAACTTCACTATGCATTGGCTAGTCATGTTCTTTGGTTTCTTTAGTTACTTATATATTCATAATATTTTTGTCAACCTATATAAACTTCTTATATTCTCTATTAACTTTTCTTCTACCTTTTGAATGTAGGGATTGGAATGTAGATGTCATCGAATAACATGTGTTAAACTTATACACTTTAGGAGCGGAAAGGACACTTATTTTATATATATAGTCATGTATCTAATATTTTGTATATAAAAACAACAATTAAATGTATTATGCATATTTAGATGCCAAATTTTGTATATAAAAATAACAATCAATTGTAATGTGCATATTTAGATGCAAAATTTTGTATATATAAAAACAACAATCGAATGTAATGTGCATATTTAGATGCCAAATTTTGTATATAAAAAATTTGATGCAAAATTTGAAATATAAAAGAGCCCATGGGGTTGATTTGCAAATATTAAGAGCCCACATTTGTGTCATTTTAATGCCATGTAAAGTGCAAAAATTGTGTTTCCTTACTATGAATGTTGTATCCTTATATTTGTATCATCTTAATTTTTTATCCTTACATTTTATTGTCTTAATTCCATGTACATTTGTATTATCAAATGATGTAATAGTTGGAGTCATTGAGTCAAAATTGGTCAAATGTGTCCAAAGTAAAATGGTGATTCCCTGGGGTGAAGGGATAGTGTTGAAAGATTGCATCCTAACAATGAATGGACTACACCATTAGCTCTGGTTGGGTGGGTAAATGCTACTACCAACATCATTTTGACCATTGAATCACTAGAACATTCACGAACATGTGAGACCAAAGTGTCCCCAAGGTACACTAAGCACGATTGGGTAGTGATCTTTCGAGGCTCGTATTTCAGACCCCATGATAGGTATCAAAAAACTATGAGATGCTACAGGACTATGTTTTTGAGGCCTACAATAACCTCTCTCTATTCTGGGAGATTCAAATTTTTTTGAATTTGGAATGCCAATCTCGCTTGATGCCAAAACTTATAGTGAGGGTCAGTTGAAAGTTGCACCACTAGGTTCCTTCCAAACCGTTCATCCTGGCACCAAATGGACTATGCCATTAGCTTTGGTTGGGTTGGGTAAATTCTAGTGACAACCTTTTTTTCACCACTGAGTCACTAGAACATTTGGGACCATGCTAGACCAAAGTGTCTGCAAGGTGCACTAAGCATGATTGGGAAACAATCTTTCGAGGCTCGTATCTCAGACCCTGTGAGAGGTATCGAAAAACCACGAGATGCTACAAGACCATTTTTCTAAGGCCTACAATAACCTCTCCATTTTGGGAGATTCAAAATTTTTTGAATTTGGCATGCCAATCTCGCTTGATGCCAAAACATGCAATGAGGGTTAGTTGAAAGTTGCACCACTAGGTTTTTTCCAAACCGTTCATCCTGACATTGAATGGAATGCACCATTAGCTCTATTTGGATGGTTAAATACTAGTGACAACTTCATTTTGACCACTGAGTCACTAGAACATTTGTGACCATGCTGGACCAAGGTGTCCCCAAGATACACTAAGCACGATTGGGAAGTGATCTTTCAAGGCTCGTATCTCAGACCCCATGGGAGGTATCCAAAAATCATGAGATGCTATATCACCATATTTCTAAGGCCTACAACAATCTCTCTACATTTTGGGAGATTCAAATTTGTTTGAATTTGGCACACTAATCTCCCTTGATGCCAAAACTTGCAATGAGGATCAGTTGAAAGTTGCACCACTGAGTTTCTTCCAAACCATTCATCCCAACACCAAATGGTCTACACCATTAGCTCCGGTTGGGTGGGTAGTGACAATCCTATTTCTACCACTAAGTCACTAGAACATTCATGACCATGACAGACCAAAGTGTCCCCAAGGTGTTCTAAGCACAATTGGGCAGTGATCTTTCGAGGCTCGTATCTCAGACCCTGTGAAAGGTATCACTAATTTGTGAGATGCTACATGACTATGTTTCTGATGCCTACAATCACCTTGTTGGAATTAGGAGAGATAGATACTGAGAGGGGAGGGGTGAATCAGTGCCTTCAAAACTTTACTTGTAAAAACCTTTCAGATCTATAACTGAATACTGTGATAATCGATCAAAATAACTTGAATACAATTGTATAAATCAATCATCTAGTTAACTTAAGAAAGTAAACAACATGAAATCAATATGAAAATCACATAACACAAGTATTTTGGTAACATAGAAACCCTTGTAAGAAGGTTAAAACTGTGGTGGGGATGACACCCACAAATTCTTCACTACTGTAGATAGAAAAGGTTTACCTATTAAGGCTACAAGTTTTGATCACTTCTGGTGATCTTACCCTATTCGGAGTAACATGTTAGATCAGCTAGCTCTACCTAGTTATAGGATTTAAACAACACTGATGAAGTGTGTACTCGGTTAAGAGATTTACATAAGACTGTTAAGTCTACTCTGTTAAGAGATTTATCAAAAACTCTCACAATTGTCAGAAAGTAATAGGCAAATATCTGCTAGTTGACAACTCAATTATCTGAAACATATCTATAAGTACTCATCAAAATATCACCTTATCTGTGATGGTTCTCTGCTCTGTTATGCTCGATAGCCTTCTCTGATTCTACTCAATCTGATATCCTCTGTGCTCTGTTCTACTTGGTAAACTGATTGTCTTGAAGTTTGGCAACATCTTCAAGTGCTCCATGATTCATATATATTAGTTCAATCAACCTCTGAAAAATGGTACGAACATACAAAATATACAGTGTTCTATTTTTTCTACCGTAGCAAAAATTAGGTTTACAAGAATAATCATAACCCTAAGATCTATGGTGTAAAATAACCTAGATCAACTATTACAATAAGATAAACATTACATTTAATGAGTATCATTTACAATAAATGCTTCTTGATCTTGGTAAACCATTTTATGATCTATTGTAACCGTTTGCATAGAATAATGTGCCATTTTAGATTACTATGCCATTTTCTATGATCATCTATAAATACTATATAATCTGCTTGGTGTATACTGCGATGGTCAATGTTTACTGACCATCAGTGTCAGTGTCTCTTGTTCTTGGTTAACTATGTGATGCTCGGTGTAAAGACCTTACCGACTGCTATGTCTCACTTCTTGTTACCAACCATCTCAATATAAGTAACTGACTGACTTGTTTGATATCCTTTGATACTAATGACAACCTTAAATGCTCAATAGAGATTAACAATCTCCCCCTTTTGCATTAGTATCAAAACTTTGAATGTATATAGACAAAATGTTTCTATATATTCCTTATGTCTCCGCCATATACATATCCACAAAAAATTTCTAAGTACAAAGTACTCCCCCTCGGTGCATGCTCCCAGTAGCATGTAATATACATATCAAAACTATACTTATTTGGCATATACATGTTTTCCCCCTTTTTGATAATAATGCCAAATGTAAAAAAATATATATAATGTATACTTACATCTTATAAAAAATGTGTGGATGGGTTTTCATTATAGATTCCAAGAGGTTGTCCCATTCCTCTTTCAAGTTGTTAAGAGCAATATGCTCAAGACTGACTTGTGCATGCATGTCAAAGATATTATCCAACACCAAAATCTCTGGTGTTGCCACAAGTTGTTTAGCTTTGACAATGTGTGCTTCAAAAATTTTTAGGTAAGGAGTGAGTTCTTTTTGTAACTCTGTAACTTGATTGGTGATGTGTGCTTCTTGTTTCCTTAAATCTGCTATAAGCTGCCAGAGTTCCTAAACTCAGTTAATATGCTTTAACAAAGCAATTGGCTCAGCAATAGCTACTTGTGTACTCAACTATATCTTTGCTTCTAAACCTTTTATCTTTTCACTGACTTCTACAGTGAAGGTGTTTGAAGTACAAAGCTTGATTAGAAGTTGACAGATTATCTGGGTGAGATATTTTACCTTGGTAATGATCTCAGATAATTTTACCTTGTTCAGTGCCACTTCTATGCTAATCCTTTCTACCAATTTGTTCTAAATCTTTGATTCTACCCATTCTTCTATTCTTTTGTCTGCATCTGTATCAGAGGCATTGATTTTGTCGGTGAGTGTGGCAAGTTGATCTAAGATGGGAGTATTCTCATCAATATTTGTTTCTGGTACTATATGTTGCAAAATATCCCTTACATCATGTAACACTTCTTTACGTCTGTGTTCTTGCCTTAACTTCTCTTGTGCCTCTTTCCTCGAACATAATTCCCCATATCTACTTAGTTCCTCGGGGCTGAGGGTTCTCGGGTCACATTCTAGTATAATGATAACTTCATCAATGGTGACCGACCCTTTTGCTTTCTTCTTCTTTTTCTTTGGTGCAAGAGGTGACTTCTTCTCACTTATAACAATAGCTTTTTCTACACTTTTTGGAGTATCCTTCCCAATTGACACTGTATCATCATTCTTTTGCTCCTCGGTAGATGGTGTGGGAGTCTCGGTTGTAGTATCGGGTGGGTTCACCTCAGTTGACTTTGTTTCTTCTGGTTCCTTTTTTTTTTTAGACTGTGCCTATATTTTGTTAGGCTCATTTGTATCTGTAGGTTGCTTGGGTGCTTGTATCTCAGTTGTATCTTTATTTGGCTTAGGATGAGAAGCATCGGGTTGTACTTGTGAAATTATTTCAACTACCTCTACAAGTACAGGTAGTTCACCCAATAGAGATGTGAACAGACTATCAGTGTCTAGTGCTTCATCTTTGTATGGTGCAATTGTCACATCTTCATCATCCTCATCATCAGGATCACCGTTAGTGATGTCCTCAATGAGTGCATCTTCATCAGTTTTCTTTTGCAAGTGGATCTTAACTTGATCTGGTGCATCCTGTGAAATTTTGATTTCTTCCTTTTGTTCAGTGATACCAATTACCTCAGTAACTGATATACCGATGTCCTCTCTTTTCTTACCTTTGTTATCATCAATGAAAATAACTTTATCTTTTGAACTGTGTCTCTTCTTAGATAGTTTCAGGAATGCTTCCTGTTCATCTTTTTCTTTTGCTTTCAAAATTGATGTCCATAGAGAATCACATATGACATCCATATCATCCACATTCTCATTCATGATTTGCATTTCTCTATTCTTGACTAGAAATCTAGCCTGA
The DNA here is from genome assembly GCA_027943335.1 of Chamaecyparis obtusa. Lineage (NCBI taxonomy): Eukaryota > Viridiplantae > Streptophyta > Pinopsida > Cupressales > Cupressaceae > Chamaecyparis > Chamaecyparis obtusa. Next base: position 396,550 of record BSBK01004395.1, on the reverse strand, counting down.
TACTTTGTCATGTATTCACTTACCACAGAATAGCTAAAGTGTGAGGCTGCACAACTTAGTGACCATTCTCTTTTTCTTTTCTCTGTATCTAGTGCAATAGCCCATCTCTGACTTATTTTGTCATCAAGTTCCTTTGGCAGTTGACATGCAAATTCCATTGGTACTCTCTTGAATTTAATCATCATTTGGACGATAGCAAGTTCTATATTTGTTTTGTCCTTAATTGACATTTTGTCAAATTTGCCTATGCTTGGATCTGTAAGATTTCCATTCTCAATTATATCTTCAATTATTTCTTCTATAGTACTTTCCCTGTTACGAACTAACTTGAATTGATCAGGATCATTTTCTATTTTTGTATCCTCTAGATCTTCCTTATTTCTTATGTATTTCCTCTTTTTCTTCGGTGTCTCAACTACTTTCTTGTTCTTTCTCTTAACATGTTTCCTTATCGGTGTAGCTGCTCTTCTTTTTGCTACTTTTACTACTTCTACTTGCTCGGTGGATTGTGTAGTAGTTGACAAATGTGTCTTCATTCCTTCAGGTTCTAGTAGCTGCATTTCTTGTTCATCATTTATGGGAGGAACCAGTGTGTGATCCTTTTCTTTGTCTGACTCAGTCTCCTCGCTATCATAGGGCTTGCCAGCCAACTATAACTGATCTTCGGTTGCTTCTTTAACTGGTGACTCCTTAGGTGAGTCAGATGTAGTTCCATATTTTTCTGTGAGATCTTTTCTCATTTCTTTTCCCTTCTAGAATTTTTTCTGATCTCTATGTCTGTTGTGATTCTTGACTTAGCTTCCTCATATACGCCAAACCTACTGGCAGTGGTGTCTATTGATAATGCCAATAATGCATTAATAGATTTCAAAGTGAAATCATGATTCATTTCATATCCCATTGGTGCTAACCATTTTGTTCTCGGTTCTACTGCCTTTATCATTGAGTGGTCTATGCTTACTACAAAACATGTCATCTTCAAATTTGCTCACTAAATCCCTTGGAATTATACTCCTTTGTTGCATTTTTGCCTGAAATTATTTGAAATATGCCTTGAATTCCTTATTCAGATTGTCTCCTAAACTTTTCATCATTTCTCTAATTTATGCAGTTATCAGTTTGTCTGATTGCTTGTGTACTTTACCGATACCTAGTACATATTTTTGCAGATAGAAAAAAGTACAGACAAGCAGTGATCTGTACTTACATGTATTGGGCTTCTTTTCTTTTATTGTCTTCATATTGTCATGCAGTTGGTGTAGTAGTAGCTCGGTAAGATCAACCTGGTGATCTTTCTTCACAATTATGTATGCCATGTCCACGACACTGCAGGGTACACTATTTGGTTTGCTCGATTGAAATATCTTGTACCCAATGACATGAGCTATGAATTTTACCACTGGACCTTTGATAGTTGAGATTTTTAGTGCCCTACCATCCCATTGAGCTCCAGTGTTCTTTTCAATGTCAGGATGAGATGAACTTCAAAAGGCTTTGGCTTTGTCGGTTGTAGGGTACCCAGCAACCCTACTAATAATCTTCTTCATGACCTCAACAGGTTTATCTAACCAAAATTTTCCATCATGAAATCTGCTTAGCACAATTCTTATCCAGTCATTTTGGAAGGTTTGCGGGAAGTATGTAAAACACTATAACCCTGACTCCTCAATCTTCTTGTATTCAGATTTAATCTTTCCCTCTGGTCCACAGACTTGCTGATAAGCTGCAATGGTCTCAAAATCACATACTTCACTGATTTTGTAGTGAATATAGGCCCTAACGTCTTCTGTTAACAAAACCCTATCTAGAATACTAGAAAATGCACCCATATCATCTGATTGTATCGCAACCTTGGGATGAGGTTTGAATTTCTCCTCAGAAAAATGTGCCCTAACAATTAATTCTACTTCCTCCTCAATGTTGTGTGATTTTCTTACAGTCGATGTCAATGCCATAAATTGTTTCTAAGGTTTCGACAAACAATAGATAACCAGTGTTCGGTAGGCAGATGAACTTACTCGTTATTGTCAAATAATTATCATCGATTCGATCTATAGTAGCTTGTGTTAGAATAGCTGAGAGGGGGGTGAATCAGTTATCTAGTGTCCCAAAACAAAATGTATAATCCAAAATAATTTCTTCTATTTCTGCTCGTCAGTAAGCAATAATAACTCTTATTGTCTGTGCTTTTACCGATTACTAGTCTAATGCTCATAACTATTTACCAATCAAATCTAATATGTAACATGCAAAGTATGATAACAAATAAATATCACAATCAACACATAACACATGAGATTTAACGTGGAAACCCTATAAAGGGAAAAACCACATGGGACCAGCAACCCAAAATTGTTCACTCTTCTGAAGTGAGGTCGGTTAAGACCCAACCCTATTAAAGGTTACAAATACACTGTCAAGTGTGACCTTGTTAGAGGATTTTAGAATAGAATTTATCATCCAACCAGTATTCACTATGGGGTTGACAGGATAACAATGTTCATTCTATGAATGATACATCATAAGACTTTTAGAGTCCACTCGGTTAAGAGATTTAGACTATATACAATGGTTAAATATGTAATAGTAAAATGACCTACCTTAATACAACTTCAATTGCAAATTACAGATCAATATTTAGTCCATTCATATCCTTTTGATCAATAATTCACTTCAGATTCAATACTGTATCAACTTACTGTTCGTCGGTAACTGCTCTCTATAGCTTGGTAATTTCTCTGCAGCTCGGTTCTCACTAACCAGTATAATCAAAATGCATGAAACCTTATTCACATGATAATCCTGTAGCTTCTTCTTGTTCCCTTCATTTTTCATAAAGAAATTATGTTCTCTTATATAGACGAGTAAATCATTTTCTTCTCCACCATCAGATTTTGCCACTTAAACTTTCTCAGTACTTGTGTCAATAACACATTTCAATCTTCTTTGAATTTTGTCAGCCGTTAATCTGTGTAAAAAACATTATCTGTTACCTCGATGTTATACTCTTGCCATCTCATCAATCTTATTAGCTAAACTAATCATTTAATTCATTCTATCTTCCTCGGTTAACAAAGAAATGCGTCAATGAACACTGCTCGGTTAATACTATGGTTGGTATACACTACACTCTGTCAGTGTATACTAGAAATGTTTCATTTACTGAAAACACTGCTTTGTGTCTTTTAGCTCTATACTTCATTATAGATGAATGCAACATAATGAATTCAATATCATCAAGTCATAAACTCATCAATAAGTTACTCAATGTGTTCCCTATCCTCATCTATCATGTACATCTTTCCTCATGTAGATTTTTATGTTCTTCATCTCTTTTCCAATTTTCTTCAGATGTCTTGGTGTAGTAACTTACAAGATAAGTGTTGTCAAAATAGTTGACATCAATGACAACATAATACTAATTTAATCATATTACATATCTAATCAACAACTTCTCAGTGATCTTGTAATCACAGATCCTTCAATCAGATTCCAAATCAGTTATAGTCCAACAATCTCTCCCTTTGGTATTGATGGAAACTTCAAGTAATATGAAATGTACCATACACATACCAAACATACATTCTAAAACTTTGTGAACAAATGTTGTAAGTCAAATAGACTTAATATGTTTAATCACTATGTTACTAAACTAGCATTGAGTAATATAGCTTTACCTTTCTGTAGTTGTGATCTTTTCAGTTCTCTTGTTCCTGCTTCTGTTCTTTGTAACTAATCTTCAATACTCTCCCTTAGATAATTATCATCAGTGCTTGTTCCATTTCATTTCATATGTTTATCTCTCCCCTTTTCATTTCATATGTTTATCTGTCCCTTTGATAGTAATGCCAAAGAAACAAATAAACAATCAGCTCTGTAGTAGCCAAGTAACTCTTTGTGGTGTTCAGTACTTCCTCTGTATCTCTGTATACTAATTTCTCATCTGTTCAAGTTATCAAACTTAATCACAACCTTGAACATGATTCAAAGTGTGAACTATGCTACATCAACATGAATGATCTTCTAATAAAAATTGGCTAATGCAACATCCAGATCACCTTAGTGACTGATAGATAGGGGACGGACCCCAAGTCTAGTCCTCAAGTATTCAAATGTGTCCTTCGGTAGGGGCTTTATAAAAATATCTGCAAGTTGTTCTTTAGATGTAACAAATTCCAACTTTACTTGCTTCTCTTGCACTTGTTCTCTTAAGTAATGATACTTAATAGATATATGCTTTGTCTTAGAGTGCATCATAGGATTCTTTGAAATATTAATAGCACTAGTGTTGTCATAGTATATAATCACCGGGTCAGTGATTACCTCATTCATTCCTTCCAACACTTGTTTGATATATGCAATGTTTCAATAGTTAGTAGCAGTAGCAACAACATACTCTACTTCAGCTGTAGACTAAGAAATACAAGCTTGCTTTTTACTTGTCTAGGTTACAAGTCTTTCACCAAAGAAAAATGCTCCTTCAGTGGTGCTTTTCCTATCATCCACATTTCCAGCCCAATCAACATCAGTGTAAAATTTCAGTTCAAACTTCCCTTCCTTAGAATACCATAATCCATAATTTTCTATTTTCTTCAAGTATCTTAAGATCCTTTTTGTAGCTATCATGTGTGATTCTCTAGGGTTAGCAGAAAATCTTGCAACAATTCCCACAATATGTGCTATATCTAGCCTACTGTGAACTATGTACATTAACTTGCCAATCATAGATTGGTAAAGTGTCTGATTTACCTCAGTAGTTTCATCCTCCTTTGTTAATTTTCATCCAGTAGCCATCGGTGTTCCCATAGGTTTAGCATCTTTCATGCCAAATGTCTTCAGTACTTCCTTTATGTATTTAGATTGTGTGATGAATATGCCATCACTCTGCTGGATCACTTGAAGTCCAAGAAAGAACTTAATCTCTCCGAACATAGACATCTCAAATTCCTTTTGCATTTCATCAAAAAATTCCTTGCAAACAAGATCTGAGCCACCAAAGATAATATCATCAACAAAAATTTCAGCAATGATAATAGTATCATCAGTATCACCTTTCACATACAGATTGTTGTTTTCACTTGTTCTAACAAATCCAATACTTAACAAGTAAGTATGTAGTCTTTCATACCATGCACTTGGTTCTTTCTTTAGTCCATATAAGGATTTATGTAATCTACATACGATGTCTTTATTGTCAGGATCAACAAATCCTTTAGGTTGTTCAATGTAGACTTCTTCTTCAAGTATACCATTCAAAAATGCTGACTTCACATCCATTTGATAGACTTTGAATTTCTTATGTGCAGAGTATGCAAGTAGCATTCTAACTCCTTCTAATCTAGCAACTAGTGCAAATGTCTCACCATAGTCAATGCCTTCTTCCTGTGCATATCCCTTGCATACTAATCTAGCTTTATTTCTTGTGACTTCACCATTTTCATTCAATTTATTCTTGTATATCCACTTAGTACCAATAACATTCTTATCTTTTGGTCGGGGTAGTAAGGACTAGGTTTTGTTCTTTTTTATTTTCTCTATTTCCTCCTTCATTGCATTAACCCATTCTTCATTCTCTAATGCAACTTTCATAGTTTTAGGTTCAAATTCATAAATTAGACATGTACCTTGTCTTGTTTTGCTTCTGGTTTGCATTCCAGCATGTTTGTCTCCAATGATTTATGTTTCAGGATGATGTCTCCTGACAAAACTAGCCAAGACTTGATTTCTCCTTTCTTGTACATCCTACTCAGGGTCATTTCCTTTCTCGGTAGCTTCTTCATGTTCATCGGTTTGTGGTGTCTATTGTACTACATTATTTCCCTACTGATCGGTTGATATAGCTTGTGATGTCGGTAGATACTCTGGATATTCAATGTAAGTGAATCTACCATAGTCTTTAAGTTCCTTTGTACTTTCCCCTATGTACTTGTCATCAAACTCATCAACACGAACATTAGTACTTTCAACAATTTTATTTGTAGCCTTATTCAAACATTTGTATGCTTTACTTGTAGTGGAATATCCAAGAAATATTCCTTCATCTCCTTTAGAATCAAACTTTCCATTTCTCTCATCTTTCAAGATAAAGCATTTACTTCCAAAAATTCTAAAATAACTCACAGTAGGTTTGTATCCAAACCATAGTTCATAAGGTGTTTGGTTGGAGTCCTTCTTCAGTTGTACTCAGTTAAGAACATATATAGCTATGCTGACAGCTTCCCTCCAATATGTTTGAGCAACATTCTTTTGTATCATCAATGTTCTAGTATAGTCAATTATTGACCTATTCCTTCTTTCAACAATGCCATTTTGCTAAGGTGTCCTCGGTGCAGATACCTACCTCTTGATTCCATGCTCATTGCAAAATTTAGTAAATTCATCAAAGATAAATTCACCTCCTCTATCATATCTTAAGCACTTTATTTCCTTACCGGTTTCTTTTTCTACCTTAGCTTTATACCACTTAAATATTTTGAAAGCTTCAGATTTCTAATAGTCATCAATCTAGTATAATCATCAACAAAAAGAATAAAATATCTGTCACTAGAACAACTATGAGTTCTCATAGGACCACATAGGTCAGTATGAACCAACTCAAGTATCTTCTTTGTTGAATAGTCCTTGCTTTTAAAACTAGACTTAGTCATCTTACCTTTTTGACATTCATGGCACATGACATGATTAGGTTTTGTCAAGTTAGGCAACCCTCTAACTCTTTTCTTTCTACTAATCTTGATCATGTTGTCAAAGTTCACATGGCATAACCTTCAGTGCCACAACCAAGCATCTTCATCTTTTATTAACAAACAAGAAGAATGATCTATATCAAGATAGAATAGATTACCTCTAGATTGTGTACCAGTTTCGACAAGTCTTCCTCCATCATCATAAATCTTCACCTTTTTACTCTCAAAAGCCAGTCGATGGCCTGAATTGTTCAGCTAAGCCACACTTATCAGATTATAGTTCAGTCCATCTACCCAATATGGATTTTCACATTGTAATCTGTCATCGATCATCAATGAGCCTTTATCTCTTACCATACAAGGTGCATCATTTCCCATTCTCATAGATCCTCTATTATATTCAACAAGATGATCAAACTTCTCTACATCACCGATCATATGATGTGTGCAGCCACTGTCTATGATCCATGTATCATTTTTGCTTACTTTAGAGATCAGTGTTGTCTCTTCATGTTTCTCTTCCTCTTCTGAGTCATCTTTCATAGCAACAAATAAAACTTCTATATCATCATCAAAATCAGATTCAGTTTCAATATCTTTGGCTATGTAACATACGTTTTTTCCTTTTTCATCTCGGTTGTCTCTGTTGTTGTGTCGGTAACCTCTGTTGACTCTTCTTCCATAGCTTCCTTTAGATTGGTCTTTGGATCTATCATCATCTTTCTTCTATGGACATCTAGCAGCAATGTGACCAGCTTCCTTACAATTGAAGCATTCTAAAGGTAGCTTACCTCTATAGCTTCCTTTTCCTTTGGGCAATCTTCTAGCCATAAGTGCTTCAAGCTCATCAAGTTCATCATCAGTATTGTCATCACTATCACAATTCTTACTATTCCTGCTAGACTCTCCAATCTTCAAAGAAGACATGAAAGTGGATTCAACAGAAGGAACAACACTATTATCAAAATTATTTAATTCAAAGGTTGTAAGTTTACCAATCAGAGTGTCAAGAGTGAGGTTGGATGTAGCTCTTGTTTCATGAATTGCAAAAATCCTGATTGCATAAATTGGTAGCAAAGTTCTGAGAATCTTGCTTATCACTATTTCATCATCAATCACTCCATCAGATGCTCTAATAGCATGTACCACTTCTTTGAGTCTATTTGAATATTGGACAATGTTCTCACCTTCTTTCATTCTCATTTCATCAAATCTGCCTCTCAGAATTTCAGCTCGGGCTCTTTTGACATTCAGATCTCCACTGTAGATTTGTGCTAATTTATCCCACATTCCTTTGGCAGTTGTGCATGTCTTGATATCTTCAAATTCAGTGTCGATATAGGTAGTAACAAGTTCCATCATAGTAACATTGTGTTCATGCTTATCCTTTAGTTGATCAATAGTTAGGGGACCAGTGGGTGGTTGTATGTAGCCATTTTGCATCAGATATAGTGCTGAGTTCCCAATTCTAGATATGTGTAGCTTCATTCTGCTTTGCCATACTGTGAAGTTATCTTTATTCAGTTTCAGTACTTCCCTCTTATACATCTTGAGACCTTTATGCTCAAGTCTTTAAAACTCTATTCCAAGCAATGAAGCTCTGATACCAATTGTTAGAATAACTGAGAGGGGGTGAATCAGTTATCCAGTGTCCCAAAACAAAATGTATAATCCAAAACAATTTCTTCTATTTCTGCTTGTTGATAAGAAATAATAACTCTTACTATTTGTGCTTTTACCAATTACCAGTCTAATACTTATAACTATTTACTGATCAAATCTAATATGTAACATGCAAAGTATGATAACAAATAAATATCACAATCAACACATAACACAAGAGATTTAACGTGGAAACCTTGTAAAGGGAAAAACCACTTGGGACTGGCAACCCAAAATTGTTCACTCTTCTGAAGTGAGGTCAGTTAAGACCCAACCTTGTTAAAGGTTACAAACACACTGTTAGGTGTGACCTTGTTAGAGGATTTTAGACTAGAAGTTATCATCCAACCAACATTCACTATGGGGTTGACAGGATAACAATGTTCATCTATGAATGATACATCATAAAACTTTCAGAGTCCATTCGGTTAAGAGATTTAGACTGTATACAATGGTTAAATATGTAACAGTAAAATGACCTTCCTTAATACAAATTCAATTGCAGATTATAGATCAATATTTAGTCCATTCATATCCTTTTGATCAATAATTCACTTCAGATTCAATACTGTATCAACTTAATGTCCATCGATAACTACTCTCTATAGCTTGGTAATTTCTCTACAGCTTGGTTCTCACTAACCAGTATGATTAGAATGCATGAAACCTTATTCATGTGATAATCCTGCAACTTCTTCTTCTTCCCAGCATTTTTCATAAAGAAATTATGTTCTCTTATATAGACGAGTAAATCATTTTCTTCTCCACCATCAGATTTTTTCTTAATCACATTCATAGATTTTGCTGCTTAAACTTTCTTGGTACTTGTGTCAATAGCACATTTCAATCTACTTAGTTAGATCTTCTTTGAATTTTGTCAGCCATTAATTTGTGTAACAAACATTATCTGTTACCTCGATGTTATACTCTTGCCAGCTCATCAATCTTATCAGCTAAACTAATCATTTAATTCATTGTATCTTCCTCAGTTAAGAAAGAAATGTGTCGGTGAACACTGCTCGATTAATACTACAGTTGGTATACACTACACTCCATTGGTGTATACTAGAAATGCTTCATTTACCGACAACACTACTTTGTGTCTTTCAGCTCTATACTTCATTATAGATGAATGCAACATAATGAAGTCAATATCATCAAGTCATAAACTCATCAATAAGTTACTCAATGTGTTCCTTATCCTCATTTGTCATGTACATCTTTCCTCATGTAGATTTCTCTATTCTTCATATCTTTTCCACTTTTCTTTAGATGTCTCAGTGTAGTAACTTACAAGATAAGTGTTGTCAAACTAGTTGACATCAATGACAACATAATACTGCTTTAATCATATTACATATCTAATCGGCAAATTCTTAGTGATCTTGTAATCATAGATCCTTCAATCAGATTCCAAATTAGTTGTAGTCCAACAGCTTGGAATCTTTTTTAAAAATCTTTAGCTCGAACTCTTCTCTATAAAATCTCTAATCTTTGAAATTGTAATGTAACAATGAACTTTGTTTCCATGTATATATATAGACTTTTTGATATTCGCACTCAAAATTTGATGCATTAAATGTGTGACCTAACTTCGGATACAAAATAGCTGTCAGCTCGGTAATGTCTAGAATTTCATTTGCTCAGTTAACATAGAATTTCTTCTTCGGTTTGCACTGTTGTCAGTTAACCTTGTGTAGCAATTATCGATGAGTAACCAAATCACATTTCTTCTTTTACCGACTATGTGACATTTGTAAACTTATAACACATAAACCATGGTGCATCTTTATTCATGTAGATTTGGTATTGGTACATCATATATAAGGAACTTTATGTAAAATGTGATCATTTAGAATGTCAGTTCCATACATACCTTCATCATCTTAAGTGGAGGTACCGATGTCACCCAATCCAATGGATGAGGTTTCACTGACAGTGTTACTTGACTCAGCATTCTCATTAGATGCCTTCTTCCACATTGTGCTCCTTAACTTCGTAATATCTGCAATGTTATATCCACTCTCAAATATATGGTTTTCATCTGGTGCTTGATCTTTGCAGTTCTCACTTACATGACCGACCTAGTGTCAGTGCATACATGCCATTCCTACATTTATCTAGTTTCTTGATTGTCCAATTCGATTCTTTCTGTAACAATTTTTTGCAATATGTCCATACTGACCACATACAGTACAAGTAGTCCATGTATTATAATCCCAAACATATGAGTTACCTTGTCTCTTCGGTTGATATGGCTTTCGTTGTAGTTTCTCTTTAGGTGTCCAAACTTGTTTCATTTTTGTCTTGCAGTCCCTTATAGTGTGTCCATGTTTATTACAAGTATAGAATATTTTCTCCTCGGTAGTGTTATTAGTAATGTCACTCTTCTTAGTTCTGCATTCATAAGCTAGATGTCCAAATTTACCACAATAATAACAATATCTATTGAATTTTGGAATGACAAGAGGTTTACCTTGTGCTTTGCTTCTGCACACATTAGATGTATGACCTAGTTTTCCACAATGATAACATGTCAACACTTTAGGTTTCTAAGTTTGATTGTTGTTGACTTTTTTAGCTTGTGATGATTCTCCTTCACCGGTGTAGCCTATACCGGTTCTACTTCTGAATCTCCTTTGATTAGTCAGGAAATCATCAATCTTTTTAGAACTATCCTCAGCTATCTTCATCATTTCATTGTGTTGCTTTTGTGTCTTTATTTCATTTCTCAGTTTTTCATTATCTTCTCTGAGTATTACAACATCTTCAAGTCTTCTTGATAATTCTCCATTTACTTAGTTCTTTTCTTGATTTACTGTCATCATCTGATTTGATACTTGGAAGTGATGATTAGTGAGTCTCTGTATTTCACTTTATTTTTCTTGAAGTTGTTCAGTCATTAGTCTTCGGTCTTCAATATCTAGATTCCGATCTTGTTCAGCTTGTCTAGTGTTGTTCATGATTTCCACCATTCTCACCATTTGAGATTCATGACTGATCTGCAGTGCTTTCACTTGCTCAGATAGATGCTGATTCTTTTTAGATAACTTAGAGATTATGCTTTTGGATTCGTCAGAGATGCTTCCATAGCTTGATCCAATATGATCAAATATTTCATCAATAGGTTCTTCATGATAACTAATTTCATTCATCTGAATTACAAGGTTCTTCCTTTCAACTAGTAATTTCTCTAGTTCTTCCTTGGCTTGTTTATACTATTCCACAAACATCTTTATTTGTATCTTTTGATTCTCAATAGTCTTGTCAAGTTTGTATCTCTCCATGACTTAGATCTTTACCCCTCAGTGGTTAGACTATTCAATAAGAGAACTACGCTCTGATACCAATTGTTGGAATTAGGAGAGATAGATATTGAGAGGGGAGGGGTGAATCAGTGCCTTCAAAACTTTACTTGTAAAAACCTTTCAGATCTATAACTGAATACTATGATAACTTATCAAAATAACTTGAATACAATTGTATAAATCAATCATCTAGTTAACTTAAGAAAGTAAACAACATGAAATCAATATGATAATCACATAACACAAGTATTTTGGTAATACATAAACCCTTGTAAGAAGGTAAAAATTATGGTGGGGATAACACCCACAAATTCTTCACTACTACAGATAGAAAAGGTTTTCCTGTTAAGGCTACAAGTTTTGATCACTTCTGGTGATCTTACCCTATTAGGAGTAACATGTTAGATTAGCTAGATCTACCTAGTTATAGGATTTAAACAACACTAATGAAGTGTGTACTCGGTTAAGAGATTTACATAAGACTGTTAAGTCTACTCTGTTAAGAGATTTATCAAAAACTCTATCACAATTGTTAGAAAGTAATAGGCAAATATCTACTAGTTGACAACTCAATTGTCTGAAATAGATCTATAAGTGCTCATCAAAATATCACCTTATCTATGATGGTTCTCTATTTTGTTCTGCTCGGTAGCCTTCTTTGATTCTACTCAATCTGATATCCTATGTGCTCTATTCTACTCTGTAAACTAATTGTCTTGAAGTTTGGCAATGTCTTCAAGTGCTCCGTGATTCATATATATTAGTTCAGCCAACCTCTAAAAAATGGTGCGAACATACAAAATATATAGTGTTCTATTTTTTCTGCCTCAGCAAAAATTAGGTTTACAAGAATAATCATAACCCTAAGATCTACAATGTAAAATAACCTAGATCAACTATTACAATAAGATAAACATTACATTTAATGAGTATCATTTACAATAAATTCTCCTCAATCTTGGTAAACCATTTTACAATCTGTTGTAACTATTTGCATAGAATAATGTGCCATTTTAGATTACTATGCAATTTTCTATGATCATCGGTAAACACTGTATAATCTTCTTGGTGTATACTGTGATGCTTAGTGTTTATTGACCATCAGTGTTAGTGTCTCTTGTGCTCGGTTAACTATGTGATGCTTGGTGTAAAGACCTTACCAACTACTCTGTCTCACTTCTTGTTACCAACCATCTCAATATAAGTAATTGACTGGCTTGTTTGCTATCCTTTGATACTAATGAAATCCTTACATTCTCAATAGAGATTAAAACACCTCTCTCCATTCTGGGAGATTCAAATTTGTTTTAATTTGGCACGCTAGTCTCTCTTGATGCGAAAACTTGTAGTGAGGGTCAGTTGAAAGTTGCATCACTGGGTTTCTTCGAAACTGTTCATCCTAGCATTGAATGGTCTATGACATTAGCTCTTGTTGGGTGGGTAAATGCTAGTGAAAACTTCATTTTGATGACTAAGTCACTAGAACATTCATGACCATGCCAGACCAAAGTGTCCCCAAGGTGCACTAAGCATGATTGGACAGTGATCTTTCGGGGCCCGTATCTCAGATTTCATGAGAGGTATCAATGAACTATGAGATGCTAAAACACTATGTTTCTGAGGCCTACAATATAATCTCTCCATTCTGGGAGATTCAATTTTTTTTGAATTTGGCACACCAATCTCTCTTGATGCCAAAAATTGCAATGAGGGTCACTTGAAATTTGCCCCATTGGGTTTCTTCCAAACCATTCATCTTGGCATCGAATGGTCTATGCCATTAGTTCTAGTTGGGTGGGTAAACGCTAGTGACAACCCCATTTCAACCACTGAGTCACTAAAATGTTCACGACCATGCCAGACCAAAGTGTTTCCAAGGTGCACTAAGCACGATTGGACAATGATCTTTCGAGGCTCATATCTTAGACCCCTTGAGAGGTATTAATGATCTATGAGATGCTACAAGACTATGTTTTTGAGGCCTACAATAAATTCTCTCTATTTTGGGAGATTCAAATTTGTTTGAATTTGGCATGCCAGTCTCGTTTGATGCCAAAAATTGCAGTGAGGGTCAGTTGAAATTTGCAGCACTAGGATTCTTCCAAACCATTTATCCTAGCATAGAATGGTTTGTGCCATTAGCTCTCTTTGGGTGGGTAAACGCTAGTGACAACCTCATTCAGAAGATGAATTTAGTAGAAGTTTCATGAACATGTTAGACCAAAGTGTTCCCAAGGTCCACTAAGCATGATTGCATATGTTGGCGAGCATTCTGGTGTGTTAAGAGGCAAAGTAAGCCTGTAAATGGATGCTTTGATTGGTGTGTCAAGATGTGAGCATTAAGATATTTTGTATTGATTGATAATCCTTTGTAAAGGATCATGCATTGTAAGCCATTAAATGGCATTGGGAAGGGATAAATGTACCTAGGGGTCACTAGGGGTGATTAAGTTAATCTTAGGTTAGATGGATTGATCTAAAAATCCTATAAGGTCTATAATGGATATAAAATAGCCAATAGAGTCAATCAAATGATGTAAAAGCACTTGAAGTGCTAAGATATGGAATTTTCTTATATTGGAAAAATAAGCCTATAAGGCTCATATGGGGTTATAGGTTAGTTTGAATTAAAAAGGTTGTTTTAAACCTTTTTAAAAGTTATAAGAAGGGATATTAGATTCAAGTTGTTGAGCTAACAACATCTTTAAATCATATTTTGGTTATGACAGTCAGTTTGGGATTGTTAGCAAGCAGTTAGACAGTTAGATAGAAGTTGCAGTCAGGTTTTGAAGGAATTTTGAGTCTTTTTTGTAGGGGATCTACATGAGTGAATGGGGGATGTCAAGTTGGGAGTGTAAGGAAGAAAAAATGTAATGTTTTACAATCAATAAACAAAGATTTTCTCTGCATGTTGTTAATTGTCCTGTGGAATAGTCAGTGCAACAAAAAATTAATGTGCTTGACTTGAACATGATTTGGATTGGGTAGTGAAGTAAATAAATTTCTTTGATTATTGTTTACATCTTCCATGCATTAATTTCAATCTTTTTATTGTTCTTAAAGCAAAGAAAGTGACTATTGTTTTGTGACTGTGACTGGTTGAAGGGTACAGTCAGTGTGTAGGGATAGTCTCCTTAAGGGATTGACTCTCCCACCCACTATGACCAATGTAATTATTGGGAGAAGTCACCGATTTATTATGTGCTTGTATTATAATTGTTTTATGCAAGAATATGTGAAGTGATGGTTGAGAGAACACTGATTGATGGAGTTTACTGATTGAAGGAGAGCCCATCTTCACACCAGTCATTATGGAAGTTGAATAACCTTGAGAAGAGTTGTTCTTATGATGGAATATGGATATTAGGATCCATAATAATGTGTTAGGCCAATCAAATTGTCTTGGAGAGAGTTACAAAGGTCTTTTTGAGTAGACCCTAGGTATATGACCCTAGAAATAAGGGTTTGGTGACTAGCAAATTTGGTGAGTGGTGAAACCTTATAAACTTGAAAACCTTGTGTTTTTTAACCTTAATAAATATTTTTTCATGCTTTGGGGTGCGGGGAGTAAGTGCATATGTAATTTTCTTTTTTATTTGGAGGAAATTAGGCCTAGTTTATGGGTGTTAGGGTAGTGGATTTGGCATTTGGTCCAAAGGAGTCTACCCTGATTCTTGGGGAGGATTTAAGGAATCCAAAAGGGTATCTAGATAAACCATTATTTTCTTTATTTTTTAGAAGAATTTTGGAGAAAAAGGCTGATTTATGATTATGAAGGCTACAAGCCTACAAGGGCTATTGGAGTGGATTGGTGAAAGATGACTTGACCAAATTTGGTAGATTGGTGGAACATAGTAGATGGACCATATTAATATTTTATATGGTGTTAGAATCAAGGTGGAAGACCTATTTCAAGTTTTGATGAGATGGAGGCTCTAGATGCACTGAGAGGCCTAGAATGGAGTTGGTGCCAAGAGAAGTTGGGATGAGAGGTTAGAGGAAGTGATCTTGTTCAAAATATCTAATGTGTTGGTTCTCTAAATTCAGAGCACTCTATTTGACCCTTGAGTTGAGACTAACTCCTTGAGTGGATTCCAATATGCTTGTAGAATCCTCAAGTTGAGTTGGGTTCTTTGAGGGGATAGTAGAGGGCTCTGCATCAAATTTTCTTGGTTGAGAGTATGAGATATACATGAATATAATGTAGCACATAAATTTTGAATTCACTTAAATGATGAATTACACATATGAACACACATATCACATAAAGCATACACATAAATTTTCTTAAGTTATGAAGCATACATGTAGCACATAGATTATAAAGCATATAGATGAATTCACTTAAGTCATGCACATAGCCCATACACATGAATTCAGGTTATGAAGAATGTACTTGAATATACATGAATATACTTAAGGCATAAATTCTACACATGAGTATATACACAAGCATATTTACATACTAACAATGAATAAATGAACACATGATTAACAAATTGGATCGAATATCAAGTTTCATATATATCAAAATTAACAATAATTATGTACATATTTACAAAATCAACATATCTAGATACAATGTGGCATACACCATCTCAAAATGTGTCATATGACATCTCAAACTAATAATTTCAACCACATATATTTCTAGGACATCCTATTCTATTGGTGGATCATCAAAATGTGGCCTCTTTGAAGTACTCTTTGGCTCTGATGGATCCTGCATTCAAACACAAAAGTGAAACCCCAAGTTAGATTACTTAATTTATATGGTTTCTACAAATAAAAAATAAAAATTCAAAATCATAGTCAACAATAATAAATAAAATTTAAACTAAAATTGAAATCTCATGTACCTCACCTCTTTGTCTCCTCACGTGGATAGGAGACCTAATATATGTCCTTGATAGTGAAGGAACAATGCCACCAATGTCAACTTTGACCTATATATGTTTGCGAACATGAGATTGATCTACATGTTATACTATTTAATGTTAAATCCTTGGTAGCAAATATATGTTTACAAAATAACTGAATCAACATTAAAACTTACCTATGTTGAACTTTCTTCAAGAAATGTTGGTTGAGTTATCAGCAATACAAACCCTTCACATTCTACCTCCCCCAAACTAGAGGTGACCAACAAAAGTCAAAAAGATACTTCATACAATCATGACTTGATCATATTATATATATTTGATAGTAAAATACACACAAATAACTTTATAAATATACATACCATGGGGCTATCACTATGAATTGAGATGCATGTGACTCTATCATGGTGAAAGGGTCTCACGACATCATCAGACACCACTCTTTGTCAAATAAACCATGTAAATTAAAAATGAGTACGCACAACTGACAAGTATACATGTATGCATAAACAAACTAAATTACTTAATTACCTTCCTTTTGTCAACGCCTGACACCTAAACCCCCTCACATTGCCCCCTAGTGGTAACTATTGACATGTGTATCAATATGTAATAAGATGATCATAAAAATTAGAAAACATATGTACATATACTATTATAATAATTTAATGAAACCAATGAGTACATTAAAACATATGTACCATAGAAGTGTCAAGGCCAAATGATATGGCCAAAAGCATGGACCCCTCTGCCTATGTCATCTTTGTAATCACCCAAAAATGGTCATATAGACTATTAGCCCCTTGCTAGCATTATTTGCTAAATCATCAATTGCTTATTCTTGATCAAATCCTAAATTCTATCATTTATTTGATTATTTTCTATGGGCTAACCATTTTATCCTAAGTCTTTATTTAATTAAAAGGAATTTCCTCCCCTTGTATTAAATAAAAAGCCCCCACTTTCCTCTTATCCTAAGTTGCACAAATAAAGCATTATTCTTATTTTATAAAAAGAAGAAAAAGAACTTTTTGTCTCATATGGACACAAAAGTCAACTCTTATTCTCTCATTGGAGGATATTTGTGCACATGGATTTCTCCTCTTTCAAGCTCCACCCTTGATTAAATCTTTTTCCTCTTAATCTCCATGGTCCATTCCTTTTCAATTCCTTTAAAAGGAGAGCTTTCTTCTCATTCTAGGATCCCCAACTTTTTATGCTAATCTTATGCTGCAAGATTTCTTGGAGACTTTGGAGCTTTCGAAGACCTTCTTGCATCTAGCTTTTATTCTTGCATCATAGCTTAGTTTCTTTCATTGCATTCTTAATCTAGTTTCCTTTCATGCTCTAGATTAGCTCACATAGCTTAATTATCAAGGATTTGTAATACTTCCATCTTTCCTTTCATAGCTTAGCTTGCATTTTCATTTCTAAGCATTGCATTGCATTTCTATCTTGATTCTTGAAGATATTGGCATTCTTGCCCTTGTCTCATTGAATCTCCCATTGCATGGTTTACTAGCAAGGTTATTTGCTTAATAGCTCTAGCTGAGAGCATTCTCAAAACCCTTGCACTCCATGCCTAGGGAGCTCTAGGTCAGTTTCTCAAGCTTTCCCATTCATGGATTCTCTTGGAAGCAATGACTTAGAGAAGTGCACATTTTTGGCACCCACCATGGGGTAGAACAACTCTATTTTGCCTTTCTTTTCTTGCATTTCTGCTACATGTTTTGGCTATTTTTTATTTTTTTATGATTTTTGTACACTATCCATACTTCTGTGTAGAACTGTTACAAAATCTTGCATGAGGTTTCTCACCGTATCGCATGAAGTTTTGCTAGTACTAGCACTTCTATGCATGACAAAGGTGTTTTACTGTGCGGGCCTGTGTACTTTCCTATGCGAGCCTATGTACTTTCTCACGTGAGTCTTCATACATTCTTGTGTGGGCTTGTACTTTCTCACATGGCCCTGAGTACCATCTCACACAAAATTCCATGATAGTAGAGACCGACAATTCTAGATTTGCTAGTTTCTGCTTACTATTTTCAAATTTTCTATTTTCAGATTTTCTATTTTTAGATTTCTGATTTCTGTAGCTAGACAGAGGTTTACTTATAGATTTTACTTGGTTTTGATGTGCTAACCATTTTGGAGCTAACAAGTTATGCTTGTAGGTGCTCTCATTGATTGAATATTTTCCAAAATGAATTCATGTCAAAGCTCCAAATGCAAAAGGGCTACTAAATGTTTTTGCAGGGCTGCCCAAAGCATAAAAACCAATCAAGTGCTTGTTTAATTGCTTTCATTTTAAGTGTGGCTTATACTAGTTGTTTATTTTCATAGGCACTTAATATCTTGTTGTAGGAATCTTTTTGTGGTAGGAGAGTATGCTCTTCACCCTTGTGGTGAAATAGAAATCTTGACCCATCTTTGGATTTTGAAAGCAAGAGGGTAATTGAACCTTTTATTGGTGTGTTTCGGAGAAATTTTTGAGCTAGGAGAGTATGCTCTTCACCCTTGAGGTGAAACATAAATCTTGAAACTCAAAGGTTAATCCACTCTTTGTTTAGTTTTAGAATCCTTTAGTGGGCCTGCTCTTGAGCAATCAAGAGGAACGACCTAAGTGGGGAAAAGCTTTTCACCAGCTATTCCAACCCACTATAAACTCAAGGCTATCAAGGACACAAAACCTTGGTAGATGTAATACTTGTCTTCACTTAATGTGAGTACTTGTGGGATTGTGACCATGAGGAAAATGTTGAGCAAGAGTTCTTAAGGTATTCTTGTGGCTGTAAGGTCTGTTACTTGCCGCAAGGTAAGGAGTCCCTTCGGGGAGCAAGAGGAGTATTATGAACAAAAACCCTTACTAAGAACCATAGATAGAAGCTACCCAATTTTTCTACTTAACATCTTGGTGCAAGGATTGATGCTAGTGGACTGACCTGGATCACCCCAAGACTACTCACCATCTATGTTCCTTTGGTTGTGTCATTGGCACTTCCATGAAAAAGAAAACATCTATTGTGGGCAACCACTTTGTGTGAGGGGATGGGACATCAATTGTGGGCCAAGTTGTTAAGTATTGAGCCTTTGTCCTTCTAGGCTAGTAAGTGTTTGACACTATGATCTACCCATGCAAATGTTCTCAAACATTAAACATCACGGTAGTGCTTAGAATTTTTTTTTCCATTTTGATATCACAATTTCTTGTCTTGGCAAGGTTTCTTTTGCCCTTGCGCAAGTGTTTAATGACATGTTTGATCACCTACTATTTGAAAACTTGTTTATTTCTTGATATTACTGTACCTAAAATGAAGAAATTGTACTTGTCAACTTACAACATTGACCAAATTACTTTCAAAACTGGGTTTTTCACATTCACTAGTCAAGAGTCATATGATACTGAAACATCATCGCACACCCTCAATCAAGAGTCCTGAGTTATTCCACTGTCCTGCTACTGTTGCAATCTAGAGCTGTTAAACTTGAATTTTAACCTATCACAGAGTGTCTTTTCCTATTCTTACCTGAAGCTGGTCTATTACCTGCATGCTTAGGTTTGTTCTAGACTGAAAAAAATGAGCTAAAACTATTGGGTTTGAGCCTAAAAAATGTTACTCTTGATCACTTTTCATACCATGATTACCTCTCTAGTTACTTGCCAATCGAGCTTATTTCTCATCTCTCAGCTTGACTCAATTGATTTCTATAAGTTCTTGAGCAGCTTTGACAAGCCATCTCTATTGTTCTATCTTGACAAGAGATCTTTATTATCTTTTCTCATCTCAATATCTGAAATTTTTTGTCTCATTCTATTAGTCAACCAACAATTCTTTTCATGCTAGTTACAACTCACTCTCAATTTGAGCAGGAGAGACACCCTCCATTCAATTATACATAGTTACCTTCTCCAACCAGATGCTCATGAGCACCAATTAGCAATGACAGTTCTAGTCCTAACCAATCTGAGGATTCTAAGGTCACCCTATGGTACAAAGGAGGCTTCCTTTTTTCCACATTCAAGACCTCCAAAAGCATAGACAGTGTCTCACTCACCCTGAGTAAACAAGAAATGTTCCACCGTTTGCAAGAACACTTTGAGCATAAGGACAACCAAGCACATTTAGACAAAATGGATGCTGCTAGATGCATGGCTATGAGAGGAATGTATCATGAGAAACTTGAGATTGGTGGCTATGAGCATAGACCACTTTTTGGTACTAATGGCAACTATGGAAACAACACGCCACCAAGGTCTCCTCTAAGATGGACTTTTGTTGTACCTTCTTCACCTCCTAGACCTCCTCCCTCTCATCATGAGGAAGAGGCCACTGATGAGATTTATAGTGAGGAGCTTATGAGATTTGAACAAGATGAGGTCTCCCAATGAATGATGCATAAGCTTTTAGAGTGTAATGGAGACCAATATTTTCAATTCATGACTTCTAGAGGATACAAGCTTCCTCCTGGTTATGATGTCAGACAAATTGTCCAGGAAAGAGTGCCAATAGAATTGGAAATCCTTAGAGAGGAATTACAATGGACAAATCAATGTCTTGCCCAAATGGCAATAGAAAGGGAGCCTCCAAAGGCCTCTTTTTTAGAGTCTATTTGTGCTCTTCCCTTTGATAGGAGTCTATACATGGTCCCATTTCCTAGGGATATTGAGGTTCCCAAATATGACAAGTATGATGGAAACGGTGACCCCCATGACCATGTGCATCACTTTTACACTCTTAGCATGGACTTCCTTCATGAAGACACATTCTACTATGACTGTTCCCTAGAAGTTTAAGAGGCAATCCTTGGAATGGTTTGTGAAATTGACACCACCTCTTAAGACTTTTGATGAGTTGGCCAGGTGCTTCACCCAACATTATTCATACAACATCCAATAGCCTATCACCATGATAGATCTCAGTGCTCTAAGGAAAAATCAAGGTGAGACATTTTCCACTTACCTACAACGTTGGAGGTCATTGTATTCTTGATATCCTCGTCAGCTACCCAACAGGGAAAAGATTGACAATTTCATCAACACTCTTGTGCCTGAGCTGTATTATGATATAAGGAAACAACTATTCTCCTCTTTCAATGAAATGGTTGAAAGTGAATATCAGATTGAGGATGTGGCCATAAGAAAGGGGGATATTGTTATTAATAAAGATACTCGAGGCAATGGCAAGGACAAGAGCAAACCTTGGAACAGAAACAAGTATGGTATCAATGATGAGGTTGTAGATGTCCCAAAAGCTAAATAGCCTACTTTCAACCTTTCTAATGCTATCTATGCAGCAAAACAATAAGAGGCTTCCAATTCTCACAATGCTCCTAAGCCTCGGTATGCCGACAAGCCAAAGAAGCAATACCACCAACGGATCTACACCAAGTTGGTTGAACCATATGATGTGATTCTTAAGACTTTGGTTTCCAAAAAGTATCTTATGCTTCTTAACAATTCTCCTCCCTATGATCCACTAGTTAAGCCTGATTGGTGGAGAGAAGATCATTTTTTCCACTATCACAGAAATAAGGGACACAAGATGGACAATTGTTTTAAGCTTAAAGATGCTATCCAAGATCTCATTGATGGAGGCACTATTCTCATAGATGGCTTAGTTAAAAATTATGATCACAAGGCTTTCAAGACCCCTCTACCTGAGTATGAAAAGGGGGAGTCCTCTCAAGAAAATAAGAAGAATCATGATGCAAAGATCAACTATACATATACTCCTGATTCACCTATGACCAACATGGTAGAACCCATCAAGAGTGTTCTTATGATGAGATCTCAAGTTGATAATAACACCAATCATGGTATGCCAAAGTTGGTCTTGCAAACATTGGATGGTTCATCTTCACAAAGTGAGACACTGAATGTTGTTACTAGGGGGCAAGCCAAAATTGTCCTTAAAACTGCACATGATCCCAAGCAAGCCTCTTCTTCCAAACAATTAGCTCCTTTAGTCTTTTCTAGCTATGATCTTGTGCACTAGTTGCAATGGACACCCGCCCAGATATCCATTTTTGAGTTTCTTGAGCTATCCCCTTTGCATAAGGAGATCCTTGAGAAAGCTTTGCGTATAGAAAATGTCCCCAATGACATTGATCTAGATCAGTTCCAGGCTATGGTCAACCATATCTCATCTCCCCACTACCTATCCTTTTCTATAGAGGATGAAACATCTCTCAGTCACCCCTATAATCTTGCTTTACACATCGAAGTCCAAGTCTACCAAACTCAAGTCCATTGAGTTCTGATAAATAATGGTGCAGGGTTAAATATTGTTTCTTTCCATGTGGTGCAAGAGTTGGGCTTGTCAGAATTTGCTGTAGATCCTAAGTGGAAAATTACTATAAAAGCATATGATGAAGTGGAAAGATCTTCCAAGGGTCTTATTGTGCTTCCTGTCCAAGTGGGCCCTATCACAAAAGATATTGTGTTCCAAGTATTGGACATCCCACTCACATATAAGATTCTTCTAGGTCATCCTTGGATCCATGACAGGCAAGTTGTCCCTTCCACCTACCATCAGTGTGTCAAGTTCCCATACAATGGCACTGAAGTTGTGATTCTTGGGGATAATGCTATAGCTATGAATACTCTAACTACTGCTGAGACATTTGTTCCTCACAGCAAACCTTCTCATGATCCTAATGCATCCTTGATTGCTACTAAGAAAAAATTAAAGATGATGAGCATTGGTATGGGTGAATACACACTGGACTCCATTGCTGCTATGCCTACTTCTCCTAAATCATATGGGAGACCTTCTGACAAGACGAAGCCTTCTGCTTCCACTATGACATTATTTGATACCTTTGTTCATTCATCCATACCCCTAGAGGCATAAAAAGAAGAACAAGCTATTAGGGAGTTGATCTATAGAGAGGAAGAGGATAGTACAACAATTGCTACTCCTATCTCCCCTAAGTGCTATGGGAAAGGCTATAAATTTTTGCAGAAAATGGGCTATCAAGGTCATAGACCTATAAATGATAATGGACATACCCTAGTCAAGCCTTTGAGTCATACCAATGGCCAACCCTCTCAGGATACCATAGGTCTAGGATACAGTGCCAATGATGACCTCTTTGACTATTCCAAAAATGCTCCCATGATCAGTGATTCAGACACAGATTCAGATGAGTCACCACTGCACACTATGACTCAACTAGCAAATAGTCTCCCTTCTACTTCAATCCTTTGGGGAGAAGAATGCATACCTAATGAGGACAAAGCTAAAGCCTCTACACCTAGAAGTAGACAATGCAAAAATATCTTACGATTGGTAGATAGAGGAGATCTCACATGTAATGACTTGGGTGCTTCTACTTCTCAGCGTCCTAAACCTTCTTGGTGCAAACATCCCAGTAGAAGCTCAACAATGGATTCAAATGAGTATGAATGGGATACTCTCTTAGAGGGATCTATTAGGAATGAATTCTAAAGTGTTTGGCAGCCATTCTATAGTAGTTGTTATTGCATTCATGACTATGATTGTCATTGATGTCAACACAATGATTTACCGAAGACTTGCAGAGAAGCAGACAAAGTTTGGATTAGCGCATGTGGGTTATTGTAGTTGGAGCTATGAGATGTTGAGGTCATACTCTTTGATATGTCATATTTCTATGGTTAAGAGTGAAGACAATAATTCATTTATTCATGGAAGTTATGATCATTTTGGTGGAAGCAGTATTCAGGTAGTGTTCCTGAGTAGCGGTCTGTGGAAATCGGATGATATCTCCTAATCGGGATGGAATCTAGTTTTGTGTAGTTAAAGGGAAGTTTGAGACACATTGATAGTGATGTGGATTATAGCATAGACTTTGAGGTAGCATAAGTGAAGATTTATCATATTTGGAAGCTGACAGTTTTGTGTAATTTTGGTGTAGCATGTGGAAACTTTTATTTTGTAATTGTATGCCAACTCATTTTTAATTATTTGAGTGTGGTATAAAGGAAGGAATGTATTTCATTTTTGTAAGGAATTTTTAATATGAAAGTGTGAAATTCTGATATGGCAATAGCGGTTGTGATGTTGTATGCATGAAGTGAAGAAAAGAGCTAAGTATGAAAGCAAATTTGTGAAGGAAGACATGTGAAGTACAAAGATCTAAAATTGAGATCTGATGTAACAGTGAGTGTGGTTTGGCATAGTCAAAGAAGAGGTAACATATTATTATATTGATTAATGCAAAGATTATTTGGACAATGTGTTCATTGATCTTACCCTGAAGCTGTTTGGGTAGTGGGTCCTTCTGTCTTCCATAACTCTTAACAGGGTTAGAATCTTTTAATAGGGATTCAAAATCTCCTAACAGGGATTCATATGTACTAAATGTATTTCATAAGACTCCTAATAGAGTCCATCCTCTCACAAGGAATATTCATATTAGTGCATCTTTTGTGGGCATCATTCCCACCGGGGTTTACTCTTTGATCAAAAGGTTCCCTAGTCAACATATCTTGTTTCATTGTGTTATTGTGTATGAATATCTTTCTATGGTTGGTAATTATATTTCTTATATGGTTTAATGCTATTGAAGATGATAAAAGTTATAATTATTTGATAACCAATTCACCCCCCCCACCCTCTTAGTTATCTTGGTGGACTTTACTTTCTAACAATTGGTATCAGAGCGGCAGGTCCTTGAAAAAGAATTTTCATAGCTTAAGGAGATCCATGGAGAATTTCAGGAAAGAAAGCCCTAAGTTTGATGGAGTAAATTTTGATAGCTAGAAAGAAAAGATGAAGACACACCTATTATGTTTAGGACTAGGTTATTGGTTGATTACAAAAAATAATAAGACTATCATTGAAGAGGACAATCTTGAAACATGTACTATGGAACAGAGATATCTATTCATGTGTAACATACTTGCAAGAGAAGCACTTTTGACAGCACTTCCAGAGAATGAGTACAGTCAGGTAAAATATTTGAAAAAATCTCATGAAATTTGGAATGCTTAACACTCTACTTTTGAAGGTGATGAACATGCAAAAAGAGTTAGATTACATAATTGGATATGTGCATTTGAAGATATAAGAATGTTGGAAGATGAATCTATTAGAAGTTATATTGGTAGAATGTCAGAGATCATTATAGGTATAAAATCTTATGGAGGAAAAAAGATAGAGAATGAAGTGATATGGAAAATTCTGAGGACATTCACTCCTGTATTTAAGAAGAAAACACAAATGATTGAACAAGTGATACCTTGTACAAAAAAATTTACAAGAGATACTCTTCTTGGAAGATTGGAAGCATTAGAAATGAACCTGAGATTATCAGAAGACTTACGTAGAATGGAGACAACATTCAGTGCTCTTAGTGTTCACCCTACTTTGTCAAGAAGCATCAGTGTGAGTGGAGATTATGCTGGCAACAACAGATCTAGAAATGAAGAAGACAAGAAGATTGAAGAAGGTATTTCCTTGCTTGTGAAAAGAGAACCAGATGGTAAGAAAATATTTAAATTTTGGACTTGTCAAGAATATGGTCATTTTGCATCTAAATGTCCTAAGAGAGTTAAAAAGTATAGAAGCAATTTCAAACCTAGAAGATCTAAGGAATGTTATTATGCTAATGATGAAGATCTTGAAGCTAGTATAGAAAGAATTTTAAGTGAAAGTGATACTGAAAATAATGATGACATAGGATTTGTAGCAATTAAAGAAGAAAATCTTGAAACTGATGTTAAGGAAGGAAAAAGCCTAGGTTTCTCAAGTTGAAAAGAAAGCTGATTGGATTATAGACAATGGTTGTTCACATCATATGACTGGAGACATGAAAAAGTTCATAAAGTTGAATGAATATGATGGAGGAGTTGTTAGAGTTGGAAACAATGCACCTTGTTTGATTAAAGGTATAGGATCTATTATTCTTGATGGAAAGACTAATAATGATGATGTTTATTTTTTGGATGGATTGAAACATAATATTTTGAGTGTTGGATAGTTAGTTGATAAGGGATATCAAGTTTGGTTTACTGAGAAAACTTGTGTGATAAAGGATAAGGATGGAAATCTGATTGGAACTGGATCTAGAACTAGAGGTAATGTATTTCAGTTGAATCGTACTGAGATGAGATGTTTGATTAAAAAGATTGATGATAGTTGGTTATGGAATAGAAGGTTTTGTCATATAAACTTTGATAACATTGTGAAAATAAGTACTACACTTGCAGTAAGAGATTTACCTAAAATTATGAAGCCTACTAACATGATTTGCAAAGAATGTGTAATGGCTAAACAAAAGAGAAGTTCTTTTCCTAGTAAGAAGTTTACATCTATAGAGAAGTTGAAGATTGTTCATACAGATTTGAGTGGTCCTACTAGGACTAGAGGATTCTATGGAGAAAGGTATTTTATGATTCTTGTTGATGATTTTACAAGAATGATGTGGATTGCATTTCTTAAAGAAAAATCTGAAGCATTTGATAAGTTTAAGATTGTTAAGAATAAAGTTGAGAATGAATCTAGAATGAAGATTAAATGTTTAAGATCTAATAGAGGTGGAGAATTTACTTCTAGAGAGTTTAACAACTTTTGTGAAGAAAATGGCATTAAAAGATAGTATTTAGCCCCTAGAACACCTGAACAAAATGGCATTGCAGAAAGAAGGAACCGATCAGTGACTGAAGTAGCAAGAGCTATGTTGTTTGAAAATGATTTGGCAAAGATATTCTAGAGAGAAGCAGTGAACACAATAGTGTATACAATGAACAGAGTACAAATCAGAGCAAACATAGACAAGACACCTTATGAATTATGGTTTCGACATGCAACCTCACTTAAGTATTTTAGAATTTTTGGAAGAAAATGTTATATAAAGAGAGATGATGATATTGGAAAGTTTGATCCTAGAAGTGATGAAGGTATATTTCTTGGATATTCTTTGAAAAGAAAAGAATATAGATGTTTCAATAAAAGAACTAAGACTATTGTTGAGAGCGCAAATGTTAAAGTTAATGAAAAGTTCAAAATTCAAGAAAGAATGCTTGATTATGAATCTGATGAAGAAACTCATCCTAAACCTAACACTAGAACTACTGAATTATTTTATGAAACTGACAATGATTTATTGAATGAAAGCCACAGTGAAGTTATTGAAGAACCTAGATCTAAAGAGAGATCTGAGACAGTGACACCTAGCAAGAGTTTGTTAAGGAATCATCCTTTCAAATAGATTATTGGGAGCATCAAAAGAGGAGTTTTGACTTGAAATAAGGCACAAGAATAGTTATGTTTGATTTCTAAAATTGAACCTAAGATTACTAATGAAGCTTGTGAAGATGAAAGTTGGACTAATTCTATGAAAGAAGAACTAGATCAGATTGAAAAGAAGAAGACCCGGGAATTGGTCCCTAGACCTAAAGACAAGAATGTTATTCGAACTAAATGGGTACTCGGAAACAAGATGAATGAACAAGGAGAAGTAGTAAGAAACAAAGCAAGATTGGTATGTAAGGGTTACTCACAACAAGAAGGAATTGAATATGAAGAAACTTTTGCACTTGTTGCAAGAATTAAAGTAGTAAGAATGTTTTTGGCTTATGCAGCTTACAAGAAATTTAAAGTATATCAGATGGATGTGAAGTCAACATTTCTAAATGGAGAATTGGAAGAAGTCTATATTGAGTAGCCTGAAGGTTTTTCTTTAACTCAAGGAGACATGGTATGTAAATTGAAGAAAGCTTTATATGGACTTAAACAAGCACTTAGAACTTGGTATGCAAGACTAGATAAGTATTTTTTAAACTTGGGATTTATAAAAGGAACAACTGATAGAAATCTGTACACAAAAGAAATTGAAAATGGTTTGTTAGTTATAGTTATTTTTGTTGATGACATTATCTTTGGAGGAGAAGATGAAGCTAGTGACAAATTTGTTGATGAAATGAAGACTGAATTTGAAATGAGTATGATTGGTGAGATGAAATACTTTTTGGGATTACAGATAACACAAAACAATGATGGTATCTTTGTAAGTCAGACAAAGTACTTGAATGACTTGTTGAAAAGATTTGGAATGGAGGACTGTAAACCAGTTGGAACACCTATGGTGACTATACATAAGTTATCTAGCATAGATGAGACTCCTGCAGTAGAACATAAAAAATACAAATCTATGATTGGAGGATTGGAGTATTTGACTCATACAAAACCTAACATAGCACATTCAGTTGGAATTGTAGCAAGATTTCAAGCTGAACCTAGAGAATCACATTATGTAGTAGTAAAGAGGATACTGAGATATTTAAGAGGCACAATGGACTATGGATTATGGTATGAAAATATGATGATTTTACCCTATGTGCATATACAAATGCTGATTGGGGAGGTAGTGTTGATGATAAGAAAAGCACCAGTGGTGGAGTAGTTTTCCTTGGAGGAAGATTAGTTTCTTGGCTAAGTAAGAAGTAGAATTGTATCTCACAAAGCACAACAGAAGCAAAATATGTAGCAGTAGCAAACAATTGTAGCCAAATAATTTGGACAAAGCAAATGTTGAAGGATATTGGTATAAAATTTGTTGAACCTGTTGTTATACATTGTGATAACACCAGTATAGTTAGTATGTCTAAGAATCTTGTATTACATTCTAAGACAAAGCATATAGAGATTAAGTATCATGTTGTAAGAGAGAAAGTTGCTAAAAAAGAAGTTAGACTTGAGTACATAAGTACAAAGGAGCTGTTTGGGAAGTGGGTCCTTTTGTCTTCCATAACTCTTAACAGGGTTAGAATCTTTTAACAGGGAATCAAAATCTCCTAACAGGGATTCATATGTACTAAATGTATTTCATAAGACTCCTAACAAAGTCCATCCTCTCACAAGGAATATTCATATTAGTGCATCTTTTGTGGGTATCATTCCCACTGGGGTTTACCCTTTGATCAAGAGGTTCCCTAGTCAACATATCTTGTGTCATTGTGTTATTGTGTATGAATATCTTTCTATGGTTGGTAATTATATTGCTTATATGGTTTAATGTTGTTGAAGATGATAAAAGTTATAATTATCTGATAACTAATTCACCCCCCCCTCTTAGTTATCTTGGTGGACTTTACTTTCTAACAGGATCTTCCATGATGAATATGGAAGTTGATGTGATTCATACTTATAGTACCCAACCTGATGTAGTTGATGATTCTACCATAGGGTCTAATGAGTTTAATCCATGTATTGCATTACTAGACCACACTGGTCCTTCTATGTCAAATCTAGATCTTGATACTTTTGGAGCCTACCCTATAGGCTCAACCTCTCTTGTCACTAGAGATGACACATATCACATAAATTCCCTTAAACCTATCACTTCACTTCCTCTCATACACTTAGATCTCATAGATTGGTCTACCCAGGACCAAAGACCCACATTGCCTTCTTTCCAAAATGACTATGAGATCACCTACTACCTCAATGCCATTGAACCTATTACTTCTTCCACCAGCGAACCAACAACAAACATGATTGAATCAGATATCAAGTACCTCGGTCATAAAATCAAAAGAAAAAAGAAATGGTCAAATGTTGAAAACCACATTGTGGTGGTATCAAAACCTAAAAATAGTAAAAATAAAGATGTATCTAAGGGTGGAAACCTCTCCGAGGCACCCGAGGATGAGGTACTTGGTAGTCTACCTAGCTATTTTCAAGAAAGATTTTGTATTCTAATAGAGCCTACGTAGCCCATCAACTTAGGGACATAAGACTCTCCTAAAATCATACATGTGGCTTAGTCTCTCTCATCAGAAGAAAAAGAAGAATTTGCCACATTCTTTCAAGAGAAAAAGATCAACTTTGCATGGACATATTCTGACATGCTTGGTTTAGACACTGAGCTTATCATGCACCACTTGTCCATTGCTCTAGGGGTAAAACCTATCAAGCAGAAGCTCAGAAAGATGCATCCCCATGTGGCATTACTAGTTAAGGTTGAACTTGAGAAACTTCTAAAAGCCAACTTCATTAGAGCTATCGACTATGTTGAGTGGATTTCTAACATTGTCCCTGTTTCCAAACATGACAAGTCCATTTGCATATGCATTGATTTCAGAGACCTAAATAAAGCATGCCCTAAGGATGATTTTCCACTTCCAAACATTGACATGATAGTGGATATGATGATGGGCTATGAAATGTACTCTTATGGATGGCTTCTCTAAATATAATTAGATCAAAATTGCCCCTGAAGACCAAGAAAAGACCGCATTCACTTGTGCATGGGGTACCTTTTGTTGGAATGTCATGCCCTTCGGTCTTACGAATGCTGGTGCAACCTATCAAAGGGCTATGACCACTATATTCTATGATATGATGCATAAGAACATGGAAGACTATGTTGATGACAAACTTGCTAAATCTCAACAAAGGAGCACACATCTATCCAATTTGAGTTTGATATTGGACCGCATGGAATGATTCCAACTTAGATTAAATCCTAAAAAAAGTTCTTTTGGTGTCACTTCTAGGAAACTACTAGGGTACATCATATCAGCAAAAGGAATTGAGGTAGACCCAAAAAAGGTGCAAGCTATCATGGATATGCCACCTCCTCACAACATCAAACAATTAAGGGGTCTCCAATCTATTCAGAGGTTCATTTCTCAGTTAGTTGACAAAGCTCAACCCTTCAATCTGAATTTGCATAAAGGAGCTACTTGTATATGGAATGAGGAGTGTCAAAAGAACTTGGACCAGCTCAAGGATTACCTAGCATGACCTCCTATTCTTATGCCACCTATCCAAGGGAAACCTTTGATACTATACATTTCTTCTATGACAAATTCCTTAGGAGCTCTCCTTGCACAACATGATGATATGGTCAAAGAATGAGCTATCTACTATATCAGTCGCACTTTGGTTGCTTATGAACTCAACTACACTAGCATTGAAAAGGCCTATCTAGCAGTGGTGTTTTCATCTCAAAACTCAAACATTACATGCTTGCACATACTATGCAACTGGTTGCCAAAATTGATCCTTTAAAGTATCTTCTGAGTAAAGTTGCGCTTACTAGATGACTTGCTAAATGGATGTTGATTCTCTCAGAATTTGACATTCAGTATGTCGAAAGGAAAACTATTAAAGGGAAAGCAATTGCAGATCAATTGGTTGAGTTCCCCATGACTGATAATGCTCCTCTTCAAAAATATTTCCCAGATGCTTCTGTCATGCATATCATAGGGTGTGCATGGAAAATTTTCTTTGATGGTTCTTATACACAGAATGGGGCTGGTGCTGGAATCTTGTTTGTTACCCCTCATGGATATACCATTCCTAAATCCTATAAGCTTCTCTTTCCATGCACCAATAACATAGGTGAATATGAAGCCCTTCTGAATGGTGTTAAGCTTTCCCTTGAATGGAGGATCACTGAGTTGCACATTTTTGGAGATTATCAGCTTGTCATAAACCAAGTAAATGATGATTACCAAACAAAAGATGACAAGTTGATTCCCTACAAGAGGATGATAGACTCATTTAGGAATTATTTCACATATGTTACATTTCAACAAATTCCTAGAGCTGAGAAAAAGGTTGCTGATGCCATGGCTACTTTGGCATCCATTCTGCAACTGGAAGAACATGAATCATGCTTTGAGTTCCTGGTGGAAGAATTGTGCTATCTTGCCTACAATTCCCTTGATGACTATGTCATTTACACTGTGGTCAGTCATGACTCCTCCCACTATGCCACCATCTTTTCCTATCTCTGAGATCAAGTTATCCCTGAAAATCTAATGTGTAATGAGAGGTGCCAACTCATCTGTAATGCCTCACACTTTACCCTCATCTCTAGTGACTTATATAGGAAGGGTCTAGAGGGAAATCTCCTTAGGTTTCTAGAAATAGAGGAGTTAGAAAAGGTGCTAGTTGAAGTCCATGATGGCATATGTGGGTCATACTCTAACGGTCTTGTGCTAGCTCAGAAATTTCTTAGGGCTGGTTACTATTGGCCTACTATGGAAACTAATGCTGTTCAATATGCCAAGTCATGCAAGAAATGTCAACTACATGGGAATCTCATTCATGCTCCTGGATGTGAGCTCATTCCCTCTATTACTTACTATCCATTTTAGCAATCGGTCTTTGACTTGGTAGGTAAAATTTATCCTAGTTCTTCAAGTGGGCATAAGTTCATCATTACAACTACTAAATATTTCAATAAATGGGTTGAAGTTGTCCCACTATCCGCAACTACAGGAAAACATGTAGCCCTATTTATTTTGAATCACATCATTTGTTGCTATGGTATTCCTTCTTCCATAGTCACGGATAATAGCGGCCAGTTCAAAAACAAAGACCTGAAGCACTTGTGCAAAAAGTTTAAAATCAAACAACATTGGTCTTCTATCTACTACCCTCAAGGGAATGACCAAGCTGAGGCCTCAAACAAAACATTGCTAAAAATTCTCCATAGAATAGTACACAAATCAAGAAAGGATTGGAATCTATAGATCAATCTTGCGCTATGGGCTTACAAAACTTCTATCCGCACTCCTATAGGTGCAACACCTTTTTCCTTGGTCTATGGTTCTAAGGCTGTCTTACCATTAAAGGTTGAAATACCTTCCTTACGAGTCTCTCTACATGGTTTGATTACCAATGATGACCAAATGGCCATGAGAGTGCATGAGATCACTAGTTTGGAAGAACGCCGCAAGACCGCCTTTGATCACATGTGCACTTATCAAAAGAGAATATCTACTACTTACAATAAGAAATTTCATCCTAGAGAGTTCCAAGTGGGTGAGCTAGTTCTTAGAGAAAATCCCAAAAATGAGTAGAATAGGGAATAGAAAGGCAAGTTTGAGCCAAATTGGTTAGGACCTTATATTATCATCGTAACATTTGGGTCCAGAGCCTATTAGCTATCTACACCTAAGGGAGAAGAGCTTAATGAGCCAATTAATGTTCTACATCTGAATAAGTTCTATGCCTAAGGTTCTTGAGCTCTTTGTACATATTCTTATTGATCCTGAAAAAATCCAAAAAAAATGGTATATTGTCAAAAATTCTAAAAATCATAAAATGTCCTAAAAAAATGATCATCTTAGTGAAAACTTAGCAATAGGCGCTTTGATGTATCTCAAAAAAATTATATATTCCAAAAAAAAAATAAAAAAATAAAAAAATAAAAAAAAATAAAAAACAATAGAAAAAGTGCCTTGGTGAAAACCTGAAAATAGGCGCCTTGGTAGAAAAATACAAAAAATTTGAAAAAAGTCCTAAAAAAATATATCAAGTGGTGAAAACCTGGAAACAAGCACTACTTGAGACCCTTGCACCTATGTCTATCAGTCTTGCGTGGCGCTCCTTCGCTCCACTTCTTGCTTTACCTCTCCTAGCCTAGAATTGACTCTTGTCTTAGTCTAGGGGGCATCCATTGTTCTAGCTTATCTTGGATCTCTTTGTGCATCCAAGTTTCTTGGGCAACTTGGTTCCAATGGTGTTTTTCAACACCTTTCCAATTGTGTTTTTTCAACACTTCCCTAGCATCAAGTGCTTCTCAACACTTATCAGATATCCTACCCGCAGTCTTGAATGATGAGATATTTCTCACTGGCAAATGTGATACTCAAAGTTTGACTCTATGATCTACATGCACGCACTTAAACACTCAACTCATTGAGACTAGTTTTCTTTACTTTGTGTTCTGTCTATGATGATTTCTTTGATGAGTGTTCTCTCCATGATAGTTTTCGATGATGCTGAGCTAGAAGACTAGGGGCATGATGACATGTTTTATTTGCTTTCTTCTTGTGGGTATATCTTGTTGATCCTCACTATCATGAGCATTTATGCTTGTTCCACTTGACACTAGGATCTACAATGTATTATCCTTGATTGTTTTCTACAAGTGCATGCTTATAGTCATCTTAACTTTCTTGTGTCTTGATGCGAGCATAATCTTGCTATATCAAACTTAGGGAACCTCACTACACTAGTCATCTTGACCTACATGTCTTTGATGCCTAGGTGAGATTTCCACATTTCTATCTGCTATAAATCATATTCAGATTCACATAGTTATGCTAGTGTATATTGTATGACCTTGTGATGCTACCAACAATGCTTGATGATGAATATTAGAGTCTAATGGCTTTGTAACCTTGCAAGTAAACCACTTTTCATAATAGCTTGCATTCTTAAGTTCATGATAGTTAGTTTTGCATCTTGCATATAGAGAGAGCTCTCCTTTCATCTTTCATGGACTTGTTAGTCAAACCATGCTCACCTTTCACTTCTTCTTGATCATTTATTTCACTTCTTGTCTTTCATATCACATCATTTTCTACTCATTTCAAGATCAAAACTGAAATCTGAGTTCATCTTGATAGTCAAAATCACTTTTCCCCTTCTTCCATGTAGTTGGCTGACCGTTTGAGGTTTGATCCTTTGATCTTCGCTGGGGCATCTTCACCTCTTCATCTCCATCTCTCTCACCTTTCTAGTCTCTCATTCATTTCATTCATTCCATCTCTCCTTCAATCTCCGGTGGGGCATATTTTCACTTCTTGAAGGTTATTCTATCATCTTTCATCTTCAATTATGATTTCTAGTGATTTGATCATGTTTCTCTTGCTTCTGCCTTCCCTCTACCTAATTTTGATTTCAATCCCGAGGGGGAAAGCACATCATATTCTATTGGCTATTCTCCATAGCATATACTTGACCATTCCATTTTCTCTGATTGATATATCTTTGCGCTTGACATGTTAGTTCTCATTTCAAGTTTTGATACTGTTCATCTCTCTCCTAAGTGTTTAGTATTGTTGCTACCAGGCTGATCATGCAAGATTTTCTATCTCTCTGCACTTCATTCTTTGGAGTCAGATCTCTCTCTATTGCCTTCTTGGCTGATCTTTTCTTTGACGTAATGTGTTCCAAGATCGATCACACATTATTCAAAGAGGGGCAAATGTAATCACCAAAAAATGGTCATCTAGACTATTAGCCCCTTTCTAGCATTATTTTCTAAATCATCAATTGCTTATTCTTGATCAAATCCTAAATTCTATCATTTATTCAATTATTTTCTATGGGTTAACCATTTTATCCTAAGTCTTTATTTAATTAAAAGGAATTTCCTCCCCTTTTATTAAATAAAAAGCCCCCACTTTCCTCTTATCCAACTTGCACAAATAAAACATTATTCTTATTTTATAAAAGTAAGAAAAAGAACTTTTTGTCTCATATGGACACAAAAGTCAACTCTTATTCTCTCATTGGAGGATATTTGTGCACATGGATTGCTCCTCTTTCAAGCTCCACCCTTGATTAAATCTTTTGCCTCTTAATCTCCATGGTCCATTCCTTTTCAATTCCTTTAAAAGGAGAGCTCTCTTCTCATTCTAGGATCCCCAAATTTTTATGCTAATCTTATGCTATAGGATTTCTTGGAGACTTTGGAGCTTTTGAAGACCTTCTTGCATCTAGATTTTATTCTTGCATCATAGCTTAGTTTTTTTCATTGCATTCTTAATCTAGTTTCCTTTCATGGTCTAGATTAGCTCACATAGCTTAATTAGCAAGGATTTGTAATACTTCTATCTTTCCTTTCATAGCTTAGCTTGCATTTTCATTTCTAAGAATTGCATTGCATTTCCATCTTGATTCTTGAAGATATTGGCATTCTTTCCCTTGTCTCATTGAATCTCCCATTGCATGGTTTACTAGCAAGGTTATTGGCTTAATATCTCTAGCTGAGAGCATTCTTAAAACCCTTGCACTCTATGTCTAGGGAGCTCTAAGTCACTTTCTCAAGGTTTCCCATTCATGGATTCTCTTGGAAGAAATGATTTAGAGAAGTGCACATTCTAGTGTGTATAGTCACCTCCTTTGTCATCAACTAAACGTAAATGTCCAACACATAAAAAAACATAAGTGAGAAATTATTATAAGAAAATTGTACTAAAATTACGAATGTTTAAAATTAAATACAATGTAAAAAGTGAACTCTTGACACTTACCATAACAGTAGGAGTCCATGGCTTTGTATGCCCCTGATGCATATCTTCATGAGGTTCTTTATTTCTTGTAGTGTATTGTGTAGTATCGTCCACCTCAAAGATGTAATTATATGCATCACTATCATTCAGGGGACCTAAGCATAGAGTCTTGCACATAATGCAAGTGTGGGGCACTCAAACATGTGAGCTCATGGACGATGTGGAAGGGCTAGAAGAATTAGGATGAGGAGGCAACAATGTCATGCTCTACATAACCAACAGATCACTCAAGGTGTGGATGGCTCGAATAGTCTATGATCCGACGTCAGGAATAATATCAAGATGCTGCACTGTAGGAGGTGGTGAAATCTTAGGAGATGGAACATATGTGTGGGATTTCTCTTGGTGTGTCCATGGTCTATCCTGAGGAGTGCCTAAGCCTACACCTAGTTCGGTCTCATACTCCAATAATTTACCTTGTGATCAAGCACAAATTTAGCATATAGTTTTTTAATGAAATAAAATGGGTCATCCAAATTGCTGTGAGGCAGTCTATTGAAAACCATCCA
Organism: Chamaecyparis obtusa; assembly: GCA_027943335.1. Classification (NCBI taxonomy): domain Eukaryota; kingdom Viridiplantae; phylum Streptophyta; class Pinopsida; order Cupressales; family Cupressaceae; genus Chamaecyparis; species Chamaecyparis obtusa. The sequence goes on along the minus strand of BSBK01004395.1, from coordinate 359,473 downwards.
CCAACGGTCGTAAAAGTTGTAACGTATCACATCGTTTGTGCACCATTTAATTGAAAACTTGGTTTTTTTAGGTTCCACTTTTAAAAAACTTTTGGGATCCACAAAAATATTACATATGTCATATTTTGTTATGTTTAGGTTCATAACTTGATCATAGCCAAGCCCGTCATTAAACTGGGCATGCATGGAATCGTGCCAAAGAAGTGCAACATTATGTTACTTTGTAAGTTTTTCCATGTTTTCAATAATGGAGTTCAATGTGAAAAACATGGGGTACAATGTGGGGATATTATCAAATGTGGTCTGATATCCTCTAAGCTGATTTAGATTATCTCCAATGAGATCCTCTAAATGACAAGGGTTTGAGATTGGTTCATCTTCTAAAAGTGGGGGATTGTTTGGAGGTGGTTATGGATTATTTGTGGGATCATTGGGAGGGTTTTTTGATTGATTTGAGTCAATGTATGATTATAATTAGAACACAAATAGATAATTACAATCAATTTAATTTTTTTTTAAAAAACTCATATAAACGCTAATTTTTATTTAAAAAGCTACAAATTTCAAATAAAAAATAATAAAAAGTTAAAAATTAAACTTACCTATTGATGTTGAGCAAATTGGATATGAGATATGATCCAATATCCAAAAACCTTAGAGTCAAGTTCAACATTTTCACAATGAAAATGTTGAATGCGGCCGCGAGCTATGCAAATATAATTTATTGGCAAAATCAGATATCCGATAAAAAATTAGATATATGATATAAAATCGGATATCCGATTGTAAACACCTAAAAATCCTTTAGAAAATAAAAGTATTTTTATTTTTTTGAAAACCCCTAATGACATCATCATTTATTAATTAATTAATTAATTAATATATTTTTATGCCATTAAATCCCTTTATTTTAATTAAACATCTTTAATTAAAGAGTCTCTCCCCAAAGAATTTAAATCAATCTTGAGTGATTTTCCTCTCTTTATTGAATCAATATTCAATAAATGATGTCACATTCCCTAAATAAATTTAATATTTATTTAAAGCCTCAAAACCCTAGAATCTTCTAGCCTTTCCTAAACCCTTCCAACTTTTCCTAAACTTTCCTAAACCTTCCCTAAACCAATTTAGGAGATGTTTCCTACATTTCTTAGCCTAATCCAAGTCTCCTTGACTTTTGGTCAAACCCTTCCCTTAATGAGCCTTACACACTCATTATAGCCTCTTACACACTCTTTAAGGCTACTTACAGCCTCATAAAGAGACCCATGTCTCTTCTTCCACACTTGTTCCCTTTGCACACTTCCCTAGTGTTGCTCACACATTTTTGAGCAACCCTAACCCAAGGTAAACCTTACCATACCCCAAACCTTACCCCTAACTCTACCCCAGACCTTACCTCTGACTCTAACACATCTTCCTAACCCAAGCCCTTACTCAAATCGTATAAATACCCTCACTTCCTAAGAGAAAAAGACCAATTCACATCATTTACATTGAGTAGTGTTATAATGCTATATTAACTCTAGATCTTAAGCTTTCTTCATTATATGCTAGATTAACTCAATTTCCATGCTTTTTAACACATCTTAGATTAAGTTTAATGGATTGAACCTAGTTCTTTAAAGCTTTTCTTAATCAACTTTGCATCACACTACAACTCATTTGGTCTAAAATCAATCATAGATTACTCATAAGTAGCTTAAATTGCATTCTAGAGCCTTTAGGATCCTTAAGGCCTTAGTGGCAAAACGGGTATTCTATACTTGGTTTTGTGCCACTATGGGATTCATATGGTTCCTAACCTATCCTAATATCTCCTAATCATCATTAGGGAATTTCTTGAAGTGATTCAAGAGTACACCAACATCACTAAGTCAAGAACAAATCAAACGGTGACAGGGTGCTCCTGTTTCAATTCTATCTGAGTGTCTTTGCATTTGTTTTTCTATTTAAGCTTAGGAATATTCTATTAGATTCATGTTCACTAATGTTTGAATGTCTACAACTATTTCAAATAGGTTAACTTTGCACTAATCACATTTTGGCATGCCTGGTGGGACACTCACCATGCAAGTCCACTCCTAAAATGAAGAAAACTCACAAAATTCCCACTTTCAGATTTTACATAGTAGAAAACAAATAGTTTTACGAGAACGTAGGTATGGTTGGAAGGATTGACTAAATGGGTGGTGGGATCACATTTCTACAAAGGATTTTCACTTTTGTCTTTTTCTTGCTCTCTGTCCTAAAACTTTATCAGTGATTCCTCTGTAACAGTTTGCGGGATCGCATTCCCACAATGCAAGAACATGAGTACAACCTTGCAAGAATGCATGATATAAAAAATGTAAGCCGTAAAGCATTTTTTTCCTCAAAATTTTTCCCTACATTCCTACCACCTGGGATTGATGGTTGACCTACAGGATCATGCCTTGACTTTGCGGGATCACATTCGTAGGTATCACACTAAACTCAGCATTTAGTGCTCTCTATGAATTTTTTTTATTTTGATAGTCTTGCAGGACTGCTTGCACGGTCTGTGGGAACACTACTTTTTGTTTGCGGGATCACAAGATTTGCAGGAAAATAGATTAATCTTCTAAAAAAATAGAAACTAGACATTTATTTTGGTGTTTAAAAAATAACCAAAATCGAATCTCAAATGCATAAAGTTAATTAAAAAATTTGCATTTTTTTTAGATGTTTTTGTAATTTGTGTTTTGAATGATGTAAATGGCACATATTTTCAAGTTGTGGGGAGAAAGTTATGCGTTTTGTAAGGGGGGCAAAAATTTCAAAGTAGTTTTTTTTTCCATCAGCTATTTTTCTGTGCTAATCAAATTGGGCTCTAAAAAACATCAAATCTTGAGTGAAAGGTTAAAACATGAAAAAAATTTCCATTTAGTGTTTTAAAATCAATCCAAATTTAATCTTGAATGATTTCCAATTTTCATGCATCAAACAAATCTAGGAATACCTCTTTTTTTTGGGCATAAAACTAAATTCTAGCACACGAAATCTTGAATGAAACTAAGGAAATGTACCAAAGTTGAAATGAAGTCATTTTTATTTTGAGTCCAAATCAAACACATTCTTGAATGACTTAAAATTAAAAGAAAAGCATCTCTATTCCCTTCCTTTCAAATTCAATCCAAAGTTCCTAAAAACATGCAAATTCAACCTTGAATGCCCAAGAAAAATTGCAATCTCTCAAAGTTCTTGTTTTTCAGAGAGGAAAGAATAAATCAAAAACTTAATCACATCTATTTGCAAAAAATTTCACTTCAATCACTTAATTGAATTGGGAAAGAACCTTTGTTTGTTGTACTTTCTAGGAGTCTTCAAATTCAGCAAATCCTTGTTAATCTAAGTGACGTAAAACACTTGAACTCAGACAAGTTCAATTGTTCTACTTCTTGTGAAGCCTATCTGGAGAGAAAAGCACTTCCTCTTTGGAGAATGACTTCAAACTGGTACCTTCCTCGGCTAGTATAGAAACAAAGCATTGAGAAAACTCTCTTTTACATCTCCTCAAGCTCAGGTGATGCATGTTGATGGTATCCCAAGGCAAGTGAATATCCCTACTATTTCAGCATAGTCAACTAGGCTCTTAAGTGAGTCACGCGCATACAAACTGATTGGGAGGACTTGATGGAACAACTACAAACCTGATAATCAGAAGTTATCTGATTTAAATCTGAAGGTATCATAATATTTGTGCAAGGACAAACCCTATGGTTTCCCAGATCACCTTAAGACACTCACCATATGTATCCCTCTTTTGGGGTATCAAGCTATTGGAAAAGATTCTGATAGCAACCTTGTCCTTAGGTAGTTCTATTTAAAGTGATTGCAAAGTTCAAAATCTCAGTAAAACACTTGTCCGACTATACACCTTCCAAAGCTTTATCAGGTTCAGTGGTCCAATCATTGCTTGCATCCCATAAGGTTTCCTTATCCCTTGTCAGGATTTTTTACAAAATATCTATTGTCAAGTTAGTCCTTTTCCAATTGAGATGTAAAAAATTAGACATTCAAAACCTTGTTTAAAAAAAAATTGACCAAAAATCTCCCCAAGATATGTCTGATTTAACCCAACACAACAAAAAAAAGCTTCCTAATCCTCAAGTCTATCAAGAGAAGAAAATTATAGAAAGAAATCTGAAAGATCACCAACATTCCCTTAAAGCGATCCAAGAAGAGGAGAAAAATCAAGAGAGACTGGAAAACATTGACTATAATGTAAGAGTCAAGTAGTTTTCATTTCGGCTCAAGGTTAACCATCGCTATGTCAATCTAGAGAGAGAAGACTAGCTGGGTCCATCGCATATCCATTCCTCCTTCCGAATCCCAAAAAATCCTATCTCGACATCCTTTGCATCCTAGTTCATCCTAGCTTCTTCCTTGCATCACCATCCATCCTTAGTTTCATTTAAAGCAATACTTAGTTGCATCATTGCATTTTTTTTCATCTTCCTAGTTGCATTCTAGGTCATCCATTTCAGCTACATCTAGGTTATCCTCTTAGAAATAAGCATCATTCCATCATCCTTCACCATCCTTTCACCAACAATCTACAATCAGAATACCAAATCCTTGATCCAAATCAACATCCATCTATCCAAATCAGAACCCATCATCCAAACTCCAAACTCTAGTGATCCAAATCCAAAAAAGCTTTGTGTCCTATCCTTTTGAGTTTCTTCAAAAACCTTATCCAAAATTAGAAACATCCACCCTTTGACAAAGCATTTTATAGGGAATCCCACTTGTCCTTGTAAGCCTCATCATCTCAAGCAAGAGATTGGCTTGCATTGATAAGAATCTAGTTGATGAAGATCATTAGTCTATCCTAGGTTGACAATCATACCATTGATCCTACATTAGGAAGCAACAACTCATTTGCTAACACTTAGTAAATCCTTCACCATCTTCCACCAATCCTCCACCAATCCTCTATCATCACCAAGCATTTCACCAATCTTTCACCATCTCCCACCAATCTTCACCCACCCTTGATCCAAATCAGAACATCTCACCAATCCCCTATCATTTCATCATCCTTAGAGTTAGTCCAATTCCCTACATCGCATTCTAGAAATTCACCATCCTTAGAGTCTTTTAGGAATATCTTACATCCATCTAGTGTCTGCATCTTTAGATCTACATTCCATACTTGTCAAAACAAGATCTAGGAAAAGAAGGAATATGGATCCTTATCAGATCACTAGCTCGTCTGATCCCAACATTTCTACCAATGCGATGGTAGCTTACAATCCCCTAATCCAAAAAACTAGTAATATATGGGATTATCCCAATATCCCCTCTACTTCTTTTGCAATGGAAACATTCATGAATCATTTGGGGAATACACAAATAGTCAGTGCACTTGTTGCTCAGAATCAACAAAACAGGCTGGCTAACTTCACACAAGATGGTACTCCCATTCCAGTGTATCTCCAACCTCTCATTCCCATCAACATGATCTGAATCCTAGTAGAAGCATACACCCCCATCATCCAACAAATCCCTGATCCACTTTTCCACATATCACAAGTAGCTTCGCCCATCCATCCTCTTTTGCAAAGTAGTTTCACAAGCCCTACAACACAAACTACACAATCCACTCCATTTCCTATCATGAGCACATCATCATCCTCCATAGAATCTCAAGCCATCATTCATACCCAAAGCTTTTCACAAAACCAACCAAAACCTCCCACACAAACCTTTACACAAACAATTCCTCCACCTCCCATGGGCCAAGTGATGTCATCATTTTCGAGAGAAACACAATCATTTCCCTCTTTCTCCCAACAAGCCTCTACCTCAATATCATCATTCCTAGGGGCAACACAATCATCATTTCCGAGGGCAATGCAATCATTCCCTTTCTTCCCTCCACAAGCTTCTACATCCATGCCATCATTTTTAGGGGAAACACAATCATTTCCCTCTTTCTCCCAACAAGCCTCTACCTCAATATCATCATTCCTAGGGGCAACACAATCATCCTTTTAAGGGGCAATGCAATCATTCCCTTTCTTCCCTCCACAAGCTTCTACATCCATGCCATCATTTTCGGGGGCAATGCAATCATTTCCCTCTTTCTCCCAGCAGGCCTCTGCATCAACGTCATCTTTTCCTAAGGCAATGCAATCATTCCCCTTCTATACTCAAAAAACTTCCACATCAACACCACCCTTCTCATGGGGAATGCAACCATCTTCATCCATAACCCAAGCACAAACCCAATAAACTACATTCACAATAGGTATGCCTTCCACGTGATTTACAAATCCATCATTCACGTCCCAAACTCCCATCACATCTACATTTCCAGCATCCTCAATATCACAGTTCCCACTGTGCACTAGTTCTCATTGGGGCCTTACTCATGAAGAGATGTTAGCTTTCAAAATACTAGCCCACTTCTCTAAATCTATGCCAGCAAACCAACAAGCCATCTTCCCCCAAGCAACACAACAACAAAAAATGCAGCCTCCGCTAGCTTCATTCTTTCCTTCATACAATAACTACCTATCTGCACCACCCACCACATCTCTGATAGCTCCACCACCCCAACAACAAAGTTCTTCCCATCTCGCAATCTACCTTTCCCAACCACCTCCTTCTTTCAACTTCCCTACACCAGTTCCTATTAGGAATGGGAACACCGAGGGGGGGGGGAGGGGGGGTGAATTAGTGTTCTACAATAATAATTTCTGATCTCTTGAAACTTAACTCAATTGCTTATATATTGAATTGAATAAAAATGCAAGTAAGATAATCAATCCTAGCACATAACACTAGATATGGTTATGGGAAACCTTGGCCAAATGAAAAACCCCGGTGGGAATTAATACCCACTATTAATTGTACTTGTGTATTATGAGCCTATTAATGTTCCTTAGCCCTATTAGGAGCTATCATTACAATGCTTAAGTACAATGACCTTGTCAAGGGTCAGACCTTGTTAGGAGTCTTTTACAATTAACCCTATTAGGGGTGATGATACACTATCCTAGAGCTCACTGCTCAAGTGGTGAAGTTACTAAACAGAGGATACCTTCTAAGCATCAGATACACACTATATTTGCAATGGTGAACAACTACTATGACACTACTTGTCTGATTAGTTCCTTATGTGCACTGATGTTGTAGCCTCTTGTAAAGCTCTATCTCATTATTACTACTCTTCACATACTTCTGCTGTGCTTATTTCATCTTCGCTATCAATCACATGCTCTAATACAAAAGTGCATGTCTTATATATAGGCTCAACCAAAACTTATTCACTAAGTCAGCCTATAACTAATTACATACAATGCTTCCAAATGAATTGTCTCAAGCATGTTTACATACAATAATATTAACAATTCTATAACACATTTACAATAGGTGCATATCCTTTACAAAATAATATTATAACTACTAACCAAAATACTAATAGTCGGCTCCATACTCTATTATGTTCTGCCACTCACTATTTGTGTCACTTTAACTCATTTTATCTTCATCATACTAACTCATTTGATCTTTCACTCTTAACCATAGCTTAATAACATATGCAAAAGCTTATCTTTAAGGGTGCATACCAAAACTCAGTCATACGCATGTGCACTAATGCTTTGTTCATTTGGTGCTTCATTGACTATCCATTCTTCCATACTTAGGCAAATACTGATCTTATGAATAAGTGCACTGACTCCAAAAATCCATATGACATTGTTTCCATAATGACAACACTAAATCATAGTCATATACAATAGTATAGTCAACTTTACAACAATCTCCCCCTTTTTCATTAATGGAAACAAAGGAATATGGTGAAGTTACTAAACTGTATCTCTTACACAAAAAAATTTCTAACATATAATCTTATCTTATATCTCCCTTCTACAATATACTCTACTCCCCTTTACATCATATACACAACTCCATATTCTCCCTTCTACTATATACTCTACTCCCCCTTTGACATTAATGAAAAATGTGCTAAAAAAAATACAACTCCAAGTACTTACACTGAGAGTACATTTGGATATGTAATCTGAAGGTTTGTAATTTCTTGCTGCCGAAATGCCTTTAGTGCATTTATTGTTTGGAGATGGGTGCATAAAGAATAAGTTAACTTCTCCATCTTCTCCAATTCTAAACTCAAACCTTGATCATATTTCACCATAGTGGCATCAATCTCCTTGGTATTTTGATTTAGCACATCTAAAGAGGGTGCAAGTGCATTCCTTAATTGAGTTTGCCTAGCCCTTATTTTGGCCATTTCTTTTTTTGCCTTCTCAATTTTTTCTAACTGACCTTGATAGACATTATTTTACATGTTTACATCTGTGGAGGGATCTTCCACTGATTTCCTTACTACTTCCATCATTGATTTGGCTTCTTGAATCTTCTTTGGGAGTTTTGTAGTTAGTTTGTCCTTATCCATACAATCAGCTATGATATTTCTTCCTTTAGCTAAAATCTCCTTCAACAAAGCTTGACCAACTTTTAGTGAACTAAGGTCAAGTGCAAAGTTTTCTATCAGCTCATTTAATCTTTTCTTAAGATAATTTTCTTATGCAACCTTGGATGCTGATTCTTCTAGGCTTGAGAAATTTTCTTTGAAACTTGTTAGGATGGTATTAACATCATCCATTGAATGAAATTTTAGTACCTTCTTTTCCTCTGGTAGTAGGTTGTTCATAATTCTGACTGATTCAACAAATAATGGATTCCTCATTACTTGTTTCTCCTTCACTTTCTCTATTTCTAGTACACTAATCTTTATTAGGTCTTCTTCTCCCTATGAGTCTTGACTTGTTGTGTTAGGAGTCAAACTTGACAATAATGACATTGATGGAATAGGAGTGAGAGGTGTGCTTTCCATAACTTCTATCTTTACCTTCATAGGAACTTCAATAGAGGGCTCATCTGTAGGTTCATTTTCTTTTTCTTCTTCTTTCTCCTCTTGTTCTTCTTTTTATTTTTCTTCTTCTTGTCCAGTTATGTCTTCAATCTGAACTTCTTCTTCCTGCTTGGTAATTTCTTCAGCACATAAAATTTCTACTTCTTCAGTGCTCACAAATGCTTCCTCAAACTTATCCAAGTCCTTGTCTATGGCTGCCATTGATATTTATACATTATCAATCATAATTGTGTAATCTTGTGTTTGAGGCATAGGCGCAGAATCCTATGGATCTTTCATAGGTACATTTGGGATCTCAGCTACTTTTACATTCTCAATGGGAACTTGGGTTACAAGCATAGATGATTGATGCATGCATTGTTCCAAAACTACTTTGTCAAATGCTTTCTTAGTTTCCTTGGCAACTAAATCATAATCCTTGTTCATGATCTACAAGGCTCTTAGCTTGGTTCTAAGGTGAGGCTTCACCAACTCCAACAATAGTGTTTTCTCCTCAACTAAACATATTGGAAGGTTATCATCTAAGGTCTTTTCCCTTATTCTAAAGTCTTCTTCTATTGCTTGTCTCTTTAATGAATCAATTATGTTCCATACTTGGTCAAGAACTATTGTCTTAAGTTCCAAGACTATCTTCTTGAACTTAATCACATGTCTAATTATCATGCTATGGATCTCAGATTTTTCTATCTCATGATATCTATCATTAAACTTAGAAATTTGATCAATCCTTCCTTCATCTACCACTCTTGTTCTCAACACTTCTAGAATCAGTAGGAATCATACCTCGGGAGGTAGTTGAATATTTATGCCTTGGCTTCTTGTGGATATTGAGGAAGGATGGCTTGTGACTATTTTCTTCTTCCTCCTAGGCATCTTACTTAGCTCAGGAGATGCTTGAGTGGACTCTAGATCAATAGTAGGAGTGGGTGCATAAGTGTTTTCTTCCTATTTTTATCTTCTTCTCCTTAGGGTCATCATTCTTCTCTATTTTAACTTCATAAGAGGGTGCAATCTCAAGTTGCATGGAAATCTTGGCTTCCCTAGCCTTATCTAGGTCTTCTTGAGTGACACCATGTATTTTTAGTATCTCAGAGGTGATCCTTGATGCTTTTCTCTTGGTTGCAACACTGTTCAACACTAAATCTACCTATCTTGTATTTTCCTCATAGGTACCCCATCTTGGTTCATTAGGATCATTGGGTGTAGATAATAGAACTTGCGCATAGGCTTCTAGAATGTTTTCCTCCACTTCATAACCAAGTGGATGAATCCACTTAGTTCTTGGCTCTACAACTTCCATGAAAGTGATATCAGTTACCACCATAAATTTTTTTTTATCCTTTTACTTTTCTACTATGCTCTCAAGTATCCTATGCCTTCTCTGCATCTTTATTCTGAATGTCTTGATCTCCAATTCCATGTAATCCTTAAAGGTTCTTTTAGATGGTTCCTTGAATGAAATCTATGATATTGTAGGTATGCTCCTATCAAGGTAAAGGTCTGATACTTTACCAACAATATGGAAGTACTTGTATATTATACATGACCCAAATATGAACACTTTGCTCTTATCATGGTTGATAGCCCTGATAGTTTCCATCAACTATGCGCGGAAGATCTCACACAAGTTGAATTCACCATTTTCCTTTACAATCCTTATGGCTACTAAAATAGTGGCCATGGACACACTATTTACCCTATTTTTATGCTAAAACTTATATCTAAGTATCATAAACATGAGCTTGATATCTTCCTCCTCAATTGCCTCAATTGTCATCCCGCACCTATCACTGCATGACTTACAAGCCTATTCCACCAGTTTCCTAACATCATAATTTCTAGTGGGAAGGATGGAGTCATTCTTAGGTAGTCTTTTCATCTCATGAATGAGATTAGTAGTTATCCTAATAGGGACTTCTCCAATCTAGAACAAGTCATCATGAATTCTTATCAATAGAATCTTAATCCATTTGGATTCTTAAAAATCATATGTAGTTGCATACTCAATAATACAGTTATTCTCTAAGTGCGCAAACTCATCTAGGAATGTCATGTCTAGTTTCATCATGGATTCTAAGTGTGACCTAATCTTATCCAATCCAACTAGTTCCTTCTTGCAATAAATATATGCGTGTATGTCCTCTACATGCATAACTCCCATTGGAGTCCTAGAGAATGCTCCTTCTAGGTCATCTAGGACTGGCTTGAAAGGGTGATCCTTAAAGATATATATCTTCCTTTCAGCAACATAAAAAAAGTAGGAGTGGCCATTACTTACTTGATTAATTTCTTAGATAAAGTTCCAAGGGTTTTTGAATCATCGCGACCGAACTAGGGTTCCACAATAAAATTCCAAACTTATTCATTGATAAAACAACTACAATCACCCAACACAATCTTCTTTGATCTCCTGTGCCCTCTAAAGGCTCGAACTTGAATGTAAATGTGTGAATAATGGATCCTCAATGACTTTAAAACAACTTTCTACCATTAATGCTTGCTACGTAAACATAGATTTCAATAGAGAATTTTGTTCTTCATCTCTGCTAACAATCAAGTAGTGCATTCTTGCATACAAAAACCAATTGTATCCAAACTATTATAACCAAAGGCTCATACTCAGAGGGTTAGTATACCAGCTGCATAGGGGTCTAGAGATAATTTATCTCCCCCTATGACCATGAGGGTCATTCATCCAAAAGTATAGGGTGTGTCCATTATGGATGCATCCAATACATACTCATCAACATTATTGTTCTTTGCTTCTATCCAAATTATGTTCATATCTTTTGTGGCTTTCACAAAGTTGACTTCTCCAGATTCATCCAAAATTGATCTTTGAGACTTATTAGGGCTTTCTTATCTTTGCACTTTTGATCTACAAAACTTTGAGATGTGTCTAGCTTTTTTACAAGAGTGACAAATGACTGGAGGCCTTATATTCCTCGGTACATTGATGTGAGTTACTAATTTGCATTGTCTAGCTGTATGACAATTATAAATACATATCTAATATGTAATGTTTTGAGAACTTCTAACACTTTTCTGAGGATGATTTCTCTGACTTTTCTAATTCCGATTTCTTTGATTTGATCTACAATTCATATATCTATGACTAAACTTAATGCATGAATAATAGTAACCATTGAAAGGTCTTACCTCTTTACAATCTCTTGCTATGTGTCCATGCTTGTTACAGGTAAACAAGTTTTGTTTAGTGGCTTGCGCTCATCTTTAGATGGCTCAACTTTAGCTTCAATATGATCTTCAGTCTTCTTTGCTTTGTAGGTTCTTTAGGAGCTTTCATTCTATCTCGTATATCATCAATTTGAACTTGGGCTTCATTGAATTCAATACCAGTGGTATCTCCTTTTAGGTTCTGACCATACAAATATGACTTTATTAGATCCTTTCTCATGTGAAACTTATCAATATGATTCTTTTCTTCAATCAATTTAGGATCCATCTGCTTCTTGATGTTCTCTAACTCCAAGGTTTTCATGTTTTCTTGCCTCAGTTCATCAGCCAACTTATTGTTTTCTTTGACCTATTCTTCATAGGCTTCCTAATTGTTAAATAGCTTTTCATCTAACTCTTCATCTAATCCTTCAGAGAAGTGTTTTCCTCATTCATCTTTTTGACAATTTTCCCTAAATCACTTCTAGAACAATATTTCAAATCTTTTCTTAGTTTCTTGATGAATACTTGAGAACCACTAACCTTTAATTTTAGTTCTTCAATTTCTTTCTCAGATCTATCAAGGTCTTCAAGAGCTACTTCAAGATTCTTCTTCAGATGTTTCACTTCTTCCGAACCCATGATCTCCTTAAGTGGTTAAACTTGTCTTCAGAGGACAAAATATTTGATACCAATTGTTAGGAATGGGAACACTGAGAGGGGGGGGGGTGAATCAGTGTTCTACAATAATAATTTATGATCTCTTGAAACTTAAATCAATTGATTATATACTAAATTGAATAACAATGCAAGTAAGATAATCAATCATTACACATAACACTAGATATGGTTACGGGGAAACCTTGGCCAAAGGAAAAACCCTGGTAGGAATTAATACCCACTAATAATTGTCCTTGTGTATTATGAACCTGTTAATGTTCCTTAGCCCTGTTAGGAGCTATCATTACAATGCTTAAGTACAATGACCTTGTCAAGGGTCAAACACTATTAGGAGTCTTTTACGATTAACCCCATTAGGGGTGAGGACACATTGTCCTAGAGCTCATTGCTCAATTGGTGAAGGCTACAACCTTCTTAGTATCAGATACACACTATATCTACAATGGTGAACCACTTCTATGATAGAGCTTGTCTAATCAATTCCTTATGTGCACTGATGCTTTAGCCTCTTGTAAAGCTCTATCTCATTCTTACTACTCTTCGCATACTTTTTTTGTGCTTATTTCATCTTTTCTATCAATCACATGCTCTAATACAAAAGCGTATGTCTTATATATAGGTGCAACCAAAAATTATTCACTAAGTCAACCTATAACTAATTACATACAGCACTTCCAAATGAATTAGCTCAAGAGTATTTACATACAATGATATTAATAGGTCTATAATACATTTACAATAGGCACATAGCCTTTAAAAAATGATTATATAATCGCTAACCAAAATACTAACAGTCAGCTCCATACTTTGTTCTGTTCTACCGCTCACTATCTGTGTCACTTTAACTCACTATATCTTTATCATACTAACTCATCTGATCTTGTGCTCTTAACCAAAACTCAATAACATACTTAGAAGCTTATCTTTAAGGGTGCATACCAAAACTTAGCCATACACATGTGTGTTGATGCTCTATTCATTTTGTGCTTCATTGACTGTCCATTCTTCCATACTTAGCCAAATACTTATCTTATGAATAAGTGCACTGACTCCAAAACTCCATATGACTTTTTGTCCATTATGACAACACTAAATCATAATCATACACAATAGTATAGTCAAATTTCCAATGGTTCCACCCCTGAGTAATGCAAGAATGCACCCAACCTACATCAACCAAATACGAAGCCAAGCGCAACAAGGACCATCTCATTAGCAAGCTGCATCATTCCATTAGTCTCATCCATCGCAACAATACTTCCTAGCACAACAAAAACACTATCCTATCATCCCACAACAACAAGCATCATCCTACCCATTGCAACAACAAACCATCATTCCCAAGAAACAACAAACCATCTTATATTCTCAGCAGCAATATCCTCCCCAGCAATCATCATCTCAAAATCCACTCCAATCCTCCTATCTTGTTGGGAAATCTCCATATCCCACTCCACAATATCCACCTCAAAATCACCCTTATTCACCAACACCACTAGATCCTTTCCAAATGGGAGTACCTGCTCCAATGCCAATCAATGCTAAGTAGGAAGAAATGAAGAATGCTCTTAAGGAGCTTAAAATTGGCATAGAGAACAAAACCTTCAATTTTGAAGAGGTGTGTCCTTGCCCTTTTGATCGATCAATCAAAGTTTTTCCTTTCCCTAAGAACTTTGAGACACCCAAATTTGATAAATATCAAGGGAAAGGAGACCCTGTAAACCACATCAAAGAGTTCTATATGGCATGCCAAGAAGTGGCTTGTAATGATAATTAAATTTTAATCCTATTCCCCAAAAGCTTGGGAGGAACTACCATTAACTAGTTTTACAAGATATCCTATGGGACAATCATAACTTTTTCCAAGCTCTCTAAGAAGTTCATTTCCCAATATGCCCACAATGTCAAAAATGAGTCGACCTTGATAGACCTTTCCAAATCAAAATAGAAAGAAGGATAAAGCCTAGAAGACTACTTGCAATGATGATAGAACCTCACAACTAGGTTATTATACCAACCACATGAGAAGCATCTGACTAAGATCTTCATTAATAACCTCCATCCCAAACTATCCCACTTCATGAGGATGAACTACATCCAAATTTATCAAGATATCAAAGGCAAGGGGAAAGATATCAAAAGAGGTCTCCTAGATGAAGGCACAATCTAGCATTACAAAAAGGATTCCCACAACAAACCCAACAATGACAAACCCCATTATTATAATTGTAACAAAAATGCAGTCATTGATGGAGCTACAGACACCAAGCATGTCCAAATTGTTGTGGCCATTCCTACACCTATTCTTGCATATAAAAAACAACCTCAAAATCATCAACAACCTATGCAGCAATACCAGCCACAAAAAAATCAGCAACACTATCAACAACAAGTGCCTCAAGCTAACCAAACCAATCTGATCACATACCCACCAATCCAATAGCTTGATGATGCAACTCCCAATCCTAACTAGTATAAAGATCATGAGTACTATGATTATCATTGTGTCAAAGGACACACTACCTTAAGGTGTATGAAACTAAAGCATTACATCCAAGATCTCATTGATAGAAAGGATATCCAAGTGGACACACCTGCCCAAGCCTCACCTAATGCCAATTTATAGATCTATCAAAATGTGTTCTCGCAACATAATGATGGGAAGAACCAAGCCAATGATAATCCATCTAACCAAAACCAAGGCAAATGAAAATGAGGAGATCATGCTAATCACAAAGACTATACAACTGCCCATATCAACTATGAAAAATTTGTTGGATGCATAACCCAAGTCGAGCCCACAATCAATGTCATCCATTTTAGAGGAGCTGATAGTCAGTGTGCAGTCACCACATAAAGAGGCCAAATATCTATCATCGGTGCCACTCCAAGGCTAGCACATAATGCACAATACAATCTCATAGAACATCTTGGGAATACACCAACCCAAATCTCTATGCTCAACCTTCTCCACACTTCAACCATCCATCAACAAATCCTCAATCGAGACCTCCATGAAGGACATGTCCCCATAGACATTAACACCATCCATTTTAAAAACCTTGTGGGACATCTATCTGCATCATGTGCTTTATCTTTCAAACCATCTAACATTCTAGCCATTGCACCTCATCATAATCTCCCTCTCCACATTGCCGTTATGGTCAGAGATTTTTCCATCAAAAGGGTCATGATAGATAATGGCTCAGCCCTAAACCTTTTTACTCTCAAAATCATTCAATAAATAGGGCTCACAGAAGCTGATATATCACATGAAGTAATCACCATCAAGGCATATGATAACTTGGAGTATACCTTTGAAGGTACTATTATTTTTCCTCTCTAGTTAGGCCCAGCAATGCAAGACACCATTTGCCATGTTGTTGATCTTGACTTACCATTTAACATCCTCTTTGGCCAACCATGAATCCATTCCATCAAGGTTGTACCATCTACTTACCATTAGTGCATCAAATTTCTACATCAAGGCACTAAGGTTACCATCCATGCATATCCCCAACCCTTTGCATAATTTTGTGTGATGGAGGCATCATTCCCTCATTCCACCCATTATCCTGGAACTGACATTGGCACTTCTATTGCCAGCTTTGCATGATCCCATAGCAATCCAAAGACTATCCTCACCTCCACTCTCTCTTCTATCAAGATCAACAATCAAGGCTATTGTAATTACAACTTACATGATTCATTTGTAGTTGGGGCCCTCCCACTTGATCCACATACACAAGGGCACCCGAATCACCATGACAAGCCTAGTGAAGTCAAGCATGAAATCAAGGAGATGGGACCTATGGCTTTTGTCTCCCATGGTAGCATAAATAGTCAAGAGATGGACTTTGACATCAATCAGTGGCTATATAGAGATCTCCCACCACCTGACACTCAACTTCTTGGCTACTTCAAAGACAAATACCCACAATCACACAAGTATGCCATTGAGAAATGGAAATATGAAGGCAGTTGTCTAGGACCACAAGAAGGAAGAAGTAAAGACCCGATCATAGCATCAAATAATCCACAACATCAAGGTCTTTTTACCCCTCACCTGCATATACAAGAGCCCAATACCACAACTGGGGGCACTAACATGACTAACGTTCCCTTCTTGAATAGCCATAATGACCTTGTAGAGATCGAAGACATCCCTGAAGAGGAAGAAAATAAATCTTATGACAACATCTTCAACAATGATACCCTCCTAGGTACTTCTTTCCTCCAACAACTTGACAGTAACCTCATAGAAATCCTCCTTATCCATCAAGAACTCATAGAATGGGACCAACCAAGTGTCACACATGTCGATGAGTTTCAAAGCATGGAAGCACTCTTAGAATTAATGGGGGCATTAGACCAACAATAAAATTAGGATTCAGAATCAACTCACATCTGTAAGCTCGACCCTAAAGGATATTTTGGGGAGGAGGCAAGCTTTAGCTGCAAAAGTGAAAAAGAAAAAGAAATGCATGAGTCCTTATGTGAAAACCCCTCTGGGGAACATTTTGATTCTAAAAAAGATAAACTAAAGGGCTTATCTTCTGGTGAAAACCTTTCTAAGGTGCTAGAAGATGGAGACTTGCCTCTTCCTCCCATCCAAAATTACAAACCTGAGTAGTCTCCTATCATTATTGAGGAAACCAAGCCAGTCAACCTGGGCATAGAAGAATTTTTGAGAATAACCTACATTGCAACATTTTTAATACAAGGCAAAGAAATGGCCTTCACTACACTTCTCCAAGAATCCACTGGGAGCTTTGTATGGTCACATCACAACATGATAGGCTTTGATCGTAATCTTTTCATCCATCATCTAGCTATAGACCCTAATGCCAAACCAGTAAAGTAGAAGTTATGCAAGATGCATCCTAAAGTAGCCCTATTAGTAAAATTAGAATTGGAAAAGCTCCTAGATGCAAAGATCATCAGAGCCATTAATTACTTTGAATGTATTTCCAACATGGTGCCTATCATGAAGCCTTCAGGCAACATCAAAATTTGTACAAATTTTAGGGACCTCAACAAAGCATGTCCAAAAGATGATTTCCCGCTATCCAACATAGACATGATAGTAGACCTTATAGCGGGCCATGATATGTTGTCACTCATGGATGGATTCTCACGATACAATTAGATCCACATAATAGAAGAATATTAGCATAAAATAGCCTTCACCATGCCATGGGGCACCTTATGCTATAACATGATGCCATTTGGGATAAATAATGTAGGAGCCACATATTAGAGAGAAATGACATCAATCTTCCATGATATGATCCACAAAACTCTAGAAGACTACATGGATGACATACTTGCAAAATCTAAAACACAATGTGAACACCTAGACATCCTTCAGTGGTCCAATCATTTCTTGTATCCCACAAGGTTTCCTTGTCCCTTGTGAGGATTGTTTACAAAATATCTATTGTGAAGTTAGTCATTTTCCAATCGAGACATCAAAAATCAGACATTCAAAACCTTGTTTCAAAAACAATTGACCAAAAATCTCCCCAAGCTATGTCCTGTTGGTAATATTTTCAAGTTTTTAAAGCTGCATTTTAATTTTTTCTTCTTTGAAAGTTTTCCATGCTTTTGTGCTAATTTTCCTGCAATTCTCATGTCCCAGATGATGAAAATGCATTCCTAATAGTAAAAACCCTAAGTGCTAGGTCAAAAATGCTTGTGAAGATCCAAAAACCCCACAAAAATCTAACCAAGTTCTATTTTGCCATTACTTTTTTGAATCACTTAAGTAAGCCTTTAAGCATGTGCACTTTATAATTACTGCTTAGTTGCCCAGTCTCTGAAAGTATTCAGCATATTCCTTTTAGTCTGGAGATTCAGAAAATACCTTTGTCATGCAATCTCTTTAAGTATAGAGAATATTCCTTTTCTTCATGAGACTTAGTGGATGTTTTTGGTCACCAAGTCTCCGAATGATCATTCTTGAGATCTAGCGACTACTACTGATAAATATTTTGAAGGAAACTATAGTCACTCAATCTCCAGATGCAAAAAGCCTTCAGTCGGGTGATCTCTTAATGAAATAATGAAATGATGAAGTATTCAAAAATTATGAGACTTCTCTTATAAGTCGTTGAGTCTCCAAATGAAAGATGGTGGTTATGTTTTTCTTCAGTCACTAGGTCTCCTGGTTCTTAGGTGGTTAGTGTTTTTATCTAGCTAACTAAGGTTAAGCGAGATATCTAGTGACTTGGAGAATAAAGGTTTTCATGCAGTCTCTAGATTTAACCAGAGTAAAGAAAGGTATTAAGAGACTATGAGATTCCTTTAGTCATGTGTTCACCAGAAGGTGATGAGTTAAGGTAAGGGTTTTCATAAGGTGAATATGAACCATTGATGCAGCTTCAATCAGGAGATGGTCATGTTATCTCCAAATCAAACCATGGGTTAATAAAAGTTTCAGTGACCATGAGAAATGCCTTGTCACCCAGTCTTGGACTAAACCTAGGTTAAGTAAATCTTTCAATGATTGGGAGGTAACCTTAGTCGTGCAATCGCCAGATGACTAAGGGTTAAGTGTTTTCCAAGGTCAAAAAAATGAAAAAGATGTGAATCCATTTGCCAGATTTGATGACATGTTCATTCCTGATTGGTCGCAAAAGTAAAATAAAGAAATAATAATCTCTTAGTGATCATGAGATGAACTGTAGTCAATGAGTCTCTAGAAGAAATAAATCAAAGATTTTCAGCCTTCAATCGCTAGATCTTGAGAGAGGTTTGATCATCAGATCTCCTTAGAAAGTCAAAGTCAAAGTAAAGATTATGAGATTGAGTGACTACCATCAAATCAAGATCCTATGGCTATCATGAATTCATGAGAGGAAATGAAGATTTGAATAAAGTTTCAGTGATTAGGAGACTTCTCTGTAGTCACCAAGTCTCTAGATGGGCGAAGTTAGGTAATCTCTAGAAAAGGTTTGAAAATTCAACATACGATTAAGAGACTCACTACTAGTCATCAGGTCTCCAGATAAGAAGAAGAGCTAGTGAAACTTTGGAAAGGTGTTTGTCACCAGGACTCAGAATAAGATTACCAAGTGATACATTTTGCAGTGACTGAGAGTAGACTATAGTCGTTGGGTCTCTGAATGAGAGATTACAATTTCATAAGGTCACAAAGTCTCATGATAAATTTTAAAAGGATTAAATCATCTAGTGACTATGATTTATGACTATAGTCTCCAAGTCACGAGATAAAAACATAAAGGGTAAAATCATCCAGTGACTTAGAGATTTACTTTTAGTCACCTAATCTTTGAAGAATATGAAAAAGTGCCAAGTCTTTCAGCAACTGTGATTGGCTATGTAGTCGCTAGGTTGCTAGAAATCAAATTTGAGTACCTGTCACTTTCTCAGCTCACGGATAATGAATTGAAGTTTAGAGCATGCCAAATAATGGTGGAAGTGACATGAATTACATAGTTTTAGTCTTGAAAGGGTAATTGCATTCAATTCTCTGGAATAAATAAAACTAACCGTCACTCATTCTAAAATTAGCAAGCATTCCGGAGAAGCCAGAGCTGAAGAATTACAAGAATTTTTAAGTCTTTCAGTGATCAAGAAGTTTAGTGAAGTTCATAATTTTTAGAGAAATTCACAACTATAGTCAAAATGAGTTAGCCTTCAACTAGTGGAGCTTCCACAAGTAAGGGATCTGAGGAGAAATAGAAGGAAAGTTTCTCAGATGAGTTTCTCACTCTGTTGCCTGGATCATCACAGAATAAAAAAATTAGTGATGAAATCTTCATTGATGACTTATCTTATTGTAGAGATGCAAAGACTGGGGATGTTTCTGGGATGTGCCTCTTTAGATATTTTTACAAGAATGCTGATAGTCTAGTGCCCGTGTCAAACCCTTGGACCTCTGAGCTAGCTAGGTTGATAGTACATGATGTTTTTATAGATGTAGAATTACTCACATTGGCTGACAAATATGACCCCTTATCAAAGACAATTAGGAAAGGGGATGGCTCATCTCTGGTCACCTTAGATAGGAATTCATTTATGAGGGCTTTCGGTATCCATATTCCCATGGCCATAGAGATTAACTTGTAGGACCAGGCTAATAGATACACTCGAGAATCCATCCTTGTATCCAGGAAAATTCAAAACCATGTCCCAAGAGAAAATAGGAATTACATTGTAGCAATGGATGGGATAGCCCCATTTTTCTATAAGGACCTATCTTTCTACATCATGTACATTGCATATGGATTATGCAAGGTGTTGGGAGTGGATAGAAGAATAGATAGGATTTCCTATGATATCCTATTTTTGGTACTAGACTCATAGAGCCTCCATACAAGTAAGGGATATGATTACATTGGGTATGCAATAAAAAAAATACATGAAGGACTTGAGGCTATAAGGAGGAGGGAGGGTTCTCCTAGGTTTTTGCATTACTCATTGTTAATGCACTTTATTTTGTTCTACAATTACAACATCATGGACTTAGAGCACCTATAGCCCCAGATAATGTGGAATGGTTAGCCCAATTCTGTGCAGTTTTGGATAGGAACCTGGAGCCCTACTTGCCCTAATTGTTATTTTTGTGCTTTTCAAAATTGGATAGTGTAACCTATCTTGCTCATCCTAGGACTAAATCTTTCCAAGTTTCCAGTTACGACTTTACAACTACTGATGCCTTGTCAATTTGTTGATAAATGGCCTAAAAATCATAACTGAGGGGACTTCTATTATGAGAAGACTTACACAATAATAAGAGTTGATGGGTGCCCCTAGCCACCCCATGTTCTACCATTTTATGTTCCACCAAGAATTGCATTCTTAGAGATTGTTTGGTAGCTCATGCTGACTGACAAAGAGCACTTGGCCCCCAAAAGGAAGGGAACATTTACCCCAAGTCATTTCATGATATGCAACTTCAACATTGGAAAGAATGCATTCCATAAATTGAATGATTGGTTAAGTCAGTATAAGATGAATGTTGCTACACCTAGATATGTTGATATAGAGGGTTTCATTGTAATGACTAGGAAATATTATACTCCTTCCATTCCAATAAATAATAGACATGAGGAGTTTCCAGAAGAGGACATCATCAGAAACATCATTGAGGATGATGAGGTAGCAAGGAGAGCACAACAATTCTCAGCATTGTTGACATTTGAGAAATAGATGAAAACAAGGGGAACTCCCTTTAAAGGCTTCTACCCTACAGTGCCTTATCTACAAAGGCTAGATATGATGATGGACAATTTCTATACATTGGTCAATTCTTTTGAAGAGAAAATTGATGATAAACAAAGGGAGAAGGAGAAGCATTCTGAGTTAGATTGTGAAGATGATAATGAGGGAGGCTACAAAATATATAGCCCTCCTGCCATAGAACAACGAATTCAATTTGGGCAAGAAGGAGAGGACAATGTAATTATGGATTTAACAAAGCTTCCTAGCTCTCAAGACACCAGTGAGCCTCCTTTGAAAAGGAAAAAAATGCAGGTAGGAGAGCCCTCCCAAGTTAAAACAACTGAGAAGAAAAGTAATAGAGTAGGAGCTCTCTTTCTAGGAAATAGAGCCCATGATCACCAGCTTAGGAAGTAGATCAGGGAGGAGAAAACAAAACAAAATATGGTTACAGAAGAAGTTGATTTTCCCTTGGCCTTAGGTAGAGATGAGAGAATTTTAAAACATGAGGCTTTCTTGAAGGATGATAATTTTATCAAAATAGATGAATTCAAGAATTTCTTAGTATGGCACAAGAAACAGTAGGTTGCATCAACTATGTAGATCATAGAAGAAGGCCAGGTACCTAATGAGGCCATCCAAAATTTGAAAGACTATGACCCTGAGTCAGAAGCCATCACCCCTGAGGAAGCTAGGAAATTAGTAAATGCTAGCAACATTTTTCTTGTACTTGGGTGGGATCTAGCTTCAGCTTTTGTGATTGATCAAATCAAAAAGAAAGAAAATGTAAACTTGATTTCAGAGATGCAAGTGGGGGATTTGATAAAAGGGTTTGGATATTGCCCTAAGAATTAGGCATTGGCCATGTGGAGTTTATATCCTAAGGATCAAAATCCCTCTCTTCTGAATATATAAGAGAAAATGGATGGGGATAAGATCATATGGTCTATCCACAACACCAGGGATCTTGAGATCTCACAAGTGCTAACTCATTTTGCAAGGTTAAATGAGGACAAGACAAAGCAACTTTTAGAAAGGCACCAAATTTTTTTTGATGATTATAGTGCATTAGTAAAGGAAAGAGAGGTGCATATTATAAAAGGAAAAGAGTTGGAAAAATATGTAGAGAATTTACAATAGGGGATAAGATCATATGGTCTATCCACAACACAGGGATCTTGAGATCTCACAAATGCTAGCTCATTTTGCAAGGTTAAATGAGGACAAGACAAAGAAAATTTCAGAAAGGAACCATAAAATTTTTGATAATTATAGTGCATTAGTAAAGGACAAAGAGGTGCATATTATAAAAGGAAAAGAGTTGGAAAAATATGTGGAGGATTTACAACAACAAATCCTCAATATGCCTACGGTTACTCCTCAACCACCTAAGCAGCCCCCACAATTAGAAAACCAAGGCATAGAGGAGAAAGAGGTAACAGAGGAACATGTTAGTATGGATCAGAATAAGTTGACATTGGATGCCTTTTTGAATATTTTTCAACACAGACTTGAGGTGTTGAAAGAGAAAGTAGATGCAGTTCATACTACTTACAATAAATTGCCTGGATTGCAGAGTGAAGTGAACAATTTTGTTTCCATTTTGAATACCTATCACACATCTTGGTCAGTAAGGGGACCACTGTTTGAGAGATTACCAGTTGTGAAATCTCTTAGGACTGATATCCCTAAATTTGTTTTGCATGTAGGGGATGAGATTAAGAAGATAAGTATTGTTTCATCTTTCTTCAAAGGAAAAGAAAACCAAATAGAGACAAGAATTATAATGTTTGGCCCTGGGTGAACCCATAATAGTGGGTTACACTTTTTTGCCTGAACGGACACTGAACTCTACATTTTGAAAAAAAATTTCAGGTTCAGATGCATATTGTCATTAAATCATTTGAAATTAGAAGATAAAGTAAATTAGAGTCTTTTAGGATTTTTTGTCTAGATTAAAATATATTTTTTATTTTTATTTTTGAATTGA
Organism: Chamaecyparis obtusa; assembly: GCA_027943335.1. Taxonomy (NCBI): domain Eukaryota; kingdom Viridiplantae; phylum Streptophyta; class Pinopsida; order Cupressales; family Cupressaceae; genus Chamaecyparis; species Chamaecyparis obtusa. The sequence continues at coordinate 335,510 of BSBK01004395.1, read as the reverse complement.
TTTGAATTATTTTTTCTTTCTCCCACAAACATTGGTATGTTGCTGAAAATGTCATTTTCAAAGAGTTACATTATTTTCATAGAGCATCATTTTTTTTCTAAAATAGATATCAATGTGATTCTTTTGAATTTAGTTTTTTAACATCCATGCAGAGGGCATGCAATTGGTTTGATGACATTATCATGATTATTGCATATTTTATTAATGTTTGAAGTTGACTAAACTGTAATTTTGACATACCTTGACTACATAGCTTATAACTTGTCATGTACTTGTCCAATTTCATTTTTACTTTTTTTGATAGAAAGAGAACTTCAATACCTAGGGAATATATATTTTTAAGAATTATTTTTCTCTCATTTACTATCTTTCCATAAGAGTCAAACAAAGAGGTAGACATACAGTGCAATATCCGTGTTCAGTAAAACTAAAAATACAAAGTCATAATAAACTTAATATATATTAAAATTATAATCATTGGAAAGATATTTCTTAGTATTACCTTACTACATAGATAGGTTTTTCAAATGGATTCATTTGATTTTCCAAAAGATAAAGTTAAAGTGATTTTTTTTCAGCATTTTAATAGGTGCGAAGGAGACTCCATTGTAGATATGAATGAGGAGTATAGATGTTATCTCAATGTTTTTTTTTATCTAAGAGGCTTTAAGCCTACTATTTATAATTAATTCCTTCAAATGGAACCTTTCAAGGCTTAAATCATTATATTTCATTAAAAATGTGTTATTTTAGCAAAAATCAGCATGTCTAAAAAAGTGTAACCCACTATTGTGGGGTCACCGCCCTGATTTCAATAGATTTGTTCCTCCAATCAAGAATGAGGATGGATCAATAAAGGGGTTAGATCAGTGGAAGTCAAATTTTGATTCCTTACTACCTAAGAAAGAGGCATTTGTCAATGAAAATAATGAATTAGATATTGATAGATTTAATACAATTTTGGATGAGGCTTTAAAGGTTGAGATGGAATTCATAAAGTTCACTACAAATGTCAAGCAGGTAACTAATGCCAAGTGGGAGAGATAGAAAAAAAATTCTAGAGCGTTCAAGAATTCTAGTGGCCAATAGAAGAATAGGTATCTACTTGGGATACTCTGACAAAGCTGAAAAGGAATATACCTGTAATCAATGACATTGAAGATTTAAAAGATGAGTGAGCCACAACAATGCACCTGACCTATGAGCATAGGGAGAACAACTGATCATGAAGAGAATGATGAAAGTTATCCATTTAGGTGGTCATCATTCACATAACAACTTTGGAAGTTGCTTTGAATATTGACAAACAAAGGTGCAGCTCAAATGAAGATTAAACACAAGAAGAAACAACTTCTGGCGCTATTTTCTCTCCTTATTCTATTACATCTTAGCTCTTTTGTAATCTAGTGAAAAGTCACTATCAAAGCCACTGCAAGCTTGTTGCATCCTTTTCTCAAGGATCCCAAGGTGGTCTATCTATATATAGCCAATGTTAACTCACACCAAAGGGTGGTGAGTTGCTTATTGCAATAGGAGCATATAGATTTGGTTTTTGATTCTCAGGAATCTAGTTTTTCTGAATGTACTGATACAAGAAATTTATCAATAAAATATACTAAGTTTCCATTTATATCTTGTATTATCTTTATGTGTGATTTTGATTTCTCTCTATGTTTAAATTTGCAAGGCATTTAAGATACATCTTTCTACAAGGTAGATATTGGGGTTGAAGCTTGAGTTCCTTTCAAGGGAGGGGTAAATCTTGAGTGAGATCTCTAAGATATCATCTTTCATATATGAATTTGATGATCTGATTTATGCATAAGAGGGTAATTTGCAAGGCATTTTGTCTGGGGTTTGGGTGTGTTTATTTTGAGAGGTTTTTTGTAGATGTGCATTTATTGACTCTGATGCCCTAGGATTTGGCAGTAGACATTTTCTTAGTTTACATTGGTTTTCATCACCAATCAATTTAAAAACAATGATTTACTTTAAAGTTGTGAGAGAATTATGTGACTAAATCTATATCAAGAATATAGGTTACTGTTGTGATTTTTAAAGAATTCAATCTAAAAGGTAATACCCACTTGTAGCTAAAAGCTCAAAGAGAAGAAGGATTTTAATCCTTAATACATTAGTATTTACTATTGTTGATGAATCTGTTGGGATTGTTAGAGTTATAAATCAAAGTTTTCTAATTAAGTTTTGATCATCTGCAATTTTGAGTACTAACATGTCCGATTTAACCCAACATAAGAAAGAAAATCTTCCTAATCCCTGAGTCTATCAAGAGAAGAAACTTGCAGAAAGAAATCTAAAAGATCACCAACATTCCCTTAAAGAGATCCAATTAGAGGAGAAAAATCAAGAGAGACTAGAAAACATTGAGTATAATGCAAGAGTCAAGTAGTTTCCATTCTGTTTCAAGGTTAACCATCACTATGTCAATCTAGAGAGGGAAGACTAGCTGGGTCCATCGCATATCCATTCCTCCTTTAGAATCCCACAAAATACTATCTTGACATCCTTTGCATCCTAGCTCATCCTAGCTTCATCCTTGCATCACCATCCATCCTTAGTTGCATTTAAAGAAATCGTTAGTTTCATCATTGGATTTTTTGTCATCTTCCTAGTTGCATTCTAGGTCATCCATTTCAACTGCATCTAGGTCATCCTTTTAGAAATAAGCATCATTCTATCATCCTTCACCATCCTTCCATCAGTAATCCACAATCAGAATACCAAATCCTTGATCCAAATCACCATCCATCTATCTAAATCAGAACCCATCATCCAAAATCCAAAATCTAGTGATCCAAATCCAAAAATACTTTGTGTCCTATCCTTTTGAGTTGCTTCAAAAACACACTATGAACACCTAGACATCCTTGAAAGTGTGTTCGATTGTCTCCATCATTATGGCTTGAAGCTGAATCCAAAGAAGTGTATCTTTGGTGTTACATTTGGAAAGTTATTGGGCTTCATTTTATCCTGATGTGGCATAGAGATCGACCCCAAGAAGGTTAAAGCTATAACAAAAATGCCTCCTCCTAGAACACTCAAGTAGCTTAGGAGTCTACAAGGAAAGCCTCGATTAGTGTGATGCTTCATATCACAACTAGCAGATAAGTGCCAAGCATTCACACACCTGCTCTACAAAGACACAAGCTTTAAATGGGATCCTATCTGTCAAAGAAACTTTGAGAAGCTTAAAGAATATCTAGCCAACTCTCCAATCCATGTACCACTAGTTTTAGGATGGCCTCTCATAATCTACATCTCAATGACCACTACTACACTGGGGCACTCTTGGCACAACATATTGATAACAACAAAGAGAGATCCATCTACTATATTAGCCAAACTCTTGTCGACTATGAGCTTAATTATTTACCCATGGAGAAAGCATGCCTCGCAATGGTTTTTGACACTCAAAAGCTCAAACATTACATTCTCAGCTACACAATCAAGCTCATCTTGAAGGTGGTCCCACTCAAGTATCTATTGTGAAGGACAACTCTCACAGGCTGTATGAAAAAATGGGTCATGCTACTCAGTGAGTTTGACATCCATTACATATATCAAAAAGCAATTAAAGGGAAAGTAATTGTTGATTAGCTAGTAGAAGCACCACTCGTGGATGTCTATCCACTAATCATGGAATTTCCTAATGAGAACCTATGTATGATTAAAGAAAAACCAATTTGGAAACTCTACTTCGATGGCTCTTACACATCGTATGGATCAGGAGTAGGAATCTTATTCGTCACACCTCAAGGTGAATATATTCAAAAATCATTCAAATTGGGATTCCCATGTACTAATAACATTGTAAAATATGAGGCACTCATCTCAAGTTTCAAAATAGCCATCTAGTGGAACATCACAGAACTACAAGTGTTCAGAGACTCGCAGCTGATTATCAAGTAGGTCCTAGATGAATATCAGACAAAGGATGACTAGATACTACCCTAAAATGAATTGGTGAGAAGAATAAAAGAGAATTTACTGATTCTATAGTTCACACAAATACCAAGGCTTCAGAACAAAGTGACTGACACAATGGAAGCCATCAAATCCTTATTGGAGATCCCTTGTGACTCAACGCAATACAAATTCCTAGTTGAGAAGCTACACATGCCTACTTATGAGAATGCCGATGAAAAAATGGTGGGTGTCTTGGTTTCTCCTCAGTCCACATGATACCATGACATCCATGCATCTAAAAAATGGTATCATATCTCCCCATCTCACCAATAACCAACACCAAAACTTAATTCACAAAGCTTCCTGCTACACTCTTGTAGCCAACACCCTTTATCATCAAGGATATCACAACATCCTCTCTAGGTGCTTAGATTCAAATGAGGTTGGCCTGGCTTTACAAGAGGTCCACACTAGAATTTGTGGTGCCCATACAAGTGGCATGGTTCTAGCAAAGAATTTTCTTCAAATTAGGTATTATTAGCCATGCATGGAACATGATGCTTGTGAATTCATCAGGAAATGTCTACCATGTCAACAACATGCCAATTTGATCCATGCACTAGCACAAAACTTACAGCCCATTGCACCACCTTGGCCATTTTCATGTTGGGGCTTTGACTTCATCAGCTTGATCACTCCCCTTTCCTCAGATGGACATAAGTACATAATCACAGCCACATAATACTTTACAAAGTGGGTTGAAGTGATCCCACTCACCCTCACTACTGGCATCCAAATATCCAAGTTCATCTTATACCATATCATTTTCCACTTCAACATACCATCTACCATCTTCACAGACCATGGAACACATTTTGAAAACCATCATGTGGATGATCTATGTGCCAAACTCCACATCCATCACCATTTCTCCAGTCCATATTTTCCTCAAGCAAATGGCCAAGATGAGGCAACCAACAAAACCATCCTAAAAATCCTCAAAAAGGTTGTCAATGATTCTGGTCATGACTGACACCTCCAAATAAATCCTTTCCTCTAGGCCTATCACACTTCCTTCCATACTACCATAGGCATCACCCCATATTCCCTTGTATATTATGTTGAATCCATTCTACCAATCGAGGTTGAGCTCCCATCATTTCCTGTCACCATGAAGAACTATACCACCGATGAAGACTATCATGTGGAAAATATCACATGGCTTGATCTGTTAGATGAAAAGTGACAACAAGCATATGATCACTTGGTTGCATACTGGAATCAACTCAAAAGGAGTTATAAAATTAAGGTCCATCCAAGAAAATTCCAAGTAGGTGACATGGTCCTAATGATGAACTACAACTCATTTAGAACTAGAATGATAAATCTATAATTCAAGATTACTGAGAAGTTGATGATTGGATATGCAAGATGATTAAATCAGTATTATGTTGTCATTGATGTCAACTAGCTTGACAATACTTATCTTGTAAGTTACTATACCAACACATCTAAAGGAAGGTGAAAGAGATGTAGAACAAAAATATCTATATGAGGAAGAATGATATGATAGATGAGGAAAAGGAATACAATGAGTAACTTGTTGATGAGTCTATGACTTAATGAAATTAACTTTATTATGTTGCATTTATCTATGATGAAGAATATAGCTGAAAGACGCAAAGCAGTGTTGTCAATAAATAAAGCATTTCAATATACACCGATGAAGTGTAGTGTATACCGAGCGCAGTATTAACCAAGCTTGTGATCACTAATGCATTTCTTTGTTAACCAAGTAAAATAGAAAGGAATTAAATGATTAGTTTAGTCGTTAAAGTGACGAGTTGTAAAGTGTATGAAATTGAGGTAACAGATAATGTTTGTTATGAAGATCAATGGATAACATAAATAAAAAAGGATCTAATGGAGTATATTGAAACATGTTATTAACACATTAGCCGAGGGAGCTCAAAGCAGAAAAATCTATGAATATGATTAAGTGGAAAAATCTGATGGAGGAAAAGAAAATGATTTACTCATCTATATAAGAGACATTAGTTTCATTATGGAAAATATGCCAGAAGAAGTAGATACTGTAGAATTATCACATGGAGAAGTTTTCATGCATTCTGATCATACTGGTTAATAAGAACCGAGTTGCAGAACAGTTACCAAGCTACAAAGAGTTATTACCGATGAATAGTAAGTTGATATAGTATTGAATTTGAAGTGTTATATTGGTCAGAAATATTTGAATGAGCTGAACATTGATATGTAAACTGCAAACTAAATTTGTATTTAGGAAGATCATCTACTGTTACATATTTTACCATTGTATACAGTCAAATCTCTTAACTGAGTGGGTTATGAAAGTCTTTTGATGTTTCATTCATAGAGTGAACATTATTATCTTGTCAACCCCAGAGTGACTTTTGGTTAGATGATAACTTCAGGTCTAAAATCCTCTAACAAGGTCACACCTAACAATGTGTTTGTAACCTTTAACAGGGTTGGGTCTTCACCGATCTCACTTTAGAAGAGTGAACAATTTTGGGTTACCAGTCCCAAGTGGTTTTTCCCTTTACAGGGTTTCCACATTAAATCTCTTGTGTTATGTGTTGATTGTGATATTTGTTTGTTATCATATTTTGCATATTACATGTTAGATTTAATCAATAATTATTATAAATTTTAGACTAACAATCGGTAAATACATAGACAATGAAAGTATTTTATGTTTACCGACTTGCAGAAGTAGTAGAATTGTTTTGGATTATACATTTTGAATTGGGACACTGGATAACTGATGCACCCCCTCTCTCAGTTATTCTAACAATTGGTATCAGAGTTGTGTTTTCTTAGAATAGATTTTTAAGGACTTCAGCAAAAAGGTCTCAAGATGTATAAGAGGGAACTGCCAAAGGTGAACAAACATAACTTCATAGTATGGCAAAGCTGGATGAAGTTGCACATATCTGGAATTGGGAATTCTCCACTAGAACTGATGGAGAATGGCTACATTGAACCGACACCAGGTCCCATGACTCTTGATCAACTGAAGGATAGGCATGAACATAATATTACTCTGATGGAACTTGTTGGTGCCTGTACTGATGCCAAATTTAATGACATCAAGGAATGTGATACTGCTAAGAAGATGTGGGACAAGTTGACTCTAATATACAGTGGAGATGTGAATGTCAAGAGAGGCAGAGTAGAAAGCCTAAGAGGTTGATTTGATGATATGAAGATGGAAGAAGGTGAGAACATTATGCAATACACAAATAGACAAAAAGAGGTAGTACATGCTATTAGAGGATCTAGCAAAGTTATTGATGATGAAATAGTGATAAGCAAGATTCTCAGAACTTTGCTACCAGTTTATGCAATCAGGATCTCTACAATTCATGAAATAAGGGCTACATCCAACCTCACCCTTGACACTTTGATCGGTAAGCTTACAACCTTTGAATTGAATAATTTTGACAATAGTGTTGTACCCTCTATTGAATCCACTTTCATGTCCTCTTTGAAGATTGGTAAGTCTAGTAGCAAGAATGATAAGAATAGTGATAGTGACAGTAATATCAATGATGAACTTGATGAGCTTGAAGCTCTTATGGCTAGAAGATTGCCCAAAGGTAAGGGAAGATATAGAGGCAAGTTACCTCTGGCATGTTTCAATTTTAAAGAAGTTGGCCACATCGCTGCTAGATGTCTAAATAAGAAAGATGATGATAGATCCAAAGATTGATCTGAAGGAAGCTATGGGAGAAGAGTCAATAGAGGCTACTGAAACAACAAAAGAGACAACTGAGATAGCTATGACAAAGGGAAAAAGGTATGTTACATAGCCAAAGAATTTGAATCTAAATCTGATACTGATGATGATGTAGAAGTAGTATTTGTTGCTATGAAAGATGATTCAGAAGAAGAAGAAGAGAAACATGAAGAGACAGCACTGATCTCTAAAATAAGTAGGAATGATACATGGATTATAGACAATGGCTGTACACATCATATGACTAGTGATATAGAGAAATTTGATCTAATTGATGAATATGATGGTGGATCTATTAGAGTGGGAAATGATGCACCTTGTATGGTGAGAGGTAAAGGTTCACTGATGATGAATGACAGAATACAATGTGAGAATGCATATTGGGTAGATGGCCTAAACTACAATTTAATAAGTGTGGCACAGCTAAACAACTCAGGACACCGACTTGCTTTTGAGAGGAGAAAGGTAAGAATGTATGATAATGGAGGAAGACTTGTTGGACCCGGTACATAATCTAGAGGTAATCTATTTTATCTTAATATTGATCAGTCTTCTTGTTTATTAATGAAAGATGAAGATGCATGGTTGTGGCATAAGAGGTTATGTCATGTAAATTTTGATAACATGGTCAAGATTAGTAAGAAGAAAAGAGTTAGAGGATTGCCTAACTTGTCAAAACTGGATCATGTTATGTGTCATGAATGTCAGAAAGGTAAGATGACTAAGTCCAATTTTAAAAGAAAAGACTACTCAACAAAGAAGATACTTGAATTGGTTCATACTGACCTATGTGGTCCTATGAGAACTCAGAGCTATTATGGTGATAGACACTTTATTCTTTTTGTTGATGACTATACTAGACTAATGACTATTATGTTCCTGAAAGAGAAATCTGAAGCTTTTAAGTTGTTTAAATGGTATAACGCTAAGGTAGAAAAAGAGATTGGAAAAGAAATTAAATGCTTAAGATTTGATAGAGGAGGTGTATTTATCTCTGATGAATTTACTAATTTTTGTAATGAGAATGGTATTAAGAGATAGGTCTCTACACCGAGAACACCTCAGCAGAATAGGATTGCTGAAAGAAGGAATAGGTCAATCATTGACTGTGCTAGAACACTAATGCTAGAAAAGAATGTTTCTCATACATGTTGGAGGGAAGCTATTAGCATAGCTATATATGTGCTTAACCAAGTACAAATGAAGAAGGACACTAGTTGGATAGCTTATGAGCTATGGTTTGGACACAAACCTACTGTAAGTTATTTCAAAATTTTTGGAAGAAAATGTTTAATTCTGAAAGATGAGAGAAATGGGAAATTTGACTCTAAAGGTGATGAAGAAATATTCTTATGATATTCTTGATGCAGGAGCATCCTGGGTGTAAGAGCAATCTTGCGTCACCCAAAAATATTTCTATTTTTGTATTCAATAGGGGCTATCTTGTGCAGAGTAGCTATTTATGGAAACTTGCTATTTTTAGTAAGTTGGTCTTACGATCTTAGAATGTTCTGATTTTACATGTGGAGGTTCATCTCAGTCATATCAGCCTGCCAGCAAAGTTTCATGGTTAGATCAGGTCTAGTTTTGAAGATTTTTGGTATTGGCAATAGGGTACAAAAACTTTGAACTCAGTTTTGAAGGCTTTAGAGGCCCCAGATGAGTCAAAAATTTGGGTGACAAGTGCTTGTGCCAGTCAAGCCTATAGAGCGATTTGTGGCATTTTTGAAATGGGGTTATAATAGTCAATCAGGTCAACTGGTGATTAATTATGGTCTCCGAAAGTTGGGCCACCTAAAATGGCAGAAAATAATTTTCCTTCAAAATTTTTGTTCAGGTTTCAAAAGTTATTTTGAGCCGACTTTGATGTAATAAATTGAAAAGTAAAATAATTCTAAGTTTGGTCAGCCCTTAGGGCTAAATTTCTAGAACCTTCTCAGGTAGTGGAAAATACCTATATAAAGAAGGCCTATAGTGTTGTCTAGGGCAGTTCTAGGTAGTAGATTTGGGTATTGATTTGAGGCTTTGTCCTACATAATATTGTAAGGGAATGCCCATGTGGCTTTGCATATTGTAATTCTGAAAGTTTGTAATTCCACATTTGTGGAGATAATAAGAAGCCAATTTTTTGTTCTTACATATTTTTGTTGTTGTTTCTCTATTTCTATTATGTGTTTGCATTATTAAGGGGAGCACCCTTCATCAAGTGGTATTAGAGCAGGTGTTCCTGAGTGTGTAAACAGATCACCGATTGTGAGGCAGTTTGCACTAGGACCATGGTTAGGTTTTCAGTGTGCATCATGAAAATGCCTCCACAAAAGGAATGTGGTGGAAGAGCTGGTGTTGTAACACCTGAGGTTAGAGTGCTCCAGAGACAAGTGCGAGCATTGCAAGAGGAGATTCGTAGAGGAATGAATTTTAATGCCAGAGACGAAAGCGAGGATGAAGCCAAAGAAGAAGATCAAGAAGGAGAAGTCAAAGTTGTGAACCAAGAGGAAGAAAGACTTTTTTGAGCCATTTCCAAGATTGAAAAAAGACATAAGATTGAGGTTCCTACATTTTCAGAAAATCTTAACCCAAAAGAGTTGATCGACTGGATCAATGAATGTGAAGAATATGTTAAGTATGAAGATATTGAGGATCTTGATAGGGTCAAATTTGCAAAGACCAGATTGAAAGTTCATGCAAAGATCTAGTGGCAAGAGGTTCAATTGGAGGGAGATAGAAGAGGGAAAGATAAAATCACAAGATGAGATCAGATGGTGGATAAATTGAAGTGACAGTTCATCCCTATTGATTATGAGCTTGACCTACTGAAGAAAATGGAAAGTTTGAAGCAAGCAGGATGATCTGTTCAGGAGTATATAGAGGAGTTCTATCAAATCCTCATCAGAATAGGCCATGTGGAAGCTGATAAGGAGAAATTTTCTTGTTACCTTAATGGGTTGAGGCCCAGCATTCAGGAGGAGGTGAATCTGGTTCAAATGAACAGTATTGAAGAGGCATACCAGTTTGCCCTAAAAGTAGAGGAAAAGTTGAACAAGAAGTTTGAGAGTAGACCAAATGGAAGAGGTCATGGTGGATGATCTAGTGGATGGTCATATGGAGGCCAAAATGAAGATCTAAAAAAGAAGGATGAGGCCAGTAACAGTCAAAATTAGAGAGGAAACAATTCCAATCATTTCCAAGATCAGAACAATAGAGATTAGAGAGGAAGAGGAAGAGGACAAGGTTCAGGAAGAGGAGGCTTCCATGGAACAAGTTTTCACTATGGAGAATAAGGTCATAGGGCATTTGAATGTCCTCAACACCAAGGAAGGACTGATAGGAGGAATGAAGGCTAGGCCAAAGTTGCACATGTAGATGAAGATACCAGATCATCAAATTCAAAAGATGCTGAAAGAGGAGAAATGCTGATTAACAGAAGAGTCCTGTTGAGTGGTGAGAATGAACCTAAACAAAGGAGGAGCCTATTTCACACTAGATGCAAGTGTGAGGGAAAATGTTGTGATGTGATTATTGATAGTGGAAGCACTAACAATTTGGTGTCAGAAGAGATGGTGACAAAGTTGAAGCTCAAGAGATAGAAACACCCACATCCATATCAGATTGTCTGGGTGCAGGATGACCACAAGGTCATGGTCAGTGAACAGTGCCTAGTAAAGTCCAAGATTATCAGGTACCAAGATGAGGTACTATGTGATATCATATCTATGGATGCATGTCATATGTTATTGGTTAGATCGTGGTAGTTTGACAGATGTGTTGTAGATGATGGTCATGCGAATACCTATTCCCTAACAAAGGATGGATTGTGACATAAGCTAAAGCCATTGAAGGAGACTAAAGAAAAGGTATATGGTAATGCAAGAATAACATTTGTTGATGGAAGAAAATTTCTAGATGGTATGAGGCATGAGCATGTGTGTTTTTCTTTAATTCTAAAAGCTGGTAAAGAAGAAGTAGAGGATGTACTTGTAGAGGTTGCAGATTTGTTGAATGAGTTTCAAGATATTGTATCTGATAATGTACTGGATGGATTACCACCGATAAGAAAGATCAGTCATCAGATAGATTTGATTCTAAGAGTCATTTTTCCAAACAAGGCAGCACACAGAATGGCACCAGCAGAAAGTGAAGAGTTGAACAGATAAGTACATGAGTTATTGTAGAAGGAGTTGATTCAAGAGAGTCTAAGTCCCTGTACTGTACTAGTGGTATTAGCACAAAAGAAGAATGGAGAATGGAGGATGTGTATAGATTCTAGAGCAATAAACAAGATCACAATCAAGTATAGGTTTCCATTGCCATGAATGGATGATATTATCGATTATTTGAGTGGAGTTGTGTATTTCTCAAAGATAGATCTAAAGAGTGGATATCACCAGATTTGGATTAGAGAAGGAGATGAATGGAAGACTACCTTCAAGACAAAGCAAGGACTATATGAGTGGTTAGTCATGCCTTTTGGGCTAACCAATGCACCGAGCACTTTCATGCAGCTCATGAATGAGGTTCTGAAAGAATTTCTAGGAAAGTTTGTCATTGTCTACCTAGATGATATTTTGATCTTTAGAAAGATGTTGGAAGAACATATGATGCATATTCATATGGTGTTTGAGAAGTTGAGAGATGAGAAATTGTTGATTAATTTGAAGAAGTGCAATTTTGTGAAGAAAGAGTTAGTGTATTTGAGATTTGTAGTTTCAACAAATGGTCTAAAAATGGACCCAAAGAAGGTACACGCTATCCTTGAATGGCCTACTCCAAGGAGTGCTACCGAGGTAAGATCTTTTCATGGTCTAGCTAGTTTTTATAGAAAGTTCATCAGAAATTTTAGCAGTATTTGTGGTCCCTTGAATGAAACAATGAGAGGGGATAGAAAAGAGTTTAAGTGGACTAATGGGGAAGAAAAGAGTTTTGAATTGTTGAAACAAAAATTTATAAAACAACCTATTTTAGCAATTCCAAATTTTAATAAGGTGTTTCAAGTAGACTGTGATGCTAGTGGTACTGCAATAGGAGCTGTTATGAGCGAAGAAGGTAAACCTGTTGCTTATTTTAGTGAGAAGTTAAATGATGCCAAGAGAAAATATTCTATTTATGATTAGGAATTTTATGCTATAGTTCAAGTAGTGAAGAAGTGGAGACACTATCTGCTTCCTAAAGAGTTTGTTTTGTATACTGATCATCAAGCTTTCCAATATCTGAATAGTCAAGGAAAGTTGAATTAAAGGCATTTCAAATGGGTTGAGTTTTTGTAGAGTTATACATTTGTTTTGAAACATAGAAGTGGAAAGTCTAATAGGGTTGCAGATGTGCTTAGAAGAAGACAACTATTGCTGACAAAGATGCAAATTGAGGTGGTTGGGTTTAAAAAACTCAAGAATTTGTATCCAAAGGATTCTGATTTTGGTGAAGCTTGGAAAGCTTGTAAAGAACCTATTACTCTAGACAGAATGAAGTGGCTAGATTTCATCATTCAAGATGATATGCTATTTGGAGGGAGTCAGTTGTGCATTCCAAGAAGTTCTATGAGGGAGAATCTCATCAAGGAGAAGCATAGCGGAGGATTGGTTGGACATTTTGGTCATGATAAAACCCTTGCTTTGGTTAGTGAGAATTATTATTGGCTACAGTTGTAGTAAGATGTCAAGAAGTTTGTACAGAGTTGTAGAGTATGTTAGATGGCAAAAGGAGTGAAGCAAAATATAAGGTTGTATCAGTCATTACCTATACCAGAGAAACCTTGGGAGGATATCCGTATGGACTTTGATCTTGGTTTACCAAGGATACAGTGGGGACATGATTCAATTTTTGTAGTAGTTGACAGATTTTCAAAGATGACACATTTTATTCCCTGCAAGAAGACTAATGATGTTGTTCATGTAGCAGAATTGTATTTCAGAGAAGTAGTGTGACTACATGGTTTTCCATAGGCCATAGTTTCAGATCGAGACACTAAGTTTGTTAGATATTTCTGGCATACATTGTGGAAGAATTTGAAGATAGATTTGAAGTTCAGTTCATCACATCATCCATATACCGATGGACAAACAAAGGTGGTGAATTAGAGTTTGGGAAATTTGTTGAGATGTTTGGTTGGAGATAAGCCATCAGGATGGGATTTGATTTTACCACAGGCAGAATTTGCATACAATAATTCTGTCAATAGGATCACTGGTAAATCACCATTCCAAATTGTATATGGGAGTAGTCCCAAAAATGCATCAGAATTGAGAAAGATAGATAAAGGAAAAATAAGTAGTGCTGAAGCTGATGATTTCTAATGGAGCAGATTGAAACATGTTATTGACACATCAACCGAGGGAGCTCAAAGTGGCAAAACCTATGAATATGATTAAGTAGAAAAATTTGATGGAGGAAAAGAAAATGATTTACTCATCTATATAAGAGACATTGGTTTCATTATGGAAAATATGCCGAAAGAAGTAGATATTATAGAATTATCGAGTGGAGAAGTTTTCATGCATTCTAATCATACTGGTTAATAAGAATCGAGCTGCAAAATAGTTGCTGAGCTACAGAGAGTTATTACCGATGGATAGTAAGTTGATATAGTATTGAATCTGAAGTGTTATATTGGTCAGAAATATTTGAATGAGCTAAACATTGATCTATAAACTACAAACTGAAGTTGTATTTAGGAAAATCATCTATTGTTACATATTTAACCATTGTGCACAATCAAATCTCTTAACTAAGTGGACTATGAAAGTCTTTTGATGTTTCATTCATAGAGTGAACATTGTTATCCTATCAACCCCAGAGTGACTACTGGTTGGATGATAAATTCTAGTCTAAAATCCTCTAACAAGGTCACACCTAATGGTGTATTTGTAACCTTTAACAAGGTTGGGTCTTCACTGACCTCACTTTAGAAGAGTGAACAATTTTGGGTTGCCGGTCCCAGGTGGTTTTTCCCTTTATAGGGTTTCCACATTAAATCTCTTGTGTTATGTGTTGATTTTGATATTTATTTGTTATCATATTTTGCATATTACATGTTAGATTTAATCTGTAATTATTATAAAGTTTAGAATGACAATCGATAAATACACAAATAGTGAAAGTATTTTATGTTTACCAACTTGTAGAAGTAGTAGAATTGTTTTGGATTATACATTTTGAATTGGGACATTGGATAAATAATTCATCCTCCCTCTCATTTATTCTAACACCTAAAGGAAAATCAGAAAGTCCAAGTGCATTGAGAGAAAAAAGACAAGTTTGAGCCTACTTGGCTAGGTCTGTATGTGGTCACAACATGCTTTGGCTCTAGAACCTACTAGCTATCTACACTAGAAGGTGAGCCCTTAAAAGATCCAATCAACATCATCCATCTGAAGAGGTTCTATGCCTGAACCAGATCCTACATATTTAGAAAATCCATAATATTTTGAAAAAGCATAAAAAGACAAAAAATAAAAGAAAAATCATTCGTCCAATGGTGAAAACTTGGCAATTCAAGCACCTTGGACAAGTATATTGGTAAAAAATTGGTAAACAAGTACCATACATAGTTGACTGATTTATTATCTATCAAACTCCCATTCCTCCATCCCACAATCTTTTATCTTGACACCATCCCCACCCCCACCACCATCCCCCTACATTTTTTTATTTAATCCTCAAGAAAATCCACAACCCTGTACATATCTTGTACCTTATCTTGTGTAGCACAACCCTTCCTATATATATTCTATATAGAAAGATCTTCATGTCCCAAAATCCTAAGCTTCTATACATATCCGCTATAAATCTTTCCCCATCCATTGTACATGTCTCATTGCATTTTGTTGTACATAATCCTCATTCATCTTGCATCAGCATTTGATCAAATATCTTGTCCCATCCAGCCTTGTACTTCAACAACATCAATTATTGACTATCTTTGATCACAGTGATTTATTCCTCAATCCATCATTTACTTGTGAACAATAAAACTCATTCTCTCATCCATTAGTGGGTCCTCGAGGATGTATCCTTCCTCATGTTATACCTAATCTTCCACCAATCACACTAGGTCTGTATCGATGTATCCTTCCACACATTCTGACCAATCTTCCCACCATCAATCAAATCAATCTCTCTCCTTGGAAAAGGATGTCTTTTGAAGTTATCAGTTTGGTCTTGGATTTTTTCCTTTGGCTCTTGTTAATCTTTTATGGCTTCTCATTGCTTCTCTCATCAAAGTCACCATGATCCTTTATATCATGGTGTGTTTCGAATGAGGACAATCTGGGGCAAGGTCTTTTGATCTTTTTCTTCTGCCTGTGAGTTAATCAGACTTGGCCCTTGCATGTTCGACTTGTGATCTTCTAGATTAAATGATGTACTTTGGAAATGTCATTTGTTTGTGGTTTTTCTAGCATTATTTCTACCATGCCTCCTTCTTGAGATCATGTGTGATGCTAGGGAAACCCTACATGAATTTTTAGCATCAGTCTTATGCAACACTGGTGAAAAGGCCTTGTGATCCTAGTATCCTTGGAAGGTCTCTAATGTTGCTATATCAAACTAGGTTGTTCTCTCCACATTTACACTTGGAGCTCCCCAAAAATCCTTTGCATCCTGCATCATATAGATTAATTTTGCATCTTGCATCTTTCATATAGCTACATTCTACATTCTGCATTCCACCTCATCTTGCATTCCTCCATCTTTTCTCTTGGACATTTGGTTATTTATCCTCCCTTCTTTCTTCATTTACTTTCCCTTCCCTCCTCTTTTCTTTTCAAGAAAATTTCACAATGTTTCCTCTTTGTGTTATTTTCTCAAGGGGGCACACCCCCCTTATTCCTCTAAATTCAAGCCCAGTGCATTTCTTTTCTTTTCTTTGACACCACGCCACTTGCGGCATTGCATCAAACAGGGGCAAAATGTAAACACCTAAAAATCCTTTAGAAAATAAAAGTATTTTTATTTTTTTTAAAACCCCTGATGACATCATCATTTATTAATTAATTAATTATTTAATTAATTAATTAATTAATTAATTAATTAATTAATTATTTAATTAATTAATATATTTTTATGCCATTAAGTCCCTTTATTTTAATTAAACATCTTTAATTAAATAATATCTCCCCAAAGAATTTAACTCAATTTTAAGTGATTTTCCTCTCTTTATTAAATCAATATTCAATAAATGATGTCACATTCCCTAAATAAATTTTATATTTATTTAAAGCCTCAAAACCCTAGAATCTTTTATCCTTTCCTAAACCCTTCCAACCTTTCCTAAACTTTCCTAAACCTTCCCTAAACCAATTTAGGAGATGTTTCCTACATTTCTTAGCCTAATCCAAGTCTCCTTGTCTTTTGGTCAAACCCTTCCCTTAATGAGCCTTACACACTCATTATAGCCTCTTACACACTCTTTAAGGCTTCTTATAGCCTCATAAAGAGACCCATGTCTCTTCTTCCAAACTTGTTCACTTTGCACACTTCCATAGTGTTTCTCACACATGTGTGAGCAACCCTAACCTAAGGTAAACCTTACCATACGTCAAACCTTACCCCTAACTCTACCCCAAACCTTACCTCTTACTCTAACTCATCTTCCTAACCCAAGCCCTTCCTCAAATCCTATAAATACCCTCACTTCCTAAGAGAAAAATACCAATTCACATCATTTACATTGAGTAGTGTTATAATGCTAGATTACCTCTAGAGCTTAAGCTTTCTTCATTATATGCTAGATTAACTCATTTTCCATGCTTTTTAACACATCTTAGATTAAGTTTAATGGATTGAACCTAGTTATTTCAAGCTTTTCATAATCATCTTTGCATAATACTACATCTCATTTGGTCTAAAATCAATCATAGATTACTCATGAGTAGCTTAAATTGCATTCTTGAGCCTTTAGGATCCTTAAGGCGTTAGGGGAAAAACATGTATTCTATACCTGGTTTTGTGCCACTATGTGGTTTTAATGGTCCCTAAACTATCCTAATATCTCCTAATAATCATTAGGGAATTTATCCATGTGATTCAAGAGCACACCCACATCCGTAAGTCAAGAACAAATCAAACATGACAGGGTGCTCCCATTTCAGTTCTATCTGAGTGTCTTTGCATTTGTTTTTTTGTTTAAGCTTAGGAATATTTTTTTAGATTCATGTTCACTAAAGTTTGAATATCTAAACCTATACTAAATAGGTTAAATTTTCACTGATCACACCAATAATATCAAATATCTGATTAGGCTTGTGCTTTAGGTTTTGGCTTGGCCAGGTGTACTGACACCCAAGCCTACTAAAAAGTCAACTAACTTTTTAGTGTGCTTTTGGATGAGTGAAAAGTTTATTTTTTCACATCACCAATTTTTGGCATACCATGATCCTACACAAACCCATATACAGGAAGAGTGATTGAAACATGCATAGGATATGTAAAACTATTGAAAGTCTTAATCATCACATTTGATTCATTGTAAGAGTCTTGATAAAAATTTTGGGTGTAAAGATGTTCCTCAATTATAACATTCACCATGTAAGAAAGATCAATACATACTCCTTAAGATAAATTTTCAGTAATCTTCATGGAAATGTAAAGAGAACTATTGGTTTCCTTAATAGTTTCCTTAGGATCAAACATAATCCAAAGCTCAAGTTTAGATTTAGGTTTGGAGTTATCAATAAGATTGAAAATATTATTGGCCATATTATATGTATTATCAAGATCGATGGTAATGGGTTCATGAGGCACAATAATATTGTTGATATAAGGCATTATGATAGGCTCAATGGTATTTGTAGAAAGAAAATGAAAATTATTGGTGTATATTTTCAATTTTTTATTAAGGGGTGCAACAAATTTGTTTCCTTTATCATTCACACCCCATACTATTCTGGTGTTGGATTTGATAAGGTCTTGGTGCTGATGGATATTGCTAATGCAATTGGGAGATTGTTGGATATTTCTAATGCATTTAATATGTATAATCACTACATTGTCCTGATTGAGGGATGTTTTTTTCCTATTAGGGCTAGAAATTTTGAGCAAACTATGATCTACCCTATGAGGGGTCTGCCCTGTTAATGATGAACTACAACTGATTCAGAACCAGAATGAAGAATCTGTAATACAAAGATTACTAAGGAGTTGATGATTAGATATGCAAGATGATTAAATTAGTATTATGTTGTCATTGATGTCAACTAGCTTGACAATACTTATGTTGTAAGTTACTATACCAACACATCTAAAGGAAGGTGAAAGAGATGAAGAATAGAAATATCTATATGAGGAAGATGTATATGACAGATGAGGATAAGGAATACAATGAGTAAATTTTTGATGAGTCTATGACTTGATGGAATTGACTATTGGAATTAGGAGAGATAGGTACTAAGAGGGGAGAGGTGAATCAGTGCCTTCAAAACTTTACTTGTAAAACTTTTTTGATCTATAACTGAATACTATGATAACCGATCAAAATAACTTGAATACAATTGTATAAATCAATCATCTAGTTAACTTAAGAAAGTAAACAACATGAAATCAATATAAAAATCACATAACACAAGTATTTTGGTAACGCAGAAACCCTTGTTAGAAGGTAAAAACTGCGGTGGGGATGACACCCACAAATTCTTCACTATTGCAGATAGAAAAGGTTTGCCTATTAAGGCTAAAAGTTTTGATCACTTCTGGTGATCTTGCCTTGTTAGGAGTAACAAATTAGATCAGCTGGATCTACCTAGTTAGAGGAATTAAATAACACTAATGAAGTGTGTACTCGGTTAAGAGATTTACATAAGACTGTTAAGTCTACTCTATTAAGAGATTTATCAAAAACTCTATCACAATTGTCAGAAAGTAATAGGCAATTATTTGCTAGTTGAAAACTCAATTATCTAAAATAGATCTATAAGTGCTCATCAAAAATATCACCTTACCTATGATGGTTCTCTACTCTATTCTACTCAGTAGCCTTCTCTGATTTTGCTCAATCTAATATCCTCTGTGCTATGTTCTGCTTAGTAAACTGATTGTCTCAAAGATAGGAAATTTCCTCAAGTGCTCCGTGATTCATATATATTAGTTCACCCAACCTTATAAAATGGTGCGAACATACAAAATATATAGTGTTCTATTTTTGCCGCCTTAGCAAAAATTAGGTTACAAGAATAATCATAACCCTAAGATCTACGGTGCAAAATAACCTAGATCAACTATTACAATAAGATAAACATTACATTTAATGAGTATCTATTTACAATAAATGCTCCTCGATCTTGGTAAACTATTTTACGATCTATTGTAACCATTTGCATAGAAGAATGTGCCATTTTAGATTACTATGCCATTTTATGTCATCATCAATAAACACTGTATAATATGCTCGGTGTATACTGTGATGCTCAATGTTTACTAACCGTCGGTGTTAGTGTCACTGGTGCTCGGTAAACTATGTGATGCTCAGTGTAAAAGCTTTACCGACTGCTCTGTCTTACTTCTAGTTACCGACCAACTCAATATAAGTAACTGACCAACCTGTTTACTATCCTTTGATACTAATGACAACCTTAAATGCTCAATAGAGATTAACATTGACTTTATTATGTTGCATTCATCTATGATGAAGAATAGAGTTGAAAGACACAAAGCAGTGTTGTCGGTAAATAAAGTATTTCAATATACACCGATGAAGTGTAGTGTATACCAAAAGTAGTATTAACCAAGCTTGTGTTCACCAACGCATTTCTTTGTTAACTGAGAAAAATAGAAAGGAATTAAATGATCAGTTTAGCAGATAAAGTGATGAGATGTAAAGTGTATGAAATTGAGGTAACATATAATGTTTGTTATGAAGATCGATGACTAACATAAATAAAAAAGGATCTAAAGGAGTAGACCGAAATGTGTTACTGACACATCAGCTAAGGGAGCTTAAAGTGGCAAAATCTATGAATATGATTAAGCAGAAAAATTTGATGGAGGAAAAGAAAAAGATTTACTTGTCTATATAGGAGACATTGATTTCATTATGAAATGATGCCGAAAGAAGAAGATACTGTAGAATAATCATGTGGAGAAGTTTTCTAATCATACTGGTTAATAAGAACCGAGCTGCAAAACAGTTACTGAGCTACAAAGAGTTATTATCGATGGATAGTAAGTTGATACAGTATTGAATCTAAAGTGTTATATTGGTCAGAAATATTGAATGAGCTAAACATTGATCTATAAACTGCAAACTAAAGTTGTATTTAGGTAGATCACCTACTGTTACACATTTAACCATTGTACATAGTTAAATCTCTTAACTGAGTGGACTATGAAAGTCTTTTTATGTTTCATTCATAGAGTGAAAATTGTTATCCTATCAACCTCAGAGTGATTGTTGGATGGATGATAACTTTTGGTCTAAAATCCTCTAACAAGGTCACACCTAACAGTGTGTTTGTAAACCTTTAACATGGTTGGGTCTTCACCGACCTCACTTCAGAAGAGTGAACAATTTTGGGTTGCCGGTCCCAGGTGGTTTTTCCCTTTACAGTGTTTTCAGGTTAAATCTCTTGTGTTATGTGTTGATTGTGATATTTTTTTGTGATCATACTTTACATATTACATGTTAGATTTAATCGGTAATTAATATAGAGTTTAGATTGTCAATCAGTAAAAATAATGGACAGTGGAAGTATTTTATGTTTATTGACTTGTAGAAGTAGTAAAATTGTTTTGGATTATACATTTGGAATTGGGACACTAGATAATTGATTCACCCCCCTCTCAGTTATTCTAACAATTGGTATCAGAGCTTCAATTGCTTAGAATAGATTTTTAAGGACTTTAGAAAAAAGGTCTCAAGATGTATAAGAGGGAAGCGCCAAAGTTGAACAAAAATAACTTCATAGTATGGCAAAGCCAGATGAAGTTGCACATATCTGGAATTGGGAATTCTGCACTAGAACTGATGGAGAATGGCTACATTGAACCAACACCAGGTCCCTTGACTCTTGATCAACTGAAGGATAGACATTAACACAATATTACTATGATGGAACTTTTCCTGCTTGTATTGATGCTAAATTTAATGACATTAAGGAATGTGATACTGCTAAGAAGATCTGGGACAAGCTGAATCTAATATATAGTGGAGATACAAATGTCAAGAGAGCCAGAGCAGAAAGCCTAAGAGGTTGATTTGATGATATGAAGACGAAAGAAGGTGAGAACATTATGCAATACAGAAATAGACTAAAAGAGGTTGTACATGCTATTAGAGCATCTGGTAGAGCTATTGATGATGAAATAGTGATAAGCAAGATTCTTAGAGCTTTGCTGCCAGTTTATGCGATCAGGATCTCTGCAATTCATGAAATAAGGGCTACATCCAGCCTCACCCTTGACACTCTGATCGGTAAGCTTACAAACTTTGAACTAAATAACTTTGACAATAGTGTTGTACCATCTGTTGAATCCACTTTCATGTCCTCTTTGAAGATTGGTAAGTCTAGTAGTAAGATTGATAAGAACAATGACAGTGACAGTAATACCGATGATGAACTTGATGAGCTTGAAGCTCTTATGGCTAGGAGATTCCCCAAATGTAAGGGAAGAGATAGAGGCAAGTTACCTCTAGCTTGTTTTAATTGTAAAGAAGTTGGCCACATCACTGCTAGATGTCCAAATAAGAAAGATGATGATAGATCCAAAGATTGATCTGAAGGAAGCTATGGGAGAAGAGTCAACATAGGCTACCAACACAACAAAAGAGACAACTGAGATAGCTATGAAAAAGGGAAAAAGGTATGTTACATAGCCTAAGAATTTGAATCTAAATGTGAAAATGATGATGATGTAGAAGTAGTATTTGTTGCTATGAAGGATGATTCAGAGGAAGAGGAGAAACATGAGGAGACATGACTGATCTCTAAAGTAAGCAAAAATGACACATGGATCATAGACAGTGGCTGCACACATCATATGACTGGTGATATAGAGAAATTTGATCTAATTGATGAATATGATGGTGGATCTATTAGAATGGGAAATGATGCACCTTGTATGGTGAGAGGTAAAGGTTCATTGATGATAAATGATAGAATAAAATTTGAGAATGCATACTGGGTAGATGGACTGAAGTAAAATTTGATAAGTGTGGCATAGCTGAACAACTCAGGTCACTGACTTGCTTTTGAGAGAAGAAAGGTAAGAATTTATGATAATGGAGGAAGACTTGTTGGCACTGGTACACAATCTAGAGGTAATCTATTTTATCTTGACATTAATCAATCTTCTTGTTTATTAATGAAAGATGAAGATGCATGGTTGTGGCATAAGAGGTTATGTCATGTGAATTTTGATAACATGGTCAAGATTAGTAAGAAGAAAAGAGTTAGAGGATTTCCTAACTTGTCAAACCCAGATCATGCTATGTGTCATGAATGTCAGAAAGGTAAGATGACTAAGTCCAATTTTAAAAGCAAAGACCACTCAACAAAGAAGATACTTGAATTGGTTCATACTGACCTATGTGGTCCTATGAGAACTCAAAGCTATTATGGTGATAGATACTTTATTCTTTTTGTTGATGATTACTCTAGAATGATGACTGTTATGTTTCTAAAAGAGAAATCTGAAGCTTTTAAGTTGTTTAAGTGGTATAAGGCTAAGGTAGAAAAAGAGACTAGAAAAGAAATCAAATGCTTAAGATCTGATAGAGGAGGTGAATTTATCTCTAATGAATTTACTAATTTCTATAATGAGAATGGTATTAAGAGATAGGTCTCTGGACCGAGAACACCTCAGTAGAATGGGATTGCTAAAAGAAGAAATAGGTCAATCATTGATTGTGCTAGAACACTAATGCTAAAAAAGAATTTTTCTCATACATATTGGAGGGAAGCTATCAGCACAGTTGTATATGTGCTTAACTGAGTACAACTAAAGGACACCAACTAGACACCTTATGAGCTATGGTTTGGACACAAATCTACTGTAAGTTATTTCCAAATTTTTTGAAGAAAATGTTTTATTCTGAAGGATGAGAGAAATGGGAAATTTTATTCTAAAGGTGATGAAGGAATATTCTTAGGATATTCTACTAAGAGTAAAGCATACAAATGTCTAAATAAGGTTACAAATAAGATGATTGAAAGTACTAATGTTCATGTTGATGAGTATGATGACATAAACACAAAAGAAAGAAAAGAATTGAAAGACTATGGTAGATTCACTTACATTGAACTTCTTGACTATCTACCGAAGTTGCAACCTTTGATAACTAGTCAGCAGGAAAATAACCCAGAAAAATAGGAAAGGGAAACCGATGACCAAGATGGTGCTACCGAGAAAACAAATGAACCTGAATAGGATGAATGATGTAGGAGCATCTTGGGTATAAGAGCAATCTTGCATCACCCAAAAATATTTTTGTTTTTGTATTCAATAAGGGCTATCTTATGCAGAGCTGCTATTTATGGAAACTTGCCATTTTTAGTAAGTTGGTCATATGATCTCAGAATGTTCTAATTTTACATGTGGAGGCTCATCTCAGTCATATCAACTTGCCAGTAAAGTTTCATGGTTAGATCAGGTTTAGTTTTGAAGATATTAAAGATTTTTGGTATTGGCAGCAGGGTACAGAAACTTTGAACTCAGTTTTGAAGGCTTTAGAGGCCTCAAATGAGATCAAGAATTTGGGTGACAGGTGCTTCTATGAGTCAAGCTTGTAGAGCACTCTGTGGCCTTTCTGAAATGGAGTTATAATAGTCCATTGGGTCAATTGGTGATGACTTATGGTCTCCGAAAGTCAAGTCACCTAAAATGGCAAAAAATAATTTTCCTTCAAAATTTTTGTTCGGGTTTCAAAAGTTATTTTGAGCTGAATTTGATGTAATAAATTGAAAAATAAAATAATTCTAAGTTTGTCAGCCCTAAGGCCTAAATTTCTAGAACCTTCTCAGGTGGTGGAAAATGCGTATATAAAGAAGGCCCGTAGTGTTGTCTAGGGTAGTTCTAGGTAGTAGATCTAGGTATTGATTCGAGGCTTTGTCCTATAGAATATTGTAAGGGAATGCCCATGTGGCTTTGCATATTGTAATTCTGAAAGTTTGTAATTCCACATTTGTGGAGATAATAAGAAGCCAATTTTCTATTCTTGCATATTGTTGTTGTTGTTTCTCTATTTCTGTTATGTGTTTGTGGTATTAAGGGGAGCACCCTTCATCAAGTGGTATCAGAGCAGTAGTTCCTGAGCATGTAAACAAATCACCAACTGTGAGGTAGTTTGGACCAGGACCATGGTTAGGGTTTTAGTGCACATCAACAAAATGCCTCCATGAAGGGAATGTGGTAGAAGAGCTGGTGTTGTAACACCTGAGGTTAGAGTGCTCCAGAGACAAGTTCAAGCATTGCAAGAGGAGATTCACAAAGGAATGAATCTTAATGTCAGAGATGAAAGTGAGGATGAAACCAAAGAAGTAGATCAAGAAGAAGTCAAAGTTGTGAACTAGGAGGAAGAAAGACTTTTTCAGGCCATTTCCAAGATCGAAAAAAGACCTAAGATTGACGTTCCTACATTTTTAAGAAATCTTAACCTAGAGGAGTTGATTGACTGGATCAATGAATGTGAAGAATATTTTTAGTATGAAGATATTGAGGATCCTGATAGGGTCAAATTCATGAAGGTTAGGCTGAAAGGTCATGCAAAGATCTGGTAGCAAGAGATTCAATTGGAGTGAAATAGAAGAGGGAAAGATAAAATCACAAGATGGGATCGAATGGTGGATAAATTGTAGAGGCAATTCATTCCTGTTGATTATGAGCTTGACCTACTGAAGAAGATGCAAAGTTTGAAGCAAGTAGGAAGATCTATTCAGGAGTCTACAAATGAGTTCTATCAAATCCTCATCAGAACAGGCCATGCAGAAGCTGATAAGGAGAAAGTTCCCTATTACCTTAATGGGTTAACGTCGAGTATTTAGGAGGAGTTGAATTTGGTTCGAATGAATAGTATTGAAGAGGCAAACCAATTTTCCCTAAAAGTAGAGGAAAAGCTGAACAAGAAGTTTGAAAGTAGACAAAATGGAAGAGGTCACGGTGGATGATCTGGTGGATAGTCATATGGAGGCTGAAATGAAGAACCAAAAAAGAAGGATGAGGTCAGTAGCAGTCAAAATGAGAGAGGAAAAAATTCCAATCATTTCCAAGATCAGAACAATAGAGATCAGAGAGGAAGAAGAAGAGGACAAGGTTTAGGAAGAGGAGGCTTCCGTGGAACATGTTTTCACTACGGAGAAGAAGGTCATAGGGCATTTGAATGTCCTCAATACCAAGGATGGATAGGGGGAATGAAGGCCAGGCCAAAGTGGCACATGTAGATGAAGAAGCTGAAAGAGGAGAAACGTTGATCAACAGAAGAGTCCTGTTGAGTGGTGAGAATGAACCTAAACAAAGGAGGAGCCTATTTCGCACTTGATACAAGTGTGAGGGTAAGTGCTGTGATGTGATTATTGATAGTGGAAGCACTAAAAATTTGGTGTTAGAAGAGATGGTGACAAAGTTGAAGCTCAAGAGATAGAAACACCCACATCCATATCGGATTTCCTAGGTGCAGGATGACCACAAGGTCATGGCTAGTGAACAGTGCCTAGTAAACTTCAAGATTAGTAGGTACCAAGATGAGGTACTATGTGATATCATATCTATGGATGTATGTCATATTTTATTGGGTAGACCATGGCAGTTTGACAGATGTGTTGTACATGATGGTCATGCGAATACCTATTCCTTGACAAAGGATGGAGTTTGACATAAGCTAAAGCCATTGAACAAGACCGAAGAAAATGTATGTGGTAATGTGAGAATAGCTTTTATTGATGGAAGAAAATTCCTAGATGGTATGAGGCATGAGCACGTGTGTTTTTCTTCAATTCCAAAAGCTGGTAAAGAGGAAGTAGAGGATGTACTTGTAGAGGTTGTAGATTTGTTGAATGAGTTTTAGGATATTGTATCTAATAATATACCTGATAGATTACCATTAGTAAGGAAGATCAGTCATCAAATGGATTTGATTCTAGGAGCCAGTTTTCTAAACAAGGGAGCACACATAATGACACCAGCAGAAGGTGAAGAGTTGAATAGACAAGTACATGAGTTGTTATAGAAGGGATTGATTCAGGAGACCCTGAGTACATGTGTTGTACCAGCAGTATTAGCACCAAAGAAGAATGGAGAATGAAGGATGTGTATAGATTCTAGAGCAATAAACAAGATCACAATCAAGTATAGGTTTCCATTGCCAGGAATGGATGATATTATGGATTGTTTGAGTGGAGCTGTGTATTTCTCAAAGATAGATCTGAAGAGTGGATATCACCAGATTTGGATTAGAGAAGGAGATGAATGGAAGACTACCTTCAAGACAAAGGAAGGACTGTATGAGTGGTTAGTCATGCCTTTTGGGCTAACCAATGCACCAAGCACTTTCATGAGGCTGATGAACGAGGTTCTAAAAGAATTTCTGGGTAGGTTTGTCATTGTTTACCTCGATGATATTTTGATCTTTAGTAAGACATTGGAGGAGCATATGATGCATATTTGTATGGTATTTGAGAAGCTGAGAGATGAGAAATTATTGATTAATTTGAAGTGCAGTTTTGTAAAGAAAGAGTTAGTGTATTTGGGATTTGTAGTTTTAGTAGAAGGTCTAAAAATGGACCCAGAGAAGGTACATGCTATCCTTGAATGGCCTACTCCAATGAGTGCTACTGGGGTAAGATCTTTTCATGGTTTGGCTAGTTTTTATAGAAAGTTTATCTAAAATTTTAGCAGTATTTGTGGAACCTTGACTGAAACAATGAGAGGGGATAGAAAAGAGTTTAAGTGGACTAATAGGGTAGAAAAGAGTTTTCAATTGTTGAAACAAAAAGTTATAGAACAACCTATTTTAGCACTTCCAAATTTTAATAAGGTGTTTCAAGTAGACTATGATGCTAATGGTACTGCAATAGGAACTATTATGAGCCAAGAAGGTAAACCTATTACTTATTTCAGTGAGAAGTTAAATGATGCCAAGAGAAAATATTCTATTTATGATTAGGAATTTTATGCTATAGTTCAAGAATTAAAGAAGTGAAGACACTATATGCTTCCTAAAGAGTTTATTTTGTATACTGATCATCAAGCTTTGCAATATCTGAATAGTCAAGGAAAGTTCAATCAAAGGCATTTGAAATGGGTTGAATTTTTATAGAGTTATACATTTGTTTTGAAACATAGAAGTAGAAAGTCTAATAGGGTTGTAGAAGTGCTTAGCAGAAGGCAACTATTGCTGATAGAGATGTAGATTGAGGTGGTTGTGTTTAAAGAACTCAAGAATTTGTATCCATAGGATCCTAATTTTGGTGAAGCTTGGAAAGCTAGTAAAGAACCTGTTACTCTAGACAAGATGAAGTGGCTGGATTTCATCATTTAGGATGATATGCTATTTAGAGGGAGTCAGTTGTGCATTTCAAGAAGTTCTATGAGGGAGATTCTCATCAAGGAGAAGCATAGGGGAGGATTGGCTAGACATTTTGGTCATGATAAAACCCTTGCTTTGGTTAGTGAGAATTATTATTGGCCACAGTTGCAGCAAGATGTCAAGAAGTTTGTATAGAGTTGCAGAGTATGTCAGATGGTGAAAGGAGTAAAGCAGAATATAGGGTTGTATCATCCATTACCTATACCAAGGAAGCCTTGGGAGTATATCAGTATAGACTTTGTTCTTGGTTTACCAAGGACACAGAGGGGACATGATTCAATTTTTGTAGTAGTTGACAGATTTTCAAAGATGGCACATTTTATTCCCTGCAAGAAGACTAATGATGTTGTTCATATAGCAGAATTATTTTTCAGAGAAGTAGTGAGACTACATGGTTTGCCAAAGACCATAGTTTCAGATCAAGACACCAAGTTTGTGGGCTATTTCTGGTGTACATTGTGGAAGAAGTTGAAGACAAATTTGAAGTTTAGTTCATCACATCATCCATAGACTGATGGATAGATAGAAGTGGTGAATAGGAGTTTGGAAAATTTGCTAAGATGTTTGGTTGGAGATAAGCCAACAGGATGGGATTTGATTTTACCATAGGCATAATTTTCATACAATAATTCTGTCAATAGGAGCACTGGTAAGCCACCATTCTAGATTGTATATGGGATTAGTCCCAGAAATGCATCTGAGTTGAGAAAGATAGATAAAGGAGAAATAAGTAGTGCTAAAGCTGAGGATTTTGTAGAACATTTGAAGAAATCCATGAGGAGGTGAGGAAGCATATTACCAAGATGAATGTGTGGTATAAGACTAAGGAAGATGAGAAAAGGAGGCATAAGGAATTTCAAATTGGAGATGAAGTCATGGTTCATTTGTGGAAGGAGTGATTTCTAGTTTGTACATATATTAAGTTGAAAATGAAGAAGTTTGGGCCATGTAAGATACTGAAGAAGCATGATTCAGGAAATGCATATGAGGTAGAATTACCTACTAAGCTGAATATTTCACCAATGTTTAACATTTTAGATTTGACAGAGTATCATGAAGGAGGCATTGAAGATGCGATTACAACAACACAGTGGAGTATTCCAGCAACTAGGTTTGATATCAAGGAGATTGAAGACATACTGGATAGTCGTGCTGACAGAAGCACAAGGAACATGACATATGAAGAGTATTTAATCAAATGGAAAGGATGACTTGTTGAAGATTCATCATGGCTAACAAAGGAGGAGGTTAACCATTTTGGTTTTCCTCTACACACCTGAGTCGTGACAGGGTCACTTCTCAAATTACCTCAGGTGTCTGATGCAGGAGCATCCTAGGTGTAAGAGCAATCTTGCATCACCCAAAAATATTTCTATTTTTGTATTCAATAAGGGCTATCTTGTGCAGAGCTGCTATTTATGGAAACTTGCTATTTTTAGTAAGTTGGTCATATGATCTTGGAATGTTCTGATTTTACATGTGGAGGTTCATCTCAGTCATATCAACCTTCCAGTAAAATTTCATGGTTAGATCAGGTCTAGTTTTGAAGATATTGAAGATTTTTGGTATTGGCAGCAAGGTACAGAAACTTTGAACTCAGTTTTGAATGCTTTAGAGGCCTCAAATGAGATCGAGAATTTGGGTGATAGGTGCTTGTGCAATTCAAGCCTGTAGAGTACTTTGTGGCCTTTCCAAAATGGGGTTATAATAGTCCATGAGGTCAACTGGTGATGACTTATGGTCTCCAAAAGTTGGGTCACCTGAAATGACAAAAAATAATTTTCCTTCAAAATTTTTGTTTGGGTTTCAAAAGTTATTTTGAGTTGACTTTGATGTAATAAATTGAAAAATAAAATAATTTTAAGTTTGTCGGCCCTAAGGGCTAAATTTCTAGAACCTTCTCGGGCGGTGGAAAATGCCTATATAAAGAAGGCCTGTAGTGTTGTCTAGGGCAGTTCTGGGTAGTAGATCTAGGTATTGATTCGAGGCTTTTTCCTATAGAATATTGTAAGGGAATTCCCATGTGGCTTTGCATATTGTAATTATAAAAGTTTGTAATTCCACATTTGTGAAGATAATAAGAAGCCAATTTTCTATTCTTGCATATTATTGTTTTTATTTCTCTGTTTCTGTTATGTGTTTGTGGTATTAAGGGGAGCACCCTTCATCAATGAACAAGAAAGAATAAACTAAGTACTGGCTAGTTTTGTCAGAAGACATCATCTTGAGACATAAATTATTGGAAACAAACAAGCTAGAATGCAGACTAGAAGCAAAATAAGACAAGGTACATGTTTAGTTTGGGAATTTCAACCAAAAATGTGAAAGTTGCATTAGAAAATGAAGAATGGGTTAATGCAATGAAGAAGGAAATAGAACAAATAGAGAAAAACAAAACTTGGTCCTTAGTACCCCGACCTAAAGATAAGAATGTTATTGGTACTAAATGGATATTCAGAAACAAAATGAATGAAAATGGTGAAGTAACAAGAAATAATGTGAGATTGGTATGCAAGGGATATGCACAGGAAGAAGGCATTGATTATGGTGAAACATTTGCACCTATTGCTAGATTAGAAGGAGTTAGAATGTTACTTTCATATGCTGTACACAAGAAATTTAAGGTTTGTCAAATGGATGTGAAATCAACATTTCTGAATGGTATGCTTGAAGAAGAGGTCTACATAGAACAACCTAAAGGATTCATTGATCGAGATAACAGAAACATGGTATGTAGATTACACAAAGCTTTATATGGTTTGAAGCAAGCACTGAGAGCATGGTATGAAAGACTGCATACTTACTTGTTAAGTATTGGATTTGTAACAACCAGTGAGAACAATAATTTGTACATGAAAGGTGATACTGATGACACTATTATCATTGCTGAAATTTTTGTTGATGATATTATTTTTGGATGTCAAGATCATATATCTAAATCTTTTATTGATGACATGAGGAATGAGTTTGGAATGTCTATGTTTGGAGAGATTAAGTTCTTTCTCAGATTACAAGTGATACAATAGAGTGATGGGATATTCATCACATAGTCCAAGTACATAAAGGAAGTCTTGAAGACATTTGACATGGAAGATGCAAAACATGTTGGAACACTGATGGCTACCAAAACTAAATTGAAAAAAGAACAACTAAAAGAATCTTAAGATATTTGAAAAAGATAGAGATTATGGATTATGGTATCCTAAGGAAGGTAAGTTTGAGTTAAAAGTTTACACTGATGCTGATTGGGCTGGAAATGTGGATGACAAAAAAAGTACCACCAGAGGAGCATTTTTCTTTGGTGAAAGACATGTAACCTAGACAAGTAAAAATTAGGCTTTTATTTCTCAGTCTACAACTGAAGTAGAGTATGTCTCTATTGCTACTAATTTCTCAAACATTGAATATATCAAAGAAGTGTTGGAAGGAATGAATGAGGTAATCACTGACCTGGTGATCATATACTGTGACAACACAAGTGCAATTAATATCTCAAAGAATCCTGTGATGCACTCAAAGACAAAGCATATATCAATTAAGTATCACTACTTAAGAGAACAATTGCAAGAGAAGCAAGTAAAGTTGGAATTTGTTACATCTAAAGAACAACTTCCAAACATTTTTACAAAGCCTCTACCAAAGGACACTTTTGAATATTTGAGGACTAGACTTGTTGTCTGTCCCCTGTCTATCACTGACTAATGTGATCTGGATGTTGCATTGGCCTAATCTTATCAGAATATCATCCATGTTGATGCAACATAGTTCACACTTTGAATTTTGTTCAAGGTTGTGATTAAGTTTGAAGAACTGAGACAGATTGGGATATTCGTATACTAAGATATAGAGGAAGTATTAAACACCAGAGAGTTACTTAGCTATTAAAAATCTGATTATTTATTTGCTTCTTTGGCATTCCTATCAAAGGGAGAGATAAATAATATGAAAAGAAAAATAAATTTGCGCCAATGAGAACTATCTAAGGGAGAGATGATCTGAAAGGAAATTGAGAACTGAAAAGGTTATATCTACAGAATGACAAAGCTGTGTTTTATAGTGTTGTTTTAGTAACATAGTGATTAAACATATTAAGCTAGGGAGAGCTTACACTACACGGCATTTGATCACAGAGTTGTAGAAAACATGTTTGGTATGTGTATGGTACATTTCATATTACTTGAGTTGCCATCAATGCCAAAGGGAGAGATTGATGAGCTACAACTAATTCAAAACCAGAATGATGAATCTATAATTCAAAGATTACTAAGGAGTTGATGATTAGACATGCAAGATGATTAAATCAATATTATGTTGTCATTGATGTCAACTAGCTTGACAGTACTTATCTTGTAAGTTACTATACTGAAACATCTGAAGGAAGGTGAAAGAGATGAAGAACATAAATATCTACATGAGGAAGATGTATATGACAGATGAGGATAAGGAATACACTGAGTAACTTGTTGATGAGTCTATGACTTGATGGAATTGATTTTATTATGTTGCATTCATCTATGATGAAGAATAGAGTTGAAAGACAAAGGAGTGTTGTCGATAAATAATGTATTTCAATATACACCAATGAAGTGTAGTGTATACCAAGCATAGTATTAACCGAGCTTGTTTTCATTGACACATTTCTTTGTTAACCGAGAAAAACAAAAAGGAATTAAATGATCAATTTAGCTGATAAAGTGATGAACTGTAAAGTGTATGAAATCGAGGTAATAGATAATGTTTGTTATGAAGATCGACGACTAACATAAATCAAAAAGGATCTAATGGAGCAGATTGAAATGTGTTACTGGCACATCAGCTGAGGGAGCTTAAAGCGGTAAATCTATGAATATGATTAAGCGGCAAAATCTGATGGAGGAAAAGAAAATGATTTACTCGTCTATATAAGAGACATTGATTTCATTATGAAATGATGTCGGAAGAAGAAGATACTGTAGAATAATCACATGGAGAAGTTTTTTGATCATAGTGGTTAATAAGAACCAAGCTAAAAAATAGTTACCAATCTACAGAGATTTATTACCGATGGACAGTAAGTTGATACAGTATTGAATTTAAAGTGTTATATTGGTAAAAAATATTGAATGAGCTAAAAATTAATATGTAAACTAAAAATTGAAGTTGTATTTAGGTAGATCACCTACTATTACACATTTAACCATTGTACATAGTTAAATCTCTTAATCGAGTGGACTATGAAAGTCTTTTGATGTTTCATTCATAGAGTGAACATTGTTATCCTGTCAACCCCAGAGTAACTACTGGTTGGATGATAACTTCTAGTCTAAAATCCTCTAACAAGGTCACACCTAACAGTGTGTTTGTAAACCTTTAACAAGGTTGGGTCTTCACCGACCTCACTTCAGAAGAGTGAACAATTTTGGGTTGCCGGTCCCAGGTGGTTTTTTCGTTTATAGGGGTTCCACGTTAAATCTCTTGTGTTATGTGTTGATTGTGATATTTGTTTGTGATCATACTTTACATATTACATGTTATATTTAATCGGTAATTAATACAGAGTTTAGATTATCAATCGGTAAATACACAGACAGTGGAAGTATTTTATGTTTATCAACTTGTAAAAGTAGTAAAATTGTTTTGGATTATACATTTTGAATTGGGACACTAGATAACTGATTCACCCCCATCTCAGTTATTCTAACAGTTAAGAGCTGAAAGACTTATATAGTCTACCTTGCTAAAGGATTTAAAACTTACAATAAAGTAAGCACTCGGTTAAGTGATTAAAATAGGTCTATTAAAACCACGTGGTTAAGAGATTTACCTTGATACACTTGTTAGAATGTCTCAGTACTCGATCCTTTGATTTGCACTATATGTTGATTACAGATCTTCTCCTTATAGTCTTTTTTTGATCTCTTTTATCAAGTTTATCTCTATTCTGTCATTCACTGCTTAACTCAATCACTGAACTCTATCTGAATGCTTCACTAATATGAATGTGCTTCTCTACTCATTCCTTCATTCCCTTCACTTCCTCTCACAGAGTAACTCATTTTAGGGTTCAGATCTTATCCTTATATAGATAATTAAACATCTTCATGATTCAAGATCTACGATTTAGATTTACTCCTTTTTCTGCTTAAGCTTTAATAATTTATGATTGGCTCTAAGTGTTGCATAGGGATCAATGATTAAAAAATAGATGCGTAATCACCTCCGTAATTTCCTCAACAAACAAAATAAAAAACATGAATGTCAGCCAAAAAATTTTACCTCGATCATTATGCCATAACAAACTCATATGTCAATTTTGGGTAACTCAACAAATGATGTTCCTGATACTCGACATTCAGAGTACTCGACATTTTTTGATATCTCTTTCACTCGATATTCATTACTTACATAGCTCAAAAAGAACTTAATTTGGCTAATGAAAAAATACATAATGAACATTGGTTTACTCGGTAGTACGACTGCTTAGTAAGTATACATTACATGACTCAGCCTATACATGATGATTCGG
Organism: Chamaecyparis obtusa; assembly: GCA_027943335.1. Taxonomy (NCBI): domain Eukaryota; kingdom Viridiplantae; phylum Streptophyta; class Pinopsida; order Cupressales; family Cupressaceae; genus Chamaecyparis; species Chamaecyparis obtusa. Next base: position 300,791 of record BSBK01004395.1, on the reverse strand, counting down.
TCATAGTGATGACCATCCATCATTGCCTAGATAATGACTAAGTTTAAGTCACTAATAGTCAATGAAACTATAGAGATCTACAATCTCCCCCTTTGACATTAGTGGAAAAAACACTTTGTCATGACATTACATTTGTATTTAAAAAAGTACTTAGTATTAGAAGAATACTCCCCCTAAGATATATATACATACAAAATTTTGTTACCTTTGAATATGTCATGTCGCTTAATTTACCCCTTTTTTTTGGCACGCCTGATATCTTCGGGAGTGGGGATCATGAAGTATTTCTCCAAAAATGGTTTGTGCAGCATGATAACCATATGTAATGTAGTTTCCCATCTTGTTGTAGCAACGTTCAAAAATTTTGACTAAACTTCTTGCTCGACAGCTAGATTGACTAGGCTCTCAGTTGTAGACAAATTTGGATCTTTGTGTGTTAAGTCCTTAGCCTTGGCTAACTCTCTTTGAATGGCTCCTAGATGAGGTGTCAAGATTTTTTGCATAGAGAGTAGATGAGCCCTTATCTTACCATCATTAGCCATCAATTCGGCTATCCTTCCTTGTGTATGCATAAGCTTGGCATAATGTTTTGAACTTGACTCAACATCCAAGCTTAAGGATTGACTGGTAGACTTGATTTCTTGCTGTAGTTTATCTACCAGTCCTTGGTTATCTTGTGTGAATTATTCTAAATTTCATAGTTTGGTAAGAAAATATTGTGCATTCACAACTACTTCTTCTAACTCTATTACCAAAGTAGAAAGTGCTACCTATTTTACTACAATATCGATAGATATCTTGTCCATCATCTTGGTCTCAAACTTTCTTTTTGACCACTGCAACAACTTATCATTGGCTCTGCTATCTTCATTAGTCACTTTCTAGACTATATGGACAAGTTGTTGTAGTATAGGATCAGATTTATTTACATCAGATAACTCAAAATCATCAATAAATATTTATTTTATTTCATACAAGACTTACTTTTGCTGATGTTCTCTTCTTAGTTCTTCCTTCCTGCTTTTCCTTTTCAATAGATCTTGTAGTATTTGCATCTACTCATAAGATAAGTTATCAGAATCCCATTTCAGAATGATAATAACTTTGTCAATTGTTCCCTCTGGTGAAGAGATTTTTGCCTTCTTTTTCAGTATTTTCTTCTTTGGTGTACTCTCACTCGACATCTGCACAAGAGCTTGTATTGCCTCTTGTTCCTTAGGCTTTTGTATATCAATAGCTTTGTCTTTTTCTTCTTTTCCCTTTTCCTCCACATGAGGACTTGAATTATTTAATGCAGACTGCTCTCCTTTATCTTGATGTGACTCCTCGATAGATGTAGGCTGATTTTCTATTGTCAATTGATCATGTTCTATGGTAGTGCTCATACCGACTAGCATGTCAACTATAAAAACTTCAAGTTTGGCAAGGGTAGTGTTAACAGTTGTTGTATCATCAATTTTCGGATAATCTTTCACTTGTAAGAGCACAATATTACTACCTGGAAAAGATGTGTCTTTTTATTCCTTAGCTTGTATATCCTCCTTAGTCAATACCTGATTTTCTAATGGGGTATCCTCTATTATGTCAAAAATACTTACTTCTGATACCTTCTAACATTCCTCCTCCTTAGGAGCTTCTGTCTCCTGAATAGGTAACTCCATTGCATTCTATACAGTTTCTAGCTTAGCATCCTTAGATGTACTTGCATCTTTGTCAATTAACAACCCAAAAACTATTTTCCAAGTCTTCAGACTTTCCTGTACAACATCCTCAACCTTGTGTTGAAGGGTAGAATAAGCTCTTTTTTTGGGAATGAATTTGTTCTTGTATTGTTCCACAATTTTCTTGATATTTGCAGGGGTGAGATCCTGTGAAACTTGAGCTAATGTGCTCTTTCTTATCTACTTCTCATTAATAAGAGCATATTCCCATTTCTGGGCAACTCTATTGCTCAACTCGTTAGGAATCCATTTTTCTAACTGTATAGGTATCATCTTGAAGACACAAAGCATTTCAAGAATAGCTTCTTCAACTTTTTCTTTATCTCCTATACCCATGCTCCCAAAATTTAATTCCTTTAGATCTTCAAGTCTAGCAGAGCTTGTGATAGTGTGGCATATTTCATCCACATTTGGTGTTACACTTTATAATGCAATCTTCTTCTTCACCTCTTCATCACTTTCTATTTCCTCATCATCTTCTTTTTCTAAAATGAGTTTCCTCCTAGGCCTTTTTTTTTCTTGACTTAGCACTACCTTAGGCTTAACAACTTTTCTTTTTCCTGATGTAGGGGATTTCTTTTGTGTCTTGATAGTTGAAGAGACTACCCTTGTTCTAGGCCTAAGAACAAGTGTCGATGTCACTTTAGGTTTTTGTATATTTTTGGGTGTGGGCTCGGCAAGTACTATCTTCTTGCCTTTCTTCTTTTCTACTTCTACCTCTTCTTCTTCTTCACTTTCACTATGATCACTTAATTCATCTTCTCCCAATCCTTGAGTTAATTCAAGTGGTGCATTTTTCTCTATTTCTTCCACCAATTTCTCTAGATTCTTCACAATTTTATTCCTCTTTCTCTCTATAGTTGCAGCCTTCAATCCCATAGTTATTTTGGATCTGGCTTCTAGATATGTTCCAAAATAAGGTACCTTATTATCAATTTCTTCAGCTAGAAGGGTTGTTATAGAAGCTATAGTCTCATCAATGTTTACCTCATAAGGTAATGGCATTAGCCATGAGACCCTCGGTAAAACTACTTGTACATAGGTGAAGTCTATGTCAACTAGAAAGTATATATCCTGACTATACTTCTCAACTAAAGACATAGGGATCATACTCCTCTTCCTCATTTTCTTTTTGAACTAAATGAAATAATTCTCCATTACACCATTAAAACTTTCTCCTATCTAACTTATGACCTCATTGATTTGAACTGTAATGGGTTTGTTATTATCCCATATCACACCTCCAACAGTAGGAAAACACTTCTGAATGTAAAAGAATAGATAGACAAGCAAAGAACCAAACTTACACATAGAATTATTTGCATGCTAGATTGAGTTTAGGTTCTCAGAAAGCTAAGTCAGCTGTAGCTTAGCAAGATCATAAGTGAGTCCCTTCTTGATGATTTTCCACACATGTTCCACTGCCATACATGGGATGATGTCCAACTAACTAGATTGGTAGAAATTGTGTGAGGTAAACCTAACTGCAAAGTCAACCTCTAGATCGGTGATAGTGGAAATCATCATTCCACGCTTATTCCAAACTGCTTGTGTGTTCACCTAAATTTCTTCCTTACTTGACCATTTCATTGTTCTTTTTCCTTGAATTGTAGGGTATCCAGTTACCTGGTGAATCATTTCCTTCATTATCTTCACTGGTCCATCTTCTAGCCATAATTTCATATCATGCACTCAACTTAATACAATTTTTATCCATTCAACTTTGAAATTCATGTGGGAAATCTAGGGCATGAACTAACCCTTGCTCGATAACTGATTTGTATTTTGGCTTCAACACACCATTATCACACAATTTTTCATATGCCTCCCTAATCTCGTCATCTCCAATCTCTCTGATTTTGTACATATAACAAGACCTAATGTCATTCATTATCAACATATTCTCCAAAATCGAGGATAGAGTGCTGGTAAGATGTCCTTTGATTGCACTCTCCAAAATTGCCTTGAACTTTTGTGGCTTTCAAACTTCATTCCTTACCAACTGTGCATTGAAACCCTCCATCCCTTGTTTCTTCATTGCAGCAAATGATGATGATGCCATTTTTATTTTTTTAACTTAAAAACTTATGAAAGTAAATATTACTTGGTAGGGTACCTTTCTCATAAGTGTTCTGCAAATGATTCACCGATGGCATGCTGAAAAGATTTGGAATCACACTTGATAAACTGGTTACTTTCTCTCTAAATCACTCAAAGAAATCTTAATTCTCTTAGTGAAATGAAATAAATGACAGCTTTCCACTTTATAGATTCCAAAAAGTTGAATTAGGGCCTCATAAATGCTCTATACAAAATTTTTAAGTGGAATACAGCTATCTCGACAAACTTATGCTAACCTCAGCTAACAAAAGCTTGGTCGATATAACCATTCAGACATAGATCAGTGTACATCACATCTTGGCTACCAGAGGTGCTTAGCATACATTGATAACTCAGTCAAAACACTGATGCTCAACATCAAAAATAAAATACTTTACTTTTCACAAATATGTCCTAATGCATCTTTATCTATGCAGATATGGAATTTTACTTAACTTATGTTAGGAACTGTTGTAAGTTAAAGAATTTTAAGACTTAATTCCAAACATACCTTTTTTTCTTAGTTAGAAGAAGTGTGATCACCTGATCCATCAGATTGGGTGACCTCAGATGTACTAGCTTCACTTGTGCTTTCTTCTTCTTTCTTCGTCCATGTTTTGTTCATCTGATTTCTCAATTTGTCACAGATATCTTCAATCTAATTTTGATCATTTCTTAGCATAGGTGATCTACAATCTTTCTTTAGGTGACCTATCTTGTTACACTTGTAAAATACCATGCTTCCATTCATCCAACTTTTGGATTTACCTCTGAAATGATTCTTCATACAATTTTCTCCAATGTGTCCATATTTTTCATAGTAATGACAATTGTACCAAGTGTTATAATCCCAATTGTATGAGTTATTCTTCACAAGTGACTTAGTCTATTCATTTGATGACCATTTAGGTTTATATATGCATTCAAATTCTCTATGCCCATACTTCTGATAGTTAAGACAATGTCCTTGAAACTTTGGTGAGGTAGGTGGACTAATGACCTTAGACCTGCATTCATGTGCCTGATGTCCATGTTTCTTATAGTTAAAGAAATGCCCATTAAATTTAGGTTTAAGATCAGACTTACCATGTTTTCTTTTGCATATGTTAGCTATATGTCCTAGCTTTCCATAGTGACGGCATGTGGGCTTGTTGTTCTTTGGTTTTGCATTCTTTTGCTCTCCATTCTTTGATGATTCTCCTTCTTCAGTGGATGATGAATGCTCATTTAGTCCAAGTCTAGATCTATCACTAGATCTTCTAAGTGATCTTAACAACTCTTCAAAGTATTTTTCAGCTTCATTAGGTTTGTTCATCCTTTCATTGATTTCTTTTTCAGATCTTAGATTGTTGATTTCCATATCTTTCCTGCCCAACTCTTGATTAACTAGGAGCAATTGATTTACCATTTCTAGTTGATTGTTGGTCAACCTTTGCATGTCACTTGTCCTTCCATCTAGTCTCATTGATATTTGTCTTTTGTCTTCTTCAGCCATTGTCTTGTCTTCTTCATCTTTCTTTTTCTATTTGACTACTTCATAGAGTTTGACAGATTCAATTTCTTGTTCTCTTTTTAGATTTCTGATGTCATCATTTAGTATGGTATTTTTCTCCAGTAGCTCTTTTATGGCTTTGTCACTTTCTACAGAGTTCCCATTATCAAATAGTCTAGTGGTATCTTCTTCTTGATATTTTGAATCATTTTGTTGAATCACAATTTCTCTCCTCCTACTCAATGATTTCTTTAGTTCACCTCTAGCTACTTCCAATTGTTGTAATGCTAGCTGTACATGAATCTTTTGATTCTCTATAACCTTTCCTAGCTTATAAACTTCCATCTCAAGATCTTTTTCTTCAAGTGGTTAGACTTTCTATGAGAAACCTTGAAGCTCTCATACCAATTGTTGGAAATATAGTTTGGAAATGTGATACTGAGAGGGGGGGGGGGTGAATCAAATATCACCTACTAATCCATTTTAACATTGTATAAAAATTTTGCATAGAATCAACAAAACTAACAAAGTAACTAATATACTAAACATCATTCAAGAAAGTACTCATAACATGGTAATTTTGGTTACCCAAAAACCCTTGAAAGGTAAAACTAGGGTGGAGATGACACCCAAAAATCTTCACTACTACAGTATAAATTTTTCTTGTTAGGGCTACAAATTTTGATCAAAATATGATCTACCCTGTGAAGGGTTTGCTCTATTAAGAGTTGAAAGACTTATACAGTCTACCTTGCTAAAGGATTTAAAACTTACAATAAAGTAAGCACTCGGTTAAGAGATTTATCCTGATACACTTGTTAGAATGTCATAGTAATTGATCCTTTGGTTTACACTATATGCTGATTATAGATCTTCTCCTTACAATCTTGTTTTGGTCTCTTTTATCAAGTTTATCTCTATTCTATCCTTCACTGCTTAACTCAGTCACTAAACTCTATCTGAATGCTTCACTGATCTAAATTTTCTTCTCTTCTCATTCCTTCATTCCCTTTCCATCCTCTCACACACTAACTCATTTTGGGTTCAGATCTTATCCTTATATAGAAAACTAAACATCTTCATCATTTAAGATCTACGATTCAGATTTACTCTTTTTTCCGCTTAACCTTTACTAATTTTTTATTGGCTCTAAGTGTTGCATAGGGATCAATGACTATAAAATAGATGCATAATCACCTCCATAATTTCCTCAACAAACAAAATAAAAAACATGAATGTCAGCCAAAATGTTTTACCTCGATCACTGTGCCATAACAAACTCATGTCAATTCTATCTAACTCGGCAAATGATGTCCCTAATACTCGACATTCATAGTACTCAGAATTTGCTGATATCTATGTTGCTCTATATTCATTACTTACATAGCTTGATAAAAACTTAAGTTAGCTAATACAAAAATACATAGTGACCATGTTGGCAATTTGGCTGAGTTACATATGATCTACATGAAGACCGCATATGTCAGAGATTAGTTATGTCAGAGCGCAGAACTAAATTGTCTAAGTGTAAGTAGTATTTTTCCCAGTGTAACCAGAGAAAATTTTGATTGGCGACATCAATAGAAGTAAGTTCAATGCTTGCACACTTGAACATGGATACTATGATGTATATTGAAGACTCACCTAAGAGCACAAGTCTGTACGACATGTACAGAAGAAGTTATTGTAGTATTACAAGAATAGAGCTGAAGTCGACAAAATAGAGAAGAAGACTGAATTGGTAAATAGTTAAGGGATTATTTTGGTTATCAAAATAATGTCTTAATCATATGAAGGGATGACATCCTGGATGTTAACCCTTGGGCAGTGCATGTTAAAATGTATTTTGTAAAGTGCTTTATGTTTAGTAAAGATGACTATAAAAGTTATTATTCCTAATAACTTGTATAAATGTAAGACATAAGTAATGCAAAGGATATAGATGAAATAGGTGAACATATGTATGCAAAAGATATTGATGAAAAATTGTGAAAGTTAAGAAAGCAGTATAAGGTTATGTACCTTGCCCTATTTTTGTAAACAAGAATTATTGTACATTACATGTTTAGGCAGTGGGCTCATCTTGTAATCATTCCATTTTGTTCTACCAACTCTTAGTAGGGTTGAGGCTTCTAACAAGGCCTAGAGTCCCTTAATTAGGATTGAGACACTATATGTATGTAACAGGCTCCTAACAGGGTCAACATCCTTAACACGATACTTTTGATTAGTGTATCTTTGTGGGTACCATCCCCACAGGGGTTTTCCCTTGGCCAGGGTTTTCTCGAGAACAAATAATGTGTTATGAGTTCATTTTCTTTACTTTTATGCATGTTATTTAGTTTACTCTATTATGAAAGCATCAAGATAATCTGTTATATCCATAATTGGGCAAAAGTAAAAGTTTGTAGAATATTGATTCACCCCCCCTCTTAGTATTCTCTATTTCTAACAATTGGTTTCAAAGCTTAGTTACTCGAAAAAGAATCATTCAAAGAAAGCCTAGCATCTTGAGTAAGACCTCTATGGATATGGATCAGCTATAGAAGAATCTTGAAGAAGCTCTTGAACAGATTTATACTTATTGAATCTTGATGATGCAAAGAACCTCATTGAGAAGCTGAAAAAGAAGCTGGAAGAACTAAAATCAGATAAAGAATCTACAATTCAAATTGAATATTGTGGTGATAATCTGGAAAAAGAAAATGAGATCCTTAAACATGAATTAAAGATAGTAAATCTAAAATTGAGTTTGAAAGATGGAAACAACAAGAATGAATCAAATCTGAAATTTGAGAATGAAAATCTAAAATCTGAAAAAGAAGATCTGAAATCTAAACTTTGTAAAGTGACATCTGAACTTGAGAAAAAAAAATTGCAGTATGTTGAACTTGAAAAGCACAATACAATTGTGAAAGGTGAACTGACCCAGTCTAAGCAACAACTTGAGAGACTATATTCCACTAGTGAAAATATTGATGAACAAATGTCTTATTAGAAGCCATTCTATGATAAAACTGGTCTTGGATTTAACTCATCTAAGGTAAGTGAAGAAAGCAAGGAACCAGATCTGAAAGTTTCTAAAAACATAGAAGAAAATAAATCTAATGAAGCTAACAAATATGAGGATATACCTAAACAAGAAGAATCACCTAAATGTACGTAGAGAGAATTTAAAGGTAGATGTTTTGCATGTAATACTTTTGGTCATATGAAGAAATATTGTACAGGTAAACAATTTAAACCTCTTAATGGTTATTGTTATAATTGTCATGGTTTTGGACATAGAGCTATTGAATGTAAGAAGCCTAAATTTAATGATAATAATAATAGTATAATGTTTAGAGATACTAACCATGCAAATAAGAAACCTACTGAAGATATGAACAGAAGAAATGGAGTAGTATGTTATAGATTCAACAAGGCTGGACACATTGCCAAGAATTAAAGATCACAAATCAACTAGATAGGACCAAGATATGGAAACAATGGAGTAGTTTGTTAGATATGCAAAAAATTTGGTCATACAACAAGGTTTTGCAGAATGAACAATATGAGAAACCCTAATCCTAGAAGTCAAACAAGGAGAAATGAGAATGCAACCAACAATAAAAGAGGTTGTTGTAGTAATTCAGAAGAAGTAAAGTTTGTTAAAGCCACAGATCAAGGAGACACATTCAGCACTGAAGGTAATTAGAAAGGTGAAGTATCCAATGGTAAGAGTGAATCTCTTCCTAACCCATCTCAAAGTACTCAATTAATAAAGAATGCATTAGAATAGGAACTTAGGATAGTGTAGAAGTTAGTAGAGGATGAATTGAGTCTTGCACAGTTAATGTAAGGTAGTATATGATATAATGATGCTATGGTTAAGAGCACATGAGCTAATATGAAGTTATACGAGTTTGCAACAAGTTTTAAGTTTTGCAGGAAAGCGGGAACAACTTTTTGGAAAGAAGTGGCAAAAGAATTGAATGCAATGTTAGAATCTTGTGAGATTGAAAGGATAAAAGCTTATGATCGGTACTATTTGATCATTAAAGAGAATACGAGTGTTAAGGAGATCAATATAGAAGTTATTGAAAGTAGTTTGCAAGGATTTGGTGAAAGAACTTCATGTTAGATCTATGCAGAGCCCTAAATCACATAATTAAGGTATTTTACTAAGAAAATCTATTAGTCAATTAGAGATTTTGCAGAAGATATGGATGTTTCATTGGTTCACAGTATAAGAGATAAAATCAAACCTAAGATTAAAAGGGAACTAGTAGAACCCTTGGAAGAAGACCCTAATTTAGCATTATCATTCGTACCAGATGGAGTTTTACATTTAGAGAATGTTAGAAGCTATTTGGGATGCAAACTTGAAACCCTCAGTGAAAGTGATTTTACTAAGAAATATGAGAAGCTATACAATCAAGATATGTAATTGAAAGTAGGGTTTGAACATTTGAAAGATAACAAAATAATAAGGTACTCACTACAATACGAATTTGATGATGAAGAATGCACCAAGATAATTTTGAGCAGAATTCATAATGGGAAGTTTTGGTTAGATGACAAAGTGATTGATATAACAATAGACCTAATCCATGAAGTAATTGGTTTGTCAAAATCTGGAGTTATACCATTCAATGAGAAAAATATGAGAAAAATAGTACTAGATAATACTATGTCATCCTACAATGGTAGAGGAATAGTAATCATTAAGATTCAACAAGATGATGTTAGATATTTATGCAAGATATTAACATCTAAGTTTTGTGCCAACTCTAAAGAAGATGACATGGTAGCTAGTATGATTCATGCAACCTATTTAATGTGTGTTGATAAAGTGCAAGTGGATATGTGTGAAATTTTGAGGATTTAGTTATTTGAGAATCTAGAAAAGATTAAGAAGACAAAGAACTCTCAATTCAGATTCTCATCCCTGATCACTTATATGTTTTTTGATTTGTTAAGAAGATTTCCTTACACTATTGGTGAAGATTGGAATTATAATAGGATCACAAAGGAAAGAATCAATAGAGTATATATGAGACACCCTGTAGACAAGGTCAATGAGAGTGCAACTTTGGTAATCAAAACATTTCTAAACTTGATGAAGAACAGATCAAGAATTCCATAGGCTATTGTTGAGAAGTATAAAAATGAAGTATGTTTTATGGTTAACATTGACTTTACATTCATTGAAGTAGTTGAACCTAGAGTAGAATTCATAGACCTTCTTGGTTATGAAATTTCTGAAGTTGAAGTAGAAGAATATGTAAATAGATTGCTGAAATGTAAATTGGATGTGAATAGTAATAGATTTGAGACTTATGAGGAGAACTTCAACTCCAAAAAGTCTATTCAAGAAGGAAATCTATATAAGAAGAGAGTGGAAAGCACTATACATAAAATTATTAAGGACACGGGTATGACAGAACAAGAATTCATAATTGCAAAGAATACAACAGTATCACTTAAAGACATTGGACAAAAGGAAGTTTTGTCTGCTCCACCCCTATCAGCATTTGTAGATGAGAATGGAAATTTGTAGCATGTAGTAAAAGTGGAGAAAGTTGAGAAGGAACAAGAAACTAGGAAGTATATAAGATCTTCCTCCACTCCACCAAGGAAAAGAGTAAAGGAAATAGCTATTGGACCATGTAAGAGACAAAAGACAATAGTTGCCGCAGTGTAAAGGAAAGTAGCAGAAATTAAAGATGATGAGGATACAAAAGTTAAGAAGAAGAAATGGAAGCCTAAGATTGAAAAAGTAAATGACCAAATTATTAATGATGGAGATTTTTCAAAGATGAACAAGTATTATGATCTCTACAACTATTCAAAAAGATTAAACTTGGAAAATGTAGTTGTAAGACATATGATCCTAGCAGATAAGAAATTTGATACAATTCAAGGAAAGATACATGATGATTTGTTTGAGAAATCAGTTAACAGGAAGAAGAGAGTAGGTTAATAAGACAACAAAATCAGAGAGAACTTTGTGAGAAAGCTCTATGACATCAGCGATGAAGACCACTTCAAAGAAATCATGAAAGATCTAAATATTCATCTGAGGACTAAAAGAAGAACAATTATGATAATGGGAGGTAATTATGTGGAAATAAATAAGGAAACCAAGAAAGTAGTTGTAAAGGTGATGACAACAAGTGTTGGTAAGCACTCTAGTGAAGCAGAACAAACTATGGAAGCCAAGTATCAGAAGAGTCCCTCTCCACCACCATCAGTTAACATTGGAGATGAATCAATGAATGTGGAAGGAACCAATATCACACTGAACACTGATGAGAATCCTTTTATAAACCTAGAGAACATTATTAATAATTCAGCTTTGGAAGAGTAGGACAGGTCAATTGAAGAAGAAAGGAAGGAAATAAGGAAAGAAGAAGAGAAACAAGCAGAAATTCAAGTTAATACAGAGATTCAAGGACAAAAAGAAACACCAAGAAAAGTGGAAATTAGTCCTATCCCTGAGATTGCAATAAAGAAACCACATATTGAATCAATTTTGTTGATGTTGGAAAAGAAGTTGATGATGATGATCAAATGGAGTTGATCTCATCCCTGAACAAAATAATTGGAAATAATAAGAAGGTGAAAAGCCTTGAAGGATTATTGCAAGAAGTAATAGTGAAGTTGCAGAGTGTTGTGACTAATCAGATAACATAGGAAGATCCACAGATAAAATCTTGAGAAGTGATGAAGACATTTGACAATGAATTCACAAATTTGTCAGATATTGCTACAGTGAAGGCTCAGATAGCCTATGAGGCCAAAATGTTTCTAAATATAAGTCAAAATATCAGAAATGATATAAATAATTTGGATGTGTGCATAAAAGATTTGAGAAGGAATTTGGACAGAGGAAAAGCTCTTTATATACAGTGTACATATAAAGAAATTCATGTATCACAAGTGACTAAGAAGATAAGAGAAAAAGAGGCATAAATTCAGTTAGAGGTAAATCTATTAAGTAGCCCTAATGTAAAGATATTGGATATAGAGAAAAGAATTAGTAAAATGAATGATGAAATAAGGATTCTTAATAATGAAAGAGATAGAAAATTGAGAAGATTCACTCTTCTAAGAGAGCACATTTTAGTTAAGATAAGTATCATTGAAGGATAGTTGGAAGAATGTCTTTCATCTAAGACATCTAATAAGAAGTTCAATTTTGCAAACCTTCATGCATGTGAGATCACATATTATGGATTGTGTGCACTACTTAGTGTTGTAGACACCATTAAGAAGGCATGGGAGAAATAAAAAGAGAGCATGAAAGTGAACTTTGCAGATTATGTTGCAAGCCTACCAGCTCTACAATTTTGAATCAAGGTAAACAACTTTTTTTGAGAACACAGTTCTGGCACCCTTTTTTTTGTCATTGTTGTCAAAGGGGGAGTGATAGTAGAAAATTGATATAGTGATATATATAAGGAATTATATTCCTAGGGGGAGTATAGATGATAGATAAGATATATGGAGTTATAAGGATAGTGAAGATATAATTTTTGCTATGGCCACAATTTTGAGTTTTGAAATTTTGAGACTTAGCCAATTTTGTCATATGTTGCCACCAATGACAAAAGGGGAGATTGTTCCAAATTTGGCTAAGTTAGATATCTAGATGTTCTCATTATTGAAACATATGATCTACATGAAGACTGCATATGTTAGAGATCAGTTATGTCAGAGCGTAGAACTAAATTGTCTAAGTGTAAGCAGTATTTTCCCAGTGTAACCAGAGACAATTTTGATTGGTGACATTGATAGAAGTAAGTTTAGTGCTTTCACACTTGAACATGGATACTATGATGTAGATTGAAGACTCACCTAAGAGTGAAAGTCTGTACAACATGTACGGAAGAAGTTATTACAGTATTACAGGAACAAAGCTGAAGCTGACAGGACAGAGAAGAAGACTGAATTGGTAAATAGTTAAGGGATTATTTTGTTTATCAAAATAATAACTTAATCATATGAAGGGATGACATACTATATTTTAACCCTTGGGCAGCGCATGTTAAAATTTATTTTGTAAAGTGCTTTATGTTTAGTAAAGCTAACTATAAAAGTTATTATTCCTAATAACTTGTATAAATGTAAGACATATGTAATGCGAAGGATATAGATGAAATAGGTGAACATATGTATGGGAAAGATATTGATGCAAAATTGTGAAATTCAAGCAAGCAGTATAAGGTTATGTACCTTGCCCTATTTTTGTAAACAAGAATTATTGTACATTACATGTTTGGGTAGTGGGCTCATCTTGTAATCATTCCATTTTGTACTACCAACTCTTAGCAGGATTGAGGCTTCTAACAAGGCATAGAGTCCCTTAATAAGGACTAAGACACTATATGTATGTAACAAGCTCCTAATAGGTTCAACATCCTTAACAGGGTACTTTTGATTAGTGGATCTTTGTGGGTACCATCCCCATAGGGGTTTTCCCTTGGCCAGGGTTTCCTTGAGAACAAATAATGTGTTATGAGTTCATTTGCTTTATTGTTATGCCTGCTCTTTAGTTTAGTCTGTTATGCAAGTATGAAGATAATCTATTATATCCATAATTGGGCAAAAGTAAAAGGTTGTAGAATACTGATTCACCCCTCCCCTCTTAGTATTCCCTATTTCTAATAGACCATTGGTTTACTCAGCAGTACTAATTCTTGGTAAGTATACATTACGTGACTCAGCCTATACATGATGACTCGGTCACAGTGATGACCGGCCATCATTGCCTAGATAATGACTAAGTGTAATTCACTAATAGTCAACAAAACTATAGAGATCTACAAGTAAGTCTATGTGTTTTGAGTTTATCTTACAAGAAATGTGTATCCAATGTAGGTGAGATTAAGGGATTTCAGATAACACACTGAGGAATGTTTGTTGATCTTAGAAAGGCATGGGATGCATGATGACATCAGTTGTGGCGTGTGTTCTAGAGGAGACCTATCTGTGACTAACTTCAAAATTGTAGCATGTATTGTGGATTGCGAGAATGGATTATGGATATTAGATCTTAATTATTGAATTGTAATTATTGTACACTTGTTTTAGATAGTGTGTGTATCTTAGCAAGGGGTTATATGATTATTTTTATATTAGGAAATCCTAATTGGCTGACCTGATCATTTATTTTATAATTGGGTATATATGTAAGATCTTTTCATTTGAAAAGATGTGTAGTATGAATGTGATGTAAACAAAGGATTGTGGAAGCTATGAGCTTGTGTCTGCTAGATGTAGAATAGAGGATAACTTATATACTTCATTGGAACTGATCAAGAAAAGACATTTTCTATCAGATAGTTCAAGGATTGTGTATTTCCTCTCATACACTTGTGTTGCAAACAATGAGTTCTGAAGGTGGACGTATTAACCTTCTTTGGGTAGTGCACCTGGGTAGTGAACCTACTCTTTTTCTTGACTCCTAATAAGGTCAATCCTCTAACAAGGGCTATGTACTGTAATGTTTCAATCAGCTCCTAACTGGGATAAGTTGCTAACAAGGATACTATAATCTCAGCAAATCATTAGTGGATGTTAATTCCCACTAGGGTTTTACCTTTAACAAGGTTTCCTTGACAAAAAAATATTATGTTATTGTATTGGAATTCATTGTGTTATCATTCTATTTGGTGTTGCTTCTATTTAAAGTTTAAAGTTTAATAATCTATCATACAAGTGATTCAGCCACCCCTCTCATTTGTATTGGTGGACTGTTATTCCTAACAATTGGTATCAGAGCTACTAGTCCTTGAAGAGAAATCTTAACAACTTGAGGTGATCTTGGAGATGGCATTCTATAGGAAGGATAGTGCAAAATTTGATCCTTAAAAATTTGATAGTTGGAAGAACAAGATGAAAAGTCATTTTCTATGTTTGGGCATTGACTACTGGATGATTAAAAAGAATGAGGTAACCATTAAGACTGAGAATGAATTAGAAAAAGCTACTGATGAGGAAAAGAAGAAATTTTCTTATAACATGGTCGCAAGGGAAGTACTGATCATCGCACTCTCTAAAGGAGAATTTGTTGGAAATATAGATGTAGTAATTGAGAGGGGGGGGGGGGTTGAATCAGTTAACCACAAAATATTACCACTGATCCCTTAAATATCTTAACAAATTATTTACTGTGCCACTCGGTAAATATACAGAGAAATGCTAAAACTTGATCCTTGAAGTGTGCAATAATTAAACTATTCTTAAGCATTCATCACTAATTAACTTACATGAATAAAGAAAATAACATGAACACAAGAGACACCAGATTTACCATGGAAACCCAATATGGGAAAAACCACCAATGTAACTAGTTACTATTTTTCACTCTTCTGAAGTGATGCCCAGTTAGAAGCCAACCCAGTAAAAGGTTACAAAACACACTGTCAAGTGTGACCTTGTTAGAGGATTTAATCACCCTGCTAGGAGTGGCCTTGTAAGAGGTCTTGAAACAATTCAATAGAACTATCACCTTGCTAGAGGATTTACAAAATGTTTGTTAAACCAACTCGGTTAAGAGATTTTCATATCACTGCTACAATTGTAAGAGAGTAACAATGAAATGACCTGCAACTGAATTTATGAATATAGATCTCTGTTCTGCTTCACTAGATCCTTACTAATCAAATAAATCTTTGCTACTCCTCAAGGATATCTAACCATCCTTCAAAATTAGCACATACCTTTCTTTAAAATGATTTCTACATGCTGTACATATTTTATTCACCACTTGACCTTCTATATATATATGCCATTCTAATTAACATTTAGATTGTCAAGTCGACACTAATAATTATTATAATAGTCAGCTTGGATAAACAAACTGTAACAACAAAATCCTTTGAAGGGATGACCTTGCTTGATAAACATTAATCCTGAAAAGATTTCCTTCAGTGACCGAGTGAACTCGGTAACCACAGTGAATTATGCAACATCCTTTAGAGACCGAGAGAGCTCGGTAACCACTAATTTTCCTTCGATAACCGAGGAGGCTTAGTTAACACTGTTTCCCTGTCATGTTTCCTTTTACCACTAGAGAGATCTTGGTAGACACTAAAAACTGCCTAGCTAACCGACTGAGCTCGGTAGACACTGAGAACCGCTTAGCTGACTGACTGAACTCAGTAGATACTGAGAATGATAATTGATATGACATTTGTGTGACATCAAAGATAACACATAGCTAATCCAATAATCTCCCTCTTTGGCATTGATGGCAACACAACATGTCATATCACAATGAAATTTTACAGAGAAACCTAGAGTAAGAAACATATCCTTAGCTTCATTCTAATTCCCATCACCTTCAAAATTCTTTCTGACTGAGAATTCTCCCTCTTAACTTCTCAAATTATTCTTCTTAGAAATTTCTTGAAATGACAGAAAACTCTCCCTCTTTGACAACGCATGCCAAAGACAACTTACACAGTTTTGGTAAATATCAATGTACCTTATGTATTGATTCATATGCAATGATTCCCTGACTATGCTGCATCAACTGATTGATCTTCAACATGTTCTGGTTGATGCATCACTAAAACTTTATTTAGTGAACCTTGGATAGGGGAGTGACCCCTAACTTGCCTCTTAGATACAAGAATGCATCCTTAGGTAGTGGCTTGGTGAAGATATCTGCAATTTGTTCTTTTGTATGAATATATTCCAATCTGATTTCCTTGTCCTGCACCAATTCTCTGACAAAGTGATATTTTATTGCAATGTGCTTGGTTTTGGAATGCATTACTAGATTCTTTGAAATATTTATTGCACTTGTATTATCACAAAACATAACAACTAGTTCTTTGATCTCAACCTTCATGCCTTCCCAAAGCTGTTTAAACCATACAATATTAGAGTAGTTTACTGCTACAGCAACATATTCTGCTTCTGTTGTGGATTGGGATTTGTAGTTTTTCTTTTTACTAGTCCAAGATACTAACCTCTTGCCAAGAAAGAATGCTCCACCACTTGTACTCTTTCTATCATCAATGTTTCCTACCCAATCAGCATCAGTAAACACTTTTAAATCTAGATTGCCTCCAAATTTATACCACAAGCCATAATCTTCAGTTCCCCTTAAATACCTCAAGATTCTTTTGATTTCCATCATGTGATTTTCTTTGGGTTTAGCTGAGAATCTTGCCACTATACCAACTACTGAGGCAATATCAAGCCTTGTGTGTACTACATACTGTAATTTTCCAATCATTGATCTGTATAAGGTCTAATCTACTTCTTTTGAATCATCATCTTTGGTAAGCTTCAGTCTAGTACACATGGGTGTACCAACTAGTTTTGAATCTTCCATACCAAATTTCTTAAGTATTTCCCTGATATATTTAGACTGAGTAATGTAGATACCATTTTTGTTCTACTGAATTTGAAGTCCAACAAAAAAATTTATCTGACCAAACATAGACATTTCAAATTATTTGTTCATATGCTCTAAAAATTCTTTGCATTGATCATCATTTCCTGTAAACATAGTATCATCCACAAATATTTTTGCCAAAACAATTTTGTTATCTAATCCTTCTTTGATGTATAAATTACTATTGTCATTGAAATCAATCTGAGTAAGATAGTTATGTAATCTTTCATACCATGCTCTAGGAGCTTGTTTCAGACCATACAATGCTTTGTGTAATTTACAGACCATATCCCTTTTGTCTAGATCAATAAAACCTTCAGGTTGCTCAATGTAGACTTCTTCCTCAAGAATACCATTGAGAAATGCAAATTTTATATCCATCTGATATACCTTAAATCCTTTATGTGTTGCATATGCAAGTAAAGTCCTCACACCTTCTAATCTTGCAACAGGAGAAAAAGTCTCTCCATAATCTATTCCTTCTTCTTGAGAATATCCTTTACATACCAATCTTGCTTTGTTTCTTGATACTTGACCATCTTCATTCAACTTATTTCTGAATACCCATTTTGTCCCAATTACATTTTTATCTTTAGGCCTAGGTACAAGAGTCCATGTCTTATTTTTCTCTATTTGCTCTATTTCTTCATTCATAGCCTCAATCCAAATTTCATTTTCCAATGCATCTTTGACATTTTAGGTTCAAAATCAGCAAATAAACATGTACCTTTTAGTTTACTTCTTGTCATAGTACCATCTGATTTGTTTCCAATAATCTGACCTGGTTTATGATGCTTTCTGACGTACTTGGCCAATATAGGTTCCTTGCTTCCTGAATGAGTTACATTGTCATCTTCTTCATCTTCAGGTTCAGGTTGCTCGGGCTCAGTAGATACTTGCTCGATAGCTTCAGACTGAGACTCGGTACTTTGTGACTCAGTCTAAACTTCTTCTTGTGACTCGGTTACTGTACTGGGCTCGGTAGATGTAGTTTCCTTATTGATAGATTTGTTTGGCAATGTATCAAGTTTGATGTAAACAAATTTTCTATAGTCCTCTGGTTCCTTTTTGCTTTCTTCTTCAGTCTTTTTTGCAAACTCATCAATTCTCACATGTGCACTTTCTATGATTTTGTGAGTAGACAAATTTAGACATCTATATGCCTTACTTTTGCAAGAATATCCCAAAAATATTCCTTCATCACTTTTTACATCAAATTTTCCTTTTCTAGATTCTTTTAAGATGTAACATTTACTACCAAATACTTTTAGGTAACTTACATTTGGTTTGTAGCCATACCATAGCTCATACGGAGTCTTGAATGTGTCTTTTCTCAGCTATACTTGGTTCAAGGTATGAACTGCAGTGCTAATAGCTTCCTTCTAGTATTTCATAGCAATGTTCTTTTCAATCATTAGAGTCCTTGCACAGTCCATGATAGATCTGTTCCTTCTTTCAGCTATTCCATTCTGCTCAGGAGTTCTCAGGGTTGATACCTATCTTTTGATTCCTCTTTCAATGTAGAAATTATTGAATTCATGGGAGATGAATTCACCACCTTTGTCTGATCTCAAGCATTTTATTCTTTTTCCTATTTCCTTTTCTACTCTTGCTAAATACCATTTGAACTTCTCAAATGCTTCTGACTTTTCTCTTAAATACATAACAGTCATAATTCTAGAGTAATCATCAACAAAGAGAATAAAGAATTGTTCTCCGATATAGCTCTTAATTCCAATAGGTCCACATAAATCAGTATGCACAATTTCCAAAATATCTGCAGATTGATAGTTTTTACTTTTAAAACTAGACTTTCCCATTTTACCAATTTGACAATTCTTGCATAGACCAACATCAGGTTTCTTCAAAGTAGGAATACCTCTTACTTTCTTAAATTTTCTTATTTTCATCATGTTGTCAAAATTTACATGACATAACCTTTTGTGCCATAACCAACTTTCTTCAATTTGAGCAATAAAACATGAGTAATACTAAGATCAAGATAAAATAGGTTAGCTTTGGTTTGTTTGCCTGATCCTATCAGTTTTCCTTTGTCATGCAACAGTCTTGCTTTGCCATTCATGAATTCAACCTTGAATCCAATGTTAATTAGTTGTGCTACACTTAGAAGATTATGCTTTAGTCCTTCAACCCAATATGCATTATCACATATAAGTTCTTTGGTTAATGAAATTCATCCCTTTCCTTTTATACAACAAGGTTCATTGTTTCCAAACCTTACAATACCACCATCAAAGTTTTCAAAGTGTTCAAACTTAGTCCTACCTCCAGTCATATGATGTGAACATCCACTATTTATAATCCATGTATCATTCTTGCTTATATGAGAGATAAGTGCCATCTCATCTTCATCACTATTAGATTCATCTTTTACAGCAATGAAAACAATTTCTTCTTCACTATCATCTGAATCTTTAGCTAAAAAACATGTTTTCTTACCTTTATCCTTGAATGATTTGAAATTCTTCTTGCCATTGTACTTGTAACTTTTCTTCTCATCTTTGCTTTGCTTGTTTGGACACCTAGCTATAATATGACCAATTTCTTCACATGAAAAATAGATTAAGGGAGTTTTACCTTTGTATTTTCCTCTACCTCTTAAATACTTCTTTGCAAGTAATGCTTCAATAACTTCAAGATCGCTATTAGAACTTTCCTCTGATTCTTCTTCACTTTCTGATTGGATTTTCTTCCCTTTCTTGAGTGAAAGTTTGGCCTCAAAAGCTGATTCAATATTTTTAGAAGTTGGAACATAGTTGTCATAGTTATCCAGTTCAAAGGCTGTCAATCTTCCAACTAAGGCATCCAAAGTTATATTGTGATTTTCTTCACATCTCCTTTCTTGAATAGCAGAAACTCTTATTGCATAAATAGGAAGTAATGTTCTAAGAACCTTACTTATAATAGTTTCATCATCAATTTTTCCTCCAGAAGCTTTGATTGCACTAACACTTGTCTTGATCCTTTCAACATATTTTGCAATGTTTTCTTCTTCTCTGATTTTCATTTGATCAAATTGTCCTCTTAGGCTTTCTGCTTTGGCTCTCTTCACATTGTCATCACCACCATAGATTTTCTTCAGATTATTCCACATTTCATGAGCAGTTGTACAGTCTTTGATTTCATCAAATTCTTCATAGCTAAGAGCTGATGCAATGTCTATCATCATAGTGTTATGGTTCTTCTTCTCTGCAATGTCTTCAACAGTTAATGTGCCAGTAGGAATTGTATATTCTTGATCAATATATTTGCATCCTAAATCACCAATGGAAGCTAGATGAAGTCTCATGAGACCTTGCCATGCTGAAAAGTTATTTCTGTTAAGCCTTGGAATTTCTCTTTTGTAAGACATCCTGATCTTTAGCTTAGGTCCTTGAAACCCTTCCTGCAAGCACCAAAAGCTCTGATACCAATTTTTGGAAATATAGATGCAGTAACTAAGAGGGGGGGGGTGAATCAGTTAACCACAAAATATTACCACTGATCCCGTAAATATCTTTACAAATTATTTACTGTGCCACTTGGTAAATATACAGAGAAATGCTAAAACTTGATCCTTGAAGTGTGTAATAATTAAACTGTTCTTAAGCATTCATCACTGATTAACTTACATGAATAAAGAAAATAACATGAACACAAGAGACACTAGATTTACCATGGAAACCCAATATGGGAAAAACCACCAATGTAACTAGTTACTATTTTTCACTCTTCTGAAGTGATACCCAGTTAGAAGCCAACCCGATAAAAGGTTACAAAACACACTGTTAGGTGTGACCTTGTTAGAGGATTTAATCACCCTGCTAGGAGTGGCCTTGTAAGAGGTCTTGAAATAATTCAATAGAACTGTCACCTCGTTAGAGGATTTACAAAATTGTTGTTAAACCAACTTGGTTAAGAGATTTTGATATCACTACTACAATTGTAAGAGAGTAACAATGAAATGACCTACAACTAAATTGCTGAATATAGATCTCTGTTCTGCTTCACTAGATCCTTATTGATCAAATAAATCTTTACTGCTCCTCAAGGATATCTAACCATCCTTCAAAATTGGCACATACCTTTCTTTAAAATGATTTCTGCATGCTGTTTATATTTTATTCACCACTTGACCTTCTATATATATATGCCATTCTAATTAACATTTAGATTGTCAAGTCGGCACTAATAATTATTATAATAGTCAGCTTGGATAAACAAACTGTAACAACAAAATCCTTTGAAGGGCTGACCTTGCTCGGTAAACATTAATCCTGAAAAGATTTCCTTTGGTGACCGAGTGAACTTGGTAACCACAATAAATTTTGCAACATCCTTCGGAGACCGAGAGAGCTCGGTAACCACTAATTTTCCTTCAATAACTGAGGAGGCTTAGTTAACACTGTTTCCCTATCATGTTTCCTTTTGACACCTGAGAGATCTTGGTAGACACTAAAAACTGACTAGCTGACTGACTGAGCTCAGTAGACACTGAGAACCGCTTAGTTGACCGACTAAACTTGGTAGATACTAAGAATGATAATTGATATGACATTTGTGTGACATTAAAGACAACACATAGCTAATCCAACAATGTCGTTCAGACAATTATATCCAACAGAATTTACTAAGGTGAAAGTTTTAGATTCAGCACACAAAATTTGGGTAAGATTAGAAGCATTGTATGAAGGAGAGAAGTTTACTAAGCAAACAGAATTATAGAACTAGGAAACAAGAATGGAGAAGTTGCAAATGGAAGATGATGAAAATATTAGGGCTCATGTTGATGCAAGGGAGATATGGAGAGGGGCCAAAGGCACACCCTAACTAGATCCACCTTGCAAAACAACATGCAAAAGCAACAATACAAGTGAGAGATAGAATGCAGATATCCTTTCATATATTATCTTCAAATTGATTCATACATGTCAGGATGGAAGGCCTTCCCATTTTAGACCAGATATTACAATCAAGTATAGAAGTCCTCCAACATGCAAGGATTTCTCAACAATCTCTAATACTCTATCTTCTATCTCCTATCTGAACTTATTCCCTAAAAATGCCTTCTAAACTCTAACCAAACAACTATATTTATACAAGAGGCTACCAAAAAATTCAGCCTTCAAATCAACCATCAATAGAAGTAATGACCAGATCTAGGTCCACACGCTTCCCAATGATAGATACCATCATTAAATCCATGACTCAAAATAATTACAAGAGTTGGCCTTAATAGAAATCAAGAACAAACAACTCGGTAAGCAAGGATAACCAAGCACTAGACAAGCATCACCAAGTGCTAGGGAAATTCATTGAGTGCCAAAGAGATAACCAACTAACACCAAAAAATAAAGGAAATCAAGAAACACTGAACCAACTCAGTTGAAGAAGGAACCAAGCAACATAGAGAAACACAAACATGTTTTTGGTGACACGGGATTGCCAAGGCCCCAAGATGCTCCTACATCAGACACTTGGGGTTATTTGAAAATGATTCTCCAAATCATTCAGTAACTATGATTCAAGCTGCATCCAACTCAGACTATGAAATCCATGAACTATCTTTAATTGGTCTATTCTTCCACTTTACCAGATATTCCATATACTATTTTCCTCTTATACTTATGTCAATTATTTACTCAAAAATATGCTCAACTTCTTCCATATTTTTCTTAGGATAATCATTCGGTACTATCATTTCTTCATCCAACTCATGATACTCATACAAATCAGCAATGTTGAAAATAGGTAATATATCCATGTCATCAGGTAACTCAATCTCATATTCATTTCCATTGTCAAATCTCTTTAGAATCTTCCAAGGTCCAAACTTCTTCATTTTTAGCTTCTCATATGTTCCAATGGGAACTCTACCTTTCTTCAAATGAACCATCACTTCATCAGTGACTACAAAAGTCTTATGTCTTCTTGATCTATCAACTCTATCTTTGTATTCTGATTACTTTTCTCCAAATTATGTTTCACATCTTCATGCAATGTCTTCATGTACTCAACAAACTTTACTCCTTCAACACTTATCTTTCTTTCATCAGCAATATCCCTCAAATATGATATACCTCTCGGTTGTATGCCATTTACAATCTCAAAAGGTAACTTTCGAGTACTCCTATTTATTGAATTATTATATGCAAACTCTGCTTGTGCCAACATAGAATCTCAATTACTCAGTGTGTCTCCAACTAAACATCTCAAAAGATTTCCAAAACTTCTATTCATAACTTATGTCTATCCATCGGTCTGTGGGTGAAATGTAGAACTATATTTCAACTCAGTGCCAAACTTCCTCCAGAGTGTTTTCCAAAAGTATCCAACAAATTTACTATCTCGGTCAGAGACAAAACTTCTCGTAATCCATGCAATCTGACAATTTCCTTAAAGAAATGATTTTCTATATGTACTACATCTGATGACTTTCTACAAGGTATAAAATATGCCATCTTAGAAAATCTATCCACAACAACAAATATAGATTCATTACCTCTTAATGTCTTTGGTAAGCCAAGAACAAAATCCATACTAATATCAATCCAAGGTTTATCAAGAATAGAAATCAGTGTATACAATCCAGTATTCTGACTTATTCCTTTTGCAACTTGACAAATTCCACAACTTTTCACAAATTTCTAAACATCTTTATACAACTATGGCCAAAAGTATTTCTCCTTAAGAAAATTCAATTTCTTATCAACACCAAAATGTCCAGCCAAACCACTACTATGTTTCTCCTTTATCAAATTAGTTTTCATCGGTCCTCTAGGTATACACAATTGAATACCTTTAAACAACACACCTTCTCTAATGAAATATTCTTCCCATTTTGTACTCGGTTGATCTTGAATAGGTGCTCTTCACTTTCTCCATGGCTCAGAAAAATCAAGATTAGTTTCATACAAATCTCTCATGTCATCAAAACCAAGAACTTCAATTTTCATCTCAGTCATCAAAGATCTTCTACTTAATGCATCAACAACTCGATTAGTGACTCCACTCTTATGCTTTATCACAAATGTATAACTCTACAAATACTCAATCCATTTCATATGTCTCTAATTCAACTTATTCTAACTAACCAAATACTGTAAAGCTTTATGATCTGTATACAACACAAATTCACTCAATATCAAATAATGTCTTCATTTCTTCAAGGCTTGAAGAATAGCATAGAATTCTTGATCATACACAATACTTTCTTCTTGTATCATTTAACTTTTCACTAAAGAAAGCAACATGTTTACCTTCTTGACTCAATACAACTCCTATCGCACTTCCACTTGCAGCACATTCCACTTAAAATACCTTACTGAAATCAGGCAATGCCAAAATAGGCAATTCAACAACCGATGTGGTGCCTTATTCGGTAAACTAGCTCCAAGGATTAGATCCATACAATGATCAATGCTTCTCTTTGGTGGAAAACCATCAGGTACATTATCATAAATGATCTCACTATACTCAGTGAGTAAATTATCAATCTCCTTAGGGACATTATCCTCTATTTTCTTACTTGGTTTGTTAGGAATCACATCAAAACATACATCATTCTTCTTCAAACCCTTAACAAACTTTCTTCCTTCCATCAGAAAATCATAGATGTACAAACATTACTAAAAGGTTCTTCCATCAAAGGTAACAAGATTTGTCTTCTTCCATCAACACATATAGTATATTTATGCAATCTCCCATCATATATAGCATGTCTATCATATTGCCAAGGTCTACCCAACAAAATATGACAACAATCCATAGGCATGATATCACATAACACCTTATCATAGCACTTCCCAATTTTCAAATTCACATAACATTGTTCACTTACCAAGAGTGTATGATCATCCTTGATCCATGAAATTCGATAGGGCTTTGGATGTTCCAACCTTTTCAACTACAATTTCGTAACCATTTCCTCAGATGCTAGGTTCTCTGAGCTACCACTATCAATGATTACCTTCCAAACTTCATTGAAAACACTACATCTATTCTTGAACAAACTTTTCATTACCGGATCTTCCTTATTCCTTTCACTCCAAAGTGCTCTCCTTACCATCAAGTTATTTTCCTTCCTAGGTTCATTCGGTGACTCTTCTTGCACCAAAGCATTTCTACTACTACTAACATTCTTACTTGCATGTGTACACTTAAAAGATCTATGTCTTGCCTTTATCTAGAGTTGTCTTTTCAAGTTTAGATCTACTATTTTCACCATGAGATCTACCTCTTCCTCTAGAGAATCTACCACCTCTACCTCTTTGTCTATTATCATGCCTCTTATTCAATTTCTCCTCAGCTTTCAATGCAAATTGATAAGTCTCTTCAATGTTCTCCAATTTAACCAAACTGATTTCATCTTGGATGGAAACTCTCAAACCATTCAAGTACCTAGAAATTCTTTCCACATCATCTTCATCATGTCTAGATCTGATATATAATCTATAGTATTCCTTAGTATATTCCTTTACCAAGTTTTCTTTTTGCCTCAAAATTTACATTTGCCTAACTAGGTTAATCTAATAATCACAAGGTAAGAATTTTCCTTTTAATTTATTCACCTTTTTATTCCATACCTTGATTTTTTCTTTTCCTTTCCTCTTTCTATCCAACTACAGATGTTCCCACCATAAGGATGCATGACTTTTCAAAATTTTGCTTGCAATTTTCACCTTCTTTTCCTCAGGTACATTTTCATACTCAAAGTATTTTTCCATCTCAGTGATCTAGTCCATCAATTCACCAAAATCCAATTTTCCACTAGACTTATGAGGATTAAAGTGTGGTGTAGACTTTAGATTTTTCAAATCCTTCAAATATCTTTCCTCACCTTGATCCATCACAAGTGTAGGTTCTACATCACCTTGTTCTTCCTCAATTTCATCATCACTAACATGTTCAAGATGTCTTCCTCTTCTCTGGGCTATTTCAATAGCTTCCAATCTAGCAGCAAGTTGTCTCAACATGTCTGCTAATCCTGGATCCACATCTCACCTCCCATGAACCATCTTGTAAAACCTTTGCAATTGTAGGTTAGATCACAATCGGCTACCCCACAAAAAATCAAATAGTGCTTGACAAGAAGGAATCCTAAAAGCTAGATTCACAAATCTAGATCTAGATCTAACCTCGCTTTGATACCACTTGATGCAAGGGAGATACTGAGAGGGGCCAAAGGCACACCCTAACCAGATCCATCTTGTAGAACAACATGAAAAAGCAACAACCCAACAAGTGAGAGAGAGAATGCAGATATCCTTTCATATATTATCTTCAAATTGAGTCATACATGTTGGGTTGTAAGGCCTTACCAATTTAGGCCAGATATTACAATCAAGTACATAAGTCCTCCAACATGTGATGATATGCTAACAATATCTAATCCTCTATCTTTTATCTCCTTTCTGAACTTATTCCCTAAAACTACCTTCTAAACTCTAACCAAACAACTATATTTATACAAGAGGCTACCGAACAAGTCACCCTTCAGATCCACCATCAACAAAAGGAATGACCAGATCTAGGTCCACATGCTTCCCAATGATAGATAACATAATTAAATCCATAACTAAAACTAATTGTAAGAGTCAGCCTCAATAGAAATAAAAAAAAAACAACTGGGGAAGAAAGGATAATTGAGTGCCAAACAAGCATCACCAAGCACCAAAGAGATAACCGACCAACACCAAAAAATAAAGGAAACCAGGAAACACCAAACCAACTTGGTCAAAGTAAGAACTGAGCAATAAAGAGAAACATAAACATGTTTTTGGTGACATAGGATTGCCAAGGACCTGAGATGCTCCTGCATCATATGTACAAAGAGTTACAGAGGTTGTGATTGGAATAAGAAATTCTAGAGGCACTTATGAAGAGGAAGAAGTCATTGCAAAGATCCTTAGATCATTGACACCTATTTGCAAGACCAAAGTTCAGGCTATAGAAGAGATTATACCTTTGACTCCAAACTT
The DNA here is from genome assembly GCA_027943335.1 of Chamaecyparis obtusa. NCBI lineage: Eukaryota > Viridiplantae > Streptophyta > Pinopsida > Cupressales > Cupressaceae > Chamaecyparis > Chamaecyparis obtusa. Next base: position 273,101 of record BSBK01004395.1, on the reverse strand, counting down.
TAGCAGAGAAATGTTGATTTCAAAGATAACTACCTTTGAAGCTGTAGAATTGGGAGATTCTTTACCTAAAGTTGAAACAAAATTTAAGGCATTTACACACAATAAGACAATATTTGGAATTGTGAGCTCCAGTAGTGGTAATATAAAGGAAGAGCTTGGTGAGTATGCTAATGAATGGGAACAAATACAAGAAGAAGAAAGAAAGCTAGATAAACTTATTGCCTTGATTGCTAGAAGAGAAAATAGAGGTAAGGGTAAATTTGAAGGAAAGTAAACTTTGAAATGTTTTTCATGCAATAAGATAGGTCACTTTGCATCTAGACGTCCTACAAGAGTTCCTAAGAACAAGCCTAAGTATTCAAAGGAAAAGGAATGTTATTATGCTAGTGAAGGTATTTCTGATGATGATGATTGTGATTATGAGGAGATTGAATTTATTGCTATTAAAGATGAAAAACTATCACATGAGAAAAAATTCTTAGTATCACACATTGATAAGAAATGTGAATGGGCTATAGACAACAGTTTCTCACATCATATGATTGGAGATAAAAACAAGTTTGTTAAACTAAATTTAAGTATGATGGTGGTGTTGTAAGATTTAGAGATAATGTTCCTAAGCCTATCATAGGAGTAGGATCTATTTCTTTGGATGGAAGGACTAATACTGACAATTTACTGCTTGTTGATGGACTTAAGCATAAATTTTTGAGTCTTGGACAACCGATGGACAAGGGATATCAATTAAAGTTCATTGATGGGAAATGTTTTATCAGAAGTAAGACATGAAACTTGATTGCAACTGGTACTAAAACAAGAGGTAATGTATTTGAGTTAAACACATCTGAAGCTTCTTATTTTTTTACAAAAATAGATGATAGTTGGTTATGGCACCAAGATATTTTCATGTCAAGTTTCGTAACATTGTGAAGGAAATATTTCCTAATGTAGTAAGAGATCGACCTAAAATTGTATAACCATCTAATACTATGTGTAGAGAATGTGTTATGGGAAAGAAGACTAGAAGCTATTATAAAAGTAAATCATATACAAAAAAAGGAAAGTTGGATTTGATAAGTACAGACCTATGTGGACCTACAATGACAAGATCATACTATGGTGAAAGGTACTTTATAATTTTTGTTGATTACTTTTCTAGAATGATGTAGATCACTTACTTGAAAGAGAAATTAGAAGCATTTGACAAATTCAAGTTATTCAAAGAAAAATTAGAAAATGAATCAGGTTTAAAGATAAAATGTTTGAGATCAGACAAAGGTGGACAATTCACTTCAGATCTATTTAATTCATATTGTGAAGAGAATGAAATACACAGACATATATCTGCTCCTAGAAATTCACATCAAAATGGGATAGTAGAGCAAAGAAATAGAATAATATTGGATGTTGCTAGGACAATGTTGCTAGAAGGAAATGTATCTCATGTACATTGGAGAGAAGCTGTTGGGATAACAGTATACACGTTGAACATAATAAAAATTAGAGAAGGTAGAAGTAAGACTCCTTATGAATTGTGGTTTAATCATACTCCTACTGTAAAATATTTCAGAATATTTGGTAGTGAATGCTTTATCAAATTTTTTGATGAAATAGGGAAATTTGATGCTAGAAGTGATGAAGGAATTTTTCTTGGTTATTCTACTAAAATAAAGGCTTACAAATTTTTTAACCTGAAATTGAGGAAGATGATTGAAAGTAACAATGTGAAGATAGATGAAAAGTTTCAAATACAAGAGAGAATGTATGATTGTTATTAGAATACAAAAATCAAGGAAGATGCTATTACAGAAGAAGAACATGTTGATATTGACTGTGAGATTGAGATTTGTTATGAGGACACAAATGAAGCTCCTAAGAATCTGAGGTATGTTAAGAAAGATCATACTAAAAAATAAATTATTGGCAATGTAAATCAAGGTATGATGACTAGATCAAAGATAAGGGAAGAAATTTGTATGATTTCTTAAGTTGAACCAAAGACTACTGATGAAGCTTGTAGAGATGAATCTTGGATCAAAGCTATGCAGGAAGAGTTAGATCAGATAAAGAAAAATAACACTTGGGAATTGGTTCCTAGACCTAAAGATAAAAATGTAATAGGAACTAAGTGGGTTTTCAGAAATAAAATGAATGAAGAAGGAATTGATGTAAAAAATAAAGCAAGATTGGTTTGCAAAGGCTACTCACAACAAGAAGGCATAGATTTTGAAGAGACATTTTCTCCTGTTTCTAGGTTGGAAGCTATGAGATTATTTTTGGCTTTTGCTGCACAGAAAGAATTCAATGTATATCAGATGGATTTGAAATTTGTATTTTTAAATGGGGATCTTGAAGAGGAAGTATACATAGAACAACCTGATGAATTTCCTCTAACAGAAGATGAAGACATGGTATGCAAGTTGATGAAGGCATTGTATGAATTGAAGAAAGCTCCAAGGGCTGGGTATGAAAGGTTAGACAACTACTTACTTCACCTTGGATTCAGAAAAGGTAATGCTAACAGTAACTTGTATTTAAGAACTAGTGAAGATGGAATTATGATAATAGAAGTTTTTGTTGATGATATTATCTTTGGAGAAAATCATGAAATGTGTAAGAAATTTTCTAAAGAGATGGAGAATGAATTTGAGATGTCCATGATAGGAGAAATGAAATTCTTTCTTGGACCACAAATAAATCAAAGAAAGAATGTGATTTTTATTTCTCAGACTAATTATCTTAAAGAAATGTTGAAAAAGTTTGGAATGAAAGATTGTAAACTAGTTGGTACACCCATGGTGACTAGTCATAAATTGACAAATATAGATGAGACCAAGAGTGTTTTTAGATCAAGTATAGATCAATGATTAGAGGATTGCAATATCTAACTCACTCAAGACCATATATTGTTAATGTTATTGGAATTGTGGTTTGATATCAGGTAGATCCTAAAGAAACACACATGGATGTTGTAAAAAAGATATTCAGATACCTGAAAGGAACAATGGAATATGGCTTATGGTATGATAAAAATTATGAATTTGAAATACATGCTTAGACTGATGCTGATTGGGCAGGGAATATTGATGATAGGAAGAGTACTAGAGGAGGTGCATGTTTCCTTGGGAAAAATTTGGTTTCATGGTTAAGTAAAAAGAAAGATTGCATAGCTCAATCTACTACCAAATATGAGTATGTTGTTGCTACTATTAACTATACTTAAATTGTTTGGATGAAACAAATGCTGAAAGATATTGGAATAACTTTTGTTGAACCAATGGTTATCCATTGTGATAACACTAGTATAGTAAATATGTCAAAGAATCTTGTGATGCATTCTAAAACCAAGCATATTTCTATTAAGTATCACATGTCTTGAGAGAGAAGGTTTCAAGGAAAGAAATAAGGTTGGAATACATTAGCACAAAAGAATAGATAATAGACATCTTTACATAGCCATTACCAAAAGATGCCTTTGAGTATCTCAAAGATATGCTTGGGGTGAAAGCCCCTCCTAGTGAGAATTAAATTATGCAAGGATGCATCAGTCCAAAAGTTTTTAGAGCTTTATCATGTTCTGGACTTGATGTATGGATCTACTCCTTAGGGGCAGTGAATGTTGAAGGTGTAAAAAATATATGTGGGCGATTCAACACCTGATTCATGAAGGTAGTTGATGACTTATGGCACCCTTTGCCATTGTTTTCAAAGGGGGAAAGATACTATGTGAAAACCCTTAGTATACAAGGAGAAATACTATGGAGAAGAGTTCATTGTTTGAGATTATGTTGAGGATATTGAGTGGATACTTTTTTGGGTTCATGGATTTTCCCATATGTTTCCATCAATGCCAAAGGGGGAGATTGTTGGATATTTCTAATGAATTTAATATTTTTAATCACTACATTATCCTGATTGAGGGATGTTGGAATTACTACTATTATCATTTATCATTTATGTTTTGACACTGATGTCAACATATGTTTCTATGGAGAGAACAAACTAGTTATTACAGTGTACGAACACTGTATAGATGATTCAGAATGTGTGAATATAGTTGTGTGTACAAGGAGGTGTTCTAATCTTATATCTAGGATCGCATAATGTAATATTGCATATTAGTTGAGTTACAAAAGAATTGTTGAAAACTGGTTACTGGATTGTGACAGTGGAAGTTGATAGAGTAAGTCTCTATGTTTTGATTATATCTTACAAGTGATGTGGATCTAGTGTATGCATGCTTAAGGGATGTTAGATAACACACTAAAGAATGTTTTTTGTTCTTAGAAAGTCATGGGATGTATGTTGATGTTAGTTGTGGCATGTGTTCTGGATGAGACCTGTCTGGGGCCAACTTCAAAATTATAGTGTGTATTATGGATTTCAAGCATGGATTATAGATATTGGATCTTAATTATTAAATTTTAATTATTGTATACTTGTTTTAGATACCATGTGTATCTTAGAAAGGGGTTATATGATTATCTATATATTAGGAAAGCCTAATTGGCTGACCTAATCATTTATTTTATAATAGGATATATATGTAAGATCTTTTCTTTTGAAAAGATGTGTAATATGAATGTGATGTAAACATAGGATTGTGGAAGTTGTGAGCTTGTGTATGCTAGATGTAGAGAAGAGGATAACTTATATAATTCATTAGAATTGATCAAGAAAAGACATTTTCTATCAGATAGTTCAAGGATTGTGTATTTCCTTTCATACACTTGTGTTGTGAACAATGAGTTCTGAAGGTGGACATAACCTTCTTTGGGAAGTGAACCTACACTTTTTATTGACTGCTAACAAGGTATGTCCTCTAACAAGGACTATGTACTATAATGTTTCAATCAGCTCCTAAAAGGGCTAATCTTCTAACAAGAATACTATACTCTCAGTACATCATTAGTGGGTGTTAATTTCCATTGGGGTTTTACCTTTAACAGGGTTTCCTCAACAAAAAAATATTATTTTATTGTGTTGGAATTCATTTTTTTATCATTCTATTTGGTGTTGGTTCTATTCAAGTTTAAAGTTTAATAATTTGTCATACAACTGATTCACCCCCCCTCACTTGTATTGGTGGATTGTTACTCCTAACAGGTGGAATACCACCAATTTGCACCCAAGTTTAATTTTCCATTTTGTAGTGTCTCCACCTTAGCCTAAGACACAAAAATCTACATCACCCTCCATTATCATCCTTCATGACTTTTCTCCACCTATTTGGAATCCTAACCACATAGCTTGGACAATCTAGGATGCATGTGTGTTGCAGAGAATTTTGCACAATGGAAACTTGTCCTACAAATCTATAGGTGTGCAAACTTTTGTTGAGGAATTATACACTACCAAATTATAATTTAAAAATTGAGTCCTCCACGTATCAATTCCTATATTTGACTTCTAGCCATTATATCTCTATTTTTTAACTTAATTTGTCTCTCACGAGATTTCTTCACAATTTGGGCACTCTTCTTATCCATTCACCACTTCATTTTCAAAAATTTCTCATTATGTTTTTGAGCTCTATATTTCACTAGGATATATTGCAACACATTATCTTGATCATCTTCATCACTTGGTATGCATCTCATTTATCTCAAGCTTCTCAATTTCAAGGGGAATCTCTCCACTTAATTTCCATTTGTGCTTTTGATATAATATTGTGTTCTTTATCTATTTCTAGCACATTTATTTTTTATATATTCTTTCTATATGGTTATCATTCACCATTATATTATGTCTATATTGGATATTGTGGAGGTTGAAACACCAAAGTATGGATCTAATTGACGCAGGTCTCCAAACAACCACTCAACATTTTTCTCCATATCTATGTGTGCAAGTCTATAGGAGTATGAGAGTTGGCCATCAACTTCATCAACATGAGGTTATTGTTGTGATATTTTATCTCCCCTTTCTTTTTATTTTCATATTTTAATATTAAATGTTATGTTAACATTTTATTTCTTATTATTAGCTTAGTTTCATTCTAGTTATTATAGTTTATTTCTTATTTTTCTATTATTGTCCCTACACTTTTTCCATACGAGATGAACATGAACCATGCATTCATCCCAAATCCACACTATCATCCTTGATCTATACGAGTGATCAAGGTAGTGAGTTTACTGATTTAGTTAGTTAACTATGTTTTATTTTTGATTTGTCATAATCAAAACATTGTAACCTGTTAGTCTATTTTAGTTATTTATGTTTATCTATATTTAGAATCCTAATTACCTTGATTTATTTGATCCATTTGCATTTGTTATTTTAGTTGATTAGCCATCTTTATCATATTATTGACTCAATCCCCTAGCTCACTGGAGTGGTAGTAAGACTTAGGTGTCATAAGGGATAGTTCATCCCTTGAGACTTCAACCTATCTCAAGATCGATGCACTTTTTATTCTCCACATTTTTGTGAGTGTGACATGAACAAGAGACCTCTATATCAAACCCATTCCTTTCCCAAGTGGTATTCCCATCATAAGGATGGTGATGATCACTCTAATCTTTCCACCTTCCTTGAGGGGACCTAAAACAAATATAACTTTCACCCTTATGGATGATGTGTATAACATAGATACTTCTCCTTTCTATAGCATGGTGTTGATCAATGGTGTTTCTATCAGAGGTGTCTCGGTTGACCCTACATGCTGGTTTGACCTTATCACAAAGTAGTTCTTTTTTTTTCAATGGCCTATATCATACATTCTTATCTTTCTTTATTTTACACTTTGAGTTTCCTATTTACTTCCCCCATATCCATTATTTTTCTATGTCCCTATTATATATTATGACAAACACAAAAAAAATTCACCTAGGTGCATTTCATTTTAGTACATCTCCATTTTTTTGTATTCAACCTCCTTGCATTATTTTCCCCATTTATTTGTATTTCATGTAGTTTCATTCCATTTATTACTATTGCATTCATTTGGTTTCATCCCATTTGCATTTGTTTCATGGAATCCCTTATTGTTTTGATCATTTTAATTCCTTTCATATTTGTATTCCTTTGGTTGTCTTTATTTAGTCATATCAATTTTGCATTTATTTAGTTTCATTCATATTGCATTATCTTTCATTTAGTTGAATGATTATTTATTCCCTTACACTTCATACCCTTAGGTGCATTTTTGTTTACTTAAAATCAAATTATCATTTTTTCATTGCATTAGTTTCATTATGTTGCATAAATCATTTTCATTTATTCATTGTAGCTATTGCATTTTAGTTACATCTTATGTTTTCTTATTTGTCCTTTTAGGGAACATTTATTCATTTAGTGATTACATTCATTAAACCAATTTAATTGGCATTCAATCAATTAATTCTCATTATATATACACATTAATTCCATTATCTATGCATATCCATCTATCCATTATATATACATATATAACTATGCATTCTCATTCATTATTCAAACATCATATTATCATTACATATAAGTCTTATTACCATGCATATCGCATACACATAACCCATAAACCATGACATGTGCACCTACACCAAACACTTGTTAGAACACAATAATATGCATAATTGTTCATTATAGATGTCATAAAGTCTATAATTATATCAAGACCATACATATACACTTCCATCACACACATGCCAATATATCATATAGGTATCATCATACATATGTCATTCATGCATCCATCTTGCATCACAATGTGTTAGTCTATAATACATGCACATAATCATATCATAACCATCCATCATCATAAACCTACATATGCTTACCTATAGAAAGAAAAATAATACATGGAGCCATGGTCATATAATAAATGAAATATCGATCATAAGAATAAATTCTCATCATATACATATCAAGTCTAGAAAAAGAATATCATGATAAATGCATATGTATATAGCTGCCAAAATCATACATCTCATCATAAAACTAAAAAATGTGTGTCATAGTCTATGTATGGGACTCAAGCCCATATTTCCCTTTCCTAAATCCATAGGTATCATACCACCTCCCTATCCCTCATCACCTTTGGGTGATCTTGTTTCTCACATTGCTACTAATCCCATAGATTGCATTGATCCTTTGTCCCTCTCTATCTTGGATCTCTTTAAACAATAAGGAGCTATAAATCTATTTGGAAAAACCTAAAAATAAATCCCCCTATAATAATAGGCCTCTCAATCCCTCCTCTTTTTAAATATATTGGTATCCATAACATCTACCATACCCTAAGTAAACCCTAAGGGAGTAAGTATATAGTAGGCTAAATTTTTCTCTACCTTTACCTATACCATAACTCTCTCCACCTCTTATAGTGAAACTCTCAATTGAGTGATTTCCCACCTAAACTCATTGAGATCTACCTCTATCCCATTTCTACCTATCCCATCTTGGCTCCTCATACCTATCTCCTTAGTGGTAGATAGAACCTCTACAAATCCTCAAGCCATCTCCTCTTTGTGTCTTCATGGGTTGTGGCCAGTGGTGTATCTAGGCTAGTTTCACATACTCTCTTTGTGTCCATATTTTCCTATTATTTTCCACCTCTATCCTTAGGCTAACCTTATTTCCCTTTGCAATATCCCTCTCTAGATATAAAGCTATATCCCTATACCCAACATCATCCCTCACTTGTGACATCATATCTTTAGAAATTTGTGCTCTTTCAAAATCTTCCTAATGCACCATATTTGAACTCATAAGATATGGTCTCAACCCTATCCTATGCCTTTCCCTCTCCTCTGGTAGCTATCCCTATACTAATAATCTTATTTCCTATGGTTTTACTTGTGTATCCTATCCATCACCCTATCCCTTTGCAGTCTATTCCTTTGCATCTCCCTATGGTGAATCTAGTTGTGGATGCAGTACTTGTGTAACTATTACTTGTCCTTGTCTAATCCATGGAACCATTTTCCTTTGTTCCCTAGTTGATCCTAATCCTAATGAATCTTCCCTTAGTGAATCACCCCCTCATCCCCTCCATCATCATCTAGACCCCCTCCTTCTCCATCTATCTCCGTGTCCTCTCTTCCTACTTGTATGCACCCTGAAATGGTTGCCTAGACTTTGGGCCACATTCTTCAATTTATCCAATAATGGAACCAATTTATCAATTCCCGAATCAATATTTTCAAATCAAATCAATTTTATTCATCAAATCCTAATTCTATCATTTATTCAATTATATTCTATGGGCTAACCATTTTATCCTAAGTCTTTATTTATTTAAAAGGAACTCAATCCCCTTTTATTAAATAAAAAGCCCCCACTTTCCTCTTATCCTAAGTTGCACAAATAAAGCATTATTCTTATTTTATAAAAAGAAGAAAATGCCCTTTTATTGTTAGGAATGAATGCTAAATGTTTGGTAGACATTCTGTAGCATTTTTTGTTGCATTCATGACTATGATTGTCATTGATGTCAACACAGTGATTTACCAAAGACTTGCAGAGAAGTAGACAGAGTTTGGATTAGCGCACATGGGTTATTGTAGTTGGAGCTATGTGATGTTGAGGTTATACTCTTTGATATGTCATATATATATGGTTAAGAGCACGGATAGTAATTCATTTATTCATGGAAGTTATGATCATTTTGGTGGAAGTAGTACTCAGGCAGTGTTCCTAAGTAGCGGTTTGTGGAAATGGGATGATATCTCCTAATCGAGATGGAATCTGGTTTTGTAAAATTAAAGAGTTGTTGGAGACACATTGATAGTGATTTGTATGATAGCATAGACTTTGAGGTAACATGAGTGAATATTTATTGTATTTGGAAGCTGACAATTTTATGTAATTTTGGTGTAGCGTGTGAAAACTTTTATTTTGTAGTTGTATGCCAACTCGTTTCTAATTATTTGAGTGTGGTATAAAGGAAGGAATGTGTTTCCTTTTTATTGAGTAGGAGTATGAATTTTTAATGTGAAAGTGTGTAATTATGATATGGTAGTAGTGTTTGTAATGCTGTATGCATGAAGTGAAGAAAAGAGCTAAGTATGAAATTGAATTTATGAAGGAAGACATGCGAAGTACAAAGATCTAAAATTGAAATTTGATGTAATAGTGAGTGTGGTTTAGCATAGTCAGAGAAGAGGTAACATATTATTCTATTGAGTAATGCAAATATTATTTGGACAGTGTGTTCAGTGATCTTACCCTGAAGCTGTTTGGGCAGTGGGTCCTTCTGTCTTCCATAACTCTTAACACGGTTAGAATCTTTTAACAAGGATTCAAAATCTCCTAACAGGGATTCATATGTACTGAACGTATTTCATAAGACTCCTAACAAATTCCATCCTCTCACAAGGAATATTCATATTAGTGCATCTTTTGTGGGCATCATTCCCACCGGGGTTTACTCTTTGATCAAGAGGTTCCCTAGTCAACATATCTTGTGTTATTGTGTTATTGTGTATGAATATCTTTCTATGGTTGGTAATTATATTGCTTATATGGTTTAATGCTATTGAAGATGATAAAATTTATAATTATCTGATAACTAATTCACCCCCCACCCTCTTAGTTATGTTGGTGGACTTTACTTTCTAACAATTGGTATCAGAGCAGCAAGTCCTTGAAAAAGAAGTTTAATAGCTTAAGGAGATCCATGGTTAATTTTAGGAAAGAAAGCTCTAAGTTTGATGGAGTAAATTTTGATAGCTGGAAAGAAAAGATGAAGACACACCTATTATGTTTAGGACAAGGTTATTGGTTGATTACAAAGAATAATAAGACTATCATTGAAGAGGACAATCTTGAAACATGTACTATGGAAGAAAGAGATCTATTCATGTGTAACATACTTGCAAGAGAAGCACTTTTGACAGCACTTTCAGAGAATGAGTATAGTCAGGTAAAATATTTGAAAAAATCTAATGAAATTTGGAATGCTTTACACTCTACTTTTGAAGGTGATGCACATGCAAAAAGAGTTAGATTACATAATTGGGTATGTGCATTTGAAGATATAAGAATGTTGGAAGATGAATCTATTAGAAGCTATATTGGTAGAATGTCAGAGATCATTACAGGTATAAAATCTTGTGGAGGAACAAAGACAAAGAATGAAGTGATATGGAAAATTCCAAGGACATTGACTCCTATATAACAAACTTTACAAGAGAGATGCTTCTTGGAAGATTGGAAGCAGCAGAAATGAACCTAAGATTATCAGGAGACATACCTAGAATGGAGATAGCATTCAGTCCTCTTAGTGTTCACCCTACTTTGTCAAGAAGCATCAGTGTGAATGGAGATTATGCTAGCAGTAGTAGATCTAGAAATGAAGAAGGCAAGAAGATTGAAGAAGGTATTTCCTTGCTTGTGAAAAGAGAACCAAACGGTAAGAAAATATTTAAATGTTGGACTTGTCAAGAATATGGTCATTTTGCATCTAAATGTCCTAAGAGAGTTAAAAAGTACATAAGCAATTTCAAACCTAGAAGATCTAAGGAATGTTATTATGCTAATGATAAAGATCTTGAAGCTAGTATAGAAAGAACTTTAAGTGAAAGTGATACTAAAAATAATGATGACATAGGATTTGTAGAAATTAAAGAAGAAAATCCTGAAACTGACGTTAAGGAAGAAAAATCCTTAGTTTCTCAAGTTGAAAAGAAAGTTGATTGGATTATAGAGAGTGGTTGTTCACATCATATGACTGGAGACATGAAAAGTTTCATAAAGTTGAATGAATATGATAGAGGAGTTGTTAGAGTTGGAAACAATGCACCTTGTTTGATTAAAGGTATAGGATCTATTACTCTTGATGGAAAGACTAATACTGATGATGTTTATTTTGTGGATGGATTGAAACATAATCTTTTGAGTGTTGGATAGTTAGTTGATAAGGGATATCAAGTTTGGTTTACTGAGAAAACTTGTGTGATAAAGGATAAAGATGGAAATCTGATTGGAACTGGATCTAGAACTAGAGGTAATGTATTTCAGTTGAATCCTACTAAGATGACATGTTTGATTACAAATATTGATGATAGTTGGTTATGGAATAGAAGATTTTGTCATATAAACTTTGATAACATTGTGAAAGTAAGTACTACACTTGCAGTAAGAGATTTACCTAAAATTATGAAGCCTACTAACATGATTTGCAAAGAATGTGTAATGGCTAAATAGAAGAGAAGTTCCTTTCCTAGTAAGAAGTTTACATCTATAGAGAAGCTAGAGATTGTTCATATAGATTTGAGCAGTCCTACTAGGACTAGAGGATTCTATCGAGAATGGTATTTTATGATTCTTGTTGATGATTTTACAAGAATGATGTGGATTGCATTTCTTAAAGAAAAATCTGAAGCATTTGATAAGTTTAAGATTGTTAAGAATAAAGTTGAGAATGAATCTACAATGAAAATTAAATTTTTAAGATCTGATAGATGTGGAGAATTTACTTCTAGAGAGTTTAACAACTTTTGTGAAGAAAATGGCATTAAAAGACAGTATTCAACCCCTAGAACACCTGAACAAAATGGCATTGCAGAAAGAAGGATTATATTAGTGACTGAAGTAGCAAGAGCTTGTTGTTTGAAAATAATTTGGCTAGGATATTCTGGACAAAAGCAATGAACACAATAGTATATACAATGAATAGAGTACAAATCAGAGTAGACACAGACAAGACACCTTATGAATTATGGTTTGGACATGCACCCTCAGTTAAGTATTTTAGAATTTTTGGAAGCAAATGTTATATAAAGAGAGATGATGATATTGCGAAGTTTGATCCTAGAAGTGATGAAGATATATTTCTTGGATATTCTTTGAAAATAAAAGCATATAGATGTTTTAATAAAAGAACTAAGAATATTGTTGAAAGTGCAAATGTTAAAGTTGATGAAAAGTTCAGAATTTAGTAAAGAATGCTTGATTATGAATTTGATGAAGAAGCTCATCCTAAACCTAATAGTGGAACTACTAAATTGTTTTATGAAACTGATAGTGATTTGTTGAATGAAAGCCACAGTGAAGTTACTGAAGAACCTACATCTGAAGAGAGACTTGAGATAGTGATAGCTAGTAAGAGTTTGTTAAGGAATCATCCTTTTGAATAGATTATTGGGACCATCAAAACAGGAGTTCTTACTCGAAATAAGGCACAAGAACAATTATGTTTAATTTCTCAAATTGAACCTAAGACTACTAATGAAGCTTGTGAAGATGAAACTTGGACTAATGCTATGAAAGAAGAAGTAGATCAGATTGAAAAGAACAAGACATGGAAATTGGTCCCTAGACCTAAAGACAAGAATGTGATTGGAACTAAATGGGTATTTAGAAACAAGATGAATGAACAAGGAGAAGTAGTAAGAAACAAAGCAAGATTGGTATGTAAGGGTTACTCACAACAAGAAGGAATTGACTATGAAGAAACCTTTACACCTGTTGCAAGAATTGAAGCAATAAGAATTTTTTTGGCATATGCAGCTTATAAGATATTCAAAGTGTATCAAATGGATGCAAAGTCAACATTTCTGAATGGAGAATTGGAAGAAGTCTACATTGAGCAGCTTGTAGGTTTTCCTTTAACTCAAGAAGGAGACATGGTATGTAAATTGAAGAAAGCTTTATATGTACTTAAACAAGCACCTAGAGCTTGGTATGCAAGACTAGATAAGTATTTGTTAAAATTGGGATTTATAAAAGATACAGCTGATAGCAATCTGTACACAAAAGAAATTGAAAATGGTTTGTTAGTTATAGTTTATTTTGTTGATGACATTATCTTTGGAGGAGAAGATGAAGCTAGTGACAAATTTGCTAATGAAATGAAGAATGAATTTGAAATGAGTATGATTGGTGAAATGAAATACTTTTGGGGATTACAGATAACACAAAACAATGATGGTATCTTTGTAAGTTAGACAAAGTACTTGAATAACTTGTTGAAAATATTTGGAATGGAGGACTGTAAACCAGTTGGAACACCTATGGTGATCAGACATAAGTTATCTAACACAGATGAGACTCTTGCAGTTGAATAGAAGAAATATAGATCTATGATTGGAGGATTGTAGTATTTGACTCATACAAGACCTGATATAGCACATTTAGTTGGAATTGTAGCAAGATTTCAAGCTGAACCTAGAGAATCACATTATGCAGTAGTAAAGAGGATACTGAGATATTTAAGAGGCACAATGAACTATGGACTATGGTATGAAAAATTTGATGATTTTACCCTATGTGCATATAAAGATGCTGATTGGGGAGGCAGTGTTGATGATAAGAAAAGCACAAGTGGTGGAGCATTTTTCCTTGGAGGAAGATTAGTTTCTTGGCTAAGAAAGAAGTAGAATTGTATCTCACAAAGCATAGCAAAAGCAGAATATGTAGCAGTAGCAAACAATTGTAACCAGATAATTTGGATGAAGCAGATGTTGAAGGATATTGGAATAAAATTTGTTGAACCTATTGTTATACATTGTGATAACACCAGTATAGTTAGTATGTCTAAGAATCCTGTATTACATTCTAAGAAAAAGCATAGAGAGATTAAGTATCATGTTGTAAGAGAGAAAGTTGCTAAAAATGAAGTCAGACTTGAGTACATAAGTACAAAGGAGTAGATAGCAGATATATTCACAAAGCTTTTGCCTAAGGATACATTTGAGTATCTAAGAGGTATGCTTGGGGTTATGCCCTAGCCTATTTTTGAGAAGTGATGTAGTTGGTTGCATCCGTCTAGTGGTATATGATCCTTATCTTTCTTTTGGAATGGATGTTGGTACTTCTTGTATGGGGGAGTATGTGTATCTAAGCCGAGTCATAAGGACTCTAGTAAATATATTTTCTAAAAAGTGTCTTTTGACATTGAGTTGTTATTGACTTAGTGATAGAATTTCTATCATTGATGTCAATGGGGGAGAATTATGCATGAAAAATAATATGAGACATCTGTTGAACAGAACTGAATAGGATAACAAAGCAAGATTTGATTGAAGAAGAGGATTTGAAGAAGCAATGTTGCATTATTAGATTTTTGGAACATTGGATGTTTTTCATCTCTGTTTCCATCAATGCCAATGGGGGAGATTGTTAGGAATGAATGCTAAATGTTTGGTAGATATTCTATAGCAGTTGTTGTTGCATTCATGACTATGATTGTCATTGATGTCAACACAATGATTTATCAAAGACTTGCAGAGAAGCAGACAGAGTTTGGATTAGCGCACATGGGTTATTGTAGTTGGAGCTATGTGATGTTGAGTTTATACTCTTTGATATGTCATATGTCTATGGTTAAGAGAACAGATATTAATTCATTTATTCATGGAAGTTATGATCATTTTGGTGGAAGCAATATTCAGGCAGTGTTCCTGAGTAGCGGTTTATCAAAATCAGATGATATATCCTAATCAGGATGGAATCTGGTTTTGTGCAGTTAAAGGGAAGTTGGAGACACATTAATAGTGAAGTGTATGACAATGTAGACTTTGAGGTCACATGAGTGAAGATTTATTGTATCTGGAAGTTGACAGTTTTGTGTAATTTTGGTGTAGCATGTGGAAACTTTTATTTTGTAATTGTATGCCGACTCATTTCTAATTATTTGAGTGTGGTATAAAGGAAGGAATGTATTTCCTTGTTATTGAGTAGGAGTATGAAGCTATAATGTGAAAGTGTGTAATTATGATATGGTAGCAGCAGTTGTAATGCTGTATGCATGAAGTGAAGAAAATAGCTAAGTATGAAAGCGAATTTGTGAAGGAAGACATGAGAGGTACATAGATCTGAAATTGGGATCTAATGTAATAGTGAGTGTAGCTTGGCATAGTTAGAGAAGAGGTAACATATAATTCTATTGAGTAATGCAAGGATTATTTGGACAGTGTGTTCAATGATCTTACCTTGAAGCTATTTCGGCAGTGGGTCCTTCTGTCTTCCATAACTCTTAACAGGGTTAGAATCTTTTAACAAGGATTCAAAATCTCCTAATAGGGATTCATATGTACTAAATGTATTTCATAAGACTCCTAACAAAGTCCATCCTCTCACAAGGAATATTCATATTAGTGCATCTTTTGTGGGCATCATCCTCACAAGGGTTTACTCTTTGATCAAGAGGTTCCCTAGTCAACATATCTTGTGTTATTGTGTTATTGTGTATGAATATCTTTCTATGGTTGGTAATTATATTTCTTATATGGTTTAATGCTATTGAAGATGATAAAAGTTATAATTACCTTATAACTGATTCAACCCCCCCCCCCTCTCAGTTATCTTTGTGGACTTTAATTTCTAACATTTATCACACATGAGGCTCAAAAGTCAACACTTCTCTCTCATTGGAGGAGACTTGTGCACATGGATTTCTCCCACTTTCAAACTCCACCCTTGATCAAATCTTTTGCCTCTTAATGTCCATCATCTATTGATTCTCATTTCTTATAAAAGAAGAGTTGTCTTCTCATTCTAGATACCAAATTTTTATACTAATCTTATGCTAGAGGATTTCTTGGTGACTTTGGAGCTTTGGAGATCTTCTTGCATCATAGCTTCATGTTTATGCTTTCTTAGCTTAGATTTCCTTTCAAGCTCTAGCTTAACTCACATATCTTAATTAGTAAGGCTTGTAATACTTTCATTTTCATAGCTTAGTTTACATTGTCATTTATAGCATAGCATTGCATTGCATTCTCATCTTGATTCTTGAAGATATTGGCATTCTTTCCCTTGTCTCTTTGAATCTCCCATTGTGTGCTTTACTAACAAGGTTATTGGCTTAATAGCTCTAGCTGAGAGCATTATTAATATCCTTGTGACTCCATGCCTAGGGAGCTCTAGGTCACTTTCTCAAGGTTTCCAATCCATGGATTCTCTTGGAAGTAATGACTTAGAGAAGTGTACATTTTGAGTGTACATTTTTGGTGCCCACCGTGGGGTAGAACACTCTTGTTTTGTCCTTCTTTTCATGCATTTCCATCAATTTTTTGTGATCATTTTGCTTGTTGTTTTAGCTCTATTTTTTTTGTTTTTCTGACAGATTATCATGTGATAGTCTTCCAGTATCGTGTGATATTTTATTATATACCCGTGTGATACTTTTCTAGTAAAAGTATCATTCGGCCATACAAGTTTCTTTCATGCAACCATATAGAACTTCATCATTTGGACACAGTATGATTTGTCTCATAGAGAGAAAGCATCACACTCTTATACTATGAAGTATCATGTGATCTCTTTCTAACAACAGACTATCACCTAGACCTGTAGGTGACTATTTTGGTTCTTTTGGCTTGCAATATTTGGATTTTTAGCTTTCTGATTTGAATTGTTGTAGCTAGATAGAGTTTTTACTTGCAGATTATTTGATTTTTGATGTGCTAAGCTTTGTGGGGCTAACAAGTTGTGCTTGTAGGTGTTCTCACATTGCTTGAATATTTTCCAAAAAGAACGCATGTCAAAGCTTCAAATGACAAGGGCTACTAATCCTTTCTTGCAGAGCTGCCCAAAGCATAAAAATAATCAAGTGTTTGTTCATTTCTTTCATTTTTAAGTGTGGCATCTACTAGTTGATTCTTTTTTTAGGAACTTAATATCTTGTTGTAGGAGTCTTTTGGTGGTAGGAGAGTATGCTCTTCACCCTTGTGGTGAACTAGAAATCTTGACCCATCTTTAGATTTTGAAAGCAAGAGGGCTAATTGAACTTTGCTTGGTGTGTTTGGGAGAGATTTTTGAGATAGGAGAGTATGCTCTTCACCCTTGAGGTGAACAAAAAATCTTGAACCTCAAAGATTAATCCACTTTTTGTTTATTTTTAGAATCCTTTAGTAGGCCTTCTCTTGAGAAATCAAGAGGAACGATCCAAGTGGGGACAAGCTAATATTGAGCTATTCCAACCCACTATAAAATCAAGGCTATCAAGGATACAAAACCTTAGTAGATGTAGTACTTGTCTTCGATTAATGTGAGTACTTGTGGGATTTTGACCATGAGGAAAATGCTAAGCAAGAATGATTAAGGTACACTTGTGGTCGTGAGGTCCATTACTTACCGAAAGGTAAGGAGTCCCTTTGGGGAGCAAGAGGGGTATTACGAATGGAAGCCCTTACTAGGAACCATAGATAGAAGCTACCCAATTTTTCCACTTAACATCTTGGTGCAAGGATTGATCCTAGTGGACTAACCTGGATCACCCCAAGATTACTCACCATCTATGTTCCTTTGGTTGTGTCATTGACACTTCCACGACAAAGCTAACATATATTGTGGGCAACCACTTTGTGTGAGGTGATGGGACATCAAGTGTGGGCCAAGTTGTTAAGTATTGAGCCTTTGTCTTTTTAGGCTAGTAAGTGCTTGAAGTGTTCTCATTGTGATCTACTCATGCAAATGTTCTTGAACATCAAACATCACAGTAGTAATCATAAGATTTTTCTATTTTGATATCACAATTTCTTGTCTTGGAAAGGGTTCTTTCACCCTTGTGCAAGTGTTTTACAACATGTTTTATCACCTACTATTTGCAAACTTGTCTATTGTCTACTATTACTATATTCTGAACTATGAAATTGAACTTTCCAAACTCAAACATTGACCAAATTGCCTTTAACACTGAGATTTTTACACTCACTGGTCAAGAATCATACAATACTAAACAATCATCACACACTAGTCCAAGTTTTATTGTGTGATACTTCATTATTGAAAAACTGTCACATAGCTTGCCTAGATTTTATTGCACTTGCTACCTGGAAACTGTCGCACTTCTTCATGCAAAATATCATTTTGGAAGATTGTATCATTTTGTTAGCCTGGAAATTATCACACAGAGTAATTTTGTTGTCTGTCTGATTTGTGTCATTTTCAGTCTTCCTTTGGTTGATCCAAATCTTAGTAGGTCTCTTACCTTGTAGTTGGAAGCCTATTTGTACCTTGGGTTCCTATGTTTTAACCCCTTGAATTAGTATGCTTTGATTTGACAAGTGACCTTTCTTAGAATCAGTAAGTTAGAAGCCATCCTTGTTGAAAAAGTAAACCTTTAGATTATTTGGTAACATACTTGGAGAGTCTTAGTAGTCTCTTGTCCAATTCACTTCCATCAAAATCAATTTCAATTTCAAATATAATTTTGGTAAATCCATCCTCCTGATCCATATGTGCTAGGATACTTATCCTTTGTTTGGGCACCTCTGTGGCAGTGATGGTTTACACCTTTTGCAATTTTCTATCTTACCATATCTCTTTTGGACAATTGAATACTTTTACTATCCTAGTTTGGTATTGATGTTTTGTAGGGTCATCTTATCACCAAGGGTCTTTTCTTTCATGTAAGTTATGATAAGGTATCAAGTGATTCAAGGAAAATGACCTCAAGTTGTCTTTGACCAGTTACCCTTAGTCCAAACTTGTCAAAAGTGTAAGGGAAAAGAGCCCATCTTTGATCAATCACCTAGGAGTGAGTCTGAAGTTTGGTTTAAACCTAAGATCAATCCTAGTGAGTTGGGTACCTCCTTAGCACCTTCTCAGTTAGAGATGGACATGAGTTACACCATGAATAGAAAGGAGAGAGAAGAAATGGATCAAAATCTTGATGACATATTTCAGATACATAGAGATAACATGCTATCTGGTGATGACAATCAACTAGAATCACCCCCTATCAACACCAGATATTTGGATGCCCATCAAAGGGATGAAAGGTATCATAGATGAGCTCACCAAGATGAATGGTCACAACATGAAGACCAAAACAATGAACCTTGTGATGCTTATGTAAATGCAGCATTTACTAACAACTTGTTCAAACATTCAAGACTGGACTCTCCACTCCAAAAAACCTCAAGGTATGCGAGTGAAAGGCTCAAAAGAATCAAACATGAAAAGAAAGCCTTTTTGGATGAACAAGCTACTAAAGAAGAGAGGTTTAGACTCCTAGAGGTGGAGCAAAAAGCCTTGTTAGAATTGGAAAGAAAAGCATTTCAAGAAGAACAAGATAGGATTTTAGCCCAAAAACTCAATGCCCAGTTGAACAATAGGATTATCAATAGTGGAAACAACTCTCCACCATCTACTTCTTCAGAAACCCCATGAAGCAGAAGGCATTCAAGGACACCTTCAAGATCTCCTAGTCCTAGAGGAAGAAGGACTTCACAACATAGGAGACAAACACCTCCTAGGAACTCAAGACAACCCTCCCAACGAGCTCATCATGGATCCCAACATGGAGGAAGTACTACAAGTTTTGATGCTCAAGAATTTATGAGGATGCAATAAGAACTACTCTTACAAAAATATGTGGAGAGCTATCTAGAGCAAAACAAGGATAACTTCCTAGAGAGCTTGATCAATAATGGTGCCAAGGTTCCTTACAACTTTTATGTGGATAGAAAGATCAAGAAACAAGGACCATATCAAGAAGAGGAGATCAAACAACTCAAGCGTATGATGGAAAAGGTGCTCGTGCCTAAGAGTTCCTTTTCACTTGACTCCATCTATCCTAATCCTTTTGACATGAGTGTGAGCATGAAGGATTTTCCTAGGAAGGTAGAAATCCCCCAATATGACAAGTATGATGGTAATGGGGATCCACATGACCATGTGCGCTAGTTCTACATTATGAGCTTTGAGTTCTACCAAGATGACTCCTATCTCATGAGGTTATTCCCAAGGAGTTTCAAAGGTCAAGCAATGGAGTGGTTTACCAACATAACTCCCATGGTCAAGACCTTCAAAGAACTTGTTCATAGATTCATCCAACACTTCGCCTACAATATTTCAAGATCTATCACTATGTTGGACCTATGTAACTTGAAACAAAATCAAGGGGAGTCATTTGTGGTTTTCTTGCAAAGATGGAGACGTCAATGTTCTCATTACTCCATGACCATTCTCAAGAAGGAGAAGATTCACATTCTTATTAGCAACTTGATTCTTGAGATGTGGTACGAAGTAAGGAAAATAGTCTTTGAGTCCTTCGACACCATGGTCGAAACCGCATGCAAAATTGAGGACATTTTGAAAGAGCAAGGAATTTTGACCAACAACAAAAATAACAACAATGGTCAAAATAACCACAATGCTAATAAGGGTAAAGGGAAAAAATTTCACTCGAATAAGAACAAGCAAGTGGTTAACTATGGAGTGGTGGACTCTTCTCAGCCTAAGGATCAAGGTGTTCTTCACTTATCTAGTGTAGTTCAAGCAATGAAGCTCAACACGTTGTTAGAAATAGGGAATACTGAGAGGGGGGGGTGAATCAGTATTCTAAAAACTTTTACTTTTGCCCAATTATGGATATAATAGATTATTTGTACACATGCATAACATAAGAAACTAAACAACATGCATAACAATAAAACTAATGAACTCATAACACATTATTTGTTCTCGAGGAAACCCTGGCCAAGGGAAAAGCCCAGTGGGGATGGTACCCACAAAGATCCACTAATCAAAAGTATCATGTTAAGGATGTTGACCCTATTAGGAGTCTATTACAAACATATAGTGTATCAGTCCTAATTAAGGGACTATAGGCCTTGTTAGAAGCCTCAACCCTGTTAGGAGTTGGCAGGACAAAATGTGATTACCAGATGAGCCCACTACCCAAACTGTTAATCTATATTGAGAATTTAAGGTTGTCATTAGTATCAAAGGATAGTAAACAGGTCGGTTAGTTACTTATATTGAGTTGGTCAGTAACTAGAAGTAAGATAGAGCAGTCGGTAAAGCTTTTACACTGAGCATCACACAGTTTATCAAGCACCAGCAACAGTGACACCGATGGATAGTAAACACCGAGCATCTCAGTATACACTAAGTAGATTATACAGTGTTTACCGATGATAACAAAAAATGGCATAGTAATCTGAAATGGCACATTCTTCAATGCAAATGGTTACAACAGATCATAAAATGGTTTACCAAGATCAAGGAGCATTTATTGTAAATAGATACTCATTAAATGTAATGTTTATCTTATTCTAATAGTTGATCTAGGTTATTTTGCACAGTAGATCTTAGGGTTATGATTATTTTTGTAACCTAATTTTTGCTGAGGCAGAAAAAAAAAAACACTATATATTTTGTATGTTCGCACCATTTTATGAGGTTGCTGAACTAATATATATGAATCACGGAGCACTTGAATAAATTGCATTATCTTCAAGACAATCAGTTTACCAAGTAGAACAGAGTACAGAGGATATTAGATTGAGTAGAATCAGAGAAGGCTACCAAGCAGAACAGAGTAGAAAACCATCACAGATAAGGTGATATTTTGATGAGCACTTATAGATCTATTTTAGACAATTGAGTTGTCAACTAGTAGATAATTTCCTATTACTTTCTGACAATTGTGATAGAGTTTTTGATAAATCTCTTAACAAAGTAGACTTAACAGTCTTATGTAAATCTCTTAACCGAGTACACACTTCATTAGTGTTGTTTAAATCCTATAACTAGGTAGATCTAGCTAATCTAACATGTTACTCCTAACAAGGTAAGATCACCAAAAGTGATCAAAACTTGTAGCCTTAACATGCAAACCTTTTCTATCTACAGTAGTGAAGAATTTGTGGGTGTCATCCCCACCAAAGTTTTTACCTTCTTACAAGGGTTTCTGTGTTACCAAAATACTTGTGTTATGTGATTGTTATATTGATTTCATGTGTTTTACTTTCTTAAGTTAACTAGATGATTGATTTATACAATTGTATTCAAGTTATTTTGATCGGTTATCACAGTATTCAGTTATAGATCTGAAAGGTTTTACAAGTAAAGTTTTTGAAGGCACTGATTCACCCCTCCCCTCTCAGTACCTATCTCTCCTAATTCCAACAATTGGTATCAAAGCTCATTTCTCTTGTTGAATAGTCTAACCATTGAAGAGTAAAGATCGAAGTCATGGAGAGATACAAACTTGACAAGACTGTTGAGAATGAGAAGATACAAATATAGATGTTTGTGGAATAGTATAAACAAGACAAGGAAGAACTGAAGAAATTACTGGTTGAAAGGAAGAACCTTGTAATTTAGCTAAATGAAATCAGTTATCATGAAGAACCTATTGATGAAATATTTCATCATATTGGATCAAGCTCTGGAAGCATCTCTTATGGATTTGAAAGCATAATCTCTGAGTTATTTGAAAAGAATCAGCATCTATCTGAGCAAGTGAAAGCACTTCAAATCAGTCATGAATCTCAAATGGTGAGAATGGTGGAAATCATGAACAATGCTAGACAAGCTGAACAAGATTAGAATCTAGCTATTGAAGACTGAAGATTGATGACTAAACAACTTCAAGCAAAAGAAAGTGAAATACAGAGACTCACTGATCATCACTTCCAAGTATCAAATCAGATGATGATAGTTAATCAAGAGATGAATTGAGTAAATGGAGAATTATCAAGAAGACTTGAAGATGTTGCAGCACTTAGAGAAGATAATGAAAAACTAAGAAATGAAATAAAGATACAAAAGAAACACAATGAAATGATGAAGATAGCAGAGGACAGTTCTAAAAAGATTGATGATTTCTTGACTAATCAGAGGAGATTTGGAAGAAAAACTAGTAGGCTACACCAGTGAAGGAGAATCATTGCAAAAAGCTAAAAAAGTCAACAATAATCAAATTTATAAACCTAAAGTGATGACATGTTATCACTGTGGAAAACTAGGACATACATCCAATGTGTGTAGAAGCAAAGCACAAGGTAAACCTCCTGTCATTCCTAAATTCAATGGATATTGTTATTACTATGGTAAGTTTGGACATCCAACTTATGAGTGTAGAGATAAGAAGATTGACATTGCTAATAATACTACTAAGGAGAAAATATGATATACTTGTAATAAGCATGGACACACTGCAAGGTGAAAATGAAACAAGTCTGGACACCTAAAGAGAAACTATAATGAAAGCCATATCAAGTGAAGAAACAAGGTAACTCATATGTTCAGGATTATAATACATGGACTAATTGTACTATATGTGGTCAGTATGGACATATTACAGAAAATTGTTACAAAAAGAATTAGATTGGACAATCAAGAAACTGGACAAATGCAAGAATGGCATGTATGCACTATCACAAGGTCAGTCATGTAAGAAAGAACTACAGAGACCGAGCACCTAATGAAAACCATATATTTGAGAGTGGATATAACATTGTAGATATTATGAAGTTAAGGAACACAATGTGGAAGAAGGCATCTAATGAGAATGTTGAGTCAAGTAACACTGTTGATGAAACCTCATCCACTAGATTGGGTGACATCAGTACCTCCACTTAAGATGACAAAGGTATGTACAGAACTAACATTTTAAATGATCACATTTTACATACAATTCCTTATATATGATGTACAAATACCAAATCTACATGAATAAAGATGCACCATGGTTTATGTGTTATAAGTTTACAAATGTCACATAGTCGGTAAAAGAAGAAATGTGAGTTGGTTACCCGTCGATAATCACTATACAAGGTTAACTGACAATAGTGAAAACTAATGAATAAATTCTATGTTAACCGAGCAAAATAAATTGTAGACATTATCGAGCTAACAACTGTTTCATATCAGAAGTTAGGTCACACATTTAATGCACCAAAGTTTGAGCAGGAATATCAAAAAACCTATAAATACGTAGAAATAGAGTTCATTGTTACATTGTGATTTCAAAGAATAGAGATCTTATAGAGAAGAGTTTGAGCTAAATATTTTCAGAAAAGATTCAAAGCTACTATAGATTGAATCGACAATAATTCTTTGATGATAATGAGTAAGTTCATTTGCCTACCAAACACTTGTTATCTATTGCTTGTCAAAACCCTGAGAAACAATTTATGGCATCGACATCGACTGCAAGAAAATCAAAAAACATTGAGGAGGAAGTATAATTAATTGTAAGGGCACATTTCATCGAGGAGAAATTCAAACCTCATCCCAAGGTCACATCACAAACAGATGATATGGGCACATTTTCTAGTATTCCAGATAGGGTTTTGTTAACAAAAGATGTTAGGGCCTATATTCACTACAAAATTGGTGAAGTATGTGATTTTGAGACCATTGCTACTTATCAACAAGTCTATGGACCGGATGGAAAGATTAAATCTGAATACAAGAAGATTGCGGAGTCAGGGTTATCATGTTTTACATACTTCCTGCAATCCTTCCAAAATGACTAGATAAGAATCACGCTAAGCATATTTCATGATGGAAAATTTTGGTTAGATAAACCTATTGAGGTCATGAAGAAGATTATCAGTAGGGTTACTAGGTACCCTACAACCAAAAAAGCCAAAGCCTTTCAAAGTTCATCTTGTCCTGACGTAGAAAAGAACACTAGAGCTTAATGGGATAGTAGGGCACTAAAAATCTCAACCATCAAAGATCCAGCAGTAAAATTCATAGCTCATGTCATCAGGTACAAGATATTTCAATCTAGTAGACCAAATAGTGTACCCTGCAGTGCCGTGGACATGGCATATAAAATTATGAAGAAAGATCACCAGGTAGATCTTGCAGAACTACTACTACACCAACTACATGACAATATGAAGAGAATAAAAGCAAAGAAGTCCAATACATGTAAGTATAGATCACTGCTTGTCTCTACATTTTTCTATCTGCAAAAATATGTACTAGGTATCGGTAAAGTAAATTGGCAATCTGACAAATTGATAACTGCACAAATCGGTGAAATGATGAAAAGCCTAGGAGACAATCTAAATAAGGAATTCAAGGCATATTTCAAAGAATTTCAGGCAAAAATTCAATAAAGGAGTAGAATTCCAAGGGATTTAGTGAGTAAATTTGAAGATGATATATGTTTTGTAGTTAGCATAGACCACTCAATGATAAAGGCAGTAGAACCGAGAACAAAATGGTTAGCACCAATGGGATATGAAATGAATCATGATTTCACTTTGAAATCTATTAATGCATTTCTGGCATTATCGATAGACATCACTGCCAGTAGGTTTGGTGTATATGAGGAAGCTAAGTCACGAATCAAAAAAGACATAGAGATCGGGAAAATGTCTAGAAGGGAAAAGAAAATGAGAAAAGATCTCACAACAAAATATGGAAATGCATCTAACTCATCTAAGGAGTCACCGGTTAAAGAAGAAATCGAAGGTCATCTATAGTTGGCTGACAAGCCCTATGATAGCGAGGAGATCGAGTCAAACAAAGAAAAGGATAACACATCAGTTCCTCCCACTAATGATGAACAAGAAATGCAGCTACCAGAACCTGAAGGAATGAAGACACGCTCGTCAATTGCTGCACAATCTACCGAGCAAGTAGAAGTAGTAAAAGTAGCAAAAAGAAGAGTAGCTACACTGACAAGGAAATATGTTAAGAGAAAGAACAAGAAAGTAGCTGAGCCACTGAAGAAAAGGAGGAAATACATAAGAAATAAGGAAGATCTAGAGGCTACAGAAATAGAAAATGATCATGATCAATTCAAGTTAGTTCGTAATAGGGAAAGTACAATAGAAGAAATAATTGAAGACATAATTGAGAATGGAAATCTTACAGATCCAGGCATAGGCAAATTTGACAAAATGTTAGTTGAGCACAAGACAAAGCTAGAACATCTTGTCATCTAGATGATGATTAAATTCAAGAAAGTACCAATGGAATTCACCTGTCAATTGTCAAATGAACTTGATGAAAAAATAAGTGAAAGATGGGCTATTGTACTAGATATAGAGAAAAGGAAAAGAGAACGATCACTAAGCCATGCAGCCTCACACTTTAGCTATGCTTTTGTAAGTGAATACATGACAAAGTATCAGGCTTGATTTCTAGTCAAGAATAGAGCAATGCAAATCATGGATGAGAATGTGGATGATATGGATGTCATATGTGATTCTCTATAGACATCAATTTTGTAGGAAGAAGAGAAAGTTGAACAAGAAGTATTCCTAAAAATATCTAAGAAGAGACATAGTTCAAAAGGTAAAGGTATTTTCATCGATGATGAAAAAGGAAAGAAAATAGAGGACACCGGTATATCAGTTACTGAGGTAATTGATATCATAAAAAAAAGGAAGAAATCAAAATTTCACAGGATGCACTGGATCAAGTAAAGATCAACTTGCAAAAGAAAACTGATGATGATGCACTCATTGAGGACATCACTAACGCTGATCCTGATGATGAGGATGATGAAGATGTGACAATTGCACCATACAAAGATGAAGCATTAGACATAGATAGTGTGTTCACATCTCTACTAGATGAACTACCTATACTTGCAGAGGTAGTTGAAATAATTTCACAAGTACAACCCGATGCTTCTCATCCTGAGCCAAATAAAGATACAACTGAGATACAAGCACCCAAGCAACCTGAAGATACAAATGAGCCTAAAAAAATAGAGGCACAGTCTACAGAAACAAAGGAACCATAAGAAACAAAGTCAACTAAGGTGAACCCACCTGACACTACAAGTGAGACTCCCACACCATCTATCAAGGAGTTGAAGAAGGATGATACGGTGTCAATTGGGAAAGATACTCTGAAAAGTGGAGAAAAAGCTATTGTTACAAGTGAGAAGAAGTCACCTCTTGCACAGAAGAAGAAGAAGAAGAAAACCAAAGGGCTGATCACCATTGATGAAGTTATAATCATACCAGAATGTGACCCGAGAACCCTAAGCCCTAAGGAGCTAAGTAGATATGGGGAATTATGTTCAAGGAAAGTGGCACAAGAAAAGTTAAGGCAAGAACACAAACATAAAGAAGTGATAAATGATGTGAGGTATATTCTGCAACAGATAGTACCAGAAACAAATATTGATGAGAATACTCCCATCTTAGATCAACTTGCTACACTCATCGACAAAATCAATGCCCCTGATACTGATCTAGACAAAAGAATAGAAGAACGGGCAGAATCAAAGATTTAGAACAAATTGGCAGAAAGGATAAGAACAGAAGTGGCACTAAACAAGGTAAAATTATTTGAGGTCATTACCAAGGTAAAATCTATTACTCGGATAATCTGTCAATTTCTCATCAAGATTTGTACTTCAGATGCCTTCACTATAGAAGTTAGTGAAAAGATAAAAGGTCTAGAAGCAGAGATATAGTTGAGTACACAAGAAGCTATTTCTAAGCCAACTACTTTCTTAAAGCATATTAACCGAGTTCAGGAACTCCAACGGCTAATAGCAGATTTAAGGAAACAAGAAGCACACATCACCGATCAGGTTACAGAGTTACAAAAAGAACTCACTCCTTACCTAAAATTTTTTGAAGCACACATTGTCAAAGCTGAACAACTTGTAGCAACACTAGCAATTTCAGTGTTGGATAATATCTTTGACATGCATGCACAAGTCGGTCTTGAGCATATTGCTCTTACCAACTTGAAAGAGGAATGGGACAACCTCTTGGAGTCTGTAAAGAAAACCCATCACCACATTTTTGATAAGATGTAAGTACACATTATATGTATATTTTTTGTATTTGGCATTATTATCAAAAAGGGGGAAACCATGTATATGCCAAATAAGTATACTTTGATATGTATATTACATACTACGGGGAGCATGGACTGAGGGGGAGTACTTTGTACTTAGAAATTTTTGGATATGTATATGGCGGAGACATGAGGAATATATAGAAACATTTTTTCTATATACATTCAAAGTTTTGATACTAATGCCAAAGGGGGAGATTGTTAATCTCTATTGAGCATTTAAGGTTGTCTTTAGTATCAAAGGATAGTAAACAGGTTGGTCGATTACTTATATTGAGTTGGTTAGTAACTAGAAGTAAGATAGAGCAGTCGGTAAAGCTTTTACACCAAGCATCACATAGTTTACCAAGCACCAGTGACACTGACACTGACGAACAGTAAACATTGAGCATCATAGTATACACCAAGCAGATTATATAGTGTTTATCAATGATCAGAGAAAATGGCATAGTAATCTAAAATGTCACATTCTTCTATGCAAACAGTTACAACAGATCATAAAATAGTTTACCAAGATCGAGGAGCATTTATTGTAAATAGATACTCATTAAATGTAATGTTTATCTTATTGTAATAGTTGATCTAGGTTATTTTTACAGTAGATCTTAGGGTTATGATTATTTTTGTAACCTAATTTTTGCAAAGGCGGAAAAAATATAACACTATATTTTGTATGTTCGCACCATTTTATGAGGTTGGTGAACTAATATATATGAATCATGGAGCACTTAAAGAAATTTCCTATCTTCAAGGCAATCAGTTTACCAAGTAAAATAGAGTACAAAAGATATCAGATTGAGCAGAATTAGAGAAGGCTACCGAGCAGAATAGAGTAGAAAACCATCATAGATAAGGTGATATTTTGATGAGCACTTATAGATCTATTTCAGACAATTGAGTTTTCAACTAGCAGATAATTTCCTATTACTTTCTAACAATTGTGATAGAGTTTTTGATAAATCTCTTAACAGAGTAGAATTAACAGTCTTATGTAAATCTCTTAACCAAGTACACACTTCATTAGTGTTGTTTAAATCCTATAACTAGGTAGATCTAGCTGATCTAACATGTTACTCCTAATAGGGTAAGATCACCAGAAGTGATCAAAACTTATAGCCTTAACAGGCAAACCTTTTCTATCTGTAGTAGTGAAGAATTTGTGGGTGTCATCCCCACCACTATTTTTACCTTCTTACAAGGGTTTCTGTGTTACCAAAATACTTGTGTTATGTGATTGTTATATTTATTTCATGTTGTTTACTTTCTTAAGTTAACTAGATGATTGATTTATATAATTTTATTCAAGTTATTTTGATCGGTTATCACAGTATTCAGTTATAGATCTGAAAGGTTTTACAAGTAAAGTTTTTGAAGGCACTGATTCACCCCTCCCCTCTCGGTACCTATCTCTCCTAATTCCAACATAAACAAGTAATGTACAATATACATTGATTAAAAAATAAGGTTAAGGTACATAACCTTATACTACTTGCATCAATATCTCTTTGCTGCTCTTTCACTATCACTATTACATATGCATCATATATTTCGCATCATATCACTGCTTCATTACATTTCATTACTTCACTATACATCTATATCTTTTCTTACAATTACAATTACATTGATACAAATAAATTTATCCAAGGGTTAACATCTAGGATGTTATCCCTTTATCTTGTTAAGTCATTATTTTGATAAACAAAATAATCCCTTAACTCTTTACTAATTTTGTCTTCATATTTTATCCTGTTGGCTTGACACTATCTTCAGTAGAACTGTCATAACTTCTTCTGTACATGTCGTACCAACTTGCACTCTAAAGTGGGTGATCAATAGTCATCATAGAGTCTATTTTCAAGTGCGCAAGCACTAAACTTACTCCAATCAACATCGCAAACAAAAATTGTGTCCAGGTTCACTGGTAAAAATACTATCTCATACTTAGACAATTTTGCAATGTGCTCTGTCATACTAGCTCTTTGACCTGTGCGATCTTCATGTGGATCATATGTTTCCATAATGACAACATCTATGTAATCAACTCAGCCAAATTTCCAACAATCTTTCCCTTTGTCATTGGTGGCAACATATGAGAAAATTGGCTAAGTGTACAACTTCAAAATATCAAAATTGTGGCCATAGTATAAAATATATATACTATCCTTATAATTCCTCAATCTCTAATATAGTACTCCCCCTAAGAGTATCAATCCTTATCATATACTATCAATTTTCTACTATATATCTCTCCCCCTTTGACAACAATGACAAAATAAAGGTAAGGAGGGTTACAAAACTGTATCACAAAAAGATTATACCTCAATTCAATTATTGCAAAGCCAATAGGCTTGCAACACAATCTGCAAAATCAATCTCCATGGCTTCTAACTCCTTCTCCCATGATTTCTTAATGGAATCTACCACATTGAGTAGTGCACTCAATCCATAAGATGTTATTTCACATGCTTGGAGGTTATCAAAGTTAAACTTTTGAAAAGATGTCTTAGCTGAAAGCCATTCTTCCAACTACTCTTCAATAATGCTTAACTTCATAGAAGTGTGCTCTCTCAAAAGAGTGAATCTTTTCATTTTTCTATCTCTCTCATCTTACAAAACTCTAATTTCATCATATAGCTTCTGAATTTTCTTTTCAACATCAAATACCTTCACATTTGGGCTAGAAAGAAGGTTAGTTTCATTCAGAATTTCTACTTCCTTCAACTTCATCTTCTGATCTTCTTTTATTGTCAAGGTCTCTAATTTTGTACACTATATGTACAAATATTTTCCTATTTCCAAATTCTTCCTCAAGTCCTTGATACAGATGTCAAGATTTCTGATATCATTCCTAATATTCTTGGCTGATGTTCAAAAGCAGTCTGGCCTCATAGGCTGCTTGTGCTTTCACTTTTGCAATATCAGATAAGTTTGTGAATTCATTGTCAAAAGTTCTCATTACCTTCTTTGCTTTCTCCGGAGGGTCTTCTTCTACAATTTGTGTAGTTACAATGCTTTGTAACTTCTCAGTAAGTTCCTTCAGGCATCCTTCAAGACTTTTCACTTTCTTGTTCTTGCCAATGATTTTATTCAAGGATGTGATCAATTCCACCAAATCATCATCATCTACTTCCTTTCCCAAATGCTCACTCATAGATCCTGTTGGGTATCCTAAAATTTTTCAAGGTTTGAAGTCAAATTCATGGTTTAGGTCTCCATGCCAGTGTTTCTCCTGGACTAGGGTTTGTAAAGTGTCGTGAAAATGGTCTTGACATGTTCAGGAAAACCCTTACCCTAGGTTTTGTCTTCCAAAATGTTTCCTTTTGTTTCCAAACTTCATGTGGCTTTCTTGTTTCTTTTTCTTGGTTACCTTTAAATCACTTAAGTTGCTATTTGTGCACATGCGTATTTTCCCCTAGTGTTCACTGAATCGGGAAATGTATTATCAAAGGTCAAAACCACTTAGCAATTCAGTGAATGAGTCATGTTCATGTTCATTATTAATATCAGTCGCCAGTTCTCTAGATCCTCCAGCGGTTATCCCAAACATCCAGCGAATTGGCGAATGCATTAAAGCCAAGCATCTAACCCTTTGTTCGCTAAGTCTCCAAGTGTTTCAGCGGTTTCATTTTCTTTTCCGAGAACTAGCGAATGGTGGTTATCTCCAGTTCTCGCAATACTTGGTGGTCTTTTGAAGCAATCTAGCGATTCAGCGAATGCTCTTTGTTCGCTTGTTCTCAGAATCTGGCGGTCAAGGGTTGTGATATTCAGAGAATTAGCGAATACCGTGGATTGCTTTCAAGATCAACGGCCCTATTTTAATCTCAAGATATCTGTGGGTCCTGCATATTTGATCTGGCGAATGAGCGACTAAATGAAAATAATGCTATCCTCTAAATTTGGTGGTTCTGATGGTTTGCCTAAAAGGTTTTCAGCGGAGATAAGTTTTCTTTGTTCGCTGATTCTCGGAATAAGTTGGTGATATGATAAACCATTCAGCGATTCAGTGAAGCTTTTGGTCGCTAGTTCTCTTAATAAAAAGGTAAAGGTTAAAGCAATCTGGCGAATAAGCGAATCAATGGATGATAAGTGAGAACTAGCGATAGCCATCGATTGATGAAGATCAACGGTCAATCTGGAATCCTGGTATAAAGTGATGATTAAGTTAAATGATTTAGCGACTCAGCGAAGGCAGTGTTCGCTAGTTCTCCAGATAGTCAAGCGGTTAAGTATATCTCTCAGCGAATGCGCGAACCCTTTGTTCGCTAGATCTCCAGGAAAATTGACCGTCAGTCATAACATTAAGAGAATGGGGGATAGTTTTGTTCGCTAGTTCGCCAAATGGTAATTGCAGGTTAACTGTGTAAGTGGGAACCCTTTGTTCGCTGATTCGCAAAATGCTTGGATGGTTAAGGATAGGATTCTGAGAACCCGTGAAGCTAATAGTCGCTAGTTCTCCAGATGTGAACCAGGGTCAAACAAAGATTCAGAGAACTAGCGAAGCCAGCAGTCGCCAGTTCTCCGGTTGATAGCTAGGGTTAGCATTCTATTCAGCGATTAAGAGAAGCCATCAGTCGCTGGTTCGCTAAATGAGCTCAGATGAAAAAGGTCATAAAGGAAAAAGAAAAAAGGACCGTTGCCACATAGATAAAGTACTTTGTTGATATGGACATAAAACCAGTAAGCCATCAAATCAGCTTCAAGAAGAAAGATTGCATGACGCAAACAGTTTAAAAGTACAGAATCCTGATCATTCCCTCTTCACCTTGTTTTCAAGTAGTTTAATCTATCTATCAACATCCGGACATGGCGAGCTCGAAATTTGAAATCTAGGGGTACATGAAATTGAATATGGGATCCATTAAGGAGATTTGCATTAACTGTGGTAGTTGCACACCTTGGATTCATATCGATAAATAAGTTGAAGCTCGTTGTTATTTGTTCAAGTTTCAGTCATTGAGAGTTTCTGTCTATCCAGAGCATTTCCGAGCATAAAAGCATTTGAGATACAGAGAATTGAAGGTGTTCCTATAGCAAAGATGAGTCAACCTGAGAAGAGTGCAGCGTCTTCCAGTGGTGAAGCCAAGTCCAAAGCTGGTGAGGACAAGAATAAGCCTAATTTTTCAGATGAATTCCTGAAACTGTTGCCGGGCTCCAGTCAGAACAAGAGGGCTGCTGATGACGTGTTTCAAGATCTTTTGGAACGGTGTAGAGACCCAATCACTCCGGAATTCACAGGTTACACCATTTTCAATTTCTTTTATGGCAATAGAAATAAGCATGTTCCTGTATGTAATGGTTGGGTGCTAGGACTAGGAAAGATGGTTGTCCCTGACGTTTTCCTAGATATTGATTTAATTGTTGCCCTAGCCAGAAGATATGACCCTATCTCAAGGACAATCAGAAAAGAAGACCAATCACCCTTAGTTACTCTTGATAGGGGATCCTTTATGAAAGCTTTTGGTCTTTACACATCCTTTTCCACTGAGATTGATTTGAACAAAGAAAAGGCAAGATACAGAAGCAATGTAGGGTCAGTAAAAGACCAATTGGTTAAGCATATGCCAAAACAGGACAAATATATAGCCCCCCTTCCTGCTAACATGAATGCCCCATACCAGTTCAAATCCCTTCATCATTATATGAGATATACTTGTTATGCATTATGTAGAGTTTTGGGAATGGATGGGAATGCAGAATTTTTACCAGCTGACTTGCTGATGATCATCCTCGATATTCAAAATCCTTTGGTAAACACTGATTATGATTACATCCAGTATGTGATCAATAGGATGCATCAGGGGCTAATGTCTATCCAGGAAAGTAAAAGCCCTATTGAGTTCATGCATTATTCTCTATTAATGCATTTGATTCTGTTTTTCAACATCAACAGTTTTGATGCAAACATGTTGAAACCAAGGTTCAGTTTCAAGGATCAGCACAACCCAGTGCAGTTGTGGGTGAGAATATGGAATTCTACATCTAATGAGGCAGATTTTTGTGTTTTTCAGAATTTCATTGTTTATCGTATTATCAGGATGTTGGGTATAAATGTCACTAGGTTATCTCCTAGAGTCCTCAGGCTTTTAACACCACTGCAGTATATGGATAAGTGGGATGGAAATCACAATTGGGGTGATTTCTAATTGGGAGATAATTCCATGATTATCAGAGTTTATGGCTGTCCCCAACCCCCACATTTATTACCAAAGTATGTGCCTCCGAGGTTGGCTTGTTTGGAATTTGTTTGGTAGCTTATGTGTACAGATAAAGAGCTCCTGGCCCCTCACAGAAAGGGTACAATCACACCTAGGCAATTCAAGGTAGGTGATTTCCTGATAGGAAAGAGGGCTTTTCCTCAAATCAGTGCCTGGCTACAACAATTCAAAATGGTTACTGGTGCTTGTAGGCACATAGATCCTGAGGATTTCATCAAGACTGCTAGGATGACTTACATCCCAAACATTGGTGTGATTAAAGAGCATGAAGGTTTGGATGAAGAAGATGTGATCAGAAACATCTTAGATGAAGATGAAGTTAAAAGGAGATGGTACAGATTCTTTGATTTAGTAGATTTGTCCAACCAGTTGAAGGCATCTCAGATTCCTTTTGAGGGTTTTTTCCCTGATCTTCCTTATTTGAAGAGGATTGATGGGATGATTGAAAAGTATGACACCTTGGCAAATCAATTGGAAGGCTTGATTGATCAGAATGAGCCAGAGAAGAAGAAGAAGAAAGATTATTCATCTTCTGATGAGGAAGAATTCACTGATGAGTCACAAGAAGAAGATAGTCCTCCACAGGTTGAGAGACCACCAGTTGTTGATCTTACTCAAGATCAACCAGAAATGAAGGATATCTCAGAGCCACCATTGAAGAGACAGAGGCTTGAGGAAGGTGAAACTTCAAGGCATGTGAGGCAAAGAAGGGAAATTGACAGAGCATCTACTCTTGTACCAGGTGATAGGCCATATCATCATCAATTGAGGAAAGCAATAAGAGCAGGCAAGAAGATAGCCACTGAGCAAGAAGACAGAGAAAAATCCTTATGGTTAGAGAAGGATATCAGAGAAGTCTATCAAGACGAATTCTTGAGTGATGATCAGTTCATTAAGACTGATGAGTTCAAGAGTTTTCTCATTTGGAACAAGCAGCAAGAAGTGAAGAAAGCTCTGCCTGAAGGTATGGAGCCAAGTGAAGAAACTTTGAGAGCTCTTGCTTCATATGATCCTAGCCTTGATCCCATCACAGTGGACGAAGCCAGAGATTTGGTTAAATCAAGTGGAATGTTGTTAACCCCAGGATGGGATCTGACTTCTGCATTCCTCATTGATCAACTGAGAAAGCAACCAGAGGGTAGCCTCTCATATGAAGTTCACATTGGTGACATGATTAGAGGAAGTGGCTATGACCCTAAGTCCCAGGCTGTTGCAATGTGGTCCATGGCTCCCAAAACTCAGAAGCCATCTCTATTGAGTATAGAGGATAAGATGGAGGGGAATAAGATTATATGGATTGTACAAAATACAACAGACCTTGAGGTCTCCAAGGCAGTAACTCATTGGGCTAATCTGAATGAAGCCAAGACAGCTCAGCTGTCAGAAAGATATGCCAAATTGTTTGAGAGTTCAAGCATGGTAGCCAAGGACAGAGATCTGAAAATGATGAGGATCAAACAGTTGGAAGATGAGCTGGCAGAAATAAATGCCAAACTTGAGGAAGCCTCAAAAATAATTCCTCCTCCTCCTTTGCAAGTTGAGGTACCTGTTCAGGTAAATTTGGAGGCAATTGAGGGACCTGCTGAAGACTTGGAAAAGGTAAAATTGGATTCATCCCTGGACACTATAGCCAAAATAGTGCATTACAGGCGGGACAAAATAAAGGACAGGATGGATGCAGTTCATAAATCAGTCAGCCTGTTACATCAGACCAATCAAAAGGTGAATGACTATTTGGCCACCTTGGAACCACTCTATAGTATTTGGTCTGGGAGGAATTTATTGTTTGATAAGCTTGACAGTTTACAAGAACACAGGCCTGATATCCCAAACGTAGTAACTGATGTGTTTGAAAGGATTGGCCTGAAAAGTGCAGCGTCAAAGTTTTTTAAAGGAAAATCAAACCAAATAAAGGCTAAGTTAGCCATGTTTGATAAAGATTACAGCAAGTATCTGCCCCCAGTATATGATGACAATGGAAATATGGTTAAGCTGGAAGATTGGAAGCTGTCAATGGGTCAGTTGGTCATCAATCAAGATGCCTTCCTAAAAGACAATAAGGCTTTGGACGTAGAAGGAACTAACAATATAATTGATAGTTTATTCAAAGTTGAAAGTGATTGTATCAAGTTTATATCAGAAGTTAAAAGTGTAACTGATTCTACATGGGAACGGCAAGTCAACTTGTTACAGGAGCTGCAGAGCTACAATTGGCCATCTGATGATGATGTGGTAGCTTGGGAAAAGCTAATCACAAAGAAGAAGAAGAAACTGGTCATCCAGCTGACGGAGGAGGAAGAAGAATAGATCGCACTTGGCACCTGATCCAGAATTTGAGGGAGAGCGTGTTCAAATAGAGAATGATGTAAGTTAGCCTGTAATGGCGGTCATCATTCATATGACAAACTTGGTAACTGCTTTGAAAATATCTACAAACAAAGGTACCAGCTGCGGAAGTCGTTCAGAACTGAAAATACACCTTGCTGTCTTTGATTAAATATCTTTCTGTTTGTATTTTCTTTTGTTTTCTAGCGCAATTTTCTATCAGCCATCCAAAGCTTGTTGCATCCTTTTGAGGATTCCAGGATGGTTGATTAGTATAAATAGTCGGTTCCTATTGTTGATTGAGGTTGGAAAATATTTTGTAAAGGAGAGGTCTGAAATATAGAACCTAATTTTCTGTGAAATCAAGGAAAATTGTACGAATGCATTTTGTCAATTAATACAAATACACTGGAGTTCTGTTACTACAATCTGAGTGTCTTTGCATGTGGAATGTTTTAGTTTCTTTATGCATTTAAATTGTAAGACAGTTTAAATACATCTTTCACAAGGTGAATGTAGGGGTTGAGCTTAAGTATCTTTCAAGGAAAGAGTAAAATCTTAGGGGAGGTCTCTGGGAATTGAATATCTATATGTAGATTTGATGACAAGTTTAGGAATGGAAACAATGATATGTTAGGCATGTTATTGGAGTTTCATTGTATTCATTTTAATAGATATATGTGAAGGTAGAGTTCGACTCTGATGCCCAGCGGATAAGGGACTGGTTTTAGATCCACTTACATTCGTTTACCATCCAGATATATAATTGATTAAAATTTTACTTTATATGCATAATTTCTAGACTTGAGTCATATTATGACAAGTTCATAAATATGTATTTCAGTGCTTTGTAGAAGCAATAAACGAGGTTAACCCTTTCTTGAGTTTAACTCTAAAAGGAAGAAGGATGAATATCCTTAAGCCATTGTATCGTGTTGCTATTTTTATAGTCTATATCATGATGTTGTGTATCAGGATGATTTGGGCTATACTCAGAGTTTTAGCCACTTATTTATTTGGATTTTGAAGGCAGTAACAGAGCAGTGAAAGAGCTAGTTCTCAATTCAGAGCTCAGCTGATTGTTGAATTGATAGAGGTACACCCGCCTGAGTATATATTACTCGAAGTGAAGAAGGTTTTAACCTTAATACCTTAGTAGTTTGTAACTTGCTAGGTTACAGCCATTGGGATTATTTGAGTATTTGATTAATCTGCAGGTTCAAACACTAACAAAATTGGCGACTCTACTGGGGATTTATTTTGATAGCTTGCAATAGGTTAGTGCAAATCTTGTCTATTGTATGTTTGTAGACCAGTAAAAGTATTTTTTCATTCCCGCTTGAGTAGTGGGTGGCGACTCTAAAAAACTCTGTGTTACTAGTTGCTGTCATTTGCAAAATTTTGTAAACATTGTTGTCATTTACAATGAGTCGACCAAGGAACACTAGGTCGTATTATAGGGATCATCCAGAAGATAATATAGGGGATGAACTCCACACACCAAGCAGAAAGCAATGGTCTAGGAGAGGCCAAAATAATGCTAGTTCTCAGGCTCATTCTCGAGAAAGATTTCGTGTCCCACTTCCTCATGAAACTTCTTCGTCTTCTAGCAATCCTGAGCATGTCAAAAGGGTCGCACCAGAGGTCTATATGCAGAAAGAAGTAGTCACAGAAGTAGGTTTTTTCCCTGCTAGAGAAACCCTTGAACAACCTGATGAAACCTCTACTGCTGAAATAGCTTCTTATGATTCTGAGAAGTTAAGAGAGGAAGTGATTGCTTTGAGAGAAAAGGAACGTGAGCAATTAGCAGAAATTGCTAATAGAACGAAGATAAGGGAACAGCAGCTTCGTGAATTGCTTCTGGAAAGGGAAGAACTCCTCAAAAGAACCAGGAGAAATGAGATCCATGTGAGTGATCTAAACCAGGATGTACAAGGTTTGGATAAAGAATTGTTTGGTGATATGCAAGCTTTGAGAAAGAAAGCTCAGGATACCAGGCCCAAACAAAGTGAATTTGAGGGAACAGGTCATGTCTTAAGACAACTGAATCCCTCTGAAATCAAAATAAACAAGGAGATTAAAATTGCTCCCAAGGAAATCCCTGATAAGGGAAAACAAAAGGTGGTGGGTGTTGCTATAAATGAACCGAAGAAGGTCGTCCCCATTGCTAATGTGCCTACTCAAGCTAGTGCAGATTTAGACAGAGCTAGGAAAGCAAAGGAGGATTTGGCTATGCAACTTGAGAAACTTGAGTTGGAGGCTGCTGCAGATGAAATGAAAAGGAAGATTGCCTTCCTACATGCTAACATGAATACATCTGCTAGTAGTTCTGTCCCTATTACCATAGGAACAACTTCATCCAGTCAGCCTAACATTGCAATTCCAAATACTCAAGCCTTTCATTCTGGACAATTTCCTAGTCAAGTTCCCTTGGTTTCTCAGGGTACAGTGGGAACTATACCTTGTCAAAATATTGCAATTACCCCTTCAAATCAGCCAATTATCCAAAGACGACCAGTTCATTTGGATAGATATAGGCCCTTGTTTTTTGATGGTATTCCTGGCCAACCTAATGCCATTCCTAATGAAATCAGGAAGAAGATCCCATTATTTACTGGGAATAATGTTATTACTTGTGAAGAGCATTTGAAGTTTTTCACAGATAAAGTTAATGACTATGAGATTGAGCATGAAGATGTCATTATGAAACTTTTTGTTCAATCATTGATTGAAGATGCTAGGGATTGGTACAGAGGGTTACCTGAGAACAGTATTGCTTCATGGGATGAATTTGTCAGGAGTTTTAAGGAGCAGTATGCTGAACATGTGAATTCTAGTTACATGCTCAATGAATTCAATAATATCAAGAAAAATTATAATGAGAGCATGTCAGAATTCAATAGCCGGTTTCAAAAGGCTATGTACAAATTGTTCCAGGTTTTGAGGTTGGATGATGCAGTTTGCATGACCACTTATTTCAATTCCATGGATGGTAAGATGTCTTATCTCCTAAGAGATAAAAATCCCCGCACCCTTAGGGATGCATTTAAACTGGCCATAAATATTGAGAGTAACCGAAAGGCATCTGGCCAAATGTACAAAAGGGATGAGGGTAAATTGTGGAAAGAGACCAGACCACAACATGCAAGGCCTTTTAAAGAGGAGGATAAAGGACCTAGTGCTAACAAGGAGTTCCCAACAAGATTTGATAAAGGTGGTAGAAACTTTCAAGATGCAAGACCCCCTTATCAAAGGCAGGACAAGGCCCCTAATTTAAGAGATATGCCTTACAAAACTAATTGGAAGGATGGGAGACCTGTTCTTGACAGTAATGAGGTACAAAAAGGGAAAGATACCCCAGATCCCTTAAAGAAGAATACAACACACAATGTAGAAAACACTCCTTGGTGTGTTGCTTGTAATATGCCTCATTCACCTTTCCAGTGTGCTGTGGCCCAAGCCTTAGGAGAAGAGGCTGATAACTCATGTGCAAGAGATTATGAAGAATCTGAAAAGCCTGCCATTAACATGTTTACTACAGATCCAATAGAGGATTTTGTGTCCTCAGATGATGAAGCAAGCTGTCCAGATGTTGATCATAAGAGAAAGATTTTCTCTGATTATGAGCAACAAATATTTACTCAATCTAATCCTGAAGAATTTGATAGTAATGATTATAAAACTCATATGGTGGGATCCAGATCAGATGAGAAGCAATGGAGGAAGCCCAGTGAAGAGGAAATCAAAAACTTAACTGTGGCTGCCATAACACAAGCAAGATCCTCATACAATTTGAGGAACAGAAAGGTGGATAATGAACAGGGAATTCCTAGATCAGTATTCATCAAAGATAGTCCTCAAGATAAGGGTTTCCCAAAACCCAATGTTATAGATGGAAAGGATCAAGAACTTGTGAGTGAAAAGAAGAAAGGGGAGGAAGTTAGTGCTGACAAGATCAAAAGGAAAACTGGTAGGACAAAGGATCAATCTGATTTTCCTGCTGATTCCCCTGCATTTGATATGAGACATGCATTGTCTCAGATGAAAGTGTCCATCCCTCTACTTGAAATGTTGAAAATAGAGGAGCACAAGACAACAGCCTTGGCTCTTATAAATGAGCAGAGATTTGTTCCTACCAAACAAGAAGAAGGGAGTTCTATGAAAAGGCCTATTCCCATTTCAGATGTATGTGTTGGGACAATTGTAACACAAGAACCTTCTTCCATCAACCCCTTTTATGTCACTTTAATTGTGAATGACTTATTGTTAAAAAATTGTATGATAGACTCTGGTGCTGCCACAATTGTGATGCCATATCATGTGATGAAAGAATTAGGATTGCAAGTTGACACTTCTAATGGCAGGTGTTATGCAATGGATAATAGGGCAGTGCCTGTTGTGGGGACTTTGATTGGAATTGAGGTAAAAATTGCTGCATTTCCAGAGGCTACATACAAAATGGATGTAGTTGTTGTGGATACAAAGCCTCACTATGGCATGTTATTGTCAAGACAATGGGCTGCAGCAATGGGTGGAAAGCTGGAACTAGATCTATCTTATGCCACTATTCCAGTGAATGGGACAGAAGTAAAGTTGTACAGGGAGCCCCGTTCCTCAGTTATGGTGGAAATGGTTGCTCCGGAAGCCCTTAATTGTTTTGTAGATATTGACATGAACAATTTTGTCATTGAAGAAGTGTTACCTCAGTTGAAGAACACAGACCCAATTGTGGAAGAATTGATGATGCAACAAGATAGCTTGTGGCAAATGTTTTTTGATGGTGGATGCTCCAAAGAAGGATCAGGAGCTGGTGTTGTTTTCATTTCCCCATCAGGTAATACTTTCAAGTACTCCTTCTTGTTGACTTTCAGTTGTGCAAATAATACTGCTGAATATGAGGCCCTGATCTTGGGATTAGATGTAGCCATAAAGCATGGTATTAAATGTTTAAAAGTTCATGGTGATTCCCAATTGATTGTAGCCCAAGTAAGATCCCAATATGCTTCTAAGGATGAGAAACTCAAGTTATATAAGCATGCTGTCTGGGATAGATTAGAATTTTTTGAAGCTTTTAATCTGCTCTGGGTAGAAAGGTCAAATAACATCATGGCAGACTTTCTTGCTAATGTTGCTTTGAAAAATAATGATATCACCCTCTCTGGTGTTTCCATGTTGGAAACTAAAACTAGGCCTGCAGTTCCTGACAATGTGTACAATTGGCAAGTTTTTGAGGATGATCTTGATATCCTTAGATTCCTTCAAGGCCTAGATCAATAAGATGGTCAACAGATAGATTTCAATGAGGTGCAGGAATGTATTGAAGGAAAAGAATGCATCATGGGAAATGAAATAGTCCAATTACTTTCTAATCATATACCCAAAGGACTAGTAGAATTGGAGGGAATGTTTAAAATAAATGATGGTTGTCTGTCCCAAAAGTCTAATGCAAAATTGGAAGACTTAGAGGAGATAAACCTAGGATCAGAAAATTCCCCACAAGTGGTATACATTGGAAAGAAATTGAGTAGGGAGATCAGAGGCAACTTGATCAGATTGTTGAAAAGGTACAAACATGTGTTTGCCTGGTCATATGATGACCTCAAAGCTTATAGGGCTGATTTATTCCAGCATGAAGTTCCTCTAAAGGAGGAAACCACACCCTTTAGACAAAAGCAGAGACCCATTAATCCTTTACTGGCCACCAAAATGCAAGTTGAGTTGACAAAACTGAGAGATACTGGTATCATTGAACCAATTAGGCACTCAACTTGGGTTTCAAACCTTGTACCAGTGAGGAAGAAGAATGGTGACATTCGGCTTTGTGTTGATTTTAGGAACCTAAATGTGGCATCACTCAAGGATAATTATGGATTGCCTAATATGGAGGCCATGCTACATAGGGTGACTGGATGTGAACTCCT
The DNA here is from genome assembly GCA_027943335.1 of Chamaecyparis obtusa. NCBI lineage: Eukaryota > Viridiplantae > Streptophyta > Pinopsida > Cupressales > Cupressaceae > Chamaecyparis > Chamaecyparis obtusa. The sequence goes on along the minus strand of BSBK01004395.1, from coordinate 230,182 downwards.
GTCAATGATGGATGGTTTCTCAGGGTATAACCAAGTGCTGGTCAAAGAATCAGAATAATTCAAGACAGCCTTTACAACTCCTTGGGGAACTTATGTATATGTTCGCATGCCTTTTGGTCTAAAAAATGCTGGGGCAACTTTTCAGAGAGCCATGGATGTTGCTTTCAAAGAAATGATCAATGTCTTAATGGTAGTGTATCAAGATGATCTCACTGCTTTTTCCAAAAGGGCTGATGATCATTGTTCTCATTTGGAAAGGATTTTTCTCAAGGCCTTAGAGTTTGGTGTGTCCTTGAATCCCAGGAAATGTCAATTTGCAGTGACAGAAGGAAAGCTACTGGGACACATAGTATCAAAAGAAGGAGTCAGGATTGATCCTGAAAGAGTGGAAGCCATCAAAAGGGTCCCTCCACCAAAGAATATAAAGGGTGTGCAATCATTCTTGGGGCAAATAAATTTTGTGAGAAGATTCATTGCCAACTTTGCTGAGTTGGTCAAGCCAATAGTTAAGTTCCTTAAAAAGGGAATGAAATTTGAATGGAACCTGGAAGCTCAGCAAGCTTTTGAAAAAATCAAACAAACAATTCAAGAAGCTCCTGTTTTTGTATCACCTGACTATTTGAAACCTTTTTCCCTGTTTTCTTTTGCATCTTTCCATACTATTGCAGCTGTCCTTCTGCAGAAAGATCAAGAAGGATATGAACATCCTATAGATTTTTTCAGCAAGTCTTTACAATCTGCTGAATTAAATTATGAAATAATGGAAAAGCAAGCTTATGCACTTGTGAAAGCAGTCAAGGCTTTCAGACCGTATTTGGTTTGTGCAAAGGTTAATGCTTATGTACCCCATGCTGCAGTAAAGGATATCTTGATACAGAGTGAAGTTACAGGAAAAAGATGTAAATGGATAAACAGGATTCAAGAGTTTGACCTTGAGATTCACATTACCAAATTGGTAAGAGGATTGGGACTAGCTAAGTTGATGACTGAGGAAAACATGGACCTTGTCCAGATCAATAATGTTGCTGCTAATGTTGATACAGTTACTAGTATTGAGATGCAACCCTGGTACAAGGATCTTGTTTATTTTATTAAAAATGCTAAATGTCCACCTGAATTGAATGATAATCAAAGAAGAAGCTTGAGATTACAGGCTCAAAGATATGTCCTCATTCAAGGTGATTTATACTGGAAAGACAATGATGGCATTTTGCTCTTCTGTTTGGATGAACATCAATCAGAGAAGGTGCTAAAAGAAATGCATTCTGGAATATGTGGAGGGCATTATTCTGCTCAGTCAACAGCTCATAAAATTTTGAGGGCAGGATATTATTGGCCTGTATTGTTTAAAGACACCCACTCTTATGTTAGAAAGTGTGAACCTTGTCAAAGGTTCTCAAAGAAACTAAAATTTTCAGGTGCATTGTTATTAAATCCAGTTGTTGCAGAAGCCCCTTTTGCAATGTGGGGTATGGATTTTATTGGAGAGTTCTCTGAAAAGTCCAGTGGAAGACATAGTCACATTTTGGTGGCTACTGATTACTTCACCAAGTGGATAGAAGCTATTCCCACTAGAGGAGCAACAAGTGCTGTGGTGATTGATTTCCTGATGAATAACATAATCACAAGATTTGGTGTCCCAATCAAATTGGTTGTAGACAATGCAATGAGTTTTAGGTCTCAGGAAATTACTAATTTTTGTGATGAAATGGGAGTTATCTTGTCTTATTCAAGCCCATATCACCCACAGGCCAATGGACAAGCTGAGTCTAGCAATAAGAGCATATTGCAAATTCTCAAGAAGACCTTGGAAAAGAACAAAAGAGGTTGGCATGAGAAATTAAAGTTAGCACTATGGGCTGATAGAATTTCTGAGAAAAAGGCCACAGGGAAATCCCCTTTTGAAATGGTCTATGGTGAAAAGACAAGATTGCCAATTAATAATTTCCTTCCCATCTACAAGTTTATGCAAGAGGAAGATATTGAAATCAGCAACCCACTGCAAGATAGGATGGTTCAGCTGATTGAGTTGGATGAGATAAGAAGGGAAGGGCAGAAAATAAACATCAAACTGTAGCAAAAAATGAAGTATCTTTTCGATAAAAGGGCTACTGTAAGAAAATTTCAGCCTGGTGACATGGTTCTTCAATGGAATGCTAGATTTGAAGACAAAGGGAAACATAAAAAATTTGAATCCTTATGGATGGGTCCCTTCATTGTTTGTCAGATTCATGGCAAAGATTCCTATTTTTTGCAAGGTATGGATGGTGAAGAGCAAGAATTGCCAGTGCATGGACAATTCTTGAAATTTTTCTTCAGTTGAAAGTTCTTTTTCCATGCACAGTAGGCTTGTATTATATGTATAGGTGTGTTTGCTTATTGTTTTAGGTTCAGGTTTTGTGGTCTGCCTCCCAGAGATTCATGGTTTCTTGCCTTGATCTTACAATCAAGCATCCTCAGATGGAGCCACTGTTGGGTATCCTAAAATTTTTCGAGGTTTGAAGTCAAATTCATGGTTTAGGTCTCCATGCCAGTGTTTCTCCTGGACTAGGGTTTGTAAAGTGTCGTGAAAATGGTCTTGACATGTTCAGGAAAACCCTTACCCTAGGTTTTGTCTTCCAAAATGTTTCCTTTCATTTCCAAACTTCATGTGGCTTTCTTGTTTCTTTTTCTTGGTTACCTTTAAATCACTTAAGTTGCTATTTGTGCACATGCGTATTTTCCCCTAGTGTTCGCTGAATCGGGAAATGTATTATCAAAGGTCAAAACCACTTAGCGATTCGGCGAATGAGTCATGTTCATGTTCATTATTAATATCAGTCGCCAGTTCTCTAGATCCTCCAGCGGTTATCCCAAACATCCAGTGAATTGGCGAATGCATTAAAGCCAAGCATCTAACCCTTTGTTCGCAAAGTCTCCAAGTGTTTCGGTGGTTTCATTTTCTTTTCTGAGAACTAGCGAATGGCGGTTATCTCCAGTTCTCGCAATACTTGGCAGTCTTTTGAAGCAATCTAGCGATTCAGCAAATGCTCTTTGTTCGCTTGTTCTCAGAATCTGGCGGTCAAGGGTTGTGATATTCAGAGAATTAGCGAATACCATGGATTGCTTTCAAGATCAACGGCCCTGTTTTAATCTCAAGATATCTGTGGGTCCTGCATATTTGATCTGGCGAATGAGCGACTAAATGAAAATAATGCTATCCTCTAAATTTGGCGGTTCTGATGGTTTGCCTAAAAGGTTTTCAGCGGAGATAAGTTTTCTTTGTTTGCTGATTCTCGGAATAAGTTGGTGATATGCTAAACCATTCAGCGATTCAGCGAAGCTTTTGGTTACTAGTTCTCTTAATAAAAAGGTAAAGGTTAAAGCAATCTGGCGAATAAGCGAATCAATGGATGATAAGTGAGAACTAGCGATAGCCATCGATTGATGAAGATCAACGGTCAATCTGGAATCCTGGTATAAAGTGATGATTAAGTTAAATGATTTAGCGACTCAGTGAAGGCAGTGTTCGCCAGTTCTCTAGATAGTCAAGCGGTTAAGTATATCTCTCAGCGAATGCGCAAACCCTTTGTTTGCTAGATCTCCAGGAAAATTGACCGTCAGTCATAACATTAAGAGAATGGGAGATAGTTTTGTTCGCTAGTTCGCCAAATGGTAATTGCAGGTTAACTCTGTAAGTGGGAACCCTTTGTTCGCTGATTCGCGAAATGCTTGGATGGTTAAGGATAGGATTCTGAGAACCCGTGAAGCTAATAGTCGCTAGTTCTCCAGATGTGAACCAGGGTCAAACAAAGATTCAGAGAACTAGCGAAGCCAGCAGTCGCCAGTTCTCCGGTTGATAGCTAGGGTTAGCATTCTATTCAGCGATTAAGAGAAGCCATCAGTCGCTGGTTCGCTAAATGAGCTCAGATGAAAAAGGTCATAAAGGAAAAAGAAAAAAGGACCGTTGCCACATAGATAAAGTACTTTGTTGATATGGACATAAAACCAGTAAGCCATCAAATCAGCTTCAAGAAGAAAGATTGCATGACGCAAATAGTTTAAAAGTACAGAATCCTGATCATTCCCTCTTCACCTTGTTTTCAAGTAGTTTAATCTATCTGTCAACATTCGGACATGGCGAGCTCGAAATTTGAAATCTGGGGGTACATGAAATTGAATATGGGATCCATTAAGGAGATTTGCATTAACTGTGGTAGTTGCACACCTTGGATTCATATCGATAAATAAGTTGAAGCTCATTGTTATTTGTTCAAGTTTCAGTCATTGAGAGTTTCTGTCTATCCAGAGCATTTCCGAGCATAAAAGCATTTGAGATACAGAGAATTGAAGGTGTTCCTGTAGCAAAGATGAGTCAACCTGAGAAGAGTGCAGCGTCTTCCAGTGGTGAAGCCAAGTCCAAAGCTGGTGAGGACAAGAATAAGCCTAATTTTTCAGATGAATTCCTGAAACTGTTGCCGGGCTCCAGTCAGAACAAGAGGGCTGCTGATGACATGTTTCAAGATCTTTTGGAACGGTGTAGAGACCCAATCACTCTGGAATTCACAGGTTACACCATTTTCAATTTCTTTTACGGCAATAGAAATAAGCATGTTCCTGTATGTAATGGTTGGGTGCTAGGACTAGGAAAGATGGTTGTCCCTGACGTTTTCCTAGATATTGATTTAATTGTTGCCCTAGCCAGAAGATATGACCCTATCTCAAGGACAATCAGAAAAGAAGACCAATCACCCTTAGTTACTCTTGATAGGGGATCCTTTATGAAAGCTTTTGGTCTTTACACGTCCTTTTCCACTGAGATTGATTTGAACAAAGAAAAGGCAAGATACAGAAGCAATGTAGGGTCAGTAAAAGACCAATTGGTTAAGCATATGCCAAAACAGGACAAATATATAGGCCCCCTTCCTGCTAACATGAATGCCCCATACCAGTTCAAATCCCTTCATCATTATATGAGATATACTTGTTATGCATTATGTAGAGTTTTGGGAATGGATGGGAATGCAGAATTTTTACCAGCTGACTTGCTCATGATCATCCTCGATATTCAAAATCCTTTGGTAAACACTGATTATGATTACATCCAGTATGTGATCGATAGGATGCATCAGGGGCTAATGTCTGTCCAGGAAAGTAAAAGCCCTATTGAGTTCATGCATTATTCTCTATTAATGCATTTGATTCTATTTTTCAACATCAACAATTTTGATGCAAACATGTTGAAACCAAGGTTCAGTTTCAAGGATCAGCACAACCCAGTGCAGTTGTGGGTGAGAATATGGAATTCTACATCTAATGAGGCAGATTTTTGTATTTTTCAGAATTTCATTGTTTATCCTATTATCAGGATGTTGGGTATAAATGTCACTAGGTTATCTCCTAGAGTCCTCAGGCTTTTAAGACCACTGCAGTATGTGGATAAGTGGGATGGAAATCACAATTGGGGTGATTTCTACTTGGGAGATAATTCCATGATTATTAGAGTTTATGGCTGTCCCCAACCCCCACATTTATTACCAAAGTATGTGCCTCCGAGGTTGGCTTGTTTGGAATTTGTTTGGCAGCTTATGTGTACAGATAAAGAGCTCCTGGCCCCTCACAGAAAGGGTACATTCACACCTAGGCAATTCAAGGTAGGTGATTTCCTGATAGGAAAGAGGGCTTTTCCTCAAATCAGTGCCTGGCTACAACAATTCAAAATGGTTACTGGTGCTTGTAGGCACATAGATCCTGAGGATTTCATCAAGACTGCCAGGATGACTTACATCCCAAACATTGGTGTGATTAAAGAGCATGAAGGTTTGGATGAAGAAGATGTGATCGGAAACATCTTAGATGAAGATGAAGTTAAAAGGAGATGGTACAGATTCTTTGATTTAGTAGATTTGTCCAACCAGTTGAAGGCATCTCAGATTCCTTTTGAGGGTTTTTTCCCTGATCTTCCTTATTTGAAGAGGATTGATGGGATGATTGAAAAGTATGACACCTTGGCAAATCAATTGGAAGGCTTGATTGATCAGAATGAGCTAGAGAAGAAGAAGAAGAAAGATTATTCATCTTCTGATGAGGAAGAATTCACTGATGAGTCACAAGAAGAAGATAGTCCTCCACAGGTTGAGAGACCACCAGTTGCTGATCTTACTCAAGATCAACCAGAAATGTAGGATATCTCAGAGCCACCATTGAAGAGACAGAGGCTTGAGGAAGGTGAACCTTCAAGGCATGTGAGGCAAAGAAGGGAAATTGACAGAGCATCTACTCTTGTACCAGGTGATAGGCCATATCATCATCAATTGAGGAAAGCAATAAGAGCAGGCAAGAAGATAGCCACTGAGCAAGAAGACAGAGAAAAATCCTTATGGTTAGAGAAGGATATCAGAGAAGTCTATCAAGAGGAATTCTTGAGTGATGATCAGTTCATTAAGACTAATGAGTTCAAGAGTTTTCTCATTTGGAACAAGCAGCAAGAAGTGAAGAAAGCTCTTCCTGAAGGTATGGAGCCAAGTGAAGAAACTTTGAGAGCTCTTGCTTCATATGATCCTAGCCTTGATCCCATCATAGTGGATGAAGCCAGAGATTTGGTTAAATCAAGTGGAATGTTGTTAACCACAGGATGGGATCTGACTTCTGCATTCCTCATTGATCAACTGAGAAAGCAACCAGAGGGTAGCCTCTCATATGAAGTTCACATTGGTGACATGATTAGAGGAAGTGGCTATGACCCTAAGTCCCAGGCTGTTGCAATGTGGTCCATGGCTCCCAAAACTCAGAAGCCATCTCTATTGAGTATAGAGGATAAGATGGAGGGGAATAAGATTATATGGACTGTACAAAATACAACAGACCTTGAGGTCTCCAAGGCAGTAACTCATTGGGCTAATCTGAATGAAGCCAAGACAGCTCAGCTGTCAGAAAGATATGCCAAATTGTTTGAGAGTTCAAGCATGGTAGCCAAGGACAGAGATCTGAAAATGATGAGGATCAAACAGTTGGAAGATGAGCTGGAAAAAATAAATGCCAAACTTGAGGAAGCCTCAAAAATAATTCCTCCTCCTCCTTTGCAAGTTGAGGTACCTGTTCAGGTAAATTTGGAGGCAATTGAGGGACCTGCTGAAGACTTGGAAAAGGTAAAATTGGATGCATCCCTGGACACTATAGCCAAAATAGTGCAGTACAGGTAGGACAAAATAAAGGACAGGATGGATGCAGTTCATAAATCAGTCAGCCTGTTACATCAGACCAATCAAAAGGTGAATGACTATTTGGCCACCTTGGAACCACTCTATAGTATTTGGTCTGGGAGGAATTTATTGTTTGATAAGCTTGACAGTTTACAAGAACACAGACCTGATATCCCAAATGTAGTAACTAATGTGTTTGAAAGGATTGGCCTGATAAGTGCAGCGTCAAAGTTTTTTAAAGGAAAATCAAACCAAATAAAGGCTAAGTTAGCCATGTTTGATAAAGATTATAGCAAGTATCTGCCCCCAGTATATGATGATAATGGAAATGTGGTTAAGCTGGAAGATTGGAAGCTGTCAATGGGTCAGTTGGTCATCAATCAAGATGCCTTCCTAAAAGACAATAAGGCTTTGGACGTAGAAGGAACTAACAATATAATTGATAGTTTATTCAAAGTTGAAAGTGATTGTATCAAGTTTATATCAAAAGTTAAAAATGTAACTGATTCTACATGGGAACGGCAAGTCAACTTGTTACAGGAGCTGTAGAGCTACAATTGGCCATCTGATGATGATGTGGCAGCTTGGGAAAAGCTAATCACAAAGAAGAAGAAGAAACCGGTCATCCAGCTGACGGAGGAGGAAGAAGAATAGATCGCACTTGGCACCTGATCCAGAATTTGAGGGAGAGCGTGTTCAAATAGAGAATGATGTAAGTTAGCCTGTAATGGCGGTCATCATTCATATGACAAACTTGGTAACTGCTCTGAAAATATCTACAAACAAAGTTGCCAGCTGCGGAAGTCGTTCAGAACTGAAAATATGCCTTGCTGTCTTTGATTAAATATCTTTCTGTTTGTATTTTCTTTTGTTTTCTAGCGCAATTTTCTATCAGCCATCCAAAGCTTGTTGCATCCTTTTGAGGATTCCAGGATGGTTGATTAGTATAAATAGTCAGTTCCTATTGTTGATCGAGGTTGGAAAATATTTTGTAAAGGAGAGGTCTGAAATATAGAACCTGATTTTCTGTGAAATCAAGAAAAATTGTACGAATGCATTTTGTCAATTGATACAAATACACTGGAGTTCTGTTACTACAATCTGAGTGTCTTTGCATGTGGAATGTTTTAGTTTCTTTATGCATTTAAATTGTAAGACAGTTTAAATACATCTTTCACAAGGTGAATGTAGGGGTTGAGCTTAAGTATCTTTCAAGGAAAGAGTAAAATCTTAGGGGAGGTCTCTGGGAATTGAATATCTATATGTAGATTTGATGACAGGTTTAGGAATGGAAACAATGATATGTTAGGCATGTTATTGGAGTTTCATTGTATTCGTTTTAATAGATATATGTGAAGGTAGAGTTTGACTCTGATGCCCAGCGGATAAGGGACTGGTTTTAGATCCACTTACATTCGTTTACCATCCAGATATATAATTGATTAAAATTTTACTTTATATGCATAATTTCCAGACTTGAGTCATATTATGACAAGTTCATAAATATGTATTTCAGTGCTTTGTAGAAGCAATAAACGAGGTTAACCCTTTCCTGAGTTTAACTCTAAAAGGAAGAAGGATGAATATCCTTAAGCCATTGTATCGTGTTGCTGTTTTTATAGTCTATATCATGATGTTGTGTATCAGGATGATTTGGGCTATACTCAGAGTTTTAGCCACTTATTGATTTGGATTTTGAAGGTAGTAACAGAGCAGTGAAAGAGCTAGTTCTCAATTCAGAGCTCAGCTGATTGTTGAATTGATAGAGGTACACCCGCCTGAGTATATATTACTCGAAGTGAAGAAGGTTTTAACCTTAATACCTTAGTAGTTTGTAACTTGCTAGGTTACAGCCATTGGGATTATTTGAGTATTTGATTAATCTGCAGGTTCAAACACTAACAGATCCAATCTTATTCTTCTTTCCAGTCTTAGGAGTAAGACTGATATCTTCTTTAGTGGGAATGGGTACTTGTTTTTCTATTACTAGGGGTTCTACAACTATTGTCTTTGTTGTCTCTTCTCCTTTTGTAGTTTCCTATTCTTCAAAGGCCAAATTTTCAACAATGTTCTCCAAATTCTTGAATACATTATCATCAGCATCCAAGGTGATCTTTGTTCCTTCTACATTCATGGTTTCATCATCAATGTTAATGGCTAGTGGAGAGGGAATGTCCTCTTGTTCTGTCACACCTTCTTGCTCTGCTGCAACTGATGGTTCTCCAACATTTTATATCATAACCTTGATTATTGCTTGCTCTATCTTAGAATTAATTTCTTCATATCTACCTCCCATAATTTGAATGGTTCTCCTTTTGGTTCTCAGATGGTTGCTTAAATCTTTCATGATCTGACCAAAATGTGTTTAATCTCTTACTACATAGAGCTTCCTTACAAGATTTTCTCTAATAGTTGTGTCTTCTTCTATTGCTCTCTTCTTCCTATTCACAAGTTTATTATACAAATCATCAGGTATTTGACTCTGAATTGTATCAAACTTCTTATTAGCCAAAATCATAAGCTTTACCACTGAATTTTCTAGATTAAGTCTCTCTACATAATCATAAAGATCATAGTACTTATTCATTCTTGGAGAGTCTCCATCCTCAATGATTTGCTCTTTTATTTCTGCAATTTTTCTTGGAACTGGTTGGACTAAAGTTTTTTGTCTCTTTCCCGGTCCAGTAGCACTTTCCTTTACTCTTTTGCTAGGTGTGGAGGAAGTGGATCTAGTGGATATCTTTGCTTCTTGATCCTTCTTAATTTCTTCCACTTTCACCTTCACTTGTGTTACTTCCTATTGTGCTGCAATTGATGATAAAGGTGGAATAGACAAAACTTCTTTTTGTCCACTCTCTCTAATTTCTGCTGCTATTTTCTTTGCTACCAAAAACTCATGTTATGTCATCCCTATATCTTTTAGGATTTTCTTTATAGTGCTCTCAATTATTTTCTTAGATTGTTTCTCTTTAATTAAGGTCTTTACGAAGTTGAAGTTCTCCTCAAAGGTTCCAAACCTATTACACTGAGTTTCCAACTTACACTTAAGTAACCTTCTAACATATTCTTCTATCTCTACCTCAGATATCTCATAGCCAAGAGGGTCTATGAACTCTATTCTAGGTTCTACTACTTCAATGTAGGTAAAGTCAGTATCAACCATAAAACATATGTCATTTTTGTACTTGTCCATAATAGACTTTGGGATCCTTGATTTTCTAGACACAATATTCTGAAATGTCTTGATTACCAGTACTACACTCTCATTCACTTTGTTAATAACATGCCTTCTATACCTTAGGTTAATCCTTTCCATTGTAGTTTGGCCATCATTCTAGTCATTTCTAATGGTGTAAGGAAATCTTCTCAATAGATGAAAAAACATATAGGTGATTAAGGATGAGATCCTAAACTATGTATACTTAGTTTTCTTAATCCTTTCCAAGTTCTCAAATAGTTGAATTCTTAGAATCTCACACATATCAACTTGTACCTTGTCAAAACACATTAGATAAGCTACATGTATCATTCCAGCTATCATGTCATCCTCTCTTGAGTTTGCACAAAACTTAGTAGTTAGGATCTTGCATAATTATCTCACATCATCTTGTTTGATCTTACTAATCACAATTCCTCTACCATTATAGGATGAATTTGTGTTGTCAGTGACTATTTTCCTCATGTTTTTCTCATTTAAAGGAATAGCTCCAATTTTAGATAATCCAGTGACTTCATGAATCAAATTAGTTGTGATATCTATCACTCTATCTTCTAACCAAAACTTCCCATTATGAATTCTTCTTAAGATAATCTTAGTACATTCTTCATTGTCAAATTCATTTTGTAATGCATACTTAAAAATTTCATTATCTTCTAAATATTCAAATCCTTGTTTTAGTGTCATATCCTGATTATAGATCTTCTGATATTCATTTGTGAAATCGCTATCACTAACAGTCTCTAGTTTGCATCCAAGATAACTTTTGACATTCTCTAGGTGTAAAACTTCATCTGGTATGGATGATAAATCTAACCTAGGATCATCTTGCAAGGGTTCTACTAGTTACCTTTTCAACTTAGGTCTATTCTTATCTCTGACATTTTGTATTAAAGAAACATCCATGATTTCTTCTAATTCCTTCACTGATTAAAGATCTATCAAGTAAAATACCTTGATTTCACAATTTTAGGGCTTGCGTAGATTTGACACAAAATTCTTCTCCAAATCCTTACAAAATGCTTCCAATCACTGCTCTTTTATCTCCTTAACACTTGAATTTTCTTTGATAATCAAATAATACCAATCATGACCTTTTATTAATTCAATCTCACTTAGATTTGACATTGCATTCAATTCTTTTGCCGCTTCTTTCCAAAAAGTTGTTTCTGCTAACCTGCAAAACTTAAAACTTCTTGTGATCTCGCAAAACATAATATTTCTCTTTGTGCTCTTAACCATAGTATTAGAACATCATAAACTACCTTGCATTAACTTTTCAAGGCTTAGTTCATCATATATCTACTTCTACACTAATCTAAGTTCCTATTCTACTGTAATTTTCATAAATTAAGTACTTTGAGATGGGTCAGGTAAAGATTCATTCTTACCTTTTGATACTTCACCTTCCTAATTACCTTCAATGTTGAGTATGTCTCCTTGATCTATGCTTTTGATAAGCTTCACTTCATCTAAATTACTACAGCATCCTTTCTGACTATTACTTAAAATCTTCATTTCTTCTTGCATGACTTCTAGAGTTAGGATTAGGATGAAAAACTCTATTGTTCATTCTGCAAAACCTTGATGTATGTCCAAACTTGTTGCATATCTGAAAAATAGTTCTATTGTTTCCATATCTTGGTCCAGGATGATTAATTTGTGATCTACAGTTTCTAGTAATGTGTCCAACCTTGTTGCATCTATAACATATTACTCCATCTCTTTTATTCACATCTTCAGTAGGTTTCTTATCTACATTGTTAGTATTCCTAAACATTCTACTACCATCATTATTCTCAATAAATTGAGGTTTCCTACATTCAATAGCTCTATGCCCAAAAATATGACAATTATAACAATAACCATTAAGAGGTTTAAATTGCTTACCTGTGCAATCTCTCTTCATATGAACAATAGTATTACAAGAAAAACATCTACCTTTGAATTCTCTTTGCATACCTTTGGGTGATTCCTCTTGCTTCGGTGGTTCTTCTTCTTCTTGGTGTACCTTCAAATTTTTTGATCTCATCAGACTTCTTCTCATCTATGCTTTTAGATATTTTCAGATCTGGTTCCTTGCTTTCATCATTTTCTTTAAAAGTGTTGAATCCAAGACCAATCTTATCATAGAATGGTTTTTTATAAGATATTTGTTCATCAATCTTCTCATTAGTTGAATATAACCTTTCAAGTTGTTGTTTGGATTGAGTCAGTTCACCTTTCACAATCTTATTGTACTTCTCAAGTTTGGCATACTACAAATTGACTTTCACAAGTTCAGATGTTACTTTACAAAGTTTAGATTTTAGTCCATTTTCAGTCTTTAGACTTTCATTCAAAGATTTTAGATTTTATTCATTCTTTCCATTTCCATCTTTCAAGCTAAGCTTCAGATTTTCTATCTTTAGTTCATGCTTAAGGATCTCATTTTCTTTTTCTAAATTGTCATCACAATCTTCAATAAAAACTTCAGATTCTGTTTTAGATCTCAAATCTTCCAACTTGTTTTTCAGTTTCTCAATGAGGTTCTTTGCATCATCATATTTTCTTTTCAAAGTATTTTTTCAATAGTAAGCAAGTCAATCTATTCAAGAGCTTCATCAAGATTCTTCTGTTGTTGATCCATATCCATAGAGATCTTACTCAAGTTGCTAGGCTTTCCTTGAATGATTCTTTTCCAAGTAACTAGGCTCTGATACCAATTGTTAGAAATAGGGAATATTGAGAAGGGGGGTGAATCGGTATTCTAAAAACTTTTACTTTTGCCCAATTATGGATATAACAGATTATTTTTACACATGCATAACATAAGAAACTAAACAACATGCATAGCAATAAAACTAAAGAACTCATAACACATTATTTGTTCTCGAGGAAACCCTGGCCAAGGGAAAACCCCGGTGGGGATGGTACCCACAAAGATCCACTAATCAAAAGTATCACATTAAGGATGTTGACCCTATTAGGAGTCTATTACAAACATATAGTGTATCAATCTTGATTAAGGGACTATAGGCCTTGTTAGAAGCCTCAACCCTATCAGGAGTTGGTAGTACAAAATGTGATTACCAGATGAGCCCACTGTCCAAACAAGTAATGTACAATATTAACTGATTACAAAAGAATGTTAAGGTACATAACCTTATACTACTTTCATGAATATCTCTCCCCTTCTCTTTCACTATCGCTATTACATATGCATCATATATTTTGCATCATATCACTGCTTCATTACATTTCATTACTTCACTATACATCTATATCTTTTCTTACAATTACAATTACATTTATAGAAATAAATTTATGCAAGGGTTAACATCTAGGATTTCATCCCTTTATATTTTTAAGTCATTATTTTGATAGAAAAAATAATCCCTTAACTCTTTACTAATTTTGTCTTCATATTTTGTCCTATCGGCTTCACACTATCTTCGGTAGAACTATCATAACTTCTTCCGTACATGTCGTACTATGTTGTGCTATGATATGGGTGGTCAATAGTCATCATAGAGTCTATGTTCAAGTGTGCAAGCATTGAACTTACTCCAATCAACATCACAAACAAAAACTATGTCCAGGTTCACTGGTAAAAATAGTGTCTCATACTTAGACAATTTTGCAATGCGCTCTGTCATACTAGCTCTCTGACCTGTGCAATCTTCATGTGGATCATATGTTTCCATAATGAAAACATCTATGTAATCCACTCAGCCAAATTTCCAACAAGAACATAAGCCAAGGTACTAAGAAAAGCCTAAGAAAGAGAGGTGTCAATTTTCAAAGCTTGGTGATTCCTATGAGGATGTCTTCAAAATGCTCATTGCGAACAATATTACACATCCTCAAGATCCCATAAAGCACAATTGTGAACAATTCTTGATGTTAAACCACATTGGTGGGATGAGAAGGATTTCTATAAATTTCACAATGGTATTGGACATGACATCGAACATTGTTGGAAACTAAAGCATATTATCCAAGACCTTATTGAGAGTGGAAAGCTTAAGGTGGATGGTTTTAACACTAACACTGATCACAAGACTTTCAAGGAGCCTTTGCCTAAGAATGAGAAGGGGGAAACCTCTAAACCAAAGAATGGCAAGGAAAAAATCAACTACACCTACACAACTACAGAAAATGTGGTTAATATGCTTGAGGTTGTAGAGGAAAGTGTCAACATGATGAGGGACAAGGATCCTTATGGTTATGATGTGGGCTCTCCTCCTATATTTGATGAAGAACTTGTGGTGGTGCTAAGGGGTCCTCATTCTAAAAGGTCATCTCAAGCTCTTAACGCTATCACAAGAAGTCAAATTCAAGGTCATGTGGTCATTAGAGGTCCTAGTTCCAACTAGTCCAGTAAATCAAAGCAAGTGACATCCAATAATGTCACCACCAAATCAGTAGTTAGCCCTAAAATGACCTATAATCTTGTTGACCAATTATAGAGAACCTCGGCTCAAATCTCAATCTTTGAACTCTTGGAATTGTCCCCAAGACATAAGTGTGTCTTTGAGGATGCCCTATGCATAGAAAATGTCCCTACCAACATAGATTTCAACCAATTCCAAAACATGGTCAATCATATTGCTAGCTCACATTACCTCACTTTTTGAGAAGATGATGACAAAGCTTTGAGCCATCCACATAATCTTTCCCTTCACATTGAAGTCATGATCCATAAGACCTATTTCAGGTGTGTTTTGATAGATGGGGGTGCTGGGCTCAATATTTGTTCCCTAAGTCTGTTGAAAACATTGGGTTACTCAAAAGAAGTCATAGATGCCCGAAAGAAGATCACAATAAAAGCCTATGATGAGGCAAAAAGAAGCTCCAATGGGTTGGCTATTCTTCCTATTAGGATTGGCCCCATTGAGAGAGATATTTTGTTTGAAATTGTTTATGTTGGTCCTCTGGCATACAACATCTTACTTGGTAGGCCATGGATCCATGAGATGCAAGCAGTGTCAACAACCTACCACCAATGTGTTAAGTTCCCCTATAATGGAGTATAAATTTGTATACCTAGGGATAGCGCATTATCTATCAACTCCATTTCAGCAGGGACTCACATTCCCCTCAACGGAGAAGCAAAAGATTTCAATGTAGCTCTAGCACAATGCAAAGATAATTTCAAATCAATATACCTTGGTATGGGGGGTATCAACTCAACTCCTTTACAAAGCTACCAGTTTCACCCAAGTCTTATGGCAAGCCTTCACAAGAGATGAAACCTTCCTCTTTGACCATGACTTTATTTGGCACTTTTGTAGAGTGCTCAGTCCCTATCCAAGATGAAAAAGAAGAGGTGGCTATCAAAGACTGGATTTATAGAGAAGATAAGTACACACATAATGAGAACTTCTCTCCCTCTCCTAAGGCTTATGGAAGAGGGTATACTCTTGTCAAAAATATGGGCTATCCAGGACTGGCCCTCTTAGTCATAGATTGGATGCTAGAGCTGAACCTCTCAATCATGCTCCTTTTGGATGCAACTCTAAGAAGACGGTTGGCCTAGGCTTTGCAAATCATAACAAGAAAACTACTCCTATTCTTGCTAAGTTGGATAGTGAAGATGAGCCAATGTGTATGCCAAATTTGACAAATCAACAAGATCAGTGTGAAGATTGGGTCCCTTCCACCAATCTCCTTTGGGGAGATTCAGACACTCTAGTTGCTCATGCAATAGTTTCAAGCCTAGAACAAGAAGAATCTAGTACAAAAGATCTAGTCAAAGAATATATTACCCTTGATGACATTAAGGCCTCTACCTCAAGGCATCGTAAACATGCATGGTGTAAACATCCCAGTTAGGATTCAGATATGGATTCACATGAATATGAATGGGAGTCTCTCTTTGATTCTTCCATAGTTGACATGGACATTGATGTTGTCCATACTTATAGTTCTCATCTCGAGGTAGTTAACAATTCTTGTGTAGGATTGGAGGATTAGAACCCATGTGTTGCCCTAGTGGATGATTCTTCACTTGGTAGAATGAATCTTGATTTAGGTAACTTAGAAGAATAGTTGATAGACTCTAACTCTTCGATCACCAGAGATAACATAATCCATATTCACAACCTTGAACCTACCATTGATCTACCTCTTGCTAATCCTCATCTCATTGATTTGTCCCCATGTTATCAAGAGCCTAAGCTCTTGAAATTTTAGAATGACTATGAGATAACTTGTTACCCGAATGCAATTGAGCCTGTAGTCTCTTCCACTAGTGAACCAACTACAAGCATGGTAGAGCCAGACATCAAGTACCTTAGTCAAAAAATAAAAAGAAAAGAAAAAAAGAATAAGATTTTTGATGATGAAAACCACTGTGTGGCGGTGTTAGAACCAAAAATAGTAAAAATAAATGATGTATCCAAGGGTGAAAACCTCTCTAAGGCACCTAAGGATGAGGTACTTGATTTTCTCTTGAGCTATTTTCAAGATAGATCTTCAGTGCTTGTAGAGCCAACTCAATCAGTCAACTTGGGTATAGATGAAGCTCCATAGATAATGCATTTGGCTCAGTCTTTGTCACCTCTAAAAAAGGAAGCATACACCAAGTTCTTACAGAGGAAGAAGACTAATTTTTCTTGGACTTACTCAGACATGCTAGGGTTGGACACTAATCCCATTATGCATCACTTGTCCATAGCTCCAAGTGTAAAACTAGTAAAACAAAAATTGAGGAAAATGCATCCTCATATAGCTCTTTTAGTCAAAGCAGAATTAGAAAAACTCCTCAGCATAGGATTCACAAGAGCTATTGACTATGCTGAATGGATCTCAAATATTGTACCAGTTTCAAAACATGACAAGTCCATTCACATCTACACATACTTTAGAGATCTTAATAGAGCATGCCCAAAGGATGATTTTCCAATCCCAAACATAAACATGATAGTGGACATGACCGCAGGTTATGAGATCTATTCTTTGATGGATGGTTTTTCGGGGTATAATAAAATCAAGATAGCTCCTAAAAACTTGGAAAAGAATGCATTCACTTGTGCATGGGGTACCTATTGCTGGAACGTTATGCCATTTGGATTAAAGAATGCAGGAGCTACATACCAATGGGCTATGACAACTATCTTTCATGACATGATGCATAAGAAAATGGAAGATTATGTAGATGAAACCTTGGCTAAACCTAAGAAAAGGGACACACACTTAGGTGATTTGGAAGTCATTCTAGATCACATGGAAAAATTCCAACTCAAATTAAATCCAAAAAGGTGTGCATTTGGTGTTACCTCTAGAAAACTTCTAGGGTTCATTATTTCAGCAAAGGGAATAGAGGTAGACCCTGAAAAGGTCCAAGTGATTATAGATATGCCACCTCCTAAAAACATCAGTCAAATGAGGAGTCTCTAGGGAAGTCTTCAATCAATAAGGAGGTTCATTTCACAACTAGCAGATAGAGCTCAGCCTCTCAATAAGAACTTGCATAAGGGAGTTAAATGTATCTGGAACAAGGATTGTCAAAAAAGAATGGACCAAATCAAACAATATTTGTCAAAATCCTCCTATTCTAATGCCTCCTATCGTAGGAAAATCACTTATTCTATATGTTTCAAAAATAGAATCTTCCTTGGGGGCATTACTGGCTCAACTTGATGAAAATGGGAAAGAAAGAGCCATATATTACATCAGTCGTACGCTTGTTTCATATGAGGTTAATTACACCAGTATTGAAAAAGCTTGCCTTGTAGTGGTGTTTGCTTCCCAAAATTTGTGACATTACATGCTTGTGCACACAATACACCTCATAGAAAAAATTGATCCTCACAAGTATTTTCTTGGTAAGGCTGCTCTCATAGGTAGACTTGCTAAATGGATGATGATTCTTTCAGAATTTGACATAGAATATGTTAAGCATAAAGCTATAAAAGGACAAGCCATACCTAATCAACTGGCTGACTTCCTAATTCAAGATAGTGTACCAATTCAAGTTGCCTTTCCAGATGAGCACCTTATGTACATGACTGAGAGAACATGGAAGATGTTCTTTGATGGCTCTTTTATGCAAAATGGCTCAGGAGTTGGAGTGTTGTTTTTTTCTCCCCATGGTTACACGATCCCTAAGTCATACAAACTATTGTTCCCATGTACAAACAACATTGCATAGTATGAAACTTTGACAAATGGGCTCAAATTGGCCATAGAATAGAGAATCACAGAGCTACATATCTATGGGGATTCAAAGCTAATAATCAACCAGGTTAATGAAGAATACCAAACAAAAGATGAGAAACTGGTACCTTATAAGAAAATGGTTGATTCATTAAGATGACATTTCACATTTGTCACATTTTAGCAAATCCCTAGAGCATAAAATAAAGTAGTTGATGCTATGGCTACACTTGCTTCAATCCTCTAGTTAGGGAAGCATGAGTCCAGATTCAAATTCCTGGTTGAAGTGATACATTATCCCATTTATGACTCCCAAGAAAGCCATGTCATTTGTACCATTGTTGGTCATCACTCATCTTGATATGGTTCCATTTACTCATACCTTTGTGATGGCATTATCCTTGACACCTTGAATCACTCTGAATGGAGAAACCTTACCTGAAACACCTCTCGCCATACCCTTATCTTTGGTGATTTGTATACGAGGAGTCTAGATGGAATACTTCTTAGGTGCTTAGAAAAGGAAGAATTCGATCAAGTGCTAGTTTACATTCATGAAGGCATCTGTGGGGGAAATTCCAATGGTCTTGCCATGGCCCAAAGGTTGCTTAGGGTGGGGTATTATTGGCCTACCATGTAGATGGATGCAGTGGCTTTTACAAAATCCTATGAAAAGTGTCAAAAACATGGTCACCTGATACATGCTCCAGGAAAGGATCTTATTCCTTCTATATCTCATTAGCCATTTCAGTGCTGGGCCTTTGATCTTGTTGGGAAGATTCATCCCAACTCATCAGGTGGACACAAATTTATCATCACTGCTACTGACTACATTACTAAATGGGTAGAAGTTGTTCCACTTTTTGTTGCTTCGGGCAAGACAGTTTCTCTTTTCATCCTGAACCATATCATCTATCGATATGGCATGCCTTCTGAGATCATCACTAAAAATGGAGGTCAGTTAAAAAATAAGGACCTAAAGCAACTTTGCAAACAATTCAAGATTAAATATCATTGGTCCTCCATTTACTTCCCGCAAGGAAATGGTCAAGAAGAGGCTTCAAATAAAACCATTCTCAAAAATTCTCCATAGAACAGTTCATAAGAATGGTAGGGAATGGCACTTATAGATAAACCTAGCCTTGTGGGCCTATAAAATGAGTATTCATACTCCTATAGGGGCTACTCCTTTTCCCCTTACATATGGTGCTAAAGTAGTGTTACCTTTAGAGGTTGATATTCCTTCACTTAGAGTTTCTCTCAAAGGTCTAGTTATAGATGAAGAATACCGCGCCATGAGACTCCAAGAGTTAGAACTTCTTGATGAAAAATGTAAAGCATCATTTGACCATATGAGGGTCTATCAAAAGCATATGTCCAAGGCCTTCAACAAAAAGGTTCAGCCTAGAGAATTCCAAGTGGGAGATCTTGTCCTATGTGAAAATCCTAAGAACCAACAACATAGAGATCAAAAGGGAAAATTCAAACCTAATTGGCTTGGACCATACATCATTACTATTGCTTTTGGGATAGGTGCTTATTTGTTATCCACTACAAATGGGGAGCAACTCCTTGATCCTATCAATATCTTGCACCTAAAGAAGTTCTATCCATGATGCCTGTTCTGTCTGGGGGTGTCCTTTGTACATATTTATGGATCCTAAAAAAAATATTCCAAAAAAAAAAAAAATTCATATATGATGTTGAAAAAAATTCCTAAAAAGCATATAAAGTCCTGAAAAAAATACAAAAAAAATAAATAAATAAATAAATAATTTAAAAAAATAGAAAAAGTGCCTTGGTGAAAACCTGGAAATAGATGCCTTGGTAGCAAAAATACAAAAACATTGAAAAAATAAAAAAATATGTCAAGTGGTGAAACCTAGAAACATGTGCTACTTGAGGCCTTTGCACCCTTTTTTCTTAGCACTCATCCTTGACACTTCGCCTTTCTCCATCATGCCTTGTCCTTGTTGCCTTGGTTTGGAATTGGTCTTTGTCTTTGTCTAGGGGGCATAACTGTGTTAGCTTTGGTCTCTTGGATGTTGTAGTCTTTAGGACATCTTGCAAACGGTGTTTTTCAACGCCACCCCAATTGTTTTTTTCAACATTTCCCTAGCATCAAGTGTTTCTTAACACTTATCAGATATCCTACCCATAGTCTACAATGATACAATATTTTCCACTGGCAGATGCAATACTCAAAGTTTGATTCTATGACCTACACACATGCACTTAAACACTTGAATCACTGAGACTTGTTTGACTTTATTTCTTTGTGTGCTATCTATGTTGATTTCTTTGATGAGTGTTCTCTCCCTAATAGTTTTTGATGATGCATGGCTAGAAGACTGGGGACACAAGGACATGTTTTATTTTTTTTCTTCTTGTGGGTATATTTTGTTAATCCTAATTGTCATGAACATTTATGCTTGTTCCACTTGACCCTAGGATCTACAAGGTATTATCCTTAACTATTTTTCCACAAGTGCATGCTTGTAGTCATCTTGACTTTCTTGTGTCTTGATGTGAGCATAATCTTTCTATACCAAACTTAGGGAACCTCACTGCACTAGTCATCTTGATCTACATGTCTTTGATGCTTAGGTGGGATTCCCACATACCTATTTGATATAGATCATATTCAGATTCACATAGTTATACTAGTGTATTGTATGATCTTGTGACACTACCAATAAAGCTCAATGATGATTATTAGAGTCTAAGGGCTTTGTGACCTTGCAAGTAAACCAATTTTCATAGTAGCTTGCATTCTTAAGTTCACGTTAGTTTAGTTTTGCATCTTGCATATGGAGAGAGATCTCCTTTCATCTTTCGCAGGCTTGTCGATCAACTGTGCTCACCTTTCACTTCTTCTCGATCATGTCTTTCACTCCTTGTCTTTCACATCACATCCTTTTCCTATCATCACAAGGGGTTAATCTTATCATCATATCTATATCATAAAGAGATCATTTTCAAGAACATGAGTCTATATCATAAACATGAGAAGTAAACATACATCTACGAGAGAGATTATACATGAGCATATATCATACATTTGAGAAGTATAACAAAGACAATAAAACTAAAACATCCATCAAAAGTGGGACAAATACACAAGATACATCACAAATCTAGTAAATATCATATATATATGTGTGTGTCATGATACAAAGTACAATGTGGGATCCAAAATCTAGATTATGTCCCAAGATATGACTCTATACATCTAAACCTAGACCTAAGTCTGATTCTCCCCATCATGTGGTGGTGGTGGAGGTGGTGGTGCCACTTTGTCTGGTACCACATTGGATCTACTTTCCCTCTTGAAGTAGAGTGGTGCTCTCTATGCCACGGGGATGACTGCTATATATAATCCATGATAATATTCAGCTCATGCTGCCTCCTTCTAGATCTCTACAACATCAACCTATGCTGCCCTCTCTTGCCAATCTATCTCGGCTCATGCATCTGCTAACTATTGATCTCACATAGAAATAGTGATCCTGAGCTACTATATATTAGCCTCTAAAACTTTCACTCTAGCCTTGAGATCCTCCCTTCCTCCCTTGTCTGCAGGCTGATCCTATCCTGTATCCACCTGTTAGTGAACTAGTCTCACCACATCCTCCTCCTCCTCATCATCAAAAATCTATCTTTGTGACCATCTCCAGCCACCTAATCTAGATCATTGTCCTCTCTCCACTTTCCTCCCTCCTCCCTTGTCTCCCCCATCCCCTTCACTCCCATCACCACCCTGTGCCAGTGGTTGTGCATCTAGAATAGTAAAACATGGGAATGGTTGTCTCCGCCGCTCTACCCTATAGGCTACATCTGCACCTGCATCCACCATATCAGGAAGGTAATCCCTTGGCTCCCTACATATACCTACAATCTCTTGTTCTGCCCTCTGATAGTCCAGCATCAGGAGCCATCCCTGTCCCTCCTCATCCCTAGCCTGAGCATATGTCATAGTCTCTGTAGGTAACCTCTGCTACTGTCAAAATTGCCTCCAGACTTGAGTGATCACAAATCTCTCAACTATCTCAGAGTGGTAGCCTAATAGTGGCCGGCTACACAACATATACCCAAGCTCCCTCTCTCGATTGTTCCACTACTCATAGGCCTTGTACGGTCTCCACTCAAAAGCTATGAGCTCATCTAGGAGCCTCCTATAGTATGTGAGGTCTTTGCTATGGGGTTGGCTGATGAATCCCATATATCTATATATGTAGGGGTGTCTCCTCTCCCTAGGCTATACATGTGGGCACACAATGATGATGTGGTCCCATGTCCATACATGTGCTAGAACAACACACATGCCCAAGTCCTACTCTCCCTGTACACTATCTCATGGAGCTCATGGTACATATCAGCTAGGATAGCTGGGCCCCATGCCACCCATCGAGGGTGTGCTATAAAGTCAGCAACCAATCTACCCTAGCCCAAAGGGAACCCTCTCTAGCTCCTATCAGTGATAAGGGCCTATGCAACTATCAAACACACTATGCATGGAACCAGGTAATTGTGACCATACTCCTCCATCAGTTGATCCCAACTAAGGTGTCTATCAATGATGGTCACATCCTGGAACATGTCTTGGATGGCCTATCACCCCTCAGTCAGATCCTGATCATAATATACCTATGTTAACAAGAAAAATCATGTCAGTTTTTATCATATGGAAACTTTACATCTATGCACATTTAGAAACATGATTATACTCACTAGATCTCCATGGCTATGTATCTGGAGGATTTGATAGATGTCCTCTAACGAGATCATCACCTCTCTAGTAGGAAGATGAAAGGTGTTGTGCTCATTCTGCCATCTCTCAACCAATGCTGTCAACAACCCATGATCTACCCGAATATGGGGCATATCCAGCAAAAACTTGAACCCCATGCTAATGAGGTCATCTCTACCAGGAGTATCTAAATTTCTCACACAGTGTAGCCCAGTCACTCTCAGAGCTCTAATAAGGAGCACCAAAAAAGCCTCTTGTAAGCCATAACCCCAAACCAGATGTCAGAATATATCATGATGGATGTCTAAAATTAGTACAAAAAAATCTTAAATGCAAAAATTGTCTAGACCCATGTCATATTGTTCAAATTAAAAACTTGTGATATTTCTTATTACACTAGTGCGATACTATTTTTGGATATTGTATTGTGCAATACTTTTCTCAATAGTAGTGCGATACTATTTTCATATACGATATTTCGCACAAGATCACACGATGTTTCATCTAGTATCATGCGATATTAGATTGAACATCTATGTGATACTTTATGGACCCACAAAATATCACATGATAAAGAGTATTGAAGGTGTGTGATACTTTAAAATTATTGTACAAACTTTCGCATCAATATAAATTTAAATATTAAAAAAATGTGTTTTAAATGCCATTAATGACTCAAAAGGCTAGTTTTTTGAAAACTTACCAGGGCACCATACTAAGGAGGCCAGTTGTGCAACTGACCATGCTCAAATCAATGTGTGTGGACTAGAATCACTGCTTGTTAGGCCATAATCTCTCTCTGAGCTCTCAAAGTTCTCAATATCACAAAAAACAAATGAATTTGAACATGACCTTTTTACCCCTTATATAGCACTTTGAATTTTTGACCTAATTTTTGAAACACCTCGTAATTTCTTGAAAATTGCACCCCTAGCTAATTTCGACGTCTTGGATCCATTTTCGGGATCAAAATCAAAATTTGAGTTCATATTGATAGTCAAAAACTCCTTTCAAAATTTCTCTTTCTTCTACATAGTTGGCTGACCTTTTGAGGCCTAATCCTTCGATCTTTGCTGGGGCATCTTCATTTCTTCATCCCCATCTCTTTCAACCTTCTATTCTTTCATTCATTTCCATTCACTTCATCTCTCTAAGGTTTGACTTCATTTTTATCCTATATCTTTCCCAGTCAAACCTAGTCAAACTGGGGCATATCTTCACTGCTTGATGGTTATCCTATCATCTTTCATCTTCGATTATGATTTCTAGTGATTTGGTCAAATTTATCAATTTACTATTTCTCCTTTCGATTTTGATTCTGAGGAGGTAGTACCTATCAAAATTCAATCCTTGATTCAACCTATCAATTAAACCTTGCTTGAGACTTAACAATTACCTATTTACAAGGGTGTTGGTCTTGTCTTTTTCAATCAACTTATCTTTGTCCTGATGTGTTCCCATCCATTGAACACACATCTGGGTTGTTTTGTGATCCCAAATTGATCTCACATTTTAACTTCATTCTTTGACTATATGTGATCCCAAATTGATCTCACATTAGTCAAAGAGGGGAAAATGTATGCACCCTAAAATGGTCACCTAGACTTTGGGCCCCATTCTTCAATTTATCAAATAATGGAACCAATTTATCAATTCCTTGAATCAATATTTTCAAATCAAATCAATTTTCTTGATCAAATCCTAATTCTATCATTTATTCGATTATATTCTATGGGCTAACCATTTTATCCTAAGTCTTTATTTATTTAAAAGGAACTCCCTCCTAACTTTTATTAAATAAAAATCCCCCACTTTCCTCTTATCCTAAGTTGCACAAATAAAGCATTATTCTTATTTTATAAAAAGAAGAAAAGGTCTTTTTATCTCACATGAGGCTCAAAAGTCAACACTTCTCTCTCATTGGAGGAGACTTGTGCACATGGATTGCTCCCACTTTCAAACTCCACCCTTGATCAAATCTTTTTCCTCTTAATCTCCATCATCCATTGATTCTCATTTCTTATAAAAGAAGAGTTCTCTTCTCATTCTAGATACCAACTTTTTATACTAATCTTATGTTGCGGGATTTCTTGGTGACTTTGGAGCTTTGGAGATTTTCCTTCATTCTAGCTTTCATTCTTGCATCATAGCTTCATGTTTATGCTTTCTTAGCTTAGATTTCCTTTCAAGCTCTAGCTTAACTCACATAGCTTAATTAGTAAGGCTTGTAATACTTTCATTTTCATAGCTTAGTTTACATCTTCATTCTATCATAGCATAGCATTGCATTCTCATCTTGATTCTTGAAGATATTGGCATTCTTTCCCTTATCTCTTTGAATCTCCCATTGTGTGGTTTACTAGCAAGGTTATTGGCTTAATAGCTCTAGCTAAGAGCATTCTTAATATCCTTGTGACTCCATGCCTAGGGAGCTCTAGGTCACTTTCTCAAGGTTTCCAATCCATGGATTCTCTTGGAAGTAATGACTTAGAGAAGTGCACATTTTGAGTGTACACTACCTTCTCATACTCACCCACCTGTCTTGAGATGGTTAGTCAAATTAGCCTATACTAAGCCCACTATGATGAATAATCTATTGTCATACCAACATTTGACCTCCTTAGCCATGTCACATGCTCCATTCCCAAAATGATATATTAGAAAGTGATTTTCTACATACTCACCTTAAGTCTTCATCTCTATAGTCATATGAGGATATAAAATTTCACCCCTAACCACCCCTTATACAATCCCAAACTACCTCATCACCTAATTAGATCAATTCCTCTCTACCACATGTATAGTGCAAATAATTAGCTAGGATTAATTCTACATATGTGATCTAGGTAGTAGATATATTCATATCCCTATTCCTTGCATGGTCTATATGGAATCCATGTAAAAACTAGTAGGTCATCAAGTATCCATCTCTAGAAGCTCAAAACACCTATTAAAGTATAGTGTATTCAATTCTAGTATTCGTGTGAATACAAATCCTTTGGCTACCTACATCAACTTACACTAGGTTGGAACACTAGATAATGTGCTCCTAGACCCACACCAAAATAAATATTCTCCTAATGTCAAGGTTCTTTTATGCTCAATAGATGCACATGTGAATATCATGGTATAATTGAACCAAGATGACATATCCTTAGTAATATATGGTATTTATCTCAATAATATGATATAATATATTGGAACACCATATGGAAAATATATGGATAGATAGGTATGGCATCATAAACCCTCCAATAAGATCTGCTAGATATAATTCTAGTCATGGAAGATCCATCTGTACTACTACCACCTCATCCTTGTACCATTCATGTGGAGTCTCCATACTCACACTCTAAATACTTGGTGCATGTAATGCCTCACATCCTCCAATCGATATGATGGAATCACACCATGAATATGTATCCATAGAATATGCATGGCATCCAACAATGCTAGAGTAGCCCCTCCAATTACTAGATGAAATGATGATGTCTCACTATGAGATGACTCTACTAACACAATGATAATCCCATTGTGTGTGTAGATGATGCCACTCATGCACCCACTATAATACCACTAAGGCCACTATAGCCCACTCATAATTTGATATCTATGCCATTAAATCCATGGTGGTAAGATAATGATCCCATGACCCAAATGGAGGAATAAATGTGTGCATCAAAAAATTTGTGTCATCTCATAATATCTAGACTATTAACCCTATATTATCCTTTCCTACATACCCTAACAAAACCTTTTTCCCATATTAACCTACCCTAGAGTTCATTGGAATGATCATTTATCTAGCCCTGGTCCTTCCCTTTAACCCCTTGAATCTCCTAGGTAGAGACATCTATCCTTAGGCACAAGCATTGATTAGTGCCTGTTCCAATCTGACCTTGACCCCCCCCCCCCCCCGTATTAATTTGGTTACCTAGGATATTCTTGTTATTAACTACTTCAACAATTTCTTCTTCTACTTAATGAGGAATTGATTTAGTTCCATTGTAAAGTCATTACAAATTATTCTATTTCTTTCCTTCCAAATATCCCACAAAATTATCAAGGGGTAAATAGTCCAAATGCAACTATGTAAGTCTTTGCATTTAATTCTAGGCCAATTTTTAAGGTTCTCTATAAGTTCATAAGGGAAAGCTAAGCTCCAATTCAGATTTTTAACTACCCATATCTAACATTTTTCTACAAATTTGCATCTAAACATAAGATGATTTACACTTTCTTCATCAGATTTATAAAGTACACACCTACAGGGTCAGTGGATACCTATTTTCCTCAGGTAATCACATGTTATGATCTTACCCTATGTTTTCAACCATGTGAACATTCTAGCTTTAGGTAGATATAGATTGTTCCAGCAAAGGTTAATAGGGAGAGAAGTGCCTAAAATACCTTTGGTCTTGTATAGGAACTTATAACCCTCTTTAGAGTTGTATTCTCCATTCTTAGTCGAGTACCAGAATACTATATCATCTCTTTCGATAGGCACTAAGGTCATTTCCTTTAATAGGTTTATCAATTAGTTATGGAACTCCTTTGATATATCATATGGTTTATTAATACTCCATACCCATTTGAGAACTGGGTTATTGAATGAGTATCTAATATAGTCCTTCATAAAATTACCTTGATGTGTCTTTCATTTTTCTACACTTTCCTTATTACTCATTATATTAGGTAGGGAAGGGTAGCCACCCCGGGAGTCTTGCCAAAAGAGTGAAAACTCCCCTCACCCTATGTTCCAAGAGGTATTATCCCTTATTATATTTATGCAATTATCTATAAAGTTCCCTATGTGAGAACCCTTGGGAGGTTCCTCATGTATTAATATACTAAGTGGATAATTTCCATCTAAGTGTTTATATCTCATAATCCTCACCCATTTGAGTTCAGGTTGTCTAATTATTTTCCAAACTAATTTTGCACCTGAAGCTATGCTCTGATCCTTTAAATATTTTATACTAATTCTCCCATCCTCCTTAGATTTACATATTGTATCCCAAGCAGTGAGTTTAATCTTCTTCTTTTTTGCAACCCCTTGCCAAAAGGTCCTCAATTTTTGAACCAAATTTTGACGAGTTACCATGGGTAGTTTTAGGCAAGACATTTGGTAGATAGGTAAAGCTGAAATAATGAATTTTAGCATTGTAACCCTTCTTGCTAAGGATAGCCATTTTCCTTTCTAGGATTCTGTAAAAAAAATTTCTATCTTATCCATCACATTACCCTAGAGATTTAGGTTTTGATTACCTTTATCTAATGGAATTCCTAGATATTTAGTTACTAATGCTCCTTTTTTGAAGTCCATAATTCTAAGGATATCCTCCTCTACATCAATAGTAGTGTTAAAGAAGGAAATATTTGACTTGGTCTTATTTATTAACTAGCCTGAAGCCTCATAGTATTTTTCTAAGAATTCTTTGAAACTTTTGGCCTCCTCTATCACTACTTTCCCATAAAGTATTGAATCATCCTCAAATTGTTGGTGGGTGGTGGGATCTGTTAGGGTGGTAATTTTGATACCCTTAAGAAGGCCTATCTCCCAAGTTTTGGAAATGGATCTACCTTATTATTTTTCCATTATGATAAAAAGGAAGAGGGACAAGAGATATCCCTGTTTGATCCCTTGGGAGATATCAAAGAAACCTTCTAGGTTTTGATTTATCAGTACCAAGAGTTTAGGTGTCAAAATACATTTAAAAATAAGATTAATCAACTATTTGGAAAAACCAAAAGCTTCCAAACACTTACAAGGGAACCTCTAATCTACTTGATCATATGCTTTCTTAATGTCCAATTCCATTAGCATAATTGGTTCCTTATTCTATTGGATAGTGTGTAACACTTCTTGGGCTACATTGACTTCATCTAGAATAGATCTCCTAGGTACAAAACTAGTTTGTTCCTCCTCTATAATAATTGGAAGGATTGTTTTGATTTTATTGGCTATGGACTTAGTAAATAGTTTATAGAGGGTATTGCATAAATAAATTGACCTAAAGTCTTCCATGCATCTAACATCATATTTCTTAGGGATAAGGTTTAAAAAGGTATTATTAATCTCCTTGAGAATTTTACTAGAATTACGCATGCCTTCCAAAACACCAAAGACATCCTCCCCAATAATTGAACAACATTTATGATAAAAGAATGTGGGGAAGCCATCTGGTCCTTGAGCTTGGTATAGATGCATCTGGTTTAAAGCTACCTATATTTATTCTTTGGTAAATTTAGCATTTAATCATTGGTTATGTTCCTTATTGAGTAATTTAGGGATAATTTTTCTGATATTATCAAGGTGAGTATTTTTGGAGCCCTCCATGCTATTTAAAAGGTTCTTAAAATATTGAACTATTTCTTTGGAAATTAAATCAGGATTCCCAATCTTTTCTCCTTTAGAATTGATGAAAGAGCATCTCAGGTCCTTGGCAATCCCGTGTCACCAAAAACATGTTTGAATTTTTATATGTTGCTTGGTTCCTACTTTGACTAAGTTGGTTTGGTGTTGCTCAGTTTTCTTTTGTTCACCTGTGTTGGTCGATTATCTCTCTAGCGCTTGGTTATTCCCCTAGTGCTCGATGATGCTTGTCTAGTGCTCGGTTATCCTTGCTTACCGAGTTGTTTGTTTTGGAATTTTTTGAGGCTGACTTGCATTTATATTTGGTCATACATTTGATGATGGTATCTATCATTGGTAAGCATGTGGACCTGCATCTGGTCATTCCTTCTATTTATGGTGGATTTGAAGACCGACTTGGTTCAGTAGCCTCTTGTATAAATGTAGTTGTTTGGTTAGAGTTTAGGAAGTTGAAAAGTGACTTTTGGAAAGAAAATAGAAGATAGAAAATTATAGATTTTTGGTAGATCCTCGCATGTTGGAGGACTTATGGACTTGATTTTAATATATGGCCTAAACTGGGAAGGCCTTACAATTCAACATGTATGAATCAATTTGAAGTTAATATATCAAAGTCTCTACATTCTCTCTCTCACTTGTTATGTTTTTGTTTTCGCATGTGATCTCTGCAAGGTGGACTTGGTTTGGGTGTGCCTTTGGCCTCTCTCCCCATCCTACCCTTGCATCAGGTGGTATCAAAGTGAGGTGAGATCTAGATCTAGGTTTACGAATCTAGGTTGGGGGTTCCTTCTTGTCAAACCCTAGTTGAATTTTTGTGGGGTAGCAGATTGCAATCTGGCTTGCAATTGCAAAGGGTTCAAGATGGTTCATGGGAGGCAAGATGCAGATCTAGGATTGGCAGACATGTTGTGATGTAGGGGCATCCAAGGTTAAGGTAGGAAATTTTGTGTCCCTAGTAAAACTGCATGGAGCGTTTGTATTTTGGCCGATGTTACTCGATTGCAGCCTTGACCGATGGTCTCGGTCATTGAAGGAAGCTTGGTCACTAAAGGAACTTGGTAGTCTCTGGCACTCAGTGAAATTTTTGCTTAGTCATGCCTGGGCTCCTTGGTCGACACTGGTGCTCGGTGATGCCTTGCGTGCTCAGTAATTTTACTATCACTTGGTAGTTCTGACTTACCGACTGGAGTTCTATGTGATTTGTTGAGCCAAATTAGTGAATTAATTGTTGGTAATCATTAACTTGGGTCGACATGAAAAATTAAATGTTTGTATACATTTGTAAGCTGACTTTTATGGCATTTAATTATTTCTTTTGGGGAGTTAAGGGTTTTATCCAGCCGACTTGTGGCTAATAATTAGTATTTAAGGAGGGCTTGGGTAGATGTTTGAGAATAGAATTTTGGGAAGATCAGAGCTTAGAAAGTGGAGCAAATCTAGAAGTCAGATGTGAAGCTTGAGAGAGGAGTTGTGGAAAAGTTCTTGATGTTCTTGTAGAACAGATTGTAATTTGATAGTCATTTGTAGTAGAGCTAGGGGTTTTCATACTTGGGAACAAGGAGATTGCTTGGAGGCTTGTGAGCTCAAGTTTAGATATGCCTTAGGGTTTCCATCAACTTTTGATTATCTTCAGAGCTAAACTAGCTAAGTTTGTATTGGATCTAGTTGTGGATTTTGTAGAATTATTTCATTTTGTAATTGGCCTTAACCCAGAAGGCCTTACAGCCGGGCATGTTAATGAAAATCAATATTGAACAATTAATTTATGTTGCATTATTGAGTAATCCACTATGTAATTCTATTGGCTACAAGGTTTGGACTATCCTTCATTGGATCCACTGGCCTTGACTACATAAGGTGGTATCAAAGTGAAGGTTTTTTCTTGTTGGAGTGAAGGTTGATCTTGTTGAAGCAAAAGGTTGACCTAGCAAGACTGATCTTGCAAAGTTAATCTTGTTGGAGAAAATATTGTGCACAATCTGAATTGTAGATCTGAAGCACTGAACTTGTGGATCTTACCCTAGTTGTTTTTTCAAGGTGGCAAGTTGAGATCTGACTTGTACACAACTTGGAGATTACCACAAGGTGGTCAGTGATGGTTTCTTGCAGAGGGTTTCTCTTATATTTAAGGATGCCTTTGAGAATATTGGACCCTAGAGTTATTTCAGATCTTTGTGATATTGTTGAATCCCAGATCATAGAGAAGGTGAAATTAGATTTCAGATCTGAGATGGATTTGATGAAGAATGATATGGTTGCTGAGATCATGAGAATTATTGTTAGTATACCTCAGAATGTTGGTACTGAGGATGGCTATGAAGAAGCTATTGAAGAATTCGAGACTGCTAGATCTAGTGGTGATGAATGGAGGAATAGATTTGGTTAAGATAGAATAGCTTAGTTTCCTAGACCTACTGCTCAGTTTAGTAATTACCGAATGGAAGTTTCTACTTTCTCTGGTACTTTGAAGCTTGCCAATCTGATTGATTGGATTGGTGAACTTTAAGATTTCTTTGAGCTAGAAGAAATTGAAGATCCTCTTTGGGTGAGATTAGCATAGAAAAATTTGAAAGGACATGTTTCTCTTTGGTGGAAAGAACTACAGAGAGACCGAGAAGATGAAGGTGAAAAAAAGATCAATCGATGGAGGTTGATGGTGACTAAGTTGAAATCTAAGTTCATATTGGTTGACTATGAGCTTGACTTGTTTAAGAAGTTCCAAAATTTGAAACAGAAGGATTTGTCTATTGAAGATTATGCTGAGGAGTTCTAAAAACTTACTATTCAGTCTGGACATTAAGAGCTTGGTAAGGAAAAGGTAGCTCGGTATGTGAATGGTCTAAGATTCAATATTTAGGATGAGCTTGGTATGCTGAAGATTGATTATGTTGAAGATTCTTATCAGTATGCTCTAAAGGAAGAAGATAAGTTGAAAAGGAAACAACCTAGTAACTCTCAAGGGAAAGAAAAGATTGATCACTCGGTGAAGGAGAAACCAATTGATGCAGAAGATGAACAAAAACCTGTGGAACCAAAGAAGAAGACATGTAGAGTTATCTTTAAGGGTACTTGCTATAACTATGGAGAAGAAGGACACCATTCTTTTGACTGTACATAGAAGAAGGTTGACCGACAAACTATTGTGATGAATGAGAACATTTAGAATGAGCCTAAATTAGAGAACTTGCTACTTCAATGAACATCACTCAGTACAAAGGATGAACCTTGTTAGAGAAGTAACTTGTTTAGGACCCGATGCAAGACTGAAGGTAAACCCTGTGATGTTATTATTGATAGTGGTAGTACTGATAATGTTGTTGTTGAGGACCTAGTTCAGAAACTTGGTTTGAGTAGAATGAAGGATCCTTGTCCTTATAGGCTTGGCTGGTTACAAGATGTTCATGCTTTGGAAGTTAGAGAACAATGCTTCATTGATGTTCATATTGGCCAGTACAAGGATCTTGTACTTTGTGACATTGTGAAGATGAATAGTTGTGATATATTTCTTGGTAGACCTTGGCAATATGATTGCAGAGCTATTTATGACTATGTAAAGAATGTGTTTACTATTGAGAAGAATGATAGGAAGTTTTCACTAATGCCTTTGATGGATACAACGCTCAGTAGGAGAAGCCTGAGTATTGGTAGCCAAGTTGAGATTGTAGATATTAAGAAAATGAATGATCAATATGAAGAACTGACCTATACATTATCAAGAAAAGACTTGAAGAGACAGAGGAAATTGAAATGGAAGACTTTGCAAGCATAAAAGGTGGAGGACTTGTATGTGAAGAACTAGTTTTGGATTTATGTGTTGAATCCTAGAAGATGTTTTTCTCACATATGAAAATATTTTGGAACTTGGGGTGTCTGATGCAGGGGCATCCAAGGTTAAGGCAGGGCATTCTATGTCCTTGGTGAAACTACATGGAATGTTTTTATTTTGGCCGGTGTTACTTGGTTGCAGCCTTGACCAACAGTCTCGGTCATTGAAGGAAGCTTGGTCACTAAAGGAACTTGGTATTCTTTGGCACTTGGTGAAATTGTTTCTTGGTCATGCCTGGGGTGCTCGGTCAACATTGGTACTTGGTGATGCTTGGTGTGCTTGGTAATTTTACTATCACTCGATAGTTCTAACTTAATGATTGGAGTTTTGTGTGATTTGTTGAGCTGACTTGGTGAATTAATTGTTGGTAGCCATTGTCTTGGGTTGACATGCAGAATTAAATGTTTGTATACATTTGTAAGATAAATTATATGGCATTTAATTATTTGTTTTGGGGAGTTAAGGGTTTCATCCAATTGACTTGTGGCTGATGATTAGTATTTAAGGAGGGCTTGAGTAGATGTTTGAGGATAGAATTTTGGGAAGATCAGGACTTAGACAACAAAGCAAATCTGGAAGTTAGATGCGAAGCTTGAAAGAAAAGTTGTGGAAAATTTCTTGATGTTCTTGCAGATCAGATTGTAATCTGATAGTCATTTGTAGTAGAGCTAGGGGTTTGCATACTTTGGAACAAGGATATTCCTTGGAGGCTTGCGAGCTCAAGTTTAGATCTACCTTAGGGTTTCCATCACCTTGTGATTGTCTTCAGAGCTGAACTAGCTGAGTTTGTATTGGATCTAGTTGTGGATCTTACAGAATTGTTTCATTTTGTAATTGGCCCTAACTGGAAAGGCCTTACAACCAGGCATGTTAATGAAATCAGCATTGAAGAATTACTATGTGATGCATTATTGAGTAATCCTTTATGTAATTTTGTTGGCTATAAGGTTTGGACTGTCCTTCATTGGATGCACTCGCATTGACTGCATAATGTTGAGACAACTTACTGCTAGATTAGAAGTTGTTGAAACATCCCAAAGAAGAGGAAGACATCTCAAAGATGTTAGTGATGATGAAATTGAGGAAGAACAAGGTGATGTAGAACCTGCACCAATGATGGATCAAGGTGAGGAAAGATTGTTGAAGGCTTTAACAAATCTGAATTCTACACCACACTTTAATCCTCCTAAGTATAGTGGAAAATTGGATTCTGATGAATTGGTGGATTGGATCACTGAGATGGAAAAGTATTTTGAATATGAGAATGTACTTGAGGAAAAGAAGGTAAAAATTGCAAGTACAAAGTTGAAAATTCATGCATCCTTTTGGTGGGAACATCTACAATTGGATAGAAAGAGGAAAGGAAAAGACAAAATCAAGGTATGGAATAAGATGGTGAATAAATTGAAAGGAAAGTTCTTACCTTGTCATTATTAGATTAACCTAGTTAGGAGAATGCAAAGTTTGAGGCAGAAAGATAGCTTGGTAAAAGAATACACTGAGGAATTCTATATATTAGATATCAGATTTGGACATGATGAAGATGATGTGGAAAAAATTTCTAGATACCTAAATGGTTTGAGAGTTTCCATCCAATAAGAAATCATTTTTGTCAAATTGGAGAACATTAAAGAGGCTTATCAATTTGGATTGAAAGATGAGGATAAATTGAACTAGAGACATGAGCAAAGGAAAAGAGGTAGATGTGGTAGATTCCCTAGAGGAAGATGTAGATCTCATGGTGAAAATAGTAGATATGAACCTAAAAAGACAACATTGGATAAAGGCAAGACCAAGTGGAAAGGTGAAAGTTCATCTAGAGGCAGAGGTAGCAACTACCAAGGTGGTTATAATAGAGGTGGTTTTTGAGGAATTTTTACAATTGTGGAGAAGGACATAGATCATTTGGGTGTACACATGAAATTAAGAAGGTCGGTAATAGTAGAAATGCTTTAGTGCAAGAAGAGTCACCGAATGAACCTTAGAAGGAAAATAACTTGGTGTTAAGGAGAGAACTTTGGAGTGAAAGGAATAAGGAAGATCTGGTAAGGAAAAGTTTGTTCAAGATCAGATGTAGAGTTTCTGATGAATTTTGGAAGGTAATCATTGATAGTGGTAGCCCGAAGAATCTAGCATTTGAGGAAATGGTCACAAATTTTTAGTTGAAAAGGTTGGAACATCTAAAGCCCTATCAAATTTCATGGATAAAAAATGAAGATACAATCTTGGTAAGTGAACAATGTTATGTGAATTTGAAAATTGGACAGTACTATGATAAGGTGTTATGTGATATCATGCCTATGGATTGTTGTCATATTTTGTTGGGTAGACCTTGGTAGTATGATAGACATGCTATATATGATGGGGGATTGCATAAATATACTATTTGGGTTGATGGAAGAAGACAAATCTTGTTACCTTTGATTGAAGAACTTGTTACTAATGTTTTTACATCTATGAAAGTTTTCTTGATGGAAGGAAGAAAGTTTGTTAAGGATTTGAAGAAGAATGATGTATGTTAAGTTGTGATTCCTAACAAAATGAGTAAGAAAATAGAGAATAATTTCCCTGAGGAGATTGATAAATTACTCACCGAGTACAGTGAAATTATTTTTGATAATTTACCTAATGGTTTTCCACTGAAGAGAAGCATTGATCATTGAATGGATCTAATCCCTAGAGCTAGTTTACCAAATAAGGCACCACATCAATTAACACCTATTGGGAATCATGAATTGAACTGACAGATTCAAGAATTGTTGCATAAAGGTTTGATCAAAGAAAGTTTGAGTCCTTGTGCAGTACCTGCTATAATTACACCTAAGAAGAATGGAGAATGGAGAATGTGTACTGATTCCAGAGAAATCAACAAGATAATAGTGAAATATAGGTTTCTTATACCAAGAATGGATGATATAATGGGAAGTTTGACTGGAGAAAACTATTTTACCAAGATTGATTTGAAAAGTGGGTATCATCTGATCAGAATCAAAGAAGGTGATGGGTGGAAAACTACTTTCAAGACAAAAGAAGGTTTGTATGAGTGGTTGGTTATGCCTTTTGGTTTAACTAATTCACCGAGTACTTTTATGAGGTTGATGAATGAAGTTTTGGAGAAATTCTTGGGTAAGTTTATGATTGTATACCTCGATGATACTTTGATATTCAGTAAGACCAGAGAAGAACATTTGTTGCATGTTAAACAAGTATTGTAGAGGTTGAAAGAAGAAAAGTTGCTGATAAATTTGAAAAGGTGTTCATTCATGAAATATGAGATTATGTATTTGGGATTTGTGATTTCAGCTGATGGTTTGAAAATGGACCCTGAAAAGGTTGAAGCTATTTTGAATTGGCCTACACCTGAGAATGCTAGTGAGGTAAGATCATTTCAAGGTTTGGCAATTTTTTACCGAAAGTTCATTAGGAATTTCAGTTCAATTTATAATGCTATGATTGAGACTATGAGAGGAGATAAAAGAGAATTCAAGTGGACACATGGAGCTGATAAAAGTTTTGAGAATTTGAAGGAGAAGGTTGCTAAATTGCCTATTTTGGCATTGCCTAATTTTAATAAATTATTTCAAGTGGAATGAGATGCAATTGGAAGTTCAATAGGATCTATATTGAGTCAAGAAGGTAAACCTATTTCTTTCTTGAGTGAAAATTTGAATGATGCAAAAAGGAAATATTTTGTATATGATCAAGAATTCTATGCTATTGTTTAAGCATTGAAGAAATGGAGACATTGTTTGATACTAAGTGAATTTGTGTTGTATACCAATCATAAGGCTTTATAATCTTTGGGTAGTCAGAATAAGTTGCATCAGAGACATATGAAATGGGTTGAGTATTTGCAGAGTTATACATTTGTGATAAAACATAAGAGTGGAGTCACTAACTAAGTTGTTGACGCATTGAGTAGAAGGAGATCTTTGATGACCAAGATGAAAATTAAAGTTCTTGGCTTTGATGATATGAGAGATTTGTATGAGACTGATCCTTATTTTTCTGAGCCATGGAGAAAGTGCATAGCACCTATTCAAGATCAACCGAGTACCAAGTGGGAAGAATATTTTATTCAAGAAGATATGTTGTTTAAAGGTATTCCATTGTGTATACCGAGAGGACCAATGAGAACTAATTTGATAAAGGAGAAAAATAGTAGTGGTTTGGCTGGACACTTTGGTGTTGATAAAACATTGAATTTTCTTAAGGAGAAATACTTTTGGCCATAGTTATATAAAGATGTTAAAAAATTTGTGAGAAGTTGTGGAATTTGTCAAGTTGCAAAAGGAGTAAGTCAGAATACTGGATTGTATACACCAATTTCTATTCTTGAGAAACCTTGGATTGACATCAGTATGGATTTTGTTCTTGGCTTACTGAATATAGTAAGAGGTAATGATTCTATATTTTTCATTGTGGATAGATTTTCTAAAATGGCACATTTTATAACTTGTAGAAAGACATCAAATGTAGTACATATAGTAGATCTTTTCTTTAAGGAAATTGTCAGATTACATGGATTACTGAGGAGTATTATCTCTGATCAAGATAGTAAATTTGTTGGATACTTTTGGAAGACCCTTTGGAGAAAGTTTGGCACCGAGCTCAAATATAGTTCTATATTTCACCCACAAACTGATGGACAGATAGAAGTTGTGAATAGAAGTTTGGGAAATCTTTTGAGATGTTTAGTTGGAGACACACTGAGTAATTGGGATTCTATGTTGGCACAAGAAGAGTTTGCATACAATAATTCAGTGAATAGGAATACTGGAAAAACACCTTTTGAGATTGTAAATGGAATACAATGGAGAGGTATATCAGATTTGAAGGATATTGCTGATGAAAGAAAGAGAAGTGTTGAAGGAGTAAAATTTGGTGAGTACATGAAGACATTGCATGAAGATGTGAAATATAAGTTAGAGAAAAATAACCAGAAATAAAAAGACAGAGCTGATAGATCAAGAAGACATAAGAATTTTGCAGTCCGTGATGAAGTAATGGTTCATTTGAAGAAAGGTAGATTTCCTGTTGGAACATATGGGAAACTGAAAATGAAGAAGTTTGGCCCTTGCAAGATTTTGGGAAAATGTGATAGTGGAAATGCATATGAGATTGAGTTACTTGATGACATGGATATATCACTTATTTTAACCTTGCTTATTTGTATGAGTATCATGAGTCAGATGAAGAAATGATAGTACCAAATGATTATCATGAGAAACATATAGAGGAATCTAAACATATTTTGGAACAAATAATTGGTAGAAGTACAAGAGGAAAACAATATATGGAATATCTGGTAAAGTGGAAGAATAGGCCAAGTGAAGATAGTTCATGGATTTCATAGTCTGAGTTAGATGGAGCTCAGATCATACCTATTTCATGATTTGGAGAATCATTTTCAAATAACCCCAAGTATCTGATGTAGGAGCATCTTGGGTCCTTGGAAAGCTTGTGTCACCAAAAATATGTTTGAAGTTTTTTGTGTTGCTCGGTTCCTGCTTTGGGCGAGTTGGTTCGGTGTTGCTCAATTTTATTTTGTTCCTCAATGTTGGTTGGTTATCTCTTTGGTGCTCGATGATGCTTGTCTGGCTCTCAGTTATCCTTTCTTACCTAGTTGTTTATTTTGGATTTTGTTGAGGCTGACTCTTGCATTTATATTTGGTCATCGATTTAATGATGGTATCTATCATTGGGAATCCTATGGACCTAGATTAGGTCATTCCTTCTGTTGATGGTGGATCTGAAGGCTAACTTGGCTCGGAAGCCTCTTGTATAAATGTAGTTATTTGGTTATAGTTTAGGAAGTTAAAAAGTAAGTTTTGGATATGTTAGGAATGAATGCTAAATGTTTGGCAGCCATTCTATAGTAGTTGTTATTGCATTCATGACTATGATTGTCATTGATGTCAACACAATAATTTACCAAAGACTTGCAAAGAAGCAGATAGAGTTTGGATTAGTGCATGTAGGTTATTGCAGTGGGAGCTATGTGATGTTGAGGATATACTCTTTGATATGTTATATGTCTATGGTTAAGAGCGCAGACAATAATTTATTTATTCATGGAAGTTATGAGCACTTTGGTAGAAGCAGTATTCAAGCAGTGTTCCTGAGTAGCAATTTGTGGAAATCAGATGATATCTCCTAATCAGGATGGAATCTAGTTTTGTGTACTTAAATGGAAGTTGAAGACACATTGATAGTGACATGGATAATAGCACAAAATTTGATGTCACACGAGTGAAGATTTATTGTATTTGGAAGCGGACAATTTTGTGTAATTTTGATGTAGTGTGTGGAAACTTTTATTTTGTAATTGTGTGCCGACTCATTTGTAATTATTTGAGTTTGGTATAAAGGAAGGAATGTATTTTCTTGTTAGAATATGGTTTTAGTGGTTGAGTGTGATATTGTATGCATGAAGTGAAGAAAAGGGCTAAGTATGAAAGTGAATTTGTGAAGGAAGACATGCGAAGTACAGAGATCTAAAATTGAGATCTGGTGTAACAGTGAGTGCAGTTTGGCATAGTCAAAGAAGAGGTAACATATTATTTTATTGAGTAATACAAATATTATTTGTATAGTGTGTTCAGTGATCTTACCTTGAAGCTATTTAGGCAGTGGGTCCTTTTGTCTTCCATAACTCTTAATAGGGTTAGAATCTTTTAACGGGGATTCAAAATCTCCTAATAGGGATTCATATGTACTAAATGTATTTCATAAGACTTCTAACAAAGTCCATCCTTTCACAAGGAATATTCATATTAGTGCATCTTTTGTGGGCATCATTCCCACCGGGGTTTACTCTTTGATCAAGAGGTTCCCTAGTCAACATATCTTGTGTCATTGTGTTATTGTGTATGAATATCTTTCTATGGTTGTTAATTATATTTCTTATATGGTTTAATGTTGTTGAAGATGAGAAAATTTATAATTATCTGATAACTGATTCACCCCCCCCTCTCAGTTATCTTAGTGTTCTTTACTTTCTAACAATTGGTATCAGAGCGGCAGGTCCTTGAAACAAAAGTTTAATAGCTTAAGGAGATCCATGGAAAATTTCAGGAAAGAAAGCCCTAAGTTTGATTGAGTAAATTTTGACAGCTAGAAAGAAAAGATGAAGACACACCTATTGTGTTTAGGACTGGGTTATTGGTTGATTACAAAGAATGATAAGACTATCATTGAAGAAGACAATCTTGAAACATGTACTACTAATGAGAGAGATCTATTCATGTGTAACATACTTGCAAGAGAAGCACTTTTGATAGCCCTTCCAGAGAATGAGTACAGTCAGGTAAAATATTCAAAAAAATCTCATGAAATTTGGAATGCTTTACACTCTACTTTTGAAAGTCATGAACATGCAAAAAGAGTTAGATTACATAATTGGATATGTGCATTTGAAGATATAAGAATGTTGGAAGATGAATCTATTAGAAGCTATATTGGTAGAATGTTAGAAATTATTACAGGTATAAAATCTTGTGGAGGAACAAAGATAGAGAATGAAGTGATATGGAAAATTCTGAGGACATTGACCCTTGTATTTAAGTAGACAACATAGATGATTGAACAAGTTATACCTTGTACTACAAACTTTACAAGAGAGACTCTTCTTGGAAGATTGGAAGCAACAGAAATGAACCTGCAATTATCAGGAGACTTACCTAGAATGGAGACAACATTCAGTGCTCTTAGTGTTCACCCTACTTTGTCAAGAAGCATTAGTGTGAGTGGAGATTATGCTAGTAGTAGCAGATCTAGAAATGAAGAAGACAAGAATATTGGAGAAGGTATTGCCTTGCTTGTGAAAAGAGAACCAGATGGTAAGAAAATATTTAAATGTTGGACTTGTCAAGAATATGGTCATTTTGTATCTAAATGTCCTAAGAGAGTTAAAAAGTACAGAAACAATTTCAAACTTAGAAGATCTAAGGAATTTTATTATGCTAATGATGAAGATCTTAAAGCTAGTATAGAAATAACTTTAAGTGAATGTGATACTGAGAATAATGATGACATAGGATTTATAGCAATTAAAGAAGAGAATCCTGAAACTAATGTTAAGGAAGAAAAAGCCTTAGTTTCTCAAGTTAAAAAGAAAGTTGATTGGATTATAGATAGTGGTTGTTCACATCATATGACTGGAGACATGAAAAATTTCATAAAGTTTAATGAATATGATGGAGGAGTTGTTAGAGTTGGAAACAATGCACCTTGTTTGATTAAAGTTATAGGATCTATTACTCTTGATGGAAAGACTAATACTAATGATGTTTATTTTGTGGATAGATTGAAACATAATCTTTTGAGTGTTGGACAGTTAGTTGATAAGGGATATCAAGTTTGTTTATTGAGAAAACTTGTGTGATAAAGGATAAAGATGGAAATATGATTGGAACTAGATCTAGAACCAAAGGTAATGTAATTCAATTGAATCCTATTGAGATGACATGTTTGATTACTAAGATTGATGACAGTTGGTTATGGCATAAAAGGTTTTGTCATATAAACTTTGATAACATTGTGAAAGTAAGTACTACACTTGTAGTAAGAGATTTTCCTAAAATTATGAAGCCTGCTAACATGATTTGCAATGAATGTGTAATGGCTAAATAGAAGAGAAGTTCTTTTCCCAGTAAGAAGTTTACATCTACTGAAAAGTTGGAGATTATTCATACAGATTTGAGCGGTCCTACCAGGACTAGAGGATTCTATGGAGAAAGGTATTTTATGATAATGTTAGGAATGAATGCTAAAGTGTTTGGCACCCATTCTGTAGCAATTGTTGTTGCATTCATGACTATGATTGTCATTGATCTCAACATAGTGTTTTACTGAAGACTTACAGAGAAGTAGATAGTGTTTTGATTAGTGCATGTTGGATATTGTAGTTGGAGCTATGTGACATTGAGGATATACTCTTTGATATGTTATATGTCTATGGTTAAGAGCACATATAATAATTCTTTTATTCATGAAAGTTATGATCATTTTGGTGGAAGTAGTATTCAGGTAGTGTTCCTGAGTAGTGGTTTTTGGCAATCAGATGATATCTCCTAATCAGGATGGAATATGGCTTTGTGTAGTTAAAGGCAAGTTAGAGACACATTGATAGTGATTTGGATGATAGTGCAAACTTTGAAGTCACATGAGTGAAGATCTATTGTATTTGGAAGCCGACATTTTTATGTAATTTTGGTGTAGAGTGTGGAATATTTTATTTTGTAATTGTGTGCCGACTCATTTGTAATTATTTGAGTGTGGTATAAAGGAATGAATATTTTTCCTTATTGTGATATATAGAGATAGAGAGAGTGGTTGATTATGAAGTTGTGAAAGTGAATTGTGAAGGAACACATGCAAAGTACAAAGATCTGAAATTGAGATATGATGTAGCAGTGAGTGCGGTTTGGCACAGTCAGAGAAAAGGTAACATATTATTCTATTGAATAATGAAAAGATTATTTGGATAGTGAGTTCAGTGATCTTACCCTGAAGCTATTTGGGTAGTGGGTCCTTATGTCTTCCATAACTCTTAACAGGGTTAGAATCTTTTAACAAGGATTCAAAATCTCCTAACATGGATTTATATGTACTAAATGTATTTCATAAGACTCCTAACAGAGTCCATCCTTTTACAAGGAATATTCATATTAGTGCATCTTTTGTGGGAATCATTCCCACCAGGTTTTACTCTTTGCTCAAGAGGTTCCCTAGTCAACATATTTTGTGTTATTGTGTAACTGTGTATGAATATCTTTCTATGGTTGGTAATTATATTGCTTACATGGTTTAATGCTATTGAAGATGATAAAAGTTATAATTATCTGATAACTGATTCA
The DNA here is from genome assembly GCA_027943335.1 of Chamaecyparis obtusa. Classification (NCBI taxonomy): domain Eukaryota; kingdom Viridiplantae; phylum Streptophyta; class Pinopsida; order Cupressales; family Cupressaceae; genus Chamaecyparis; species Chamaecyparis obtusa. The sequence goes on along the minus strand of BSBK01004395.1, from coordinate 186,830 downwards.
CCCCCCCCTCTTAGTTATCTTGGTGGACTTTACTTTCTAACAATTGGTATCAGAGCAGAAGGTCCTTGAAAGAGAAGTTTAACAACTTAAGGAGATCCATGGCAAATTTCAGGAAAGAAATCCCTATGTGTAATGGAGTAAATTTTGACTGCTGGAAATAAAAGATGAAGACACATCTACTATGTTTAGGACTAGGTTATTGGTTGAATATAAAGAATGATAAGACTATCATTGAAGAAGATGATCTTGAGACATGCTCTAATGATGAGAGAGATCTATTCATGTGTAACATACTTGCAAGAGAAGAACTTTTGACAACACTTCTAGAGAATGAATATAGTTAGGTAAAATGTTTGAAAAAGTCTCATCAAATTTGGAAAGCTTTGCACTCTACTTTTGAAGGTGATGAACATGCAAAAATAGTTAGATTGCATAATTGGATATGTGCATTTAAAGATATAAGAATGTTGGAAGATAAATCTGTTAGAAGCTATATTGGTAGAATGTCAGAAATTTTTGTAGGGATAAAATCTTGTGGAGGAAAAAAGATAGAGAATGGAGTGATATGGAAAATTTTGAGGACATTGACTCTTGTATTTAAGCAGACAACATAGATGATTAAACAAGTTATACCTTGTACTATGAACTTTATAAGAGAAACTCTTCTTGGAAGATTGGAAGCAGTAGAGATGAACTTGAGGTTATTAGAGGCTTGCCTAGAATGGAGACAACATTCAGTGCTCTTAGTGTTCACCCTACATTATCAAGAAGCATTAGTGTCAGTAGAGATTATGCTGGTAGTAGCAGATCTAGAAATGAAGAAGACAAGAAGATTGAAGAAGGTATTGCCTTGCTTGTGAAAAGAGAACTAGATGGTAAGAAAATTTTTAAATGGACTTGTCAAGAATATGGTCATTTTGCATCTAAATGTCCTAAGAGAGTTAAGAAGTACAAAAATAATTTCAATCCTAGATGATCTAAGGAATGTTACTATACTACTGATGAAGACCTTGAAGCTAGTATTGAAAAAACTCTAAGCGAAAGTGATACTGAGAATAATGATGAAATAAGATTTGTAGCAATCAAAGAAGAAAATTTTGAAACTAATGTTAAGGAAAAAAAAGCCTTAGTTTCCCAAGTTGAAAAGAAAGTTGATTGGATTATAGATAGTGGTTGTTCACATCATATGACTGGAGATATGAAAAAGTTCATAAAGTTTAACAATTATGATGGAGGAGTTGTTAGAGTTGGTAACAATGCACCTTGTTTGATTAAAGTTATAGGATCTATTACTCTTGATGGAAAGATTAATACTGATGATGTTTACTTTGTTGATGGATTGAAACATAATCTTTTGAGTGTTGGATAGTTAGTTGATAAGGGATATCAAGTTTGGTTTACTGAGAAAACTTGTGTGATACAGAATAAAGATGGAAATTTGATTGGAACAGGATCTAGAACCAGAGGTAATGTATTTCAGTTGAATCCTACTGAGATGACATGTTTGATTACTAAGATTGATGATAGTTGGTTATGGCTTAGAAGGTTTTGTCATATAAACTTTGATAATATTGTGAAAGTAAGTACTACACTTGCAGTAAGGGATTTGCCTAAAATTATGAAGCCTACTAACATGATTTGCAAAGAATGTGTGATGGCTAAGCAGAAGAGAAGTTCATACAGACTTGAGTGGTCCTACTAGGACTAGAGGATTCTATGGAGAAAGGTATTTTATGATTCTTGTTGATGATTTTACAAGAATGATGTAGATTGGATTTTTTAAAGAAAAATCTGAAGCATTTGATAAGTTTAAGATCATTAAGAAAAATGTTGAGAATAAATTTGGAATGAAGATTAAATTTTTGAGATCTAATAGAGGTGGTGAATTTACTTCTATAGAGTTTAACACTTTTTTGTGAAGTGAATGGTATTAAGAGATAGTTTTCAGCCCCTAGAACACCTGAACAAAATGGTATTGCAGAAAGAAGAAATAGATCAGTGACTAAAGTAGCAAAAGCTATGTTATTTGAGAATGATTTAGAGAAGACATTTTGGAGAGAAGAAGTGAATACAATAGTATATACAATGAACAGAGTACAAATCAGAGAAGACACAGACAATACACCTTATGAATTATGGTTTGGACATGCATCCTCAGTTAAGTATTTTAGAATTTTTGGAAGCAAATGTTATATAAAGAGAGATGATGATATTGGAAAGTTTGATCCTAGAAGTGATGAAGGTATTTTTATTGGATATTCTTTGAAGAGAAAAGCATATAGATGTTACAATAAGAGAGCTAAAACTATTGTTGAGAGTGCAAATGTTAAAGTTGATGAAAATTTCAAAATTCAGGAAAGAATGCTTGATTATGAATTTGATGAAGAAGCTCATCCTAAGCCTAACACTAAAACTACTAAATTATTCTATGAAACTTACGGTGAATTGTTGAATGAAAGTCATGCTGAAGAAACCAAAGAGGAATCTAGAGAAGAATCTATAGTTGAAGCAAGATCTGAGACTATGACACCGAATAGGTATTTATCAAGACATCATCATGTTGAACAAGTTATTGGAAGTTTTGACAAAGGAATTCTAACTCAGAATAAGGTACATTTATGTTTGATTTCTCAAATTGAACCTAAATTTACTAGTGAAGCTTGTGAAGATGAACATTGGATTAATGCTATGAGAGAAGAACTAGATTAGATAGAAAAGAACAAGACATGAGAATTGGTCCCTAGACCTAAAGACAAGAATATGATTGGAACTAAATGGGTATTCAGAAACAAGATGAATGAACAAGGAGAAGTTGTAAAAAACAAAGCAAGATTGGTATGTAAGGGATACTCATAGCAAGAAGGAATTGACTATGAAGAAACTTTTGCACCAGTAGCAAGAATTGAAGTAGTAAGAATGTTTTTAGCCTATGCAACTTTTAAGAAATTCAAAGTGTATTAGATGGATGTGAAGTCAGCATTTCTGAATGGAGAATTGGAAGAAGAAGTCTACATTGAGCAGCCTGAAGGTTTTCCATTGACTCAAGAAGGAGACATGGTATGTAAACTAAAGAAAACATTATATGGACTAAAGAAAGTACCTATAACTTGGTATGCAAGACTGGATAAATATTTGTTAAAGTTGGGATTTGCTAAAGGAACAGTTGATAGAAATCTATACACAAAAGAAATTGAAAATGCTTTGTTGATTATAGTTATTTTTGTTGATGAAATGAAGACTGAATTTGAAATGAGTATGATTGGTGAGATGAAATACTTTTTGGGATTACAGATAACACAAAAAAATGATGGTATCTTTCCTAGTTAGACAAAGTACTTGAATGATTTGCTAAAAATATTTGGAATGGAGGATTGCAAACTAGTTGGAACACCTATGGTAACTGGACATAAGTTATCTAGCACAGATGAAACACTATCAATTGAGAAGAAGAAATATAGATCCATGATTGGAAGATTGTAGTATTTGACACACACAAGACCAAATCTAGCACATTCAGTTGGAATTGTAGCAAGATTTCAAACTGAACCTAGAGAATCACATTATGTAGCAGTAAAGAGGATACTGAGATATTTAAGAGGCACAATGGATTATGGATTGTGGTATGAAAAATTTGACGATTTTACCCTATGTGCATATACAGATGCTGATTGGGGAGGTAGTGTTGATGATAAGAAAAGCACCAGTGGAGGAGCATTTTTCCTTGGAGGAAGATTAGTTTCTTGGCTAAGCAAGAAGTAGAATTGTATTTCACAAAGCATAGCAGAAGCAGAGTATGTAGCAATAGAAAACAATTGTAACCAGATAATTTGGACGAAGCAGATGTTAAAGGATATTGAAATTAAATTTGTTGAACCTATTATTATACATTGTGACAACACCAGTACAGTCAGTATGTCTAAGAATCCTATACTACATTCTAAGAAAAAACATATAGAGATAAAGTATCATGTTGTAAGAGAGAAAGTTGTTGAGAAAGAGGTCAGACTAGAGTACATAACCACAAAGGAACAGATAGAAGACATATTTACAAAGCCTTTGCCTAAGGATACATTTGAGTATCTAAGAGGTATGCTTGGGGTTATGCCCCAGCCTACTTTTGAGTACAGATGTAGTTGGTTGCATCCATCCAGTAATATATGAGCCCTAGGTATGTGCAAGATCATGAGGGGCCAAACTATGCCCTTAAGTGGCAATGAAAAATCAGCAAATCAGGTTTAGTCAACTTGACGTGAAAATTTGAAATAGATATCAACCTAATACCAAAAAGTTGTAAGAATAGAATCTATAGGAAATTGAATCTAGTTTCTAAACTACTAGGCATTTTCTATAAAAAAATTAATATAATTGGTTAAAAGTATAGATTTCAATATAGCAGTACAAAAATTTCAGGGAAAAAATAAGTAGGTGTATGTCTGACCACCTTAATCATAATCAAATGATAATTATTTTTTATAAGATTTATATATAAGTACTAGACTCATGCCCAGATGTGACGCATATTTTTTTGTAATTTTATTCCAAAAAAATAATTAATTATGAGTTTTCTACTACAACGTTTTCAGAATTAAAAGACTCCCGTGTCTGACCACCTTAACTCATTCAAAACTTTACAAAATTCAATTTTAGTTTTTTTTCCTTATAGTAGGTGAAGCATAGAATGTCATGCATTTTTTAGATTTCAAAAATGTTATAGCATCTAAAATTTATAGTCATTTTTCAATCAGTATATAAATCAGCACTTTATAGGTAACTCAATTAGAAAATAACTAATAATTACTTACCGAATTCAAAATTTGATAGCAATTATATTGATAGAAAGCTGATAATCTCCTTAAAATATCCTTTTCATTTCATCAAATTTGGGTGAAAAAAAATTGTCAGCTACATGGTCGAAGTCTGAAACTTAGAGAAACAGGGGAAAAGCATATTTTTGTGACATTTGAAGAGTTGACCAGGTAGGTTTGGTCCACACAGCAATACCGAGCCTAATCGGGTACCCGATTTGAAATCGATAAATCGAGTACCCAATTTTTTTGGGTACCCGAAAATCCCGGCGAAATTTTGAATTTTAAATTTTCCCTCACCTTTCTCCCTCCAATTTCTCCATACTTCAATATATTATATATCAAAAATTATATATTAGATATATTTAATATTACATAATATCTATTATATATTAAATATTATATAATATACATTTTACATTAAATATTATATAATATATATTAATATTAAATGTTACATTATACATCATATATTATATATTATTTTATATGTATTATATATTATTTATAAAATATTGTTATATATATAATAAAATCAAGTATAGTATATATAATACATATATATATTATATAGGACATATTAATACATAGGTTAATTACACCAATATAAGGCATCCAAAAGGTTTCCAAAGGGGTCATAGAGGGTTCCTAAGGGTCCTAAGGCTTGAGAAAGTGAACTAGGACCCCTTAGGTCCTAGTGTAACCCCTGACAACACATTAGAGCACTCAATTGTGTCTGAAGGGGTCGTACGACCGCTTGGGACACACTTTAGTGTTGAAATGTGTCAAAAGGGGTCATGGGGACTTCATATGGGTCCTAGTACACCTTATTACATGTTAAGACCCCTAGGAAGTCCCCATGACCCCTTTGGACACATTTCAACACTTAAGTTTGTCCTAAGGGGCCGTATGACCCCTTAGGTAACACTTGAGTGTTCTCACGTGTCGAAAGGGGTCAGCAGGAATTCCTACGAGTCCTAGTACACCATATCATGCATTAGGACCCCAAGGAAGTCCCGATGACTCCTTTTGACACATTTCAACACTCAAGTGTGTCCCAAGGGATTGTATGACCCCTTATGAAACACTTGAGAGTTCTAATGTGTCAAAAGGGGTCATGGGGACTTCCTAGGGGTCCTAACATGTGATAAGGCATACTAGGACCCCTAGCAAGTCCCCATGACCCCTTTTGACACATTTCAACACTCAAGTGTGTCCGAAGGGGTTGATGAATCCTTAGGACAAACTTGAGAGTTCTATTGTGTCGAAAAGGGTCATGGGGACTTCCTAGGGGTCCTAACACATGATAAGGCATACTAGGACCCCTTGGAAGTCCCCATGACCCCTTTTGACACATTTCAACACTCAAGTTTGTCCTAGGGGGTTGTATGACCCCTTAGGACACACTTGAGTGTTCGTATGTGTCAAAAGGGGTCATGGGGAATTTTTAGGGGTCCTAGTACACTTTATCATGCTTTAGGACCCCTACAAAGTCCCCATGACCTATTTCAACACATTTGAACACTGAAGTGTGTCCCAAGGGGTCATATGACCTCTTAGGAATCACTTGAGTGTTTTCACATGTCAAAAGGGGTCATGTGGACTTCCTAGGGGTCCTAGTATGCCTTATCACACATTAGGACCCCTAGAAAGTACCGACGATCCCTTTTAACACATTTCAACACTCAAGTGTGTCCCAAGGAGTTTTATGACCCCTTAGGACATACTTAAAAGTTCTAATGTGTCGAAATGGGTCATGAGGACTTCCTAGGGGTCCTAGTATGCATTATCATGTGTTAAGACACCTAGGAAGTCTTCATGACCCCTTTTGAAAAATTTCAACACTCAAGTGTGTCCCAAGGGGTCGTATGACCCCTTATGACACACTTGAGAGTTCTAATATGTCAAAAGGGGTTATGGGGACTTCCTATGAGTCCTACCACATGATAAGATGTACTAGGACCCCTAGGAAGTCTCATTACCCTTTTTGACACATTTCAACACTCAAGTGTGTTCCAAGGGGTCGTATGACCCCTTAGGACATAGTTGAGTGTTCTAATGTGTCAAAAGTAGTCATGGGCACTTTCTAGGGGTCCTAGTATGCCTTATTACATGTTAGGACCCCTAGGAAGTTTTGATGACCCTTTTGACACATTTCAACACTCAAGTGTGTCCTAAGGAGTTGTATGACCCCTTAGGACACACTTGATAGTTCTAATGTGTCGAAAGGGGTCATGGGGTCTTCCTAAGGGTCCTAGTATGCCTTATCATGCATTAGGACCCCTAGAAAGTTTTCATGACCCCTTTTGAAACATTTCAACACTCAAGTGTGTTCGAAGGGGTCATATGACTCCTTATGACACACTTGAGAGTTATAATATTTCAAAAGGGGTCATGGGGACTTCCTAGGGTTACTAGTACACCTTATCACACGTTAGGATCCCTAGGAAGTCCCATGACCCCTATTAACACATTCAAATGATCAAGTCTATCCTAAGGGGTCCTACAACCCATTCGGACATAGTTGTGCATTCAAATATTTAAAAAGGGGTAATGAGGAATTCCTAGGGGTCCTAGTATGCCTCATCATGCGCTAAGACTCCTAGGAAGTACCCATGACCCCTTTTGACACATTAAAACTCTCAAGTCTATCATAAGGGGTCCTACGACCCCTTCAAACAAACTTGAGGGTTCAAATGTATCAAAAGGAGTCATGCAGACTTCCTAGGGGTCCACCCCTTAAGACACACTTGAGGGTTCTCATGTATCAAAAGGGGTCATGGTGACTTCCTAGGGGTCCTAGTATGCCTTATCACGTGTTAGGACCCCTAAGAAGTCTCTATGACCCTTTTTGACACATTGGAATTCTCAAGTGTGTCCTAAGGGGTACTACAGCCCCTTAGGACACACTTGAGCATTCAAATATGTCAAAAGTGGTCACGAGGACTTTCTAGGGGTCCTAATAGGCCTTATCATGAGTTAGGACCCCTAGAAAGTCCCCATGACCCCTTTTCACACATTGGAATGCTCAAGTGTGTTCTAAGGGGTCATACGGCCCCTTCGAACACACTTGAGCATTTAAATGTGTCAGAAGGGTTCATGAGGACTTCCTAGGGGTGTTAATAGGCCTTATCATGAGTTAGAACCCCTACGAAGTCCTTGTGACCCCTATGGACACATTGGAACACTCAAGTGTGTCCTAAGGGGTCCTACGGCCCCTTAGACACACTTGAGCATTCAAATGTGTCAAAAGGGGTCATGGGAACTTCCTATGGGTCCTAGTAGGCCTTATCACAAGTTAGGACCCCTAAGATGTCCTTGTGACCCCTGTGGACACATTGAAATGCTCAAGTGTATCCTAAGGGGTCCTATGGCACCTTCAGACACACTTGAGCATTCAAATGTGTCAAAAAGGGTCATGAGGACTTCCTAGGGGTCCTAATAGGCCTTATCGCATGTTAGGACCTGTAGGAAGTCCCCGTGACCCCTAAAAATAGATTGGGATGCTCAAGTGTGTCCTAATGGGTCCTACGGCCCCTTAGGACACACTTGAGCATTCAAATGTGTCAAAAGGGGTCATCAAAACTTCCTAGGGGTCCTCATAGGCCTTATCATGCATTAGGAGCCCTAGGAAGTCCCCATGACCCCTTTTGACACATTGAAATGCTCAAGTGTGTCATAAGGGGTCCTACGGCCCCTTCAGACACACTTGAGCATTCAAATGTGTCAAAAGGGATCATGGGGACTTCCTAGGGGTCCTAATAGGCCTTATCATAAATTAGAACCCCTAGGAAGTCCCCGTGACCCATTTTGACATATTAGAATGCTCAAGTATTTCATTAGGGGTCCTACAAACCCTTGGGAAACACATGACCATTCAAATGTGTCAAAAGAGGTCATGGGGACTTCCTAGGGGTCCTAGTAGGCCTTATCATGACTTAGGACCCCTAGGAAGTCCCTGTGACCCCTTTTGACACATTGCAACACTCAAGTGTGTCATAAGGGGTCCTACAACCCCTTCGAACACACTTGAGCTTTCCAATTTATCTAAAGGGGTCATGGGGACTTCCTAGGGGTCCTAATAAGCCTTATCATGCATGAGGACCCATAGGAAGTCCCTATGACCCCTTTTGACACATTGGAATGCTCAAGTGTGTCCTAAGGGGTCCTACGACACCTTCAGACACACTTCAACATTCAAATGTGTCAAAAGGGGTTAGGGGGACTTCCTAACAGTCCTAATAGGCCTTATCATGAGTTAGGACCCCTAGGAAGTCCCCGTGACCCCTTTTGACACATTAGAATGCTCAAGTGTGTCCTAAGGGGTCCTACAATACCTTCAAACACACTTGAGCATTCCAATGTGTCAAAAGGGGTCATGGGAACTTTCTAGGTGTCCTAGTAGGACATATCATGTGTTAGGACCCCTAGGAAGTCCCTATGACCCCTATGGACACATTGGAATACTCAAGTGTGTCATAAGGGGTCCTATGGCCCCATAGAACACACTTGAGCATTCAAATGTTTGAAAAGGGGCAATGGGGACTTCCTAGGGGTCCTAATAGGCCTTATTGCATGTTAGGACCCCTAGGAAGTCTTTGTGATGCCTTTGGACACATTAGAATGCTCAAGTGTGTGATAAGGGGTCCTACAAACCCTTTAGACACACTTGAGCATTCAAATGTGTCAAAAGGGGTCATGGGGACTTCCTAGGGGTCCTAGAAGTCCATATCATGCATTAGGACCCTTGGGAAGTCCCCGTGACCCCTTTTGACACATTGGAATGCTCAAGTGTGTCCTAAGTGGTCCTATGATGCCTTTAGACACACTTGAGCATTCAAATGTGTCAACAGAGGTTATGGGGACTTCTTAGGGGTCCTAGTAGGCCTTATCACAAGTTAGGAACCCTAGGAAGTCCCCTTGACCCCTTTTGACACATTGGAACACTCAAGTGTGTCCTAAGGGGTCTTACAATTTCTTCAGACACACTTGAGCATTCTAATGTCTCAAAAGGGGTCATGGGGATTTCCTAGGGGTCCTAATAGGCTTTATCATGTGTTAGGACACCTAGGAAGTCCCCATGACCCCTTTTGACACAATGGGACACTCAAGTGTGTCCTAAGGGGTCCTACAATGCATTCAGACACACTTGAGCATTTCAATTTGTCAAAAGGGGTCATGGTTACTTCTTACGGGTCCTAATAGGCCTTATCATGAGTTAGAACCCCTAGGAAGTTGCAATGACCCATATTGACACATTAGAATGGTCATGTGTGTCCTACGAGGTCCTACGATGCATTTGGACACAGGTGAGCATTCAAATTTGTCAAAAGGGGTCATGGGGACTTCCTAGGGGTTGTAGTAGGGCTTATCATGAGTTAGGACCCCTAGGAAGTCCCCGTGATCCCTGTGGACACATTGGCATGCTCAAGTGTGTCCTAAGGGGTCCTATGGCCCCTTGAGACACACTTGAGCATTCAAATGTGTCAAAAGGGGTCATGGGGACTTTTTACGGGTCCTAATAGGCCTTATCATGTGTTAGGACCCCTAGGAAGTTCTCGTGACCCCTATGGATACATTGGAATGTTCAAGTGTTTCCTAACAAGTCCTACGGCCCCTTCAGACACACTTGAGGATTCAAATGTGTCAAAAGGGGTCATGGGGACTTTCTATGGGTCCTAATAGGACTTATCACACATTAGGACCCCTAGGAAGTCCCCGTGATCCCTTTTGACACATTGGAACACTCAAGTGTGTCATAAGGGGTTCTACGGCCCCTTCGGACACACCTGAGCATTCCAACATATCAAAAGGGGTCATGGAGATTTCCTAGGGGTCCTAATAGGCCTTATCACTTGTTAGGATTCCTAGGAAGTCCCTGTGACCCCATTTGACACATTGGAATACTTAAGTGTGTCATTAGGGGTCGTACGGACCCTTCAGACACACTTGAGCATTCAAATGTGGCAAAAGGGGTCATGAAGACTTCTTAGGGGTACTAATAGGCCTTATCATGCATTAGGACCCCTAGGAAGTCCCCGTGACCCATGTGGACACATTGGAACACTCAACTATGTCCTAAGGGATCCTACGACACCTTCGAACACACTTGAGCATTCCAATGTGTCAAAAGGGGTCATGGAGACTTCCTAGGGGTCCTAATAGGCCTTATCATGCATTAGAACCCCTAGGAAGTTGTCGTGACCCCTTTTGACACATTAGAACTCTAAAGTGTCTCCTAAGGGGTCCTACGATGTCTTCAGACACACTTGAGCATTCCAATGTGTCAAAAGGGGTCATAGGGAAATGTAGGGGTCCTAGTAGGCCTTATCACAAGTTAGGACCCCTAGGAAGTCCCCGTGACCCTTGTGGACACATTAGAACACTCAAGTGTGTCCTAAGGCATCTTACAACACCTTCAGACACACTTGAGCATTCCAATGTGTCAAAAGGGGTCATGGGGACTTCCTGGAGGTCCTAATAGGCCTTATCACGTGTTAGGACCCCTAGAAAGTCTTTGTGACCCCTTTTGACATATTAGAATGCTCAAGTGTGTTCTAAGGGGTCCTATGATGCCTTCAGACACACTTGAGCATTCCAATGTGTCAAAAGGGGTCATCGGGACTTCCTAGGGGTCCTAGTAGGCCTTATTGTGAGTTTGGACCCCTAGGAAATCCCCGTGGACACATTGGTACACTCAAGTGTGTCCTAAGGGGTCCTATGGCCCCTTCGGACACACTTGAGCATTTAAATGTGTCAAAAGGGGTCATGGGGACTTCATAAGGGTCCTAGTATGTCTTATCATGCGTTAGGACCCCTAGGAAGTTCCCATGACCCCTTTTGACACATTGGAATGCTCGAGTGCTACCACTCCTTCAAACACGCTCGAGCATTCCAATGTGTCAAAAGGGGTCATGGGGACTTCCTAGTGGTCCTAAGGCATGATAAGGCATACTAGGACCCCTAGAAAGTCCCCATGAACCATTTTGACATATTTGAACTCTCAAGTGTGTCCAAAGGGGTCCTACGACCTCTTAAGACACACTTGAGGGTTCAAGGGGTATTATGTAAATATTATATATATATTTTAATATGTGTATATATATATCTATATATATATCTATATATATATATATATATATATATATATATATATATATATATATATATATATATATATATATATATATATATATATATATATATATATATATATATATATATATATATAAAATTTGTAAATATATTTATATAATATAAACGTTAAATATAATTATATACAATACATGTTAATATATAAAAAAATATATTAATTTATAAAATATTATAATATAAAATATATATGATGTATACAATTTAAAACCCCTAACATATTATAATATAAACTACATAAATTAATATATAATTATATATATAATACATATTTAAACATTATATATATAAGTTTAATTTTTTCATTTATTCCCACTATTTTTTCAACTTTGAAATATTGGGTACCTGATTTCAAATCATGTACCCGATTTCAAATTGGGTACCTGATTAGGCTTGTGCTTTGGTGTTAGGTTTTCCCAGGTGTACTGATACCCAGGCCTACTAAAAAGTCAACATACATTTTCATGCGCTTTTGGACGAGTGAAAAGTGGATTTTTTTACATCGTCACTTTTTGGCCCCTCATGATCTTGCACATACTCCCCTATCTTTCTTCTGGACTGGATGTTGGTACTTCCTCTATGGGGGAGTATGTGTATCTGAGCCGAGTCATGAGGACTCTAGTAAATGTATTTTTTCTTCTAAATAGTGTCTTTTGACATTGAGTTGTTGTTGACATAGTGATGAAATTTTTGTCATTGATGTCAATGGGGGAGAATTATGCATGAAAAATAATATGAGAAAAACAATATGAGAGAACTGAATAGGATAACGAAGCAAGATTTGATTGATGAAGAGGATTTGAAGAAGCAGTGTTGCAGTATTGAATTTTTGGAACATTGGATTTTTTCATCTATGTTTCCATGAATGCCAATGGGGGAGATTGTTAGGAATGAATGCTAAAGTGTTTGGCACCCATTCTGTAGTAGTTGTTGTTGCATTCATGACTATGATTGTCATTGATGTCAACACAGTATTTTACCGAAGACTTGCAAAGAAGCAGATAGTGTTTTGATTAGTGCACGTGGGATATTACAATTGGAGCTATGTGACATTGAGGATATACTCTTTGATATGTTATATGTCTATAGTTAAGAGCGTAGACAGTAATTTTTTATTCATGAAAGTTATGTTCATTTTGGTGGAAGCAGTATTCAGGCAGTGTTCCTAAGTAGCGATTTTTGGCAATCAGATGATATCTCCTAATCGGGATGGAATCTGGCTTTGCGTAATTAAAGAGAAGTTAGAGACACATTGATAGTGACGTGGATGACAACGCAAACTTTGAAGTCACACGAGTGAAGATCTATTGTATTTGAAAGCCGATAGTTTTATGTAATTTTGGTGTAGCGCATGGAATATTTTATTTTGTAATTGTACGCCGACTCATTTGTAATTATTTGAGTGTGGTATAAGGGAAGGAATGTTTTTCCTTGTTGTGATATATAGAGATAGAGAGAGTGGTTGATTATGAAGTTGTGAAAGCGAATTGTGAAGGAAGACATGCGAAGTATAGAGATCTAAAATTGAGATCTAATGTAGCAGTGAGTGCGGTTTGGCACAGTCAGAGAAAAGGTAACATATTATTCTATTGAATAATGCAAAGATTATTTGGACAGTGAGTTCAGTGATGTTACCCTGAAGTTGTTTGGGCAGTGGGTCCTTCTGTCTTCCATAACTCTTAACAGGGTTAGAATCTTTTAACAAGGATTCAAAATCTCCTAACAAGGATTTATATGTACTGAATGTATTTCATAAGACTCCTAACAGAGTCCATCCTTTCACAAGGAATATTCATGTTAGTGCATCTTTTGTGGGCATCATTCCCACCGGGGTTTACTCTTTGATCAGGAGGTTCCCTAGTCAACATATCTTGTGTTATTGTGTAACTATGTATGAATATCATTCTATGGTTGGTAATTATATTGCTTACATGGTTTAATGTTGTTGAAGATGATAAAAGTTATAATTATCTGATAACTGATTCAACTCCCCCCTCTCAGTTATCTTAGTGGACTTTACTTTCTAACAGATTCTTGTTCATGATTTTACAAGAATGATGTGGATTGCATTTCTTAAAGAAAAATCTGAAGCATTTGATAAATTTAAGATTGTTGAGAGTAAAGTTGAGAATGAATCTAGAATGAAGATTAAATTTTTGAGATCTGATAGAGGTGGAGAATTTACTTCTAGAGAGTTTAACACCTTTTGTGAAGAAAATGGCATTAAGAAATAGTATTCAGCACCTAGAACACCTAAACAAAATGGCATTGTAGAAAGAAGAAACAGATCAATGACTGAAGCAACAAGAGCTATGTTATTTGAGAATGATTTGGTGAAGATATTCTAGAGAGAAGAAATGAACACAATAGTGTATACAATTAACATAGTACAAATCAGAGCAGACACAGACAATACACCTTATGAATTATGGTTTGGACATGCACCCTCAGTTAAGTATTTTAGAATTTTTGAAAGAAAATGTTATATAAAGAAAGATGATGATATTGGAAAGTTTGATCCTAAAAGTGATGAAGGTATATTTTTTGGATATTCTTTGAAAAGAAAAGCCTATAGATGTTACAATAAAAAAACTAAGACTATTGTTGAAAGTGCAAATGTTAAAGTTGATGAAAAGTTCAAAATTCAGGAAAGAATGCTTGATTATGAATCAGATGAAGAAGCTCATCCTAAACCTAACACTAGATCTACTAAATTATTTTATGAAACTAACAATAATTTTTTGAATCAAAGCAACAATGAAGTCATTGAAGAACCTACACCTGAAGTGAGATCTGAGACAATGACACCTAGCAAGAGTTTGTTAAAGAATCATCCTATTGGACAAATTATTGGAAGCATCAAAAGAGGAGTTCTAACTTGAAATAAGGTACTATAATAGTTATGTTTAATTTATCTAATTGAACCTAAGACTACTAGTGAATCTTGTGAAGATGAAAGCTGGACTAATGCTATGAAAGAAGAACTAGATTAGATTGAAAAGAACAAGACATGGGAATTGGTCCCTAGACCTAAATAAAAGAATGTTATTGGAACTAAATGGGTATTCAGAAACAAGATGAATGAACAAGGAGAAGTAGTAAGAAACAAAGCAATATTGGTATGTAAGGGTTACTCTCAGCAAGAAGGAATTGACTATGAAGAAACCTTTGCACCTGTTGCAAGAATTGAAGCAATAACAATGTTTTTGGCTTATGAAGCTTACAAGAAATTCAAATTATATCAGATGGATGTGAAGTCATAATTTTTGAATGGGGAGTTGGAAGAAGAAGTTTACATTGAGCAGCTTGAAGGTTTTCCTTTGACTCAAGGAGACATGGTATGTAAACTAAAGAAAGCTTTATATGGACTTAAACAAACACCTAGAACTTGGTATGCAAGACTCGATAAGTATTTGTTAAAATTGGGATTTACAAAAGGAACAACTGATAGCAATCTATACACAAAAGAGATTGAAAATGGTTTGTTGGTTATAGTTGTTTTTATTTATGACATTATCTTTGGAGGAGAAGATGAAGCTAGTGACAAATTTGCTGATGAAATGAAGACTAAATTTGAAATGAGTATGATCGGTGAAATGAAATAATTTTTGGGATTACAGATAACACAAAACAATGATGGTATCTTTGTAAGTCAGACAAAGTACCTGAATGACTTGTTGAAAATATTTGGAATGGAGAATTGTAAACTAGTTGGAACACCCATGGTGACTGGACATAAGTTATCTAGCACAGATGAGACTCATGTAGTGGAACAGAAGAAATACAAATCTATGATTGGAGGATTGCAGTATTTGACTCATACAAGACCTAAGATAGCACATTCAGTTGGAATTGTAGCAAGATTTCAAGCTAAACCTAGAGAATCACATTATGCAGCAGTAAAGAGGATACTGAGATATTTAAGAAGCATAATGGACTATGGACTTTGGTATGAAAATTATGATGATTTTACCCTATGTGCATATACAGGTGCTGATTGGGGAGGCAGTGTTGATGATAACAAAAGAACCAGTGGTGGAGCATTCTTCCTTGGAGGAAGATTGGTTTCTTGGCTAAGCAAGAAGCATAATTGTATCTCACAAAGCATAGAAAAAACAAAATATGTAGCAACAACAAACAATTGTAACTAGATAATTTGGATGAAGCAAATGTTGAAGGATATTGGAATAAAGTTTGTTGAACCTGGTGTCGTACATTGTGACAACACTAGCATAGTTAGTATGTCTAAGAATCCTTTATTACATTCTAAGACAAATGATATAGAGATTAAGTATCATGTTGTAAGAGAGAAAGTTGCTGAGAAAGAAGTCAAACTTGAGTACATAAGTACAAAGGAGCAGATAGTAGATATATTCACAAAACCTTTGCCTAAGGATACATTTGAGTATCTGAGAGGTATGCTTGGGGTTATGCTCCGGACTAATTTTGAAAAGTAATGCAGTTGGTTGCATCTGTCCAGTGGTATATGAGCCTTATCTTTCTTCTAGACTAGATGTTGGTACTTCCTCTATGGGGGAGTATGTGTATTTTAGCTGAGTCATGAGGATTCTAGTGAATGTATTTTCAAAATAGTGTCTTTTGACATTGAGTTGTTGTTGACATAGTGATGAAATTTCTATCATTGATGTCAATGGGGGAGAAGTATACATGAAAAACCATCTGAAACATCTGTTGGAGAGAACTAAATAGGATAACAAAGCAAGATTTGATTGATGAAGAGGATTTGAAGCAGCAGTGTTGTAGTATTGGATTTTTTGAACATTGGATGTTTTTCATCTATGTTGCCATCAATGCCAATGGGGGAGATTGTAAGAAATGAATGCTAAATGTTTGGCAGCCATTCTGTAGCAGTTGTCGTTGCATTCATGACTATGATTGTCATTGATATCAACACAGTGATTTACCGAAGACTTGCAAAGAAGCAGACAGAGTTTGGATTAGCGCACATAGGTTATTGTAGTGGGAGCTATGCAATGTTGAGGATATACTCTTTGATATGTTATATTTCTATGGTTAAGAGTGTAGATAGTAATTCATTTATTCATGGAAGTTATGAGCACTTTGGTAGAAGCAGTATTCAGGCAGTGTTCCTGAGTAGCGATTTGTGGAAATCGGATGATATCTCCTAATCGGGATGGAATCTAGTTTTGTGCAGTTAAAGGGAAGTTGAAGAAACATTGATAGTGATGTGGATGATAGTGCAAACTTCATGGTCACACGAGTGAAGATTTATTGTATTTGGAAGCCGATAGTTTTGTGTAATTTTGATGTAGTGTGTGGAAACTTTTATTTTGTAATTGTATGCCAACTCATTTGTAATTATTTGATTGTGGTATAAAGGAAGGAATGTATTTTCTTGTTGGAATATGGTTGTAGTGGTTGAGTGTGATGTTGTATGCATGAATTGAAGAAAAGAGCTAAGTATGAAAGCAAATTTGTGAAGGAAGACATGAGAAGTACAAAGATCTAAAATTGAGATCTGGTGTAACAGTGAGTACGGTTTGGCATAGTCAGAGAAGAGGTAACATATTATTCTTTTGAGTAATACAAATATTATTTGGATAGTGTGTGTTAGCACCTGTAGTAAAATTCATGGTTGTGTAATTTTCCTTGGTCTCTACAATGTTTTTCCTTGCCCCTGGCCTCAAGCCTTGGTTCAAATTTTCAAATTTCTAGCCATTGGTGAACAAACCCTGGACTGTGTTAACCCTATTCTAATTGAGCATTACTTTTTCAGTCACTAAACTCTGATTTACCCATGTGTTAAATTCACTATGACCCCTTTGTATGTTATGTTATTAGGTTTTAATGTTGGGGCCCCGTTTTAATTTTTCTATCCAAGCCTAAGTCTCCCATGTTTTATTTTCCTAAGTTTTGGCCTTTGAAATTGTGTGGCTATTGTTATATCACAAGGCTTCCTATTGTCAAAGTTTTTGATATATTGTATAGTGATGAGTGGACATCTATCCTGGCGGGCCTATTTATGGGGTGTGATTGTAGGATAAACAACGGATCGCATCTACGGTGGTCATTATACCATTGGGGCAAGTTGATATCTTTTTAAGCATCACAGTGTAGCGATGACCATCCGATGTTATATTGTGCATGAAATGACAAGTGGGGCCTTGAGTTACCATGATGGTATAACATGTACGAGGTGTCCATTTCCTATTGGTCGAGAGCAGATGACTTGTAATTTGTCAGCGGGGCCTGATGTTCAATTTCCTGTTGATCCTACAGCTATCGCATGATTGCAAGGAATTTTCTTCCCCCTTGTGATCATGTGATGACTATTGATTCTTTTCTAGGTGTTGGGCTGACTGGCAGTGGGTCCATGTTGACAGGTGTGCGGATGTGTTCCTTTGTGATTGGCCAAGGTGGATGGTGAGGTGGAGGTTGTCAGAGTGACCTATGTGTAATGAAAAAGTTGTATGTCTGCTTATTGGATATTGTGATGTGGCCTTCTCTGATTGGACAGAGTAATTGGTGACATGGGTTGTGCAAGTGGGGTCGGTGTCAGAGGGATATGCAGGGTTGCCAGCAACATAGGTAGATCTACGGCTGGCTTATGATCTCATGGAATCTTCTGAGCCCATGAGATCATGTGCCCACTATCCGATTTGAAAGCTTCTAAATTGTGGGACCTTCTGCCAGGAGGTGCTGACGTGCTTATTTTTCATTGGTCGACAGGGCGGTGTGCTAGTAGTTATTAGTGGGCCCAATGTTTTCAGTCTAGGAAGTGTGTAATCGATCTTTAAGATCTTGTGGTTGTTGTTATACCATTAGGATGAGATGGATGAAGTTTAGCATCACGGTATAGTGACAACCGTCTGATGCAGAGGTGGATGAGATAGTATCAAGTGGGTCCTCTGGTGCTAACATGCTCATTTCTGATTGGCTAAGAGACTGATGATGTGGTCGGAGACTTTTCAAAGTGGTCCAGTTGACTGTTTTAAAGGATATTTTGAACCCATTGATTTGCCAGGAAGAAATAAGATCTACGGTCATCTTTTAAACTTGAGCCGGTAATTGTTTTCATTTAAATTCAAATCTTCTACAGGGTTTTTGCTAGGGTTTGAAGCAATAAGCCGTAAGCGACAAAGCGATGGTTCAGAATTGATTTCTCTGAGACATTTGCAGTTGGAAAATGATGTGGAAGACATAGGTTGTCACGTTGATCTAATTTTGCCATCTAGGGTGCCATGCCGAGTAAATGTAAAGGACTAATATTTGACATAGGTGGATAGGATTTTGATGTTTGTCTGAGATTTTCATGCTATGTACATGCAAAATCTTTTTGTTGGTCCTAGCATTGAAGTTTGTTTTTCCTGTAACAAGAAATCAGTTTAAATTGTATCTGTAGTAAGCCTTGAATATGAAGCCAAATATTTGTACAATCAAATTTGATCTGATTCTTTCAAATTTTTGGGCTTTTCCTATAGTCTTTCATTTCTTGTTGTACCTAGTGGTTGTAGACCTAATAAAACCTTAAATGATCCTTTGCTTGTTGCAATCCTTGTTCCTATAAAAGGATTTTCAAGATCATTTAGAAGGGTCTAAGTTTTGTTCTAGTTTTCTTGCAGAGCTAGTTCCATGAAGGGTCCTTTTCCTGTAGATACTTCCTTCTTCTCTGCATATAGGGTTTCCTCTTTCCTTTCTAGCTTTGAGAATAGAATATAAGTTGTAACAGTTTGTCTTATGTATAAGGTTTCAATATATTTGTACTGTTATTGGATTGTCTCCATTTGAGTCTTAAACTTTTTGATTATAGCATCAAGGGTGTTGTGATCTTTCTATTTGCATTTCCAAAGAGTCTGCAATAGAGTTATTTTCGTAGAAGCAACTGAGTTTAGGACTAGTTTTCAGATGTGTATGAACCAGGGTATCAAGGATGTCTCATGTTTGTCTTTTAGTGGATGCTAATTAATGTATTACTTATTGATAGGTCTCTTCTAAGGGGAGGGTTAAAATCCTTTGAATAGGTGATAGCATATTTGGGTACACAGGTAGATTGTTGAAGTGAGGTCTAATTAATGGTGTATGTTTGATGTAAGGCATCAACATATTAGAGTGTATTGTCTACTTGTTTCATAGCTCTCTGTTGCAATGAGGTATTTGACTCTACTACCCATTGGATAAGGCACTAGTCTATGAGAGATTTAGGGTATCTTAGGGGTCCTTTCAACCCAACATCAAATCATTCAAATGAAGTATTTTATCCTTTCATGTTGGTTGTAGTAGTAGGAGGTCCTTTCTAGTTTTTTCGACTCATTCCATGCAAGCAGGTTATTGCATTAGGTTTGGTTCATTAGGTTACAGGATACCTATAGGAGTCTGAAAGCTATTCCACAATAATATATCTGTAGGCTTATTATTTGTCATGAGATGTCTTGAGTCTGCAGATAAGGAAATACCCACCTGAGTGATGTGGAGCTCAAAGAAGAAGGAGGATTCTTTTCAATCCTCATCAATTAGACTCTTCCTTGTCAAACTTGAGTGCACAATCTAAGAATCAAGCCCATATATTTATTCAAGTTTGGTCCTACAAGGAAAAAATCCAACAAAATGGCAACTCTGTTGGGGAAGAAGTAAAAGACAGCAAGCTTCCTTACTTGGCGGGATCATCCCAGAGTCTTGGTTGAAAGATCAAAGAGTCAAATAGAAAAAACACACTTGTAAAATTTTCTCACTAAGTGTTGAGTGGTGACTCTGAGTCTCTATTTGATTAGTGTTTTGTAAGAAAGTGTGATATATTTGTAGTCCTAACAAGTAGATGTCCTGTGAGATTATGTTGTGATTGTGGGTTTTGAAGAAGGTTTAGAGTTGGGAAAGGTCCTTAGCTGGTTCAAATTTGTCCTCTGAAAATGAGGTGGAAACTCTACCAAAGATTGAAAGGTGATTTGGAGGGGACTTCAGATCAATGTTTTGTAGCATTCACAACATCTCCAGGTAATCCTATTTTATCAAAATAAGAACAGTCCCTAATTAGGTGAAAAAATCACTAGTGAAAAGGGAAATTAATTTTGAAGTTCAAAGCCATATTTTTGGATAAATGCTTTGGTTGTTGTAAAAAGTATTAGAATATGTTGATGATAAATGTAGCCAATGGTTGCTTGATTTTGGATAGAGCTAATGTCATGAGAACAAGTTACATTATTTTTTCAATATATTAAAATGGAGTTTCCATCTTTTAGAGGTCGAGATGATGTTTCTAGTTATCAATCAAGCCAAAAATATGTTAATAGAGATATGAACATCTTCTTAAGTGGTCAAAGAATCCAACAGACTTGCATAAAGATTTTAAGATGTGCAATAGGAGAAAGGAAAGAGGAGTCATCCCATTCATACTATAAGAAATTTCTTATAGCTTGTGATGAATTTCTCATGGGTGTTAAGCTTCAAGATTTCCAATATGCTGAGATGTTTTTAGAGCTTGGTATGCCTGAATCAATCAGTTGGACTGCCTATTTTAGAAATGAAGCACTAGAAAAGTTTAAAGAATGGATGGCTTCATTTGTGGATGATGAATCTTGTCATGTTGATGCTGATAATGTAACTTATGGTTATCAAGAAGTAGGAGGTGAACCTACAGTGGATGGTAGTTCTTGTAGTGATATCTTTGCACAAGATTTTGTGAGACAAGATTTTTCACCCTCTATCTCAGATGAGGATGATATTTGTAGTACTAGCAGTGAGGCCAAAGAGATAGAATATGAGGTTTAGTGTTTACTGAGCAGTGAGTAGATTTTAGAGCTCTTGGAAATTGAATTTTAGAGGTACATTCCTAACTATGTTTCTAAAATTCCATGCCTAGTAGATATAGATTTTGATGAAGATAAAGCAAGTGATGGCATGATGTATGAAACATTTGTGGATGTCCTTTCTCCCATTTTTGATATGCAAGAGGATAGTACACATCATTTTAGTGAATTTGATAATGTCATATTTGATGATTATGATGATATGTGTACTAGTGTGGATTCAGTTTCTCATGAGGATCATGTCTGTGGTTCTCATTCATACCTTGATGCTGGAGAATGTGGTAAATCTGAAGGGGTTTTCTTAGATTTACAAATGACTAATGAGTCCTTAACTGGCAGGGCTTGTTCCTTTTTAGAAGATGCTGATGTGATTTGTGATCAACGAGTTGTTTCCAACTTCATGCAATCAAGTTTTTGTTTTGAGAAGTTCTACCTTAGTTTGCAAAGCAGGGAGATAGAAAGGGTTTTTTCCTTTTTGCAAACTAATTATCAGTATGTTGATGCTTCCAGCCATGAAGCTAAGATGGAGTGTTTCCTCTTTCAACATGACAGTGAAAGTGAAGAGTGTGACATTTTGATGTCACAGAATGATCAATATTTATGGCAGCCTGATGATCATATCTTGCTAAATGATGGTGAGTATGGTGATTATTTTCTATGTGACATTTTCAAAATGGATCACCATCTTTTTGACAGGCTAGATGAGGGACATATCTTTAGTTTGCCTCTACTCTATGGAGATGAAAATTACTTGTTTGATAGAGGCAAAAGCTGATCAAAGTTTTTGGGCTTTGAGCCTTTTTGTATATGTTGTACATTCTGTATATGCTGGTGTGTTTCTTTCTATCTAGTCTTTCTTTAGTTTGTAGGGTTTTGTCTTGGTGCTCCCTATTTTTGTTTTGTCCAGTTGGTGGTTTGCTTCACCTAGTGATTCTACATTCTTGCATGGGCAAAGGTTTCCCATCATCCCCAAATAGAGCCACTATTAGCACCTGCAGTAAAATTGACGTCTATGTAATTTTCCTTGGCCTCTGCAATGTTTTTCCTTGCCCTTGGCCTCAAGCCCTGGTTCAAATTTTCAAATTTCTAGCCATTGGTGAACAAACCCTAGACTGTATTGACCCTATTCTAATTCAGTGTTACTTTTCCGGTCACTAAAGTCCCATTTACCCATGTGTTAAATTCACTATGACCCCTTTACATATTATGTCATTAGGTTTTAATGTTGGGGCCCCCTTTTAATTTTTCTATCCAAGCCTAAGTCTCTCATGTTTTATTTTCCTAAGTTTGGGCCTTTGAAATTGTGTGGCTATCATTATATCACAAGGCTTCCTGTTGTCAGAGTTTTAGACATACTGTATAGCAACGAGCGGACATCTATCCTGGTGGGCCCATTTATGGGGTGTGCTTGTAGGATAAATAATGGATCGCATCTACGGTGGTTATTATACCGATGGGGCAAGTTGATAGCTTTTTAAGCATCACGGTGTAGTGATGACCGTTTGATGCTATATGGTGTATGAAATGATAGGTGGGGCCTTAAGTTACCACAATGGTATGACATGTATGAGGTGTCCATTTCCTATTGGTCGAGAATAGATGACTTGTAATTTGTTAGCGGGGCCCGATGTTTAGTCTCCTCTTAATCCTATGGCTGTCGCATGATCGCAAGGAATTTTCTTCCCCCTTGCGATCATGCGATGACCGTTGATTCTTTTCTAGGTCTTGGGCTGACTGGCGGTGGGTCTGTGTTGACAGGTGTGTGGATGTGTTCGTTTGTGATTGGCCAAGGTGGATGGTGAGGTGGAGGTTGTCAGAGTGACCTATCTGTGATGAAAAATTTGTATGTCTGCTTGCCGGATATTGTGACATGGCCTTCTCTGATTGGACAGAGGTATTAGTGACATGGGTTGTGTTAGTGGGGTCAGTGTCAAAGGGATCTGCAGGGTTGCCAGCAACACAGATAGATCTACGTCTAGCGTATGATCTCATGGAATCTTCTGAGCCCATGAGATCATGTGCCCACTGTCTGATTTGAAAGCTTCTAAATTGTGGGACCTTCTACCAGGAGGTGTTGACATGCTTATTTTTCATTGATCGAAGGGGCAGTGTGCTGGCAGTTGTCAGTGGGCCCAAGGTTTTCAATCTAGGAAGCATGTTATCAATCGATAAGATCTTGTGGTTGGTGTTATATCATTAGGATGAGATGCATGAAGTTTAGCTTCATGGTATAGTGACAACCGTTCGATGCAAAGGTGGACAAGATAGTATGAAGTGGGTCCTTTGGTGCTAACATACTTGTTTCTAATTGGCTGAGAGACTGATGATGTGGCCGGTGACTTTTCAAAGTAGCCTAGTTGACTATTTTAAAGGATATTTTGAACTGCCTAATTTGCTGGGAAGAAATAAGATCTACAGTCATGTTTTAAACTTGAGCCGATAACCGTTTTCATTTAAATTCAAATCTTCTGCAGGGTTTTTGCTAGGGTTTGAAGCAGTAAGCCATAAGTGACAAAGTGGTGGTTCATAATTGATTTCTTTGAGACATTTATGGTTGGAAAATGATGTGGAAGACATAGGTTGTCGCATTGATCTAATTTTTCCATCTTGGGGTGGCATGCTGAGTAAATGCAAAGGACTGATATTTGACATAGGTGGCTAGGGTTTTGATGTTTGTCAGAGATTTTCATCTTATGTACACGTAAAATCTTTTTTTTGGTCATGGCATTGAAGTTTGTTTTTCCTGCAATATGAAATCAGTTTAAATTGTATTTGCAGTAAGCCTTGAATATGAACCCAAATATTTGTACAATCAGATTTGATATGATTCTTTCATATTTCTAGGCTTTTCCCATAATCTTTCATTTCTTGTTGTACCTGGTGGTTATAGACCTAATAACACCCTAAATGATCCTTTGCTTGTTGCAATCCTTGTACCTATAAAAGGATTTTCAAGATCATTTAGAAGGGTCCGAGTTCTATTCCAGTTTTCTTGCAGAGCTAGTTCCCTGAAGGGTCCTTTTCCTGTAGATACTTCCTTCTTCTCTACATATAGGGTTTCCTCTTTCCTTTCTAGCTTTGAGAATAGAATATAAGTTGTAACAGTTTGTCTTATGTATAAGGTTTCAATATATTTGTACTATTATCAGATTGTCTCCATTTGAGTCTTAAACTTTTTGATTATAGCATCAAGGGTGTTGTGATCTTTCTATTTACATTTCCAAAGAGTCTACAATAGAGTTGTTTCCGCAGAAGCAACTGGGTTTAGGACTAGTTTTCAGATGTGTATGAACTGGGGTATCAAGGATGTCTCATGTTTGTCTTTTAGTGGATGCTGATTAATGTATTACTTGTTGATAGGTCTCTTCTAAGGGGAGGGTTAAAATCCTTTGAATAGGTGATAGCATATCTAGGTACACAGGTGGATTGTTGAAGTGAGGTCTGATTAATGGTGTATGTTTGATGTAAGGCATCAACATATTAGAGTGTATTGTCTACTTGTTTCATAGCTCTCTATTGCAATGAGGTATTTGAATCTGCTGCCCATTGGATAAGGCATTGGTCTATGAGATATTTAGGGTATCTTAGGGGTCCTTTCAACCCAACATCAAATCATTCAAATGAAGTATTTTATCCTTTCATGTTGGTTGTAGTAGTAGGACGTCCTTTCTAGTTTTGCAGACTCATTCCATGAAACTAGGTTATTGCGTTAGGTTTGGTTCATTGGGGTATAGGATACCTATAGGAGTCTAAAAGCTATTCCACAATAATATATTTGTAGGCCTATTGTTTGTCAGGATATGTCTTGAGTGTGCAGATAAGGCAATACCCACCTGAGTGATGTGGAGCTCAAAGAAGAAGGAGGATTCTTTTCAATCCTCATCAATTAGACTCTTCCTTGTCAAAATTGAGTTCACAATCTGAGAATCAAGCCCATATATTTATTCAAGTTTGGTCCTGCAAGGAAAAGCTCCAACAGTGTGTTCAGTGATCTTACCCTGCAGCTATTTGGGCAGTGGGTCCTTCTGTCTTCCATAACTCTTAATAGGGTTAGAATCTTTTAACAGGAATTCAAAATCTCCTAATAGTGATTCATATGTACTAAATGTATTTCATAAGACTCCTAAAAGAGTTGATCCTTTCACAAGGAATATCCATATTAGTGCATCTTTTGTGGGCATCATTCCCACTAGGGTTTACTCTTTGATCAAGAGTTTCCCTAGTCAACATATCTTGTGTCATTGTGTTATTGTGTAGGAATATCTTTCTATGGTTGGTAATTATATTGCTTATATGGTTTAATGTTGTTGAAGTTGATAAAAGTTATAATTATATGATAACTGATTCACCCCCCCCTCTCAGTTATCTTGGTGGACTTTACTTTCTAACAGGATAAAAGATAGAAGATAGTTCAAATTAGAGATTGTTGGCAGATCCTCACATGTTGGAGGACTTTTGTACTTGATTTTAATAACTGGCCTAAACCAGGTTGGCCTTACAACTCGACATGTATGAATAAATTTGAAGATAATATATCAAAGTCTTTGCATTCTCTCTCTCTCTCTCACTTGTTGTGTTATTTCTTTTGTGTGTGATCTCTGCAAGGTGGACTTGGTTTAAGTGTGTCTTTGGCCCCTCTCCCCGTCCTACCCTTTCATCAAGAATTATAAATAGACTTGATATTGTTTGTAAATCATCTAGCTTTTGTACTCTTGTGGAATAATTTATTGTTCCTATCACTTTCTACAAGCCATGTGGCCTTGGATTTCTATTTCCATAACACCTCTTCCTTTTCTAGGGTGTCCTCATATTTATAAAGTAACTCCTTTTCTCTGAGATATGTCCCTTGATCCATTCCATCTCTTATGATCACTTCATTAGTCATTTTCAAATCTTACTCAATACTTGTTTTAGTTTCATGAATATTACCAAGTACTAACTTGTTCCATTCTTTAAGTCTTAACTTAATCTGCTTAAGTTTGAATGTAAAAATGAAGGCCTTGGACCCCTTAAAACTTAATTGATGCTACTAGTCTCTTATCATCTCTAGGATTTTCTTATCCATAAATCACATCATCTTGAATCTAAAAGGATTTTTGCAAGGTTTAATGGATTCAAAAATAGAAAGGGACACCAGATAATGATCCGATCCTAAGGTTGGTAATATGGATGAATCTGTATTAAAATTAAAAGTGCACAAGTTCCCAATAAAAAATAATCTATCTAGTTTCCTATTATATTACTAAAGCTTAACCTTCTATTGGTCCACGTGGAGGTTCCATTGGTTGTCTTGATATCTAACATTCCATGATTATCTACTCAATGCCTAAATTGCACCATTTTTGTAGAGTCTCTACCCAAGCCACCTTTTTTCCCATCCAGATTTTGAATGGCATTAAGGTCTCCACCAATGATAATAAGTTGATTATTATTTCTATGAATACAGTTTCCTATTTCATGCAATAATTTTGGTTTCTTTATCAATCTCATAGGGTCGTAAATATTTATTAACAAAAAATATAAGTTGATAGCGAGGTTCTTTATCTTACCTCCTATCCAAAATCTAGATCCTTCATGTTTCTCAAATTTTATTCTACTCTGATTCCAA
The DNA here is from genome assembly GCA_027943335.1 of Chamaecyparis obtusa. Taxonomy (NCBI): domain Eukaryota; kingdom Viridiplantae; phylum Streptophyta; class Pinopsida; order Cupressales; family Cupressaceae; genus Chamaecyparis; species Chamaecyparis obtusa. The sequence continues at coordinate 159,483 of BSBK01004395.1, read as the reverse complement.
ATGACAACCATTCCCACAAATTCCCCCTTGGAAGCCTCTCGTACAGTTGTCTGTATTCCTAATTTCTTCTTAAAATTTTCTAACTCTTCAGAACCTAACTTGGTTTCTTGTAAAAGGATACACTCTACTTCGAAGGTTTTTAGGCATCTCTTCAAGATACTTTATTTTTTAGGGACATTTAAGCCCCTAGCATTCCATGTGATGAGTTTCATGGCTCCTTGGGAAGGATCTTCCCCTTTCTTGATTACAAGATTGTGATCTTATCATGTTCCTTTGCATGTGCATCATTCTTTCTTAGCTCACTAAGGGACTTTATTCCCCTTATCTTAGGAACTTTTGTGAAGTCTGTCTTATTCTTACCACTATAGGTTGTTACCAATCCTCATTTTGTTAGTTTATAGTCTTCCTTAATGCCTATTTGATTAGTATTCAAATCTAATTCTTCTAATTCCTCTCAAAGGATTATGTTTTCCAAATTTCATTTAAGGTTTTCCTCACTATTTTCTAGCTTCTTGAGGTTTGAGGGGATATTCAACCTTGAAAATTCCAATATCTCTTCTAGCTTTAATTCTTCTTTTAAAGTATCCTATGTAGTCTCTATCTAGGATTTGTGATCCCTTTTCAGGTGTTGGTTCAATTCCTCTGTTATATCCAAATTTAAGCTACATTCTATAATTATATTAAACCCCATTCTATGGTTTTTAATTCGGCCTCCAATATTTCCTTCATGTTTATAGTTTGATTTAAAATATCTGTTAGCAATTCTCTATATTTCTCAACTTCTATCTCCCAAGGTTATGATGTATTAAGATTTACTTTTTCTAAATTAGTATTTATTTGGAATATATTATCAATCTTGCTAGGGTTAGATAGTTGAGGATCCACTAGATTCCCTTCCCCTGATTGGGAACTTAGCCTTACAATGTTATCTAAATTTTTATGGTGATTTCCTTATGCAGATCAAGTATGGTTTTGAAGATATTAAATTTTATATTTTGGTAGGGTGGTACAAAAACTTTAAACTCAATTTTGAAGGCCTTAGGGGTTCTAAAAGGGGGTCAAACTTTTCTTGAGTAGAACTTGATGACCCAGTTCTATAAAGAACTTTGAAATGTTTCTAAAATGAGTTTATAATAGATAATCGGGTCAACAATGTACAAGTTATGCCTTCCAAATATTGTACCATCATGACTCAAGTCTTGATATAAAAGGAAGAGAGATAAATAGAAATTAAGGCAGTAAATTGAACTATTGGGTTCAAAAATGGAAAAATTTCACTTTGTAGGATATTCTAAGGAAGATCTGTGTGTTTCTTATATAGGGATGAAGGGGGGTTTCAGGGCTCAATTCTAGAAGTGTAGATTATGGCTTTGTCTTTTAGATTATCATAATGAAAATTCCTAGGTGGTTGTAGCATGTTATTTTTTAGAATATTGTAATGTCATTTCATTGAAGATAATAGAAGTAAAGTGTTTATGTTCTTGCCATTGTTCTGTTCTTGCAATTTTCTCTTTATTTCCCTCTTGTTTTGTGTGTGTTTGGTTGAATAAGGGGAGTACCCTTCATCAGTTGGCATCCAATCATATAATTTTTTTAATATTAGAAATATTATACAAATAGAAACTCCTTTCGAGAAAACACAAAAGAAATCATAAGCCAACTATGAAGACCAAGAGTCAAAATAAGATGTCCCTATGGAGATTTGAGCTTGGGTCTCCACAATGAAAAGACAATTCTTTTAACCAATTAAGCTCAACTCCTTGGACATCCAATCATATAATGAAACCATACAATAAATCAATACAACAACACCTTTGATCAACAACATAACTTAACATCAACATCTCATGGCAATAAAATTAATCAACAACATCTCTAGAAGGCTTCAATAGAAACTCAACAAGATACCATCATCCTTCCAAAAATCTCCAAAATTTTGTCCTATAATGTTGAGGGTTATCATCACACTGCAATGCAACAACATACCTTCAACAATCTATGTTGAGGGTTGACATCAATGACAACACCACATAGGCTTCAACACACATTGCCAACAAATATATCTATGAATATGTGTCTTGGTTGTGCCCATTCTCATCAGAACATTTGATATTATTTGTTAATTGAACAATTCATTTTCACAAACCTTAGATTCTTTATCATTATAATTGTGGAAGGTCATACTATTTTGATTCAAGAATATCCTCTTTGATTTAGTTAAGCTTCTTGTTTAAACTATAGTACTAATCTCTCTCGTGTTAAATCAGTTGATAGTTCTCTTTTATTTTTATTCAATTTTCATCCCTTTTACCTTAATAGACCTTTGAGTCTATTAAAAAATTAGATGAATACCTAACTTTTAAAATACAAAACATTATCTTGCAAGTCAAGTCTCATATTGCAAGGTGTGAACTATGGGTATTGAGGTGTACAAAAGTGCAAACTTGGATACAAATATTGTCTATTTATTAGATGTTATTGTATTTTACCTAAAACGTTACAAAAATAGGATCACATCAAGAAAATTTAGCACTTATTACTATAAGACATTACAAAGACAATGGGCACAAAATAATCAAAGAAGACACATATCTCAAAAATCTCATTCTCCAAAAAAGACACTATAATATACTTCTCTTCTCATACACATAGTATTACACAAGAAAATGGATCAAATCACAAAATTCATTATCAAATATCTATACTCAATCATCAAAATAAAGTTAACTAATAGATCACATAATCGTAATATAAATACTAATAAAAAATCAGAATGGACAATTGCACAATATTCTCATATTTCTTATAAAATCATCTTTACATAGAATGTGATCAACACAAGAGAACATGTATCACATATATATAATAAAATACTCAATTGTTTAACAAGAATAGAGGTACAATTCTGACCAACCTTATGTTTTTGGTGCCTACAAATATTTTTGGATTATTTTGTCTCAAGTGAAACCTCTTGATTTCATTTTAGGGTTTCGAGTTACAATCAAAGATATTACAAAAAAATATACAATATGTCCAATCATTTGTTAATGATTCAAAATCTAATGAGATGCTCCCAAATGCAATGATGAAATAGATGAGAAAAGGAGAGATAATGGATGATTGGTACTCAACATGAATTATGTTTTTTTTTCTTAATACTATAATTTGAAATAGAAGATTCACACTCAATTCAATCAATAATTGCTAGTAGGAACAGGGTTGACCAAGGTTCAAAAATGAATTTGATGTATAAATTTCTGAGAGATATATTCATATTTTAAATTCAATGAATCACATTCAAATATAAAATTGTCAATTTGATCTATAATAAACAATGGGTAATTTGTCGATCAAATCTAGACCCATATGATATAAGAAGGTGGATTCAAGTCCTGTTACAAATTTTCATATAAAATATAGTACTTGTACACTTGACATTGGATACTAAGACAAACAAATCGAAATATGTCTAAAACACCCAAAAAAAGAGTATAAATTTTCCACCCTTTCAATTTTTTTTGACATATATCAATGAAAAACAGTCATTGCTATCAAAAAATGATTCTTAATTATTTCGTGTAAAGAATTACATTAAATATGCTATATAAAAATCTACAACCATTTGTTATAATCACAAATTACTATCAATTGTAAACCATGACTGATAACTTGAGTATTTCAATTGAAGAATCATCAAATGGATTTCAGTTAGCTCACATACTTCAACATAAAATATACCGTTTGAATACTAATTATTAGATACTAAGATTAAAAATTCAAAGAAATCTAAAATAATCGTTAGATACTCACTCTTGAACAATTCAAAACAAGTCTAAAATTTAGAAAAAATAATGAAAGCAAAATAATCATTATTACCAGAAATTGAATCTTAATCATTTCATGATAGAAAATTATATAAAATATGTTATATAAAAACCTACAACACTTATTGTAACCACAAATTACCACAAATTGTAAACCATGAGTGACAACTTCAAGTCCCACCTAGCTTGAGGAATCATCTGGTGTTATTATACTATTAGGCTACCAACCCATAAAGCTCATTTGGGCGCCAATCTAGGAATCCATGCGTGGAAAGGATACTCTTTCTCTCTGCTTTTCATCAAGTGAAAAGAATACCTGTTTCTCACGAATAATCCATTTTTTGCATACAATATTTCTTGGAGTTTGCTTTAAGCGATCTCTTCTTTGTAGAAGAGGGACACAATATTCTTTCCTTCCCTCATTTCAACAACATTATCATTATGAAGTTGATTGCTGTTGATCAAAGAGTTGGCAAAGTATCAATCATTGTTTACACAAAGGTTACATTGGGAATTCTACTTCAATGCTTGTGGTATTCAAATCATTATTTTATCAAGTTTTTGGGAATCTACACTTTTTGAGGCCACCATTTTGATCAACCTTCAATTTGTCATGGACCAGTGGGAATGCTTTGGCCGCAAACATGGACAGAATGATGTGGGAAAGGATAATGTGACGTCACTCGGGCATGTCATGAGGCACTTGAATGCGTATGAGTGATGTTGGTATAGCCTCCAATTTATCTAAAGTTGGCACGAAATATATTTACAGATAGAACGAATATCCAACTTCTAGAATGTATGTTCTTGGTTATGGTACAGAGGCTTATAAAGTGGTTTTGTTCACTTTGGCTGAATTTAGAGTTTTGAATAGTTTGAGAAAAGCCAGTTTTTAAGTTTTTAATATAGGTGAGTTTTTAATAGTTTCATTATGTAGAAGTACTTCATTCTATTTAAATAAAAAATTTATATATTATATTTTATATAATAATACAATTTGTAATTTATGAAATCTACTCTCTATAATAGCAATATCTATTTTAAAGTTTGAATTATATATTTTATTAATTTTTATAAGTATGATCTAAAATAAAAACATGAAATTAAGTAAGATGAAATATTGGGAACTTAAAGGATATAAAATTGTAAGACTAAAAACACCATTTCACATAATTATGTAGATCAATTAAATTAATTAAGAAAGTATTAAATAATTAATTTAGCTATTAGAACAGTGGTTGATAATTGAATTAACTAAAATAAGTGATTATTAATTGAAATTAAATATATAGATGTTTAATTTGAAGATTAATAAAAAAAGTCACTAAACAAACATCGAGAATCTATTTGTCAAGGTGCCACAATTTGAAAACTTTTCAATTGATTATTGGTCTATGAATTTGATCATGCATAATTCAAGTTCACTCTCATATACACATAATTAGTAAACTTTAACTTTACATGCTAAATTAAATCTGTGACACATTAACGTATTAGTAAATACTAAAATAGAAATTTTTCAGATGTCGTCAAGAGTTCCTCTAGAACATAATACTCTTCTGAAACTCTTCAAGCAATGGTCAAGCCAAAATTTTTTGCAAAATCTATTTTTATATTTTGGTTTCAACCACTGGCTAGCCAAAAGTTAGATTGTTGAACTACTATTCTCTATCCATTAGTATTGATTACATTTTTTCACTGCACCAAGAATCAATTAAATAGACACAAATGTGTGCCCTGTGGAAAGTCTACATGATTAATATTTCAAATGGAAAAAAACTTGAAATTCATATGAATGGTCATGACAAATGTGTAGATTTTTTTTTCTTTTTTAATTGGAAGAATATAGAATAGTGTACAAGATACACAAGATTCCAACACTTTCTTCTATTGTATGTCATATTTTGAGATGCAAAATCAATGTTGAGAAACAAAAAAGACACCCTTGTTCATCCCAATAGTACTTATAATTAAATAGAATTAAGGTAAGGACTTCCATATGATTTAAGGTTTACCTTTTATCTAATGAATTTCTATGTACTACCCTGAGATGTTCATTTAGTCTATGGGAGAAGGCACATGTAAATTTTGCATCATAGTTGATGCATTTTGTAGTAAATCTAATGAGAATTTCCATTCCATACTAGATGATGTTAATATGATGCAATAGAGTGATTACAAGGTACTAAATTGGCCAAAGATGAGCTATGTGTATCATACACTCAATAAGAAAATATTTAAAAGTATAGATTAAACATCTCAATTTTAATATACATAAAATGTTTGTTAGAAACATGAGACCATAGTATTATTTAAAGTGATTATACAATTTCATATCACTAAATAACGATGAGCTCAAATGGCCAATTCAAGATTATCATTCACTAATCATCACATCCAAGTCATGAATGTTTATCTATTATAGAGAAATGATATATGCATATTGCATGTAAGTTGTTTTTCAAATTTATAAATATATTAATCTAGCATTCTATTAATTTATGACAATAAGTAGTTAGCCAAGACATTCTAGCAATCAAATTTCTCCTCACTAATTAGCTTGACCCAAAAAATTAATGTATAACAATGAAAGAAGGAAAATCTTATCTAGAAACCTGCTAATTGCCCTACTTCCTCTAAAAAGAAACATAAGGATGTATTTTCTCACTCAACCCAGGTTAAAAAAATTTTAGTTGTTACCCTTGAGAACAGGAGAACCCCTCTAGATCTTCCTAGCCCTTCCAAAAAAATTAAAACATGCCCTCAACTTACAAAGTTGTTACCATAACTATATTGGAAGATGTTGAGGATGAGAAAAAACACAAGAAAAAGAGCCTTAAAATTGAACAAAAAGGCACTAGGTCTGGTAGTAGAAGATCTGCACATCTAGCTAAAACACTTAAGGATCCTCCTTATAACAGGAAAAATATTGTTATGGAAAAGGGGGAGATTATTTCATCCCAGGGTAATTTTGAAGATGAATAAGATAAAAAGGACAATTTTTGTGAGGGTGATGAAGGAAGAGGACTTTGCCTTTGGTAAAAAAATGAGGGGGGCACTAACAATGAAACAAAAATAGGAAAAGAGGCTAAGATGTCTATAGAAGAGGAAGATTCCATAGAGAGTCTAATTATCCCCGAGGAAGAAACTATTAAGGATAATAATCCTATGCAGGATACGGTGGAAATGATGAATTGTCTAGAGAAGATGGTCAATGAGAAAAATGTTGTCATTGAAAAGGCTCTCACTTTCCTGGTAAACATAATAATTAGTATCATGAACAGGGATGTTATGTACATACCTCCATAGGAAAATCAAAGATTAAAAATGACTCAAGAAGACAAGTAGTAGGAAGGACATGATGGATAAAAGCACACAAAAAGGAAATTTGGACATATGGATGGGAGTACTACAAGAGTTGGAAAGGGAGTGGAACCTCATTGAGGTTTTACATATTGAAAAATGAATTCTTTGTCTTTAGTTTTTTTCTTAGAGCTCCATGTTGGAGATTTTGAAAGAGTAATTACAAACTTTATTATGGTGATCATATTAGTTATGTTGGTAAGTAGGACCAGGAATACTTTACTTATTTGGATCATCTTTGATGGTGATGGTTATAATTTTGGTTGTAATGGTTAGTAGTGGGTTTTGGATTTTTTTGGTTAGAAAAGGTTTTTATTTTCCTTAGTTTTGGTTGATAGTAATGTTGGGATCCCCTCACTTCTATTTTATTTTGATTCTACAGTTTAAATTGTTTGATCTTATGTAGGAGATCAATGCTTGCTCCCTTCTTATCTAATACAAAAATTTAGATATATAATTCTAGAGGAAGATTATATTAATTAGTGCTAAGCATCTACATTATAATAAATGAGATAATATAAACTATTATAGTCTAATCTAATAAAAGAAATAGTACTCCTAGGTTTAGGTTAAGTAAATGAAGTAATAAGAGACTAATTATATTATTAATTGGATAATATCCTATTTACTCTAACATCTCCCTTAAGATAAACTTAAAGATAATTTACAATGCTAATAATAAATGAATGAATGCAAGGATTAATGGGTCCTAGCAACAAGGCCTAATTAGATACTCATGTACAAACCAATGCAATGTCTCACAATCATGAGAAAATGAGAGAAACTTGGTGAAAATAACTCATTTACAGAAAAGAGAATATGAAATAAAACAATACTAAATGTGACTTAGAATGAACTACTCAATATGTCACCCCCAAATATTGATTCAATCATATAAGTGCAATCATTTTCCCTCATAAGTCTGGAAAGAAGATAAGATGTATCCCCCCATAAGGAAGAATGCTTGATGACAAATGTCAGTGATGATCCGAGAATGAAAAACTATGTTTCTCTCTTTGGAAGGAAATAAATCCAATGACCTTTAATGTAGAATAAGATTAATGGGTAAAAGTAAAAGGTTGTGTTGCAGTAGAGGAAAATCGACGGGTTCTAGCCGAAGGTAATTTTGGCCGAATATGGTTCAAATAGAAAATGTACGGCCAAATGTGTGTGGTACATACATGGTGCTAAGTGGTGTCAACATGGAAAACATGTTTTAGCTGAAACAGGTCTGACCGAACAAGGAAAATAAGTAATTCTAAGCAGAATATGTTAGATCAATGAAGAATTAGTGCATATATATATGCAAGGGGTTTGGCTAATCCTGGTCCACCCGAAACTACCTATGTGGCATCCCATGTTGCAGCCAAACAAGGGAAAATTAGAAATTTGAAGAACTTCTCACTTCAGCAGCTCATTTCTCCATCAAAACTCAACTTTCTTAAAAAATTAAAAATACCCTTTTGTGGAGCTCGAAGTCAAGATTATGGACTCATATAATTTTTATAATATTTTGATTAGATATAATATATTATAATTTTAAAGTACTATAAGAAGGTATTTTAACATTCGAGAAGACATTGCTTCAAAAAAAGAAAAAAATAGCAAATCATAATGAAAAAATTTAAAGTTAATATTTAACACTAGAGGAGAGAGTCCTCTTCAAAAATATGTAATTTTTTTTTAGAATGGTGTAGATTTGATAGGGAATATTTGGCAGGAGATAAAAACTGTCAATTTTCGATAAGTTCAACTTTGAGTAGTCATAATGGAGAAAATATACATCAAAAACCAATATTTCTTCTTTTATGCACTAGCTGTATGTGTCATCTATAACATATTTTGAAATAAAAGAAAAAAAAGATTATTTTCCTATACATTTTTGGTGGGAACTATATTTCAAATTTTTAACATTTTTCAAGCAATTAAAAAATTGACTTTAAAAATAAAAAATATCTATCAATTATTGTTCAAAAAATTCAAAGAACATTGTACACATAAACTTCATCCAATTTTTCACATTTCATTAGTTTACATCATCTTCAAATTCTAAACACAAATGTCACTTTATGTCATTATAGTTGAACATTTTGCATGTTGTTGACCTTTTCCTTTATAAAAGTGTGACATAGGTTTGTACTTTTACCCTAATGTAAGGAGATGTCAATAAGTGTGCCACAAATGAATACTTAGTTATATCTACATGTTTAAATAAAAATATTCCAAAATAAATGAAGTGAATCACAATAACTATAGATTCATAAGAGTGAGGACCTCTTAATGGAACATCAAACTTGCTCATAGAAAAAAGTGAGAAACCATATAATTGAGATGAATGATCAAAATTTTCAAGTATAGTAAGCTATCAGCTATGAAGATCTGTAATTATCACTAAATTTAGAGTGAACTCTATTATTTTATCTCTCTTACTATGACTAATATGATACATGAAATATATGATTGTAGATAATTAAGGGACATAAAGGACATCAATAAATGTTTCATCACAAACCTCTATATACTCTCTCCTATTAATACTCATATAAGTGTTATTACCCATCAAAATTTGAAGTAAATTATAGTAATCAAAAGAAGAGTGCATACCCATGATTGATTGCATATGATGAAAGGATCTTTAATCCATAAATAATCTACTAGATTACAGACGTGTCAAAACAAAGAGAGCATGACCTTTTAGCTTGTCCTCACCATGTATAATAGAAGCTTACTCAAAATGTGTAGGTATTGAAGTGGTAGAAGATTTAAAAGTAGATGAAGGTGACTAAATATTATTATTCTAAAGAAGGTTCTTCATCTCATCTACCTTTTTGGTATAAGAATGATACTCTTCTTGTCCTATCTTTGTACAATATACACACTTTGTTTTGGTCTTCTTAGATTAAAAAATCCCTAACCAATCTTATGCATGTGACTCTTTAGCTAGCTAATTAGTATAGAAATATATGTGATTTTGTTTCTTCATTTATTTGCATGTAGATGATAGTGCTACCAAATTTATGATTGTTAACTCTAAAGTGAATCTAAGTCAACATGACATATTCACATGTCAAAAACCCACAAAATAAATGAAAAGAATGAAGAGTTAATGAAACATATAAATCATCTTCAATTGATTAAAATGTACAAACAAATACTTATAAGGGTTCTTAAATTTCTATTATAATTTGAAATAGGCACTCTTTAAATTAGTCCTATCCTTTCTAGAATCCTACAATAATGATCTAACAAATTTTAAATTCTTCAAATAATAACTAATGGAGGAGAAGAAATCACATATGAAAGATGTCAAATTTCACTCAAGATGAAGTGCATGGAACTTATATAGCCAAAAATCTCCTAAAATTTGAGCCATGTAGCTTGGAGAATGTCATAGGAATCAATATCAAATAGTAGAGGGTCTAAACAAGCAATGCAATCAAATCCATAGCAATATCCATCTATTCCCTACACTATAATCTGTTAAATTCTTGAGTAATATTTTTAAACATGACAATAAACCCCTACAGTAAAGAAATATTTTAATTTGACCTTTTCATATATGATAATCATGGGGTGTAAGATTCTGAATAGAAGGCTACACAATTACAAATTAGTTTCTGAAATATATGGGATCAGATAGTAAGAAGATATGAAAGATTAAATTCTACGCCCCCTTTTCCACCTACCACTATAGCAAAGAAAACCATACCCTTTTGAGACTTCCAAAACTAAAAAATTACAAAGAAAAAATAAATTCTACATGAGCCCATTGTGTGCAAGTTCAAAAATATAGAAAAACAAGTGGAAATTCTTGGTATAGCACTCAACTAGCTTTCCAATGGCTACTCATTTGTGAAAAATAGAGTTCAAATATGTAATCTATAGCCTCAAAAGTGTAAATAGAAATATCCAATTTCAACAACATTTAGAAACATCATAAGAATATAGAAAAATAGAAACAAATCTAGATTGATCTATGGACCACCTTTATGATGATATCTCATTTACCCAATTTTTGATATCATATCTTGAAATATATCTACTCTCCTTCTAGTTTGGAAGTGGTACTAAAATCTTATGATACATTGAGTGGCACTTTGTATATCAAGTGACACTTCTCCTTTTGGAATCTCTTTCACTTTATTGCATGCTATAATTTTTGAGAGTTTCTCTACTAGCTAAGAATTCACGACCTTCCCTTCCCATTTTGAACTTATTCTACATAGATATTGGTGGGAACTTGTATTATTAGGTTAAGAATATTTTCAATAACTATATTTTTTTAATTATGCATTCGTATAAAAGGTATACAAAGGTATTATGTGTTTATATTTTTTGGCTCATGATGTAGGTATCTGTATGGGAAGTTGTACAAGTTGAACTTAGCTTTATTCATATTAACTCTAGGTGTACTATAATGCTTCTTGTACATTGTTATTGTAGATTTTTGTCTATGTTAAGCTTTATATGCTCTAAGAGTTTTCTTTATTTTCTTTGTTTTTATGTTTAGGATGGCTAAACATTCCTTAATCTTAATAAAAAAATTTATTAGTAATAATATAACTTTTATGTAAACAATCTATACTACAACTAATTAACAATCTTAGAACCATCATGGATAATTAAGTGCATCTATTTCCACTATTTTAAAATCTCAAAAATCTTATTACATCATGATTACACTAAACATAAAGTAAGAGGAAAAATCATAAGAATAAACCAACTAAAGTCAAATGAGAGAGGATCTAGATAAAATATGAGATAAAAGATGAGATAATGATCCAAAATATGACAATTGTATTATTGGAATTCTGGCCTGTTTTTCTTTGAATATTGATGGTAATTTGTTTTTTATACATTTATAATTAATTTTATAATGATACAATTACATTAAAGTCATCCACCTATAATATGATTCATATGGGTATACAAAAATAGAATGCACATACGTATGCAAACCATTACAAAAGTAGAATTCTCGCATATATACTAATTTTAACATTACATTAGATTATAAATGTTACACTGGCAGAGAGATGAATGGTGACAAAATAAAATGACCAGTTTACAAAGAGGCCGTAATATGGCTAAAATCACTTTAGCCAATAGCTATCGCCAATCAAATTATTATTTTCTTATAAACTGTTTTAATTCCTTAGAATACTCTGGGAATTTGCTTTACCTTTTTTATGTTTTACTCACTGCGAGGAACAAGACATCCTGTTCCTCGTTCATTTCAACAACATCATCATTATAAATTGTTGAAATATTGATTTATGTTGAGAAAAGTGCTGTCAAAAGGAGTGCCCATATTGAAAAACTGAGCTTCAAGCATTCCCTCTGTTGATTGGAATGCACATTTGGTAGACTCGCACTTCGAGTGGAATATTGAATACGGTCTTTTCATGCTTTGAACGTCATCATGCAAATCTAAATCAAGAGTGGGATTGTGGTATTTCCCACTATGGATTGAATATTGGCCAATGTAAAATGTGGTGTCAGTTGCATGTGTATGAGTTATGGTACGTTGGCTCTCCCACTTATGATTATGCAACTGCTGACATATAGCCGCAATCTTAGGAAATGGATATGTTAAGCACTATCTAAAATGAAATACAAAATGCCCACTTCAATTAGTATAGTAAGGGAAAAAGTTAGGGTTGCAACTTTTTGTATCTATATTTTGTCATTTGTAGTGTTGACACTCAATGGTCGTTTTCTTTCCAATTAATTTCAAATGTTCAACTTATTCATTTGAAGAAATATGGTTATTGTGGTTGTGTATTGGTTGCATGTTGTTGTAGATATTGTTTTAAAAAAGAACAATGATTAATAAGATATTTTCTAAGCTTTAAAAGTGGATGTAGTTATCTTGGTGAATCACTATAATTATGTGTTTATGTTTTAGTTGTCTTTTATTTCAGATTCTACAAATTAGTATATTCGCTCTTTACTATTAACAATTTACGTTAGAGCGTAGTGTTGAAGCTATTTGGAAATTGATGAAAAAAATTCTGAAAATTAGAGGACATGGATAAATGGAAAATAGAGAAATTCTTTGGGTAGAACTTTAGTCTATGGAATGTGGACATAGAGTTACTCTTGATTAAGAAAGATCTCTCACTAGCGTTGTAAGGGAAAGCGAAGACTCTAAATTCAATAACATATGAACAAAGGGAGAAATTAGACAAAAAGGCAAGAGCTATGATTTTTCTTTCATTGTCCAGCAATGTTCTCCTTAATGCCTCAACTGACAAGACATTGAAAGAGTTATGGAACAAGATTTCAACCATGTATGAAATGGATTGATCTTTGAAAAAAGTTTTCATTGTAAAGAACCTGTACAATTTAATTTTGAAGGAGAGATCATAGTTAATCACCTCAATGAATTTAAAACTCTAATGAACCAACTAGTTCTGGTAAGCACAAATTTAGATGACAAAATTAAAACTATAATTTTATTCTTATTTTTTGTAGATAGTAGAGAGGGTGTTGTAATGACAATCAACACTTCAATATCTTGCAAAGGAAAACTAGTTTTTGATGATGTAATTAGTACACTTGTCAACAAAGATATGGGAAGGAAGAACTAAGGGTCTTCATCAAGTGATGCCTTATTTATGGACAATAGAGGAAGCCCTCAAGAGAGAAGCAAAAACAATAATCGGATAAGATCCATATTTGTGAGAAGATTGAGTTCAAGGGACAAAAACAAAGATTGTAGGTTTTTTGGAAAAGCTAGTCACACTAAAAAGACTATCTTATCTTATTAAAAGGCACAAGACAATGAATCCAATACTCCATATGAAAAAGATGAAGGCATCTTAGTCTTCCCAACACGTTATGTACTACACCAAATTCATGGATGTTGGATTCTAGATTATCTTTCCATGCAGCTTCATGTTAGGATGCTTTCAAAAATTCTAGTGGTTAGCTTGGGAGGCTTTATCTTGGTGATAACAAAGAATGTGACATAATTGGAAAATGTAATGTCATATTGCAACTTTGAAATAGTAATAAGTGGTTGTTAAAATACTTAATACATATACCCATGATGATAATATATTTAATATCCATAGGGCAACTTTATACTCAAGGGTATAGTTCATCAATTTATTTTCATGTACTTGGAAGGTGACCAAAGGGGACTTGGCAATTGTATAAAGAAGAAAATTAGTGAAATGGGAGCTGTAATGACTATTAGGATGATGCAGGGGCATCCAAGGTTAAGGTAGGGGCATTCTTTGTCCTCGGTGAAACTACATGGGGTGTTTGTATTTTGGCCAGTGTTACTCGGTTGCAGCCTTGACCAACGGCCTCAGTCATTGAAGGAAGCTCGGTCACTAAAGGAACTCGGTAGTCTCTAGTGCTCGGTGAAGGTGTTACTCGGTCATGTCTACAATGTTTGGTCGACACTGGTGCTCGGCAATGCCTGGCGTGCTTGGTTAATTCACTGTTGCTCAGTAGTTTTGGCTTACTGACTAGAGTTATGTGTGATTTGTTGAGCCGACTTGGTGCATTTAATGTTGGTAACTATTGTTATAAGCTGACATGCTGAATTAAATGTTGTATACATTTGTAAGATGACTTGTATGACATTTAATTATTTTTTGGGGGGAGTTAAGAGTTTCATCCAACTGACTTGTGGATGATGACTAGTATTTATAGGATGTTTGGGTAGATTTTTAGAGAGATATCAGAGGATAGATGATCAAAAAATTAGAGGATCGTAGAGCTTCATGACTTGGAAGACTTAGTGAATCAGATCTGAGATTTTGAAAGATGAAGTTGGAAAAGTTATGGAAAAGATATTGCATGATCATCCATATCGGATTGTTATCTGATAGTTGTTTGTAGTAGAGCTAGTGGTTTGCACACTTGGAGACAAGGAGATTTCTTGGAGGCTTGCAAGCTCAAGTTTAGATCTGCCTTAGAGTTTCCATCAGCTTCTGATTGTCTTCAAAGCTGAACTAGCTAAGATTGTATTGGATCTATTGTGGATCTTGCAGAATTGTTTCTATTTGTAATTGGCCCTAACCTGGAAGGCCTTACAGCCAGGCATGTTAATGTAAATTACTTGAAATAATTGTTGTGTTATCTATTGTGTTGAGTATTGTGTTGTGTAATTCTATTGGTTGCAAGGTTTGGATTGTCCTTCATTGGATCCACCATCCTTGACTACATTAGGTGGTATCAGAGCTGAGGTTTGTTCTTGTTGTAGCTGATAGTTGATCTCGTGAAGCAAAGGTTAACCTAGCAAGGCTGATCTTGTGAAGTTGATCCTGTTGGAGCAAAGATTGTGTGGAATGTGGATTGCAGATCAAGAGCACTAAACCTGTGGATCTTTCCCTAGTTGTTTTTCAAGGTGGCAGGTTGAGATATGACTTGTACACAACTTGGAGATTGCCACAAGGTGGTCGGTGAGGGTTTGTTGTAGAGGGTTATTTTTGCATATCTTTAAGGATGCCTCTGAGAATATTAGAACCTAGAGCTATTGCAGATCTTTGTGATGCTGTAGAATCAAAGATTTTTGATAAAGTCAGATCAGATGTCAGATCTAAGATAGAATTGATGAAGAATGACATGGTCACTGAGATCATGAGAGTTGTTGCTGGTATACCCCAAAATGTTGGTACTGAAGATGGTTATGAAGAAGCTATTGAAAAATTTGTAATTGTTGGATCTAGTGGTGATGATCAGAGGAATAGATCTAGTGAAGATAGAACTATTCGGTTGCATAGATTTGGAGCTCGGTCTAGCAGTAGTTATCGAATGGAAGTTCCTACTTTCTCTGGTACTTTGAAGCCCGACAATCTGATTGATTGGATTGGTGAAATTGAAGATTTATTTAAGCTAGAAGAAATTGAAGATCCTCTTCAGGTGAGATTAGCATAGAAAAAGTTGAAAGGACATGCTTCTCTTTAGTGGAAAGAACTACAAAGATATAGAGAAGATGAAGGTGAAACAAAGATCAATCGGTAGAGATTGATTGTGACTAAGTTGAAAGCTAAGTTCATACCTTCTAACTATGAGCTTGACTTGTTTAAGAAGTTGTAGAATCTGAAATAGAAGGATTTGTCTGTTGAAGATTATACCGAGGAGTTCTACAAACTTACTATTCAGTTTGGACACTGAGAGCTTGGTAAGGAAAAGGTAGCTCAGTATGTGAATGGTTTGAGATTCAATATTCAGGATGAGCTTGGTATGCTGAAGATTGATTCTGTTGAAGATGCTTATCAATATGCTCTGAAGGTAGAAGATAATTTGAAGACAAAACAACCTAGTAACTCCCAAGGGAAGGAAAAGATTGATCACTCGGTGAAGGATAAGCTGATTGATGCAGAAGATGAATAGAAACCTGTGGAACAGAAGAAGAAGATAGGTAGAGTTATCTTTAAGGGTACTTTTTATAACTGTGGAGAGGAAGGACACCGTTCTTTTAAGTGTACATAGAAGAAGGTTGACCGACGAACAATTGTGGTGAATGAGAACATTTAGAATGAACCCGAGTCAGAGAACTTTCTGCTTCGACGAACATTGCTCGGTACAAAGCAGAAACCTTGTCAGAGGAGTAACCTGTTTAGAATGTAATACAAGTCTGAAAGTAAACTCTGTGATGTTATTGTTGATAGTGGTAGTACTGACAACCTTGTTGTTGAGGACTTGGTTTAGAAACTTTGTTTGAATATAATAAAGCATCCTTGTCCTTATAGGATTGGTTGGTCGTAAGATGTTCATTCTTTGGAAGTAAGAGAAAAATGCTTCATTGATGTTCAAATTGGCTAGTACAAGGATCTTGTGTTATGTGACATTGTGAAGATGAATAGTTGTGATATATTTCTTGGTACACCTTGGCAATATGATTATAGAGATATGTATGGTTGTGTCTAAAATGTGTTTACTATTGAGAAGGATGACAGGAAGTTTTCATTGATGCCTTTGTTGGAAACAACGCTCTGTAGGAGAAGCTTGAGTATTGGTAGCTGAGTTGAGATTGTGGATTTAGAGAAAATGAATGATCAATATGGAGAACCAGCCTGTGTGTTATCAAGAAAAGACTTGAAGAGACAGAGGAAAGTGAAGTGGGATAATTTGCAAGTAGAGAAGATGGAGGAATTGTATGTGAAGAACTAGTTCAGGATTTATGTGTTGAATCCTAGAAGATGTTCTTCTCACATATGAACATCTTTTGGAACCTAGGGTGTCTGATGTAGGGGCATCCAAGGTTGAAGTAGGGGCATTCTTTGTGCTCGGTGAAACTACATGGGGCGTTGGTATTTTGGCTGGTGTTACTCGGTTGTAGCCTTGACCGATGACCTCAGTCATTGAAGGAAGCTCAGTCACTGAAGGAAATTGGTAGTCTCTGGAACTCGGTGAAGGTGTTACTCGATCATGCCTGCGGTGCTCGTTCGACACTGGTGCTCGATGATGCCTAGCGTGCTTGGTTAATTCACTATTTCTTGGTAGTTATGGCTTACTGACTAGAGTTCTATGTGATTTGTTGAGCCAACTTGGTGCATTTATTGTTGGTAGCTATTATTATAGGCTGACATGCTAAATTAAATGTTTGTATACATTTGTAAGATGACTTGTATGGCATTTGATTATTTTTTGGTGGG
The DNA here is from genome assembly GCA_027943335.1 of Chamaecyparis obtusa. Lineage (NCBI taxonomy): Eukaryota > Viridiplantae > Streptophyta > Pinopsida > Cupressales > Cupressaceae > Chamaecyparis > Chamaecyparis obtusa. The sequence goes on along the minus strand of BSBK01004395.1, from coordinate 141,677 downwards.
AGTTAAGGGTTTCATCCAGCCGACTTGTGGTTGATGACTAGTATTTATAGGATGTTTGGGTAGATGTTTAGAGAGATATTAGAGGATAGATGATCAAAAAATTAGAGGATCATTAGGAGATCATAGAGGTTCATGACTTGGAAGACTTAGTGAATCAGATCTGAGGTTCTGAAAGTTGAAGTTGGCGAAGTTGTGGAAAAGATCTTGCATGATCTTGCAAATTATATTGTTATCTTATAGTTGTTTGTAGCAAAGCTAGTGGTTTGCACACTTGGAGACAAGGAGATTCCTTGGAGGCTTGCGAGCTCAAGTTTAGATCTACCTTAGAGTTTCCATCAACTTTTGATTGTCTTCAGAGCTACACTAGCTAAGATTGTATTGGATCTATTGTGGATCTTGCAAAATTATTTCTATTTGTAATTGTCCCTAACCCAGAAGGCCTTACAGCCAGGCATGTTAATGTAAATTACTAGAAAAAATTGTTGCGTTGAGTATTCCGATGTTTAATTCTATTGGCTGCAAGGTTTGGACTTTCCTTCATTGGATCCACCAACCTTGACAGCATCATAGGTTTAAAAAGACAAAAATAGCAGTTACATGCAAATATAACTAATATCAAAAAATAATATACACAGAAGAGAACAGAAGACACAAAGATTTAATGTGGTTCACCCAATCCCTGGGCTAAGTCCAACAACGAGTCCAATATTATTATTACCCAGTGATTACAACCTTATTACAATCCACAATCCCTTACATCTCAATACCACCGCACAAAGCTACTAAAAACATACATCTGAAATCCCTAACCCTAAGCCATTTTATACAATCTTTTTGCCGCTTTAGGGTTAGAATCGGTTATAACATGTTGGCCTAGAAAATAGCTGTACAAAAAACTAGTAGACAAATTAGCCAAAAAAATAGCCCCAATTGTTTTTTCATCCCTGGATGAATCAAAGTGTACAATACTTTCCTGATCAGTCAGCACAAGCCAACAATGGCAATTGTAAAAAATGTGCTGAATCTTTTGCATAAAAGACTCAAACACATGAGAAAAAGATGACTTGAAGTTGTGCTCAATAGAGATCCATTTCTAGGCCTAAGTCATGGTGATTTGGAGTTTTGTGAGCATTTCCTTTATGACAAACAAAGGTAGACTAAATTCTTAAAGACCAATAATTACAAAAAGACAACACCTTTGGAGCTTATTCACTAAGATTTCTTCTATCCTATGAAAGTAACCTCCGTTGGATGGCAAAATTATTTTGTTACTTTTCTTGATGATTGTACTAAAAGAATATGGATTTATATAAAAAATTCATAGCTATTGAGTGAATTTCAATCTTTTACAACAAATGTTGAGAATCACATTGGGAAAAATATAACATGTTTAGAAATGGATAATGCGGGAGAGTTGTGTTCTTCAAAATTTGATAGTTTTGTTGCAATGGTATTCAAAGGATTATTTTTTTTCCATTCAAGGAAACAGTGCAATAGAGAGGTTGAAAAAAACAATTTTGGAAAGAGCTTATTTTATGCTTTCTAATGCTAGATTGGGTAAAGAATTTTGTGCAGAGCCAAGTAATACATTAGTTTAATGTCCAATTTTTTAGAATAGGATTTAATAATAAATAATAATAAAATGTTTAATATAATAATGAAAAAGATAACATATACAATTGATATAGTATAATATTATACATTAATGAATATAGTAAAATCAACTATTAATATTAATAATATAATATTGATATAATAATCAATATAATATTAATTCTTAAATATCGATCATATAATATTCAATGAAAATAAGATACGCAACTTGTCTATCAATACTGCCACACTAAATTTTTTTTATATTAAGTTTATTTAAGCTCCCATTTCGAGAATCAAACTCAAGATCTTGCTATTACAAAGAGAAGCAACAATTGTTACATTGGAGGCCAATGCCTATAATGCCACACTAATTGCCAATTAATAGACTTGAAATATTAAAATTAAATATTCTCATACCATAAATTATCATATAATATTAATCTTATATTCATATTAATATTTTATCACATAATATAATATTAATATTATGTTCATGTAATAAAGTATTAATATTATTAATATTTTACAACTTAATATGAATACAATACTATACATAATAATAACTAAATATTATAAATTAAACAAAGTAAAAACATATCATCGACCCCCCCCCCCCGCCCCCAGCAAGGGACGCGACCTATAGTCGCTCCTCCCCAACGATATATATACTCAGCGATAATACGTAGGGGAGGCATTAAAGGGAAAGCGGAAACAGAAGTATTAAGGGGAATATCATTACTTTTGGATATATCCCAGAATCATCAACACATTACCTAATGCAATACATATCGATGAGCTGGCGAATAATCTACATTTAAGAAAGGGCATTAGTCTACAATTTTAAAAGAATCAAATCTAGTGATGGCAAGGTCATATTACAAAGCATATATGAAGTTGATATATTAGAGATCACTATTAGACACGTCGAGGACCCTATTATATTACATTACCTTTCAACCTGTAATCACACATAATTTCTAGTACCTAGTTCAAGAAGCAACAATTTGATAAAGTGACTGGGAAGTAGTTGTCCTGATAGTGCAAAGAAATGAAAAAGGGACATTACAATTAGTGTATTTGATTAATCAAGCACTTTCATCTCGATTAGATTTTGACATTCTGGGAGATAGATGACTTGGAAAATGAGTTTCATACAATCATTTATGAGTGTTTCCTCATGTCCCCCAGGAGAAGTGAATGAAATTGGATTGGTTGGTTACGGTGAAGAGATGTATGGTTTCAGATTTTGGAATCCAATAGTGAAGAATATTATTTGAAGTTGGGTAGTGGTATTCAATGAAAAATCGTTTCTAGATCTGCAAGTACAGAAACGTATACACCAAAGGTTGACATTACAAATGGAAATCCTCAAAAAGTTTTAAAAAATTCCATCGCCAAATCCATCCCACATTCAAGTCATCTATGCACCATCCATTGAATAAATTAAAACAATTCCTACTTGAAGAGATCAAATTCCTTACCTCCATCATTTTCCCCTATTTTGCATAGAAATATTTCCTCCTATTTGTCCCCGCAGGTTAAACACCATATGCATTACGCAGATCCTCTTACATCTACACTAGAAAAAAGAGAAAAAAGTAATGGTATGTTGGATAAAACTCTATTAAGAAGCAATGCAATGTTTGTGGATAGTGCAACCCAAAGACAACCCCCTCTTCACATATTTCATAGGTCAAACTTGACCGCTTCTATAATAATGAATGTAGATCAACACTTTTAAAATGAGCAAGCACAGGATGTGCAAGAAAAAACCATGCCTAATTCTTATGTTGGAGTGCGCAATTAAAATATGTACTTGGAACATCTTCCCTTATTGCAACCCTTATCTTCTCAATCGAGTGTTACATAGAACGCTGCTGCCTCCATAGGAAATAATCAATCACAGTCTATGTGTGGCAATGTCGTTGGATATTCATCACAAATTGGAAATGGTACACAGACAAAAAAAATAAAATTGTTTGCTAAAAAATAAAATGGATAGAACAGTGTCCAACAATTTTAACACCCACACAACCTTTTGTCCAACACAATAGTACTCTTCTTTGCCCACGTAGCCTATTCAATCCCCAAATAAAGGCATCGCTGTGGGAAGTCAAAGAGTGTAGGGTGCGTACAATTGGCTAGATCATTGTCATGATACTCTGAGTATACAGAGGTCTGATATTACTATAGTTGTTGATATACCGAAAACATGGGGACAACTATAGGGTAATATACAACCAATATCGAGGAATTTGCAGAGCCAAGAGTGTTCACTTGAGAGAGAACCTCGAAGAAAATTTATTAGATTATGATATGTCAGTTACCTATCATACCAAATTGTTGTTTACTGATCAAACCTTGTAATGATGCTAATTGTGACAAATGGAAGGCAACAATGCATGAGGCAATGTACTTATCGATAGAAAACAATACTTGGGATTTAGTTCCACTCCTGCAAAATTGTCGAGCCTTGAAGAATTAATGGGTGTATTAGTTGAAAGAACAAGACAAAGGTAGGAAGAGATTCCAAGCTAGATTTTCTATAAAAGGATATGATGAGCAAAAGGGAGTAGATTAAAATGAAGTCTTCTCACTCGTGAGAAATGAGAATTAGTCGCATAGTCTTGGGATTGATCATAGTTTATAACCTTGGTCATGAGCAATTTGATGTAAAAACAACATTTCTCATAGTGACATAAGTGAGGACTTGTATATGGCGCAGCCCAAAAGTTATAAAAACTAGGGGCAAGAACATTTGTATTGCAAGTTGAAGTAAGCCTGTATGGGTTTAAGCAAGCCTTGAGGTAGTGGTATTTCAATTGTGATAGATTTATGATTGAGTATCAATTCATATGTTTTGAATCCAATACATGTGTTTACTACAAGAAGTTATGAAATTGTGAGTTTATCCTACTATTGCTATATGTTAATGATATATTAGTAACTGGTACTAGCACAATGATTGTTTGTTAATAGAAGCAGCATTTGGCTCAAAGGTTTGTAATGAAGGACTTAGGGGCGGAAAGGAGGATATTTGGTATGGCTATAGTTTGAGATAGATGGAAGAAGGAAATTAGGTTATCATTAGAAAAATATATTAACAAAGTTTTGGGCAAGTTTGGTATGGCAAATGCGAAGGTTGTTAGCACTCCATTAACTAATTATTTGCATTTATTTTATCTTATGTATGTTGGAAACTGCAATTGAAGCAATTGTTGTATTGTCATTGATGTCAAACCTTAATTGGTAAGACTGTTACTATCTAAGAAAGTACTATATCTATTTGATTGTTGTGAAGGGGATAGGCAAGGTTGGTAACAATAGCACCTAAGGAAAGGTTGAGTTATCTTGATACTTCAATGAATACTTGATTATGTGGCACAATGATAAGATAATGTATTGTTTATCTAAATAAGAATGAAGACTAAACTAATAGGCTTAACTGAGAAAAAGTGAAGAAATCTAGTTTAAGCCAAGTGATGTTAGTGTTGACCGAGCTAGTATATGATGAGTAAATTCAGTGTTGATCGAATATCAATATTAGCCGAGGAAATAATTTTTGAGGTGACTGAGCTTTCTAATGAAGACTGGGGAGTTGAACACTGTATTGACTGAGCGTCAATAATTTACATTTGAGGAAGAATTCAAATTTCAAGCCGATATAGTTGAATTCTTAGATTATGTAAAACATGTTGACTTTATTTATTGATTGTATGAAAGTATTTAATGCACTGTAAAATATTTTATTGTAAATCTATTAAGAGATTTGAGATATTTTTATAAGGATAGACGAAGAACATAAAGTTGGAACGATTTGATGAATTGACCTAACCCTAAGATCTACGAAGGAGATTAAGTGGCAAAAGATGTATTGACCTAATTGAGGAAATATTAAGGAAACCTAAGCATGAAGTTGAAGAAGAGAGGATGCTGGAAGTATTGTTGATGTTATTGACTATCTAAGTAGAAAAGGCTGAAGGAGAAGTGTTGTGATTGCTTGAAGAGATTTCTGAGCATATCAGTGATGAAGATGGTAAAGGTTCATAGTCAATAGGCTAGCATATGTGTACGGAATTGGATCTGATATTTGCAAAGTGAGTTGTATGTTTTTCAAATCAATATTACTGTTACTTTCTAACCATTATATCAATCAAAATATTTTTAACAGAGGTTGACCTAACAGTCATTTGTATAAATCCTTTGAACAAGGTTGCATTCTAATGGGATGTATGTAAGTCTTATAACAAGGTTCACTTTTAACAAAGTGGTTTAAATCCTTTAACCGAGTCACACCTAATAGTGTGTTTGTAACCTTTGACAGGGTTAGATTTTCACAGAGCTCACTTCAGAAGAGTGAAAATAATAGTAACATGTTATAAAGTAGTTTTTCCCAAATTGGGTTTCCACTATAAATCCTAGTGTTAATACCTATGTGAATGTTTTGGTTTGAACATTTTTTTATTTTACAATTTAGATACTATTGGATACTGGACTGCATTGTTACATGTTTCTGTTATGCAATCACTAATGAACGAGTAGCTGTTTGTTGTTGGATCTGATTTGTTGAAAAGTTTTAAAGTTTGTTTTTATACATCTGGACCTGAGAACAACTGATTCACCCCCCCCCCCCCCCCTCACCTCCCTTTGTTGTTCTAAATCATATTAACTATTGGTATCAGAGTTTTTGGTGCTTACAGAGAACAAGTTTAAAGGTACTTGATCAAGATGTATAAGAAGGAGGTACCAAAGCTAAATAAGGAGAACTTCCCTGCATGTAAAAGTTTGATGAAGCTGCATCTGGCCAGTATTGGTGATTCTACATAGTATTATGTTGAGCATGATTATGTCACACCTATTGCATCTCTATCTGCTAAGGAAATGAGAGCTAAACAAGAGCACAACCAAGCAATGTTGAAGATTGCATCTAGCCTAAGTTATCCAGAATTTGAAGACATCAAAGACTGCACTAATGCAAAGAAAATGTGGAACACTCTTGCAAACATCTATGGCAGTGACATAAATGTACTGAGAGAAAAAGTTGAGAGCCTAAGAGGTAAATTTGATAAAATGAGAATGCAAGAAGGTGAGAATATTGCACAATATTATGGTAGAATAAAAGAAGTTGTAAATGCTATAAGAAGAGAAAATGGAACTATTGATGATGAAACTATAATTGGAAAAGTATTGAGAATTCTGCGTTCTATTTATGCCATCAAATTTTTAGCAATTCAGGAATCTAGATGTAACCCTGACAATGCTCTTACTTTGAAAAGTTTGGTTGGTAAGCTTACTACTTTTGAACCTTCTAACTATGATAACTTCACTATTGCTAATGTTGAATCTGCTTTTAAGTCACAAATGGTTTTGAGTAAGTCAAATAAGGAAAAAGAAAGATGCATCAGTGAGAGTGAAAGTGAAAGTGACACATTTGATGAAGAACTTGAGGATCTAGAAGCTCTTATGGCTAGAAGACTGAGAAGGGGAAAAGGAAAGTATAAAGCTAAACTCCCTATTATATGTTTTTCATGTAATAAAGTTGGTCATATAGCTGCTAGATGTCATGACAGGGATGATAAGGATGAAGAAAGAGACAAAAAATATAAAGACAAAAGAGAAGATAGAGGTTACGAAAGGTTCAAGGACTACAAAGGAAAAGGTAAGAAATCCTACTATATTTCCAAAGAAGAGACTGACATTGATAGTGATGATTTTGAAATTGAAGTTGTCTATGTTGCAATGAAAGATGAGTCTGATGAGGATGAGAAAACTGCATTGATATCTTATGTGAACAAAAATGATAAATGGATTATTGACAGTGGTTGTTCACATCACATGACTAGTGACAAGAGTAAGTTTGATACCTTAGATCATTATATAGGTAGAAGTGTGAAATTTGGTAATGATGCACCATGTTCTATTAGAGGTAAAGGATTGATTAAGCTGACTGATAAGATCACTTGTAATAATGCTTATTGGGTTGAGAGTCTTAACTATAATCTACTGAGTCTTGCACAACTTAATAGCACTAGCTACCAAGTGGAATTTCATCATAGGAAGGCCAAAATATTTGATGCCACTGGTGAACCAATTGGAAGTCGAGAACATACAAGAGGTAATTTGTTCTATCTAGACCTATCTGAAGAAAGATGTATGATTGCATAACTTGATGATATTTGCTTATGGCATAAGCAGCTATGTCATATTAACTTTGATAATCTAGTAGAAATTAGTAAGAAGAAGAAAGTGAGAGGTCTGCCTAGATTAAAGAAACCTGAGAATGTAATGTGCAAAGAATGTCAGTTGGGTAAGATGACAAAGTCTAGTTTTAAGAGCAAGACTTTTACTTCTGAGAATGTTTTAGATTTGGTTCATACTGACCTTTGTGGACCTATGGGTGTACAAAGCTATTGTGGTGCTAGATATTTTCTCATGTTTATAGATGATTATACCAGAATGATGACTGTAATGTTCTTAAAAGAAAAATCTGATGCTTTTCAAATTTTTAAGTGGTATCTGGCTAAGGTTGAAAAGGAGACAGGTAGGAAGCTAAAGTGTCTGAGATATGACTGAGGTGGAGAATTTATATCCAATGAATTCAATCTATTTTGTAATGTAGAGGGATCAAAAGATAGATGTCTGGACCAAGAACTCCTCCATAGAATGATATAGCAGAGAGAAGGAACAGACTATCATGGATTGTGCAAGGATATTAATGATTGAAAAACATGTTGCACAAAAGTACTGGAGGGAAGCTATAAGTATAGCTATTTATACTCTTAACTGAGTACAGATAAAAAAAGGTACAAATCTGACACCTTATGAGCTATGACATGGGTATGCACCTAATGTAAAGTACTTTAGAATTTTTGGAAGCAAATGCTACATACTAAAGGACAATAGGAATGAGAAATTTGATCTTAAAAGTGATGAGGGCATATCCCTAGGTTATTCCTCAAAAAATAAAACTTATAAGTGTTTGAACTCTAACACTAACAAAATTGTGAAAAATGTGAATGTCAAAGTGGATGAGTATGCAAAGAAAATTGAAGCTGACAGCAAAAGAGAACCAGAAGATTACAGATCTTTTGTGTATATAGAGGAAGAAGAGGCAAGTGAAAAACTCGCACCTGATGTAGAGTCTTGGGTAAGCAATGCCAAGCATTAGGAAAACAATGCCAAGAGAGAAGAAGATCGTGCCGAGCGAAAGGAGGAAACTACTGAGTATCAGGAAGAGGTTTTCAAGCATTCAAAAGATGAATCTAACAATCTTGTTAGTGAACCTGAAGAGCAAGATGAAAGGAGAGAAAAACCTATTTTGGCACAATATGTAAGGAGACATCACAAGCTTGAACAGATAATTGGAGACAAAGATATTGGAGATCTGACAAGAAGAAAGACAAGAGATCTGACATGTTTACTATGTGAATTTGAGCCTAAAAAAATAAGGGAGGCATTAGAAAATGAAGATTGGATACAAGCAATGAATGAGGAGATAAACTAGATTGAGAAGAATGATACCTAGACTCTAGTGCCGAGACCAAAAAATAAAAATGTCATTGGAACAAAGTGGCTGTTTCAGAAGAAGCTGAATGTGTGAGACCTACGTTAGACAGACCTAGTTTCACTGCTTTATTTTGTTATGCTTTCAGTGTTTTCTATGCTTTTAGTGATTGTGTACTTAGACATGCTTTAACCTTTTGAGACTCTTATGTATTTGAGGATCTGTGGAATCCTATGTTATATATTCAGTACCTAATTATGTAATCAGAGTACACTTGACACACTACATGTTTTGATTTAGTTTCAGCTATGATGAATATATATGATCTATTGAGTAGAAGTAACTGTGATGAAATTTGGTTTAGGAAACCAATGCTATGCTTATTAAGTGTGAATTCAAATATTGTTACATGCAATGAACTATTGATGTCGTATTATGTTTTTATATCATGTTGTTTTGGATCTACTAATGTGTGCAATGAGTGTGCAGGGATAGTTGACAATGGATCTAAATCGGGGACCTTGTATTGGGTCATCTTACAATAGTGGGTTACACTTTTTGGCTTGAATTGACACTGACCTTCCAATTTTCAGAAAAACTTTGACATTCCGATGCATATTGCCATTCAACCGTTTGAAATTCAAAAATGATGTAAACTAGAGTCCTTTCAAATTTTATGTGTAGAATCTAAATATATTTTTTATTTTTATTTTTAAATTAATTTAAATCAAAATTTCTTTCTCCCACAAAAACTAGTATGTTGCTGAAAATGGCATTTTCAAAGAGTTACCATGACTGCGTAATGCATAACTTTTTTTCTATAAAAGATATCAATGCGATTCTTTCAAATATGGTTTGGTAACATCCATACTGAGGGCATCCAATTTGTTTCAAGACATTATCACATTTTTTTCATATTTTATGTATGCTCAAAGTCGACCAAGCTAGTTTTTTGACCTACTTTCACTGCGTAACGCATAACTTCTTTTGTATATATCAGATTTCAAATTTAGTTTTTTTGGTAGAAAGAAGACTCTAAGATGAAGGGCACTGATATTTTTCAAAAATTTTATTATATTTTCTACTATTTTCTATTGAACGTCAAAGTCATATGTTTGAATTGGCCAAAAAACCAACATTCGTTTCACGTCAAACAACATACACCTAATGAATTCAAAAATGGTCAAGAGTATAGTCGTTAGAAAGCTGACTCAGAGCACTTTTGCATGGACTCAAGGTCATTTTCTGAATGTTTCATTTGACCCTAGTGCTTCAACCCCGAAACTCAGAAATGTGCTATTTTCTGTTGGCTTTTGACAAAAAGTCCTAGAAAGGAAGTTTCGAATGAAACTAGTTTCATTCGAAACTTCTTACTTTCATTCGAAACTAAAAAATGCTAACCTCGGGTTGACATCTACGTCAACATCTAGGTCAAGAGAGTTTCGAATGAAAGCTAACTGGTTTCAAATGAAAGTTAAATTTAACTTTCATTCGAAACTCATGTCGGCCAATTTGGTGTTTTTTCATGATAGCGACAATCGCATATAAATATAAGAGCCATTTTCTGAATATTTTAATTCAGAGCTATAAAATAATTCATATTTTACATATAAAAAAGACATTTGAAGGTGTATTTTCCTACATTTTGTGATATTTTAGTGGAATCATCATGCAAAAGTGATGGGGAATCAGAAAAGAAGGCAAAATAAGAGTGCTCAACATTACTCACCAAAAACTAAAGAGATATTACGAAGAGAAGCTCGTGAAAGGTATCATCATGTGAGACAAGGTGTGACCCTATCTCTCTCTCTCTCTCTCTCTCTCTCTCTCTCTCTCTCTCTCTCTCTCTCTCTCTATGACTATATATCATAATTGATGATTAGGACATATGTTAATGAAGTTCATGTAAGCACATGATATTGCAATTTCTAATTAGACCTAGAATATATTCAATAAAGAGCATGTCTTATTAATAGCTACATATATTAGGACTTGAATAATATGTACATGTATACACTTGTATTAGTCAACTTAATCAGGCCTATTAGAGGTCTATTAGATCTATTAGGGCCTAATTAAGTTAGATTGGCATATTAGTACCGACATAGATGCAACTAGACCTATAACCCAAGTAGCTTAGATGCAATTAGATCAATTGGACCTGGTACCTAATTAGACCTATTACTTGACAAAAGGGCATATTAGACATGTATTAAGACCTAGTCAAACCTATTAGGACATGTATCAAGACCTAAAGACCTATTAAGACCTATTAGACCTATTAGGACCTATTAGAAACCTATTATGTACCTATTCTAGGACATATTAGATGTACTTATAGTATTATACATCTATTAAGACCTATTAGACCTATTACTTGACCTATTAGAGGTCTATTAGACTTATTAGACATGTGTGTATTAATACCTATCAAACCTATTAGGACATCCATGAATACCTTTTTATCTACCTATTAAGCCCTATTAGACCTATATTAGGACGTACTAGGAACCTATTATACATGTTCTAGGACATATTAGATGTACTTGCAGTATCATATACATGTATTAAGACCGATTAGACCCATTCGACCCATTAGACCTATTAGGACCTATTAGAGGTCTATTAGACCTATTAGACATGCGTATTAAGACCTATTAGACATGTATTAAGATCTATCACACCTATTAGGGCATGTATCAAGACCTAAAGACCTATTATGACCTATTAGACCTATTACCTAACCTATTAGGAAAGTTAGTTTCATTATTCTAGGACATATTAGATGTACTTGTACAGTATTATACATGTATTAAGGCCTATTAGACCTATTAGAGGCCTATTAGACCTATTAGGACCTATTAGAGGCCTATTATCTACCTATTAGATATGTATCAAGACCTATTAGACAGGTATTAGGACAAAAAGACCTATTAGACATGTACTAAGACCTATGAGACCTATTAGGACATGTGTGAAGACCTATTAAGACTTATTAGACCTATAAGGATGCATTAGTAACCTATTATACCCATTATAGGATGTATATTAGATGTACTTACAGTATTGTACATGTATTAAGACCTATTAGACCTATTAGGACCTAGTAGATGTCTATTAGACCTTTTAGACATGTATTAAGACCTATTAGACATATATTAGGACAAAAAGACCTATTAGACATGTATTAAGACCTATTAGACATATATTAGGACAAAGAGACCTATTAGACATGTATTAAGACCTATGAGACCTATTAGGACATGTATGAGACCTATTAGGACATGTATGAAGACCTAATAGACATGTATTAAGACCTAGTCAAACCTATTAGGACATGTATCAAGACCTAGTCAGACAAGTATTAAGACCTACTAGATGTCTATTAGACCTTTTAGACATGTATTAAGACCTATTAGACAGATATTAGGATAAAAAGACCTATTACGACATGTACTTTTATAGTATTATACATGTATTAAGGCCTATTAGACCTATTAGGACCTATTAGAGGTCTATTAGACCTATCAAGACCTATTAGGAACTAAACTTACACATGTCTACTTTAATATCTTTAATAGATCTACACATGTCTACTTTAATATCTAGTAAGTATTAAACTTACTAACTGTATCTCCATTTGCATGAGAAGGGTCATCACAAGCTCAACAAGACCAACCTGTAGAAGCTAGAGAAGGGGCATCTCAAGCTCAACAAGACCAACCTGTAGACGCTGGGGAGGGGACATCTCAAGCTCAACAAGACCATCCTATAGATGCTATAGAAGGGTCATCACAAGCTCAACAAGAAAATCCTTTACAATCTCAAACAAGTACACATAGATCTCTATCTCTCTCTATCTCTCTCTTTATTTAAGTTACGTACCATTGTCTTGATTTAGTCTAGATTTGAATGATTATAATACACTATGAGCTTATACATAAATAATCACTTGTTCTCCTTAAGATGAGCTATCCTAAGATGTTTTTAAATATTTTGTTTACAGTTGAATTACAAGAAACACATGACAATGTCAGCCTAGCCCAACAGTTGAAAAGAAAAATTAATCATAAAAGCATTGATCATTTACTTGAAATGGATGTGAACAAATTGAGAGAGTATGCCAAACAACCCACAAATACTACAAAGAGGACATTGAATAAAAAGTCTAAGGATATAATTGCACAATTTGAAAATCTTGATACACTTGAGAAAACTCAACTATTATCAATCACACTTCTTAAAGATGAGTTAAAGGAGCCATTGAAACTATTGGGTGTAGATGCAAGTTCAAAAAAGAGAAAATTAGATGACCTAGGAAAAAATGTTATGAAAGTGTCAAGGAAGGTTTGCAATCCATTGGGAAAACATCTAGAGTTATAGATAGGTCCATTTCTAGAAGAGTGATATTGACATCAATTTTAAATAAAAACATGTATCATAAAAGACAGATTTCCTCACTTTCATCTCATCTTGGGTATAGTAGGAGGACAATATCGCATTACTTGAAAAGGAGAAACATTTTGGATGATACTACATTGGAAGGTAATTGGGCACTAATGTGTCGAGCTCCTCGCTCTGACAAGATTAACAAAACAGTCAGGAACTTAGTTATAACATTTTGGACTGATCATACTCATCCTTCATCAAATAGGAGAGATGTCATGAAAAAGAGGACAGGGCCTAAGGAATATTTGCAGCACACAAAACATTGGCTGGACACCACACAACATGAATTGTATCTCTCATTTTGCAATTCAAATCCTAATGTCAAGATTGGACAAACGATGTTCGAAAGATTGAAACCATATTTTGTAAAGATAAATAAAAATTTTGAGACTTGTTGTTGTCGATATCATGTTGAATTCGATCTCTTCTTTCAAGGGTTTAGAAAGATGATAGAAGAAAGTGGTGGCTCTCAGAATGATTTTCCTAAATGACCAAGCCAATTCATAACATCGATCTTATGTGAAAAGACAATTGATAGTGAGATACATGAAATAAAATGCATAAGAGGCACATGTGAAACATGTGGGGATTTAGCTAAATTTCCTTTTAGGGGTGAAGATACTGACATGACAAGGATGGTAAATTGTAAGAGATATAAGTATGTAAAGTTTGAAACAAAAGTCGGGAAAGAATCAACAAGGTTGGAATATGTAGAAGAAGAGATACATGCTGCAACATTTATGGAAAATTTTCGTAAATTGATTCAACCATATATACAACACATTTTCTTTGCTAAGTGGCAAGCTGAGTAGTTCCAACTACTAAGAGACACTTTTCCATTTGGAACAGTTTTATCTGTTGTTGATTTTGCAGAGAATTACTCTTTTGTTTCTCAAAAAGCACTTCAATCAGAATACTACTATACAGAGCAGGTCACTATCATGGTGCATGTATGTTAATGACATGCACAATTAGATTTGGATGGCATTGAAAGTACAACTCAAGAACGAGTCATAAAGAAAGAATATCACTTTTACATTAGTGATGATAAAGAGCATGACACTCATTTTGTCGAGCACTGTTTTAAAACATATTTTGGATATTTAGAAAATAAAGGCATAAAAATAAAAAAGTATTATATTTGGTCAGATGGATGTGCAGCACAATTCAAGTCAGCAAGACCATTTTATGCGCTATGTAGATATCATCGATTCCAAAAGATACCACATATTTGGAGTTTCTTTGAGAGTGGACATGGGAAGGGAGAGCACGATGGTGTAGGAGCTTGTATCAAATGTTCTTTAAGAAAGTATCAATTGGACTATCAGGGATATCGTATAAATAATGCTCATGATGTGGTTGAGTGGTGCAAGAGACACTTTGTAGCTCCAAATCAAGATAGCACATCTTCACTATGGGATCGAGTCATACTAGTTAGATTATTCTGGGAGATATCAGGTATATTTATGAAATGCATTAATTTCTAAATTAAAGTTTCAATTTATGCGTACATATATATGTTATACTAACAACTCTTAAAAATTTACATGTGTTTGTGTATTATTCAGGTGTTGATAGAAGATCATTCCATGGATGCAAGAGGGTAGAGAAAACAAGATCCCTGCATTCGGTTATGAGTACAGATAGTAATGTGTGGTCATTGTATTGTAGAGATTACTCATGCTTTTGTTATGACTGTGTTTTTGAAAACTACAGTGAATGTATTAACCAAAAAAGTGGATATGTCAGTGAATGGAATTTGGTTCCACTAGATGTTACCACTACAAATGATGAAGTTGAGGATGAAAGCTATGATGATGTTCCATTGATTTCCACCGACTACGACCATATTTTAGGTTTGATCAAAATTGGTACGTGTTCTTATATACATATGCACTTTTCAATTCTTAGGGTACCCATATGTATCTCTAATAAATTTATATAACTTATAGTGGTGTAATGTTCTTTTACTGGACATGTTTTTGCAGTAATAGCAGAGTCTGATAATGTTGAAGGTGTGAATTACTATCTATTACGTTGTACGAAGGAGAGGATGAAGCTAACAAAGAATGAAACAAGCGATGGAATTGTGTTTCCTATAGGTTAGCGTGCTATATTTATGGGTTTTGATGAATAAATTTATCTTTCATTTGATGGCCTTATTCAAATTTTTGTTCAAATTATGATACAATGTATGCATGTACACATATATATACACATGTTTATTTAATGCATGTTGTTGTTCAATTGTCTGTGCAAGGTCAGTTGTTGTGCAAGGAACATACTTGAAGCAAATCAAAGTAATTAAACAGGGGGTTCATTTTATTGATTATCAATTAAACAACAAGGTTTATCAATATAGTCATCTTGTAATTGCCACACAACTATCTCTTCATCCAGTGACAGGACATGGCATTCGTAAGTGGAGACTTGATACCGAAGAGCATGAGAAATTAGTGAATATTATCAAAGAGAGAGATGAACCACTTGATGTACAGTAAATTGTGTATGTGCATGTATGAAAAATGATTTTGAGAAAAAAATTTTAGGGCATGTGCCCTTAGTGAATGGAGCAAATTTATTAGTAGATATATATATAAATTAACTTGTCTTTTTAAAATGTATATGTGTGCATGTGCCAAGAATTAAATCTATCTCATTTTGGATTTATAAAATTAGGATACTTTATATGCATGTTAGATACCTTAATTCAATATGTGAAATTGCTATGTTAGGATTAAATTGTTTACAAATTTAATAAATAATCTTGATTGTGATATATTGCCTATTTTACTTCCCATATTAAAAATAATATGTTTCTAATGTACATGCAACTTAATTATCTTAAATTTCATGTGCATATTGAAATTTGTATGAATTACATTCAAATTTAACATTCAACTAAAATTTGTATGAATTACATGTACATATGTCAAATATAAACATCAAATAGTACACATGTACATATTTGTCAAACGTAAACATGTAATATATGAGATTGATCAAGAAGTAAGTAATGTAAACATGAAAAAAATATACATGCATGCATCCAACTATGTCAAATGTATAGTCAATCTAGAGATCTATCAATTTAGTATACTACACATGTACATACATACATCAAGGATAAACATGTACATATATGTCAAACATGAACATCAAATATATGAAATCAATCAAGAAGTAAGCAATGTATACATGAAAAAAATATACATGGATGCATGTCCAACTATGTCAAATGTAACATCAGAGATCCCTACATGTGTAACATGTCTAAAAGAGCCTAAGAATCATCACGATGACTCCTAACAGTACGATTGGGCCCTGAGTAGCTATCATGCTGTGAGGGATGTGTAGAACCCTGTATAGACAAAGTGAGATCATACAAATTAATATTCACATCTTTCAAATGTTGATAAAATAATACTCATCTATTTTAAAAATGTAAAGATGTACGTACACAAATTGAATAAATTAAAAACTCACTTGCCCCCTGCTGATGTCATCATCGAGTGAGTCTCGACATCATACACGATCGCTCCCTATAGGAGTAATAAGAGGCATCTCCCCCTAGATAAAAAAAAATGAAAAAAATTATATATGTACATTTATATATAAATTTTGAATCTCCAACAATCAAAGTTTAACTAAATGACATTAAAACAAATTATACCTGTGTAGATGGTGGAACTGGAACATGCTCTGACTCCCTCTCCTCGATCCTATCAACCAGGGTATCAATATGTTGTTGCACCTGATATCGAAGCTAAACTGAACATCTGCCACATGAGTAGATGACAGTCGTCTCTCTAAAGATGAATGCAATGGAGAAACCAGATGTGATGGCATAGAAGCTGACTGATCATCATGTGTCAACAAATCTAGGTAACCGGTCACACTCATGCCAAACTCAACGTCCTCAAGACCAACATCAGATAACCGCTACCCTGCACTCACTGAAGGGTCTGTACAGTGTGCCTCTCTCTCAGCAGCAATAGACTGGTCCGTAGGAGGATCACCATGGGCACTGCTACTATCATGATGTGTGTGATGAGGATCCTGTCACTGAGTGTATCTAACAGTACCCACATGATCTCTGACATCCGCTATAGGGATACCATGCTCAGCAGCTATAAATGCATAGGCATCAATAAGATCCTCGGCCAAACTAGTCATGGTGACGTGTGCCATCTCTCCTGTAAGTCCCTCAAGGCTAGAAAGTGAAGGGATGCCTGCTGCAGAGTACAAGTCATCTGAGCTCCTACTGGAAGATGCTCCACACGATGATCTGGAGTGCCATCACTGCATCAAATACTGGCCAACCTGATCTACAGATATGGATGTCGCAACCGATGCAATGTGCTCCACACTATCAATCACACCCCGTAGCTGGGTTCTACGAACAATATCATCTTCTACGGAACCCAACGATGGAGCAATAGCCTGTGACCTCTCACCTAGAATAACCCTGTGTGTTGGTCTCGGACGATCAGGTCAGCAAAAAGCATCTCTATCTGCAAGTCTCCCACGCCCCCACCCTTGACGTGGTGCCAAATCTGTGTAATTAACATGTTTCCCTAATCGCACCTTTGCATAGATCTACTGTGCGAAGTATAAGGGGATTTGGTCATTATTTGGGTAACGACCATGGGCAGCTAGAAACCTAGGGTATATCAGTGTAGATATAGCTAGATCCTGACACCTCGTAACCTGATATCCCTTCACATATTATTTCTCTGCATACGATGGCCAAAATTGGGTTTTAAGAATCTCTTTGGGCACCAGTTTGGCCACCTCCTTGAGAGAAAGACCAGAGCTAACCTCTCATCTCTTTCTCTCAAGAATAGACTGTACAACATCTGGGGAATATGCACTAGTCCTCTGTATGTCATTCTGGATAGCAATTAGGCTATCCAGGATGGACTGACAGGTGTTCCTATAAATAGTGGAGCTGGAGGGACTATCAATAGACTCTTGTAATTTTTGAATTTCCTTATTTGTGCGGTCAAATAGGTTCTCAGATTGTTCCCGATCCTGAGGCGGGATAGGTGCATCTGCCATGTGTAATGTCTAGTAATCTAGATGTATAAATGAACTATCAAGATATGTGCACCTGAAAGAAATTATATTTATAGTGTCAAATAACTACATGTACACATGCACTAAATCATATTTTTTGAGCTTCATTAAATAAAATTAAAGTACACTTCTACATTATTCAATAAAAATAAAGTGTAAATAACTAGATATTAAATTTGAACATAAATTATAACTACTTAACTACATTATTCAATCAAAATAAAGTTTTTAAAACTACATTTAAACTCATTAGAGACTTATTATCTAACATGTAGGTCTATGTACCTATGTATAAACATGTACCTATTTATACCCATTTAACATGTACCTATGTATACATGTACATGTGTATGCATATATGTACATACTTGTACACATGCACCTATGTATACATGTAAATTTACATGTATATACATGCATATATACATGTACATAAATGTATATACATGTAAATACGTGCATGTACACATGTACATACATATATGTACATGTGCATGTGCGTGTGTACATGCACATGCACACATATGTACACATGTACATACATATGTATGCATTATGACCACACGTGCCCATGTATATATGCACGTGTGTGTGTGTATACACATGTATATACATGTGTGTACACATATGCATACATATGTATGTACACGTGTACATACGTGTGCATGTGCATGTACACACATGCATATATGCATGTGTACACATGTACGTGCACATGTATATATGTATGTACATGTGTACATGCATGTACACACATGCATACATAGGTACATGCATGTATATGTGTATATGCACATGTACATACATGCATATATGTACATGTGCATATACACATATACATGCATGTATATAGATGTAAATACATGCATATACACATATACATGCATATATAAATGTACATACATGTATCTACATGCATATATATGCATGTATATACATGTAAATACATGCATGTATATGTATACATGTACATACATGTAAATACATGCATATACACATATACATGTGTATATACATATACATGTGTATATACATATAAATACATGCATATACACATATATGTGTGTATATACATATAAATACATGCATATATATACATGTACATACATTCATATACACATATACATGCATATATACATGTAAATACATGTATATACAATATACATGTATTTACATGTAAATACATGTACATACATGCATATACACATGTATACATGCATGTATATACATGTAAATACATGTATATATGTATGTAAATACATGTATATACATGCATATATATATGTATATGCATGTGAATACATGTACACACATGCATATACACATAGATGCATGTATATACATGTAAATACATGCATACGTACACATATACATGCATCTTTACATGTAAATACATGCATATACACATATAAATGCATATATACACATAAATACATATATATACACATATAAATGCATGTATATACACATAAATACATGTATTTACACATAAATATATGTATATACACATAAATACATGCATATACACATATATTTACACATAAATACATGTATATACACATATATACATGCATATACAAATATATACACATATACACATGTATATACACATATATACATGTATATATGTTAAAAAATACTAAATACATTAAAAAAATACATAAATATACAAATGTAATACGTATATATACATAAAAAATCAAAAAATACCCACCTAAAAAATGACGGTCGATGAATCGGATGCCCCATAGCCGAACCCCACAGCCGAAACGTCACTTTCCAAATGATGGAAAGTGGGGTTAAAAACCCCACCAAAACCTAATGCAACAAGGTTTCGAATGAAACCTAGGTTTCATTCGAAACCTTGCTGCATGGAATATTTTATTCCTAGAAAATAGGTTTCGAATGAAACCTAGTTTCATTCAAAACTATGGCATTTTTGGTTTTCATTCGAAACTTTTTAGTTTCATTCGAAAGTAGCACTTCAGTTTCATTCGAAAGTATGAAGGCATTTTTTGCCTCCGTCGTGTTTTGGGAAGAATTTCTTCCTCCGAAAAAGTGTAACCCACTATTGTGGGTTGACCCTATTGGAACCTATGTTTATACCGTGCATTCCAAGGTCCTCTTTGTAAAAAGAAACGTGGACCTCGTTCTATAATTTTTTATTCGTAAATGTGGTTTGCATGTGTGTAATTAAAGTAGTTAATGTCTATGTGAATTAACCATGTCATTTGTTTTAATAAATGTGCCAAATTTGACAAATTGTGGCTTATGTGCTGGAATGGTTAAGTATTTTATATTTGTTTGGGTCAAGGGCTTGACTAGGGAGTATCCTTAGGGTAGGATCAACTAACCTTGGGTTGGGAAGTTTCTAGAAGTCAACCAAGACCAAAAATCCGTGCATAAACTTTACGTAGAGTTTAGGAGGGTCATTTGGGCTCCCATAGGTTAACTGGGGTTAATTCTAGCTACCCAAGTTGATACATTAGGGGTTAGGGGTCATTTTCAACCCATTAAGAGCCTTAAAACTCATTTATGACCCCCTTAAAGTGAAGGTTTTCATTTTGGTCGAAATTGAAGAGTTGTGAGATTTTGGTTAACCTCTGTCTTCTTCCCAAACTTGCATTCAACTCCATTTATGGTGAAGGAAGGCAAGCGGGAAGAAGGGAATGGAAGTTTCTTCCCCTCTTCTGATTGGCTCCTATATTTTAGGAGGTTTGCCTATTTAGGAGGAACTTAGAGAAGGGTTTAGTTGTTCACCCACTCTCTATTCTTAGAGACAAATTCATAATTGAGGAAGCTTTTTGAAGAAAAGAATTTGGAAGGAAAGCTCTTCTCAAAACTTCAAATCCCCTTTAGCTTTGGAGTAAGGTTGGTCTTCTTTAGAGTAGAATTCATAATTTCTTGATGTTCTTGAGCTTGAAACTCCATTAATGGAGTCCTATGTAAATTTGAAGTTATTTTCAAGTTGAGTTTTTAGAGTTTTATTTTGTGTAAAATTTTGGATGAGATTTTTCAAGGGACACTCACCCTTGGGAGGGTAGGGTAACCTTGAAGGGGTGGTGGAAATGACTCCAGTTTAGTGTAGAGTCTCCCATGTGTGGAGGGAAAGACATGGGGTTTCATGATACCCATGATCCCAAGTATGGCCTGAGGGCTTTTGGAGGGGCATAAGGAGGTGTATTTTATGACTGCATCTTGTGAAGATGGTCATTCCAAGTCCATGTGTGGCTTGAGGTTTCTATTTTGTATACTTAGATTTCTCCCACTGTGAGGTCTACCACTACCCCTATTTTCAAAAAGGCCTCTTAGAGACCTTCCTTTTGTTCTACCATTTGTTGGGAAGCTTTAAATGTGGGTTTCTATATATGTTTGTTTTGTGTGACTTTTGTGAGTTCCTGTTTGTATCCTGTTCCTTTCTAGATCCCCAAGCTTGGGGGTGGCCTTGAAAAGGCCTAGATTGGGAGGTGAGCCTCCATGGTCAACCTTATTCTATTAGGTGTATAGCTAAAACCTTGGAGCTCCCAGATTGATAATTGAAGATTGAATTTAAGTTTTCTCTTATTTGAGCTTGTAAATTTTCCATGTCCTATGTTTAATGGTGATCAAGCTTCCTTGTAATCATTCCTCCCAAATGTAAATACTATGTTGAATTTTATATATACTATGGAAATTATGGAATCAATGGATCATGATGTTTACTATGTAATAAAAAGGATTATGTGATAATAATTTTTTTTCTAGATCCCAACATAATATTGTTTGGTACCATTGGAAAATTTTATGTTCATTATCAAATAGTTGTCTTGTAAAACAAATTTTAATCAATTCAGTTATATCATAATTTTTATGTTACATTTGAAATCTGTATAAAGTTGATAAGAGCATCTTAAATATATATAATTTATCATGGTTAAAATTAAACAAAATATCATTTGCAAAATTATATTTTTGTACTTAGAATTTTTTTTAAACATGTTTTCCAAAATTAAAATGCTCGGAATAAATATTTTTTTAGCACAAGTTGTTTACGCCAAATTATAGATTTCATGTGTTATGAAAACTTTTAAAAAAATTCCCTATATGTTTGATGTTTCAAGATTCAGGAAAATAATTTTTACCAGCAAAAATGTATATCTTATTTTGTTTTAAAGTTTTATGAGTTAAATATAATATGTTTTAATACATAAGTATTTATTTCTTTTTAAAAATAAAATAAAATTTATAAGCGTTGGGCGCTTTTCTTTCTTTTCACTGTTAAAATAATATTTTTTTTAAAAAAATATTGGGGGTTTGGGATGGGCGGCTGAAGCCATACCCTGTCCCTCATCCTTTCCCGTGGGCTCTGAATGGAGGGAGGCATGCCATCCACTGTGCCTCCTCATAGTCGGTGAGCAGCCTGGCCGTTTAAAGGTAAGTTTTATTTTATCTTATAAAGTTGTACTTTTTAATATTTTATATTAAATATTTTACATTATTTAATTAAAGTTTTTTTTTATTATTTAAAAAGGTTAAGTTAGGTTAGCAATTTAGTTTATTATAATTTTAAAATATGAAAGTTAGTAAAGTTATTAGATTTAGAAATTAAATTTTAATGCTAAGTAAATAGTATGTAATTGATTAATTAGTTTTTAGATTAGACCTAATTTATTGTGGTTTAATTTTTAGATTAAGATGATATTAAGTTAAATGAAATTTAGATTTGTTATTATTTTTATGCTCGTTTAGCTTTTCTTAACTAAAGTATCATTGATATATTTTGAAAGTAATTTTTAGTTAGCATATTGTTTAAATAAGATCATTTCCTTTTAATTAATTTAGAAATTGGATTTATAGACTTAAATCGATATGTTAAAATTAATTATATTTTTGAAGAATCTTTTAAAAATAGAATTGATTTGATTAGTATGTATTAAATTATAAATTAGAATTATGGAATTAAGTCTATTTGATTTTATTTATCATACTTTATGTTTTGGGTAAATTATAGTAATTTCATTGAATGTTAGAGTGAGATATTTTTACTCAAGTGTTACTAAGGGGTAAATACTTGAATATTTAACTTGAATATTTATCTTTAATTTTTTTTTTTTTTAAACTAGTCCTTTTAATGAATAAAAATGATTAGTTTATTTAATCATTGACATATTTAAAATAGTTGTCATGACATAGGCAAAAGTTCATTTAATTTATTATTTTTATATTAAATAATATAGTGTAAAATTTATTATGCTAAGACATGGTTAATTTCTAAATAAATGAAATCTAATCTTATTTAACTTAACTTGTTTTAAAGAGTGGATTATTTTATTAAAAAATTATTTAAATAGTTTATTAAATATTCTATTCCGATGCTAATGATTTATTGTTATCAATTTATTTTATTTTATTTTATTATCATCGCCTTGTGGTCTCATCTTGGGTCTTATATGACCTTATTAGACTTGTGACCAAATCTTGTGCACAGTTGACTTTTGGTCAACATTAGTCAAACCTTGGACATAACCTTGGTTTGCATGCACAAACCCTTCCCTGGAGTATTTTAACTCTTGTAGAACCTTGTCGGACATGTTTGGGCACAGTTGACTTTTTGGTCAACTCTTGGTCAAACCTTGGTCAAATACCTCGATATGTGTGCCCAAGTATTCTTGGTTGTATTTTTGTACCATTATAGCTTAGTTGTGTATATTTCAGTGATGGTTGACTTTTGGTCAACTTTGGTTGACTTTTAGTCAACTATCCTAATTTATGTGCCAGTCATAGCTAGTAGTTTAGGGAACCTTGTAGCTTTGTTTAGAGCTATTTTCTAAGGTTTGAATCTTGGTTAAACATGGTCAAACTAGTATGGTTTGACCCTTTGGGTGTTGCTTAACATTTCAACGTTTCTAGTCATCTATTTCCTCTCTACACCATTTTGCGTGCAGATAGAGTCTGGTGCCAGATAGTGTTCTCTCCTTAGTTGCGTTAGTATGTTGGTTTGTAGTTGCTTTGTTAGGTTTTAGAAAAAAATTTGTAGTTGTGTGTTGCTCAACTTTTGGGCATGACATTTGGTATCCACGGTTTAGTTAACTTTGGGAACCTAACCCACTTTGTAGTTGCTAAAATTTTGTCTTGCTATGTTTGAAGGATGCCTCCACTCACCCGATTAGCTCATAGACGTGGACATGGACGTAGGCATGTCTCTTTATCCTAGGAAGAGGTACAACTAGAGGTTGAGGTTCAAGAAGAGAACCAGGTTCTGCTTCCCGAACCACCTCCTAATGCGAATGTAGAATTACTTCAGGCCTTTTAGAACCTTGTAGGACTTATTCTTGATCATATGCCACCAGTTGTACCACAGAATGTACAGCAGGGTATGGAAGGACATGGGTCTTCAACTAGGGAAAGTAGTAGGAGTCCTCCTTCTAGGTTTGTAGAGGTTCAGGCTGAGCTAGAGGTTGGTTCCATCAGGGGACCAAAGCCTCCACCCAGAAATGAGGTTCTCATATATGAGAGGCCACCTCCTGATACAGGTGATCAAATTAGAGAGCTACTTCGACTTAACCCTTACCTTTTTTAGGATCTTTCGAGGGTATAGAGGTTGAATCTTGGCTTATTAGCCTTCTCGGCGTTTTGGATTACGCCCCTATGGGAGTAATCTTAAAGCACGCATGGTAATTCATCTTTTGCGAGGGACAACCTCCACATGGTGGAGACAGGAAGAGTTTAAGGGTGACATTGTTATGGACACACTCACTTGGGAAACCTTCCTGGAAAGGTTTAGGGCCCGATACTTGTTAGAGCAGTTCTGTCAATGTCGTATAAATGAATTTCATGATCTACAGTAGCGAGGACTTTCAGTGGCTCAATATGAGAGCAAATTCCTGAAGCTCCTCCCTTATGTAGAGTACATGAAGGATGAGAAACTTCAAGTTAATTGCTTTATCAAGGGATTGAACCACACCTTATCTGGCATGGTATGCATGACTCCACCAGGAGACTTATGTTACATAGTTGAGAGAGCAGTCATTACTGAGGATATTAATAGAGGATCTCAGAACTGTAATTCCACACCTCAAAATTCTGGCTATCAGAAACCCCCTTGGAAGCGTAATCAGAGGAACTCCTCAGGGTCATTTAGGGCCCCATAATAGCATCAACCACAACAGTCCCAGCAAGACCAGAGGCCACAGGTGCCAAGCACATCCCCAACGTGGACTTGGTAATCCTCTAGGGGTGGGTACAATGAGTCCTCTAGGGCTTTAGGCTCACAATACTCTAGGCCTTCAGGTGTTCAGGTTCAGTCACGTGGGCAATGTTACACTTGTGGTGCCATGGGTCACTTAGCTAGAGAATGTTCTCAGGGTGGTAATCAACATGCAACGATGTCTGAACTGACAGTTCAGGATAGGGAAAAGTCCCACATAGTTTTTGTAGCGGTTGATAACCACCCAGTGGATCATTAGACCACCATCTTTGAGACCTTAGGTGGAGTTGGATGAACAGTTGGCTATGGAGCCCATCTGTATTATGACGCAATGAATCCTTGCACTTTGAGGCAGGGAGCTGGACTAGGTTAGGATCTAGTGGTATTGCTATGATGAGGACACAACACAAATGAAATCACAATACCCTCACCTCTTTGATGAACTTCAAGAGGAAGTTCATGCCTAGAGGGGGTGGATGTGAGACCTACCTCAGACAGTCCTTGTTTCACTGATTTATTTTGTTATGCTTTCAGTGTTTTCTATGCTTTCAATGATTATGTACTTAGACATGCTTTAACCTTTTGAGACTTTTATGTATTTGAGGATCTGTGGAATCCTATATTATATATTCAGTACCTGATTATGTAATCAGGGTACACCTGAGACACTACATGTTTTGATTTAGTTTCAGCTATGATGTCATATATATGATCTATTGAGTAGAAGTAACTGTGATGAAATTTGGTTTAGGAAACCGATGCTATGCTTATTAAGTGTGAATTCAGATATTGTTACATGCAATGAATTATTGATGTTGTATTATGTTTTTATATCATGTTGTTTTGGATCTACTGATTTGTGCAATGAGTGTGTAGGGATAGTTGACCATGGATCTAAATCGGGGACCCTGTATTGGAACCTATGTTTATACTGTGCATTCCAAGGTCCTCTTTGTAAAAAGAAACATGGACCTCATTGTATAGTCTTTTATTTGTAAATGTGGTTTGCATGTGTGTAATTAAAGTAGTTAATGTCTATTTGAAATAACCGTGTCATTTGTTTTAATAAATGTGCCAAATTTGACAAATTGTGGCTTATGTGTTGGCATGGTTAAGTATTTTATATTTGTTTGGGTCAAGGGCTTGACTAGGGTGTAACCTTAGGGTAGGATCAACTAACCTTGAGTTGGGAAGTTTCTAGAAGTCAACCAAGAACATAAATCCGTGCATAAACTTTAGGTGGAGCGTAGGAGGGTCATTTGGGCTCCCATAGGTTAACTGGGGTCAATTTTAGCTACCCAGATTGATACCTTAGGGGTTAGGGGTCATTTTCAACCCATTAAGAGCCTTAAAACTCATTTATGACCCCCTTAAAGTCAAGGTTTTCATTTTGGTCGAAATTGAAGAGTTGTGAGGTTTTGGTTAACCTCTGTCTTCTTCCCAAACTTGCATTCAACTCCATTTATGGTGAAGGAAGGCAAGTGGGAAGAAGGGAATGGAAGTTTCTTCCCCTCTTCTGATTGGCTCTTAGATTTTAGGAGGTTTGCCTATTTAGGAGGAACTTGGAGAAGGGTTTAGTTGTTCACCCACTCTCTATTCTTAGAGACAAATTCAGAATTGAGGAAGCCTTTTGGAGAAAAGAATTTGGAAGGAAAGCTCTTCTCAAAACTTCAAATCCCATTTAGCTTTGGAGTAAGGTTGGTCTTCTTTAGAGTAGAATTCATAATTTATTGATGTTCTTGAGCTTGAAACTCCATTAATGGAGTCCTATGTAAATTTGAAGTTATTTCCAGGTTGAGTTTTTAGAGTTTTAGTTTGTTGTATTTTATTTTGTGTAAAATTTTGGATGAGATTCTTCAAGGCACACTCACCCTTGGGAGGGCAGAGTAACCTTGAAGGGGTGGTGGAGATGACTCCGGTTTAGTGTAGAGTCTCCCATGTGTAGAGGGAAAGACATGGGTTTTCATGATACCCATGATGCCAAGTATGGCCTGAGGGCTTTTGTGGGGGCATAAGGAGGTGTATTTTATGACTGCATCTTATGAAGATGGTCATTCCAAGTCCATGTGTGGCTTGAAGTTTCTATTTTGTATACTTGGCTTTCTCCTACAATGAGATCTACCACTACCCCTATTTCAGGAAGGCCTCTTGGAGACCTTCCTTTTGTTCTACCATTTGTTGGGAAGCTTTAAATGTGAGTTTCTATATATGTTTGTTTTATGTGAGTTTTGTGAGTTCTTGTTTGTATCCTATTCCTTTCTGGATCCCCAAGCTCGGGGGTGTTCTTGAAAAGGCCTAGGTTGGGACGTGAGCCTCTATGGTCAACCTTATTCTATCAGGTGTATAGCTGAAACCTTGGAGCTCCCAGATTGATAATTGAGGATTGAATTTAAATTTTCTCTTATTTGAGCTTATAAATTTTCCATGTCCTATGTTTAATGGTGATCAAGCTTCCTTGTAATCACTCCTCCCAAATGTAAATA
The DNA here is from genome assembly GCA_027943335.1 of Chamaecyparis obtusa. Classification (NCBI taxonomy): domain Eukaryota; kingdom Viridiplantae; phylum Streptophyta; class Pinopsida; order Cupressales; family Cupressaceae; genus Chamaecyparis; species Chamaecyparis obtusa. Next base: position 113,380 of record BSBK01004395.1, on the reverse strand, counting down.
CTAAGTTGAATTTGATATATACTATGGGAATTATGGAAGTAATGGATCATGATGTTTACTATGTAATAAAAAGGATTATGTGATATATAAAATTTTTCTAGATCCCAACATAATATTGTTTGGTACCATTGGAAAATATAATGTTCATTATCAAATAGTTGTCTTGTAAAACAAATTTCAGTCAATTCAGTTATATCATAATTTTTATGTTACATTTGAAATCTCTATAAAGTTGATAAGAGCATCTTAAATATATATAATTTATCATGGTTAAAATTAAACAAAATATCATTTGCAAAATTATATATTTGTACTTAGAATTTCTTTTAAAATATTTTCAAAAATTAAAATGCTCGGAATAAAAAAAAATTTAGCACAAGTTGTTTATGCCGAATTATAGATTTTGTATGTGTTATTAAATTTTTAAAAAAAATTCCCTATATGTTTGCTGTTTCAAGATTCAGGAAAATAATTTTTACTAGCATAAATGTATATCTTATTTTCTTTAAAAGTTTTATGAGTTAAATATAATATGTTTTAATACATAAGTATTTATTTCTTTTTAAAAATAAAATAAAATTTATAAGCATTGGGAGCTTTTCTTTCTTTTCACTGTTAAAATAATATTAAAAAAAAAATATTTGGTGTTTGGGAGGGGTGGCTGAAGCCATACCCCATCCCTCATCCTTTCCTGTGGGCTCTAAGTGGAGGGAGACATGCCATCCACTGTGCCTCCTCACAGTCGGTGAGCAGCCTGGCTGTTTAAAGGTGAGTTTTATTTTATCTTATAAAGTTGTACTTTTTAATATTTTATATTAAATATTTTACATTATTTAATTAAAGTTTTTTTTTTAATTATTTAAAAAGGTTAAGTTAGGTTAGCAATTTAGTTTATTATAATTTTAAAATTAGAAAGTTAGTAAAATTATTAGATTTAGAAATTAAATTTTAATGCTAAGTAAATACTATGTAATTGATTAATTAGTTTTTAGATTAGACTTAATTTATTGTGGTTTAATTTTTAGATTAAGATGATATTAAGTTACATGAAATTTAGATTTATTATTATTTTTATACTAGTTTAGCTTTTCTTAACTAAAGTATCATTGGTATGTTTTGAAAGTAATTTTTAGTTAGCATATTGTTTAAATAAGATCATTTTGTTTTAATTAATTTAGAAATTGGATTTATAGACTTAAATCCATATGTTAAAATTAATTATATTTTTGAAGAATCTTTTAAAAATAGAATTAATTTGATTAGTATGTATTAAATTATAAATTAGAATTATGGAATTAAGTCTATTTGATTTTATTTATCATACTTTATGTTTTGGGTAAATTATATTAATTTCATTGAATGTTAGAGTGAGATATTTTTACTCAAGTGTTAGTAAGGGGTAAATACTTGAATATTTAACTTGGATATTTAACTTGAATATTTATCTTAAAATTTTATTTTTTTTTAAATTAGGCCTTTTAATGAATAAAAATGATTGGTTTAGTTAATCATTAGCATATTTAAAATAGTTGTCATGACATAGGCAAAAGTTCATTTAATTTATTATTTTTTTATTAAATAATATAGTGTAAAATTTATTATGCTAAGACATGGTTAATTTCTAAATAAATGAAATCCAATCTTATTTAGATTAACTTGTTTTAAAAGAGTAGATTATTTTATTAAAAATTTATTTAAATAGTTTATTAAATATTCTATTCCAATGCTAATGATTTATTGTTATCAATTTATTTTATTTTATTTTCTTATCATTGCCTTGTGGTCTTGTCTTGGGTCTTATATGAACTTATTAGACTTATTACCAAATCTCGTGCACAGTTGACTTTCGGTCAACATTAGTCAAACCTTGGACATAACCTTGGTTTGCATGCACAAACCCTTCCCTGACGTATTTTAACTCTTGTAGAACCTTGTCAGACATGTTTGGGCACAGTTGACTTTTTTGTCAACTCTTGGTCAAACATTGGTCAAATGCCTCAGTATGTGTGCCTAAGTATTCCTGGCTATATTTTTGTACCCTTATAGCTTAGTTGTGCATATTTCAATGATGGTTGACTTTTGGTCAACTCTAGTTGACTTTGAGTCAGCTATCCCGATTTACATGTCGGTCATAGCTAGTAGTTTAGGGAACCTTGTAGCTTTGTTTAGAGCTATTTTCTAAGGTTTCACTCTTGGTCAAACATGGTCAAACTAGTATGGTTTGACCCTTTGGGTGTTGTTAAACACTTCAATGTTTATAGTCATCTATTTCGTCTCTACACCATCTTGCGTGCACATAGAGTCTGGTGCCAGATAGTGTTCTCTCCTTAGTTGCATTAGTATGTTGGTTTGTAGTTGCTTTGTTAGGTTTTAGAAAAAAAATTGTAGTTGTGTTTTGCTCAACTTTTAGGCATGACAGAATGAGCATGGTCAAATCACAAGAAACAAAGCTAGGCTGGCATGCAAAGGCTACACACAAGAAGAAGGAATAGATTATGGGGAGACATTTGCCCCTATAGCTAGATTGGAAGGAATAAGAACCTTACTTGCATGTGCTTTACAAAGATTTCAAGGTATACCAAATGGATGTTAAGTCTATATTTTTAAATGGTATATTAGAAGAAGAAGTGTACATTGAACAGCCAGAAGGATTTGTTGATCCAAAAAATAGACACATGGTTTGCAAACTAAATAAAGCATTGTATGGACTAAAGCAAGCTCCTAGAGCATGGTATGAGAGACTACACAACTACCTGATACAGATTGGATTCTCAAGGATAAATGACACAAGAAATTTGTACATAAAAGATGAAGAAGGTAAAGGAATCTTGTTGGCAAGATGCCTTGTGTAAGAAATTTTCAAATGAAATGCAAACTGAATTTGAAATGAGTATGTTTGTGGAGATCAATTTTTTTTTTTTGGTTTACAAGTATATCAGATGGAAAAAGGAATTTTCATCACCCAGTCTAAATATGTTCATGAGATACTAAAAACCTTTGGTATGGAAGATTCAAGGCCAGTAAGTACTCCCATGGCTACTCGACAAAATTTGTCTAAAAATGATCATGTTGCATAAGTAAACCAGACTTTGTATAGATCCATGATTGGAAAGCTGCAATATGCTATACAGAGGAGACCAAATATTGCTTTAGCTATTCGGATTGTGGCAAGATTCTCTGCCAATCCTAAGGAAACTCACATGATAGCTATCAAAAGGATAATGAGATATTTGAAAGGGACTGCTGACTATGGATTGTACTATAAGAAGCATGAAAAGTTTGAACTGAGAGTGTATATTGATGTTGATTGGGCAAGAAATTTGGATGACAGAAAGAGTACTAGTTGTGGAGCTTTCTTTCTTGGACAGAGATTAGTTTCCTAGACAAGCAAGAAACAAAATTGCATTTCCTAATCTACTGCTGAATTTGAGTATGTGGCTGGAGCAGTGAACTATTCAAACTTGGTATGGATAAAGCAATTGTTGGTAGGCATGAAAGAAAAGATCACTGAACCAATTTTCATCTACTATGACAACACAAGTGCTAACAACATCTCTAAGAATACAGTGATGCACACAAAGACCAGACACATCGCCATCAAGTATCATTACTTGAGGGAACTGGTACAAGATAAAGAGGTCTGAATGGAATATGTGAATACAAAAGAACAAATAGTAGACATATTCACCAAAGCCTTACCTAAAGAAGCTCATGAATATCTGAGAGGTCAATTAGGGGTTCTTCCCCTAACTAAGGCTTCCTAGTCAAGCTAGTAGCACTGCATCAAATGTGTTGCAAAGAGTATCTGACAAATTGATGCAGAGATAGGTCACACTTTAGGAGTAGCCTAGAGTTGTGAAAAGCATAGCAAAGCCAAGAATTAGTCATAAGAAATGATGACAAAGGGAGAAATACTGTTACTGAACTGAAAAATGATATCTACATCTGCAGGATGTATGTTTTAGTTGCTTCTTTGGCATTTTTGTCAAAGAGGGAGATGATCACAGATGAATACACATGGTGAGATTTCATGGAAGATCAAGTAAGAGGGAGAGATTAAGTGGACGGTCATACAAGCATGGCTAATTGATTTTGTATCAAAATGAAGCTAAGGATATTATAAATATTTCTGATGGACAGATAAGTTTTGGATTGGTTCATGATTCACGTGTTATTCATATGGTGTTTCCATCAATGCCAAAGAGGGAGATTGTTAGAAACTACAATTGAAGCAATTGTTGTATTTTTATTGATGTCAAACCTTAACTGGTAATACTATTGCTATCTAAGAATGTACTATATCTATTTGATTGTTGTCAATGGGATAGGCAAGGTTGGTAACAATAGCACCTAAGGAAAGGTTGAGTTATCTTGATACTTCAATGAGTACTTGATAATGTGGCACAATGATAAGATAATGTATTTTTTATCTAACTAAGAATGAAGACTAAACTATTAGGCTTAACCGAGAAAAAGTGAAGAAATCTAGTTTAAGCTGAGTGATGTTAGTGTCGACCGAGCTAGTATATGCCAAGTAAATTCAGCGTTGAATGAACATCAGTATTAGTCAAGGAAGCAATTTTTGAGGTGACCGAGCTTTCTAATGAAGATCGAGGAGTTGAACATTGTATTAACTGAGCATTAGTAATTTACATTTGAGGAAGAATTCAGATTTCTAGCTGACATAGTTGAATTCTTGGATTATGTAAAATGTATTGACTTTATTTATTGATTATATGAAAGCATTTAATGCACTGTAAAATGTTTTATTGTAAATCTATTAAGAGATTTGAGATATTTCTAGAAGGATAGAGGAAGAACATAAAGTTGGAAGGATTTGATGAATCTGACCTAACCCTAAGATCTATGAAGGAGATTAAGCGAAAAAAGATGTATTGACCTAATTGAGGAAGTATGAGGGAAACCTAAGCATGAGGTTGAATAAGAGAGGATGCTGGAAGTATTGTTGATGTTATTGACTATCTAAGCAGAAAAGGCTAAACGAGAAGTGTTGTGATTGCTTGAAGATATTTCTGAGCAGATCAATGATGGAGATGGTAAAGGTTCACAACCAGTAAGCCAGCATATGTGTATGGAATTGGATCTGATATTTGCAAAGTGAGTTGTATGTTTTTCAGATCAATATTACTATTACTTTCTAACCATTGTATTAGTCAAAATCCTTTTAACAAAGGTTGACCTAACAGTCATTTGTATAAATCCTTTGAACAAGGTTGCATTCTAATGGGATGTATGTAAGTCCTATAACAAGGTGCACTTTTAATAGAATGGTTTAAATCCTTTAACCAGGTCACACCTAACAGTGTGTTTGTAACCTTTGACATGGTTGTTTTTTCACAAAGCTCACTTCAGAAGAGTGAAAATAATTGTACATGTTACAAAGTGGTTTTTCCCAAATTGGGTTTCCACTATAAATCCTGGGGTTAATACTTGTGTGAATGTTTTGGTTTGAACATTTCTATGTTTTACAAGTTAGATACTATTGGATAGTGGACTGCACTAGTATATGTTTCTATTATTCAATCAGTAATGACCGAGTAGCTATTGGTTGTTGGATCTAATTTTTTGAAGAGTTTTAAATATTTTTTTTATACATCTAGACCTGACAACAACTAATTCACCTCCCCTCTTTGTTGTTCTAAATCATATCAACAATGTGTCCCAAGATATAAGTGGAACAAGAAATAAAATCCATTTTGTATTAATCTATTATTGGTAGTATTGTGCACGTGCAATGGTGTGCACTCGCCTAGACATTGCCCATGTAGTGGGAGTGGTAAGTAGAATTATTTGTAATTTTTGCAAATTGCACTAGTATGAAATCAAGTGTTTTTTATAGTATTTAAAAGGGATATCTAAATTTTTTTTGGGTTTTTGGTAGGATGGATGCCTCATTATGATATTTTGATGACTCTAATATGGTCGATGATTTAGACAAGTGAAAAATAACTTCTAGGCTAAGTAAGTAGTGTTGTTTCTAACACAAAATATATGGTCTTTTTCTCTCCAATTTATTCTAGTTGTTAAACTTATTCATTCAAAGACATATGGATAGTTTAGTTGTACATATAATGGTTGTATAGTACTATAGATATTGGTGTACACAATAACAATGATTAATAAAGGGTTTTCCCTACTTTAAATGTGAGTGTAACTATCTTGGTGAACCACTATAAAATTTTGTGTTCATGTCTCAATTATTATTTATTTATTATTGTACACATTAGTTTAGTCACTCTCTATTATTAACACATTAAATTGTCATACCTTATTGTATTGTTTTTATTACATTGTTTAAATAAAAAATGTAAGGAAATGGAATAGTAGAACAACCACCTACACTAATATTGACACAAAAATTATAGAAAATTAAAAAAAATTGAAGATAAATAACATACATGTACCATAATACAATGATTTACATGGGGAAAATCCTTTTGGTAAATAAAACCAAAACTTGAAAAGTCACTCAACATATTATTTGTAGATTTCTTCTACATCGTTCAACGCTTCATGACTACCTTGGGTCCTTGATCGCATAGAGAGGTTGGAAACTCCATAACTCAACACTAGTGGACACACATCAACCCATCAGAGTTTCTAACTATTATGTGGATAATTCACCTCTCCCAAGTTCCAATCAACAATCATGTGTCCCCTTGGACACTCTTACTTCAAAAAGGATCCATCGATGCAATTCCAAGAATATATCTTCCTGGACATAAATCTATGCCTAATAGCTTTCTAGACAATTGTTCACTTTTTAACGCTCGGATTTGCACATACAACTATGGAAATTCTTTTCAAGCTGCCACAATTTTTATGGTTAACCTAGCTAGAAGTCACATTGTGATAAACTAGTTAAATTCAAGCATTTTACCATAGCATAGGGATGTGAGTAATCCATGCCAAATTCTTCAGCATGCTGATCAATTGTAACAAACTGTAATCATTCTGGGACCTTCTCAACTAAGCGTTGTTCTATAAAACCTTGATGACTTGCAATTTGAAAGAGGGTGGTAATATTGGACTTATGTTCAGTAGGTGGAGAAATATACTATATTATTTGTAGGGTTCTATTTTTCAAAGAACAAGACCCTATGGCTTGTAGTCTAGGGGTGTATAGTATAGCATATTCTTTCTTGGACATTCTCTCTCACCTTGGCATGTTTATTCTTAATAAAACATGGGGACTGTATAATTTTTTCCTTTTCCTTTTCTTTAGTCAATGTGTCATGTGATGAATTCTTATAGGTGTGTCTCATTTTGTCTATGTAGATATAATTATTTGATGTTTTCTTAGTTTAAAATAGAGGATGGATTGTATCACCTATAGCCTGCTCTCCTAGGAAGTGAGTCTTAGGAACTAAGGCATTTTCTTTCAAACCTTATACAAACTATTTTTGTTTTCTTTGTGACAGTGTTGAATACAATGTCCTTTGCTAAAAAGGATTGCACTTACTTTAGGAATGAAGTTCTTTAATTTGCACCCTTGTAGTCCCTCCCATAGTGCGATATGAATGTGTGATCCTTATGTCTAGGAATTTGGCTTCTTGTTCTCCCATCAAAAATGAAGGGAACATGGTTCACTATGTCAAGAATGAGTGATGACACAAAAATCTTACTAGTTAGGTAGAATCCTTGCAGATACTACTTGACAAATTATGAGCCCATCTAATAAAGCTTTGACATTTTTTCTCCACTTATCTTAGGTCATTTGATTGAAGGTGGTCTCCCTCCCTTTTCCCTAAACATGAACTACGAAGAGCTAGCTTATATAATCTTAGAGGTTGTGTTGCATCGTGCACCATATCACACCATTGCAATACTTCAAGAAATGACCCTTGGTGATCAACACGAGCCATAAACTAGGGGATCAACAATTTTTCCTAGAACACTCTTTGGGACATAGATAAAATAAATTGCCAAAGTCAGTGCATGCTTTGGATTTTTAAGGTTGATGCACCAAGAAAGTGCACACAACAAGAATTTTTTGAGATCCAATTAGGGCATGGACCCAAGCTACTACAACTATGCTAATTGGGTTACTCCTCAACCTTGTCATATGGACCCAGTTCTGGGTGCTTAGGATATTTTTCTCAATCTTCAACATGAGCTGAGGATTATTGAGGTAGACCAATAGAAGAGTATTCCTTGAAATTCCTTATCTATGCTAGAGGCCTCCTCTAAGGAACTGTATTTGGTAGAAGAGCCTATCATAGAGGACTATGTTGCATGCGAAGAGGCTCCAAAATTTACATTTCTGATGGCCGATGAACCTGTTTGGAGAATTTTTTCAAAGTTATCTTTTTAGTCCCTAATGTCATATATGATTTCATTATTAGAGGGTGGTTTGGTGGTTTAGTGATCAAAACATAAAAGTGAGAAATATTTTGGAGCCCCAAAGCCTATATAATCAAGTAAAGAAGATAGCCTCCCCTTAACACATCTAGAGGCTACCTGTATGATTTTTCTCTTTTTTGAGCTCCCCTATTTCATAGAAAATGATGATATTTCTACTTTGAAAGCTTCAAAGGTTGTGGAAACACCTTTGGAAGAAGTGTCAGCATTGGAAATTCTCCCTAAGCCTTCCAATAAGAAAAGGGAAGTACAAGAAAATGACATGCGGTTCTAGGATGAGATTGAAGCCTTTTTCACTTCACTCAATGTATGGACTCCAACTATTTGGACAGTCATTCCATGCATTCCAAGGAGCCAAGCCACCACCTTCACAACCCTAAGAACACATTGATGCACCTCATGTGGAAGCTCATTTGATGAAGATTTGTAGATGCTGGGTTAGGTATTCTAGGTTAGGTATTTTAAAAACCATTTTCTTTGTAGCCCATGGATGTCATGCTCATGTTAGAGGATGGAAGGAGTGTTATCAAAGAAGTTGACACATCATCTCATGTGGTGTTAGAGGAAGAACCCAAGTTGAGTCATAATTTTTTCACCTTTGACGTATCATAACCAAGAATGGTAATGCCCATATTACCCTTCATTTTCCACAATTTGTTGGAGCTATTGATTAAAAGGAAAAAATTAGGCCACAAGGGTGGCTATTTCCCAAGCCTAGTAAATGGCTTCTTGTAAAAAAAAAATTAGCCGTTAGTAGTGTAAATAGTTAGGTTACACTTTGTCTTGTATTTTTTGGTTTCAATAAGCACTATTGTGCATGGAGATGTTTCAAGTGTTCTTTATATAGTTTTTAGTCCCCTATTAGTTGTAGTAGGTCTTTCACAGTCATCATCGTCAATTGTTATTTTCTTAAAATTTAAGAGTGATTGTTATTTTTATGTTGCACTAACCCCCTCTTTTTTTTGTTAAGAGAAAGTGTGCCAATGTAACAAGGTTTTCCCATCTTTCATGTGTGTTCCTAAAAAGGTACCCTCTACCTCATTATCATTGTGTGTGCTATAATGAAGTCCCATGTTATGATAGCTCAATTCTTTATAATTAAACATTAAGATTTTAAATAATTGAACACTTCAAAGAAATAAATGACAAGAGAATCATATGTAGATACTAAGATAAATTGATAAAAATTCACATATTATATTTAATGGTAGTATCTATATACATTTTGAATTTTTTGCAAAAGACAAACAAAATTCTTCATCTCCATTTACATAATTTTATAATGAAATTTCTTAGAAAGAATAAAATAAATTTAGGCCATAGGTCGAACATCTTGGAAGCTAGGGTTGTTGTGTCCCAAGTCTTCTCCTCCCACCTAGTTTCCTTTCGGGTTGGAAGATTCCTCTCTGCTTGATCTTGTAGGAGAATCCCAAGCTTGCTCAAATATGATCATAAAATAAAATTCATCTATCGCCTCCTCATATATTTGTACCTTGGGGTCAAGGTATTTCTTTAGAAATTGTACCCCATGTCACACATATAAATGATGGATGTCAAGGGGCCAATAGCATAAATTCATAAAAAATTGGAATGACTGACACCTACCCTCTTATCTCCAAGTAAATCTTTAGGTCAGTTTCCAGTGGTAACCCAACATCGTATCGAGCCATAGTAAGAACCTCTACACATAATTATTCCCAACAACCCCATTGCCAGGAAAATGATAACATCCCTAGACTCTTCCAAGTCTAGTAGAGAGCCTACAAATCTAGATGAGATGTATGTGTTTAGCTTGTAGAAGTCCTTACTATGTAGGAATTTTTTGGCACCCAGAATCCATTTTAGGGTAGTAAGAACTAGTTTTTTATCCATACTAACTAGTGTGACCAACTTATCATCATCTACCCATCCTAAGAAGAGATCTTTAGGCAATGGGCTAGTCAATCTAATGGGAGTATCCATTTTTATAGGATAAGAAAGATAATCTTGCACTTTCATAATTCAAGTCTGGCTAAATTTTGTGCTACCTTACAAATGTTTTGCCCATTTTATAAGACCAAGAAATTATCTCTACAAGTATTTTGCATTTAATTTGCATTTGAGGAGAATGTCACATCCATGTGAAAAAGTACTTTGCTCATTTTTCAAGGAGTGCCATCTATCTATTTCTGGAACTCTGAGCCTAGTTTTGGCTACTAATAGTACTGATGGAGGAATTTTTGCTCCTCGAACATTGAAAAGGTAACTACATTTACTTCTATGTTAAAATCAAAGATTATTTTAGATATCTATTGCATACAAACACATTTTTTTCTTAGCATTTAGCATTAATATCTATCATTTCATGAAATTAGTGATATCTATTTGGATTTTTCACACTTCTCACTTAAATACCTTATTAATGATGATGAGATGTCCTTCCTTTTCCTCTAGGTGAAAAGTCAGAGATGTCTTGCTACCACCTTTGCAACCAACCTGGAAGGATAATTTCATAATCATTCATGTATACTAAAACCAAAGAGGCATAAAATGGAAAACAAAATAAAAAGGAAAGAAAAAAATGCAAAAATGCAAAACCAAGTGATATTAGCAATATCACTATAAAGAAAATAACCTCATTAGGGATAATGATGTATGTTTGGAAAAGAGTTTATTTGGTTAGCTATGGTACAATATCTCACCTAAGTATTCTAGTAGACAAGTGGAAACCATTTCATCTTCTTAGGAAAGCAAATGATTAACCTCCTTGTACACACACAAATCCCTAGGTGATCTACTTTCATGTTTTGACAGGTTAATCTAATTCTTTTTTAAACTTTTCTTTCTTTAGGGATATCTAATATAAAATTTCATTACGAATCCAAAATTAAATATAGTCACTTTCTTTCAGCTCTTGGAGTTCCCCTTTCCTTTATGGATATTGGTTGTTCACTCTGGCTTGTTTTCTTTAGAAGTCTTATTTTGGCATCTCTTGACTAATGTTTCTTGGGATTTTATCTCCTTTTTTCCATCAAATTTTCCCTCTTACAATAGGGATTTCATTTTCATTCCTCATGCTTGATCTATGCCTTGATAAATATTTTTCCTTCCTTCTGAATAAAATCTCTTATCTTCATTTTTTTAATGCAGGTTTCATCGTGTTACATGCGTGTTCAAACAAATCATGGAGATAATCAATTTGATAAATCTTCAAGATGAGTTTGTTTTCTTTTCCAATGGATGAGGTTTGGGTTAGTGCAACCAAAGATTATAAGGTTCTCTCTTAGTAGGCTAAGAACCCTTGAAAGTTTCCAAAATGTAGATTCCTTCTACATTGTTAAGTGTTTTGCAACTACCTTGAGTCCCTAAATGTAGAGAGGGGTTGAAACTTCCATAACCCAATGTTGGTGGACACACATCAACCCATCATAGTTTATAATTTATCAATATGGAATGCACATCTCCTGAGTTTCGACTAGCTACCATGTGTCTCTTTGAACACTCTTACTTCAAATAGGGTCTGCGAATGTAATTCCAAGAATATTCCTTCTTGGATAGAACTCCATGAGTAATAGCTTTATAAATAGGTATTCACTTTTTAATTCTCAAACCAATACATACAATCATAGAAATTCTAATCAGGCTACCATGATTTTTTGCGGTTAACCCATATGGTAGTCATGTTATGATAAAGTAATCAGATTCAAGCATTTTCTCACAACACATGAATTTGAATGATCCATTCTAGATTCTTCAACATGTCGATTGATTATGAAAAACTATAATCATTTTGAGACCATATCAACCAAGGGTTGTTCTATAAAACCTCAATGACTTGTAATTTGAAAGACGTTGGATGTATTGGATTGAGGTTCAATAGGAAGAGAAATATATTATATTATTTATAGGATGACAAACTTTGAATCACATAGTAAGGGAAGTTATTTATAATGAACATTCTTTTGTAAATAAAGAAGAGGTTATGATCTAGGATACACAACTCTTGTATAAGAGTTAATCCAAATCAATACAACAATTCCTTATAGGAAATGAATGTCACATGATAAAAAAATTCCAATGTACTAAGGAAAGTAGATCCTTAGCAAAAGAGAGAGAAAAGAGTGTACATGATATATTTCCCCCAAAAGTGTGAAGGCAACATAAAATATATAATACACCTTGAATAAAGGTCATTTTATAATAAATATATAATTTCAAGAAAAATAAGTGGAACATCAGAGAGAATTCATCATGTAAAATAGACATATATGTGCTAGAAACGTCATCACATATAAAGTAAGCAACTCATGAAGGAAATAAATGAAATGATGGTATTAATTTATTATTAGATGATTGAATAGATGTAAAATGGATTCACCTCTATTCAAATGTAAAGGGGGAAATATGAGATCTATTCTCAAAACATAAATTCTCCAAAGAAGAGATCTGATTTGATCAACCAAAAGGTTAATGCACAATCAAATCAATTTTATGGAAAAGAGTATGAAGAGAGAGTAAATCCAATATTTCCCTAATGTGGAGGATTATGTTTAAAATATAGAATAATTGAAATACAAGTACTAACCTCAAATTAGGGTAGATATGGAAAATATTGAATTCTGGTGTCTGTGTACACTTTTGAGAAAATCTAAAACCTATCCTGGACTAGAAATACTGAGACAGAGAAAACCTAGAAATCTTTCCTCAAGATGGCTCAACTCGGGTTTGACCCTCATAAAAGGTCAAATACCACATTATTTATTTGAAGTCCAATTTGAATTCTGTTCGTAGATCTTGAAAGTTCGGCGAAAAGGGTATCCAAATTCACTCTCAAATCCAAAACTCCACACCTGTACCTGCAAGAAAATGGGGGGTTTTTGTTGTATGAGGGGTTTTCCTTGGTCAAACCCCAGTTTAGGAATTAACCTTGAAATTGAATTGAAATATATTGTGCATAAACAAAATAATTGGAACAAATCACCTTGCTTATGTTGAAGTCCTTGTAGAGGATTCGAATCCTCAAATGCACAAATAGGAATGCTTCAATGGATGTTGGATGTCTCCAATCAATGGTATTTGATCTTCAACACTAATCTTGACTTGATCTTTGCATATGAGAAGGCTTGAATGAATGGAGAAGGATGGATCATCAAAGGGGGCTCCAAAGAGATTGAATCCTTCAATAGCTAACAATGGATATCCTTGATGAATGGATGCTTGAACACTTGAATGCTTGAAGACTTGCTAGCACTTGAGAGCTCTAGATGCTAGATTGCAAAACTTGATTATGAGATATGAAAACTTGATGTGAAAATGAGAGAGGAAGGCCTCCTTTTATAGTGATCTAGGGCCCACTCCTCTAGATGGGCCACCTTGGAGAATTAAATCCCAATTAGGTCCTCACCTTTAGAAAATATACCTAGATTAAATACAATTAAAGGATTTACCATCTTGAAACCTAAAATGGCCAACCTGAAGGGGGGAAAATAAATTTCTCGGAAGCCCAAAGCTCAAAAATTAAAGATCTTCAAAATTTGGAGAAAGGGGTCAATGTCGAGGTTGACCCTAACCTAGTTAGGGGTGACCTAAGACCTTGACCTAGTCAAGGTCAAACTAAGACCTTTACCTAGTCAGGGTCGACCTAAGACATTGGCCCTGATCCTAAGTTGACTCAGAATCAAATCAAGAGGTCCTAGCGATGTCCAGAAACCTAAAAATTGATGCCAGATCAGGATAGAATGTCAGGAATAGACATAAAATTCTATGATTACTGAGATGAAGGCTAGGAGGATCCATTTCTAAATCCTATCTAGAAAATAGAGCCATGGAAGAGAGAAATTCAGGAGAATCCTTAAGATCCTAACCCTAATTTCACTTAGAATGAAGAAATCAAGTGCAGGGAAGAAGTGGAAAGCGGGGAGAAAAGACAAATACATGAAAAGACCTAATCAAGGCTTTTAACATGACCCCAAACCACCTACTCAGAGGGCTAAACATTCTTATCATGGAAGTGCTTCCATTTTAAGATGATACATTAAGCCCCCACTTTAGCAAGAGTATGGACTCGATGCAAACTCTTGGTAAAGGAGATCATAATAAAAAGATAATCTTATCGTAATCCAAAGGACAAAGAGAAACCTTAAGCCCCCAGGGACTCAAGTCTTCATCGACTCCTAGATCACAATAAGAGAGACATCTCTAGAGAGAGAAAGAAGGTGTGATTACCTCACCTAATGAGAACTTATGTCTCATTGTGAACCACACAGGAAAATGGTGCAATTAGAAAGATGGAATTGAACCACCTAGTGAATGTGGCTACTCACTAGTCAAACCATCAAGGATTTATCCTTAGGAAAATTCTATTCCATAAGAATAAAACCAAAAATAAAAACAAAAGAGATCCAATCTTAAGGACACTTCTGACCTTAAGGGATCACAATATATGTGTATATTTGAAACTGGAGGGATCAAGAGATCCTAAAATATAAATCCGTGCTTTAAGGATTAGTTACTAATCCAAAAAGGGAAAAGAAGTATCTTGAAAAATATGTGCATATTGAAAAGTGTGTGTGTGTGACAAGTGAGCAGAGTGTATGCCCCCACGTTAAAGTCATTGTTGACACTTTAACAGGAGCAATGGCTTTAACGAAAACATAAACAACTTTACTAATTACATTTCCACGTCAAGATGCCCCAAGACAAAGACAAATCAAGGGAAATATCATAGAAACATACAAAGAACATGAAAGGGATCTACCTACCATGGGGTCAGTATGATCATAAGATTATATATATATATATATATATATATATATATGATATTATTGCAAATGAATTGACATCATTCCCTAAAGAAAGTAGAACTACAATCACAAAGGAGGAAAGATCACATAAGATATACAAATGAGAATCTTTTTGGACCATGACATGGAGACCAAAAAGAATTAGTGCTACCATATCTCAAATCCAAGAAGATTACACAAGGAAACATTTACGAACAATAGCACAATTACAACATAACATTGAACAATGCATAGAAGAATAGAGACACATATAGAAGAATTTGAACAACAGTGTCAATTCCTTTATCACCTTGTACCAACTGAGCAACAAGGATCTTATAAAAGAATCTAACAACATTTAGCAAACACATTACAGGAGAAGCACAATATAGTAGGCAAACACACAACAAAGCTACCATGAAGGAAAAGCCAATCAAGCGTGCCGCCTACTTTCCCCATCTCATTGTATATCATTTAGGGAAGGTGGGTAACTCGCAAGAGGGACTATATCCAACACAGTAGGAATGATAGAAAGTTCCAAACAAGGATCCTCTTGAGAATCACTATGTTTGACAATAGATGTAATGGTCAATTGTGATGAAAGAATATTAGGTAAATCAATGTCAATGTCAATAGTCTCATATTCATCATTAACATCATCAGTATCATCAAGAGTATCTTCTTCATCCAAATTAATCAAAATAGGATCTAAGATATGAATAGAATCATCATAATCATGCATGTGAACATCATTATTAGTAACAACATCCTCTAATACATTATGTATAGGTTTATCCGAAGAAAGTAGAGATCTTTTAGCTTTAGCATGAGCACGACGCTTTTTACAACATTCATTAGCAGATTGATTACATTTTGATTTATTTGAAATAGTTTGAGAACTAGGAGGAACAATCACAAGATCCTTCATAGGTTCTTAGGAAGATCAATAGGATTATTATCCATAGGAGAAACAATCATAGGATCTTTGATAGGTTTGATAGGAGGAACTTGATTAAAAGAACTAGAAGCCATACTTAAAGGAGGTATCGAAGGTGTAGGTAAAAGACCATGATTAAGATCCATAGGAAGTATGCTTAATTGAAGAATCTTATGATGTTTATAAGCTTGATATGATCCAAAAATATTATCAGGGTGAGGAGGACATGAATTAGGTAGTGAAGGCCAAAAGAAATCTAGAGCAGCAAAATCTCTAGGCCTAGAAGGTTGATATAGACTATGATTAATCATCTTCACTTCTCCATCATGAATGAAATTAAGAAACTTATGGATAGGTGAAGAAAAAACATGTATAGCAGTCAATCAAGACAAACCTAGCTTAACTTGAAATTGATCAAAGGTAGGAACCACAACGAAGGTAGTGCTCACACTTTTTCCAAAAAGTTCAACTGGTAAAGTAATAGAACCAAATGATGGATAAAGAAAACCAATGCAAGTTTGAATCCACACATCTGATGTATAATAAAAGTCACATTGTAAGCATTTCATAAAAATATTTTCTTCAGTGATAACATTGACTAAGGAGGTAGGATCAACAAGACAAACATGAGTAGGTATCTGAGCAATCCTAGTAGCAATGTAAAGGGGACCATCAAGAGCTTTAATAATCTCAAAGTCATCAACGGTAATCAAAATTTCTCGAGGTCTTTTATTCTTGAATTATTGTCGAGGTTTAGGTTGAGGTGTCACTTTAGGTTTAGGGTTTGGTCAATGTTGAGATTGAACTTGAGGTGAGGGTTGAGGTGAAGATATAGAATTATCAATATGCTCCACTTGATTAACAACATGATTAAGATCATCCATCTTTGAATCATACACAATGTCCATAGCAGATGGTTGAGCAATAGTATTAGTATCATGAGTAGGTAAAGGGTTCATATAGATTTGAAGGTTCTAATTAGGAGGAGAGACAGATTGATTCCCACTACTATCCATATTATCAATAGATAAAACCTTAGAATCCATTAGATCTTGAGCCTTATGTTTTAAACAATAACATCTCTCAGTATCATGACCATTCTGATTATGATATTGACAAAAATAATTTTGATCAAAATATTTAGATGCAATCATAGTAGGTAAAAGAGATCGAATAGGAGGTAAAGTAATCATATTAGTAGCTAACAACCTATTCATAATAGCGTGTAAAGTTTCAAAAAGAGGAGTAAACGTAAAATTTAATCAAAAAGTAGTGGATGCAAAAGTGGCATTATGAGATGCAACAAAAACTTGATCAGCAACTGCATTCACTTATTTATTTATCTTGACATAATTATTGAATTTTTTAAACTTGTTTGGATTAGGAGCAGCATCACACTTATCAACTAGAACATGAGCCATTGGAGTGGTGCTATCAAATTGACTAACTTGTAATTAATAATGATGAAGCACTGCACAAAGTTGTTGAAAAGAGGTAAATTTAGTAAGTAGAATCTTATCTCTAATATCCTTTTGCAAATTTGAAATAAACATACGTTGAATATCAATATCAGGAACATGATAGGAAATTTGAGCATGCAAATGCTTAAATCTACCAATAAATTTAGTCAATTTTTCTTTAGCACTTTATTTACAATGCATTAAATCAGTCAAAGAAACCTGGGCACCAATATTATTTTGAAATTGTTGAATAAAAGCATTAGAAAGTTGTGGGAAGGAATCAATTGAATAGGAAGGCAAGGAACAATACCATTGTAAGGCCTTGTCATGAAACATTCTAGCAAATAGTTTAGCTAAAATCTGATGGTCATGAGCATAATCACTACAAAGGATTTGGAATGTTTTAACATGATGAACAAGATCTCCTTTTCCATTATAATTCTCAAGATGAGGCATCTCACCTTGCTGAGGAACAGGAGTACGAATAATATCCTGGGACAAGGGACTTCCCATGTCACATGTAGGAATAATAAACTTGTTTTGAGTTAAGGAAGAAAGTTTTTTAGAGTTTTAGGTGACTCTACAACACCCCCAGGATCGAATGCAAGACCAAAATAACTTCCACAAGAGATTGGCAAGACAATTGCATTAAGATGCAAGAATGATATTATTGATCATGGACATGATTAAAATGTACATAATAGGCCTCCTTATATAGGAAAGGAGATAAGAGACAATGATAAGGAGCTGATAAGCTATCACCTATGCTAGGTGTAATCACATGTCCACCAAATGTGGATCATCCTCCAATATGCAATAAAGTATGTGCATTGGATTAGGATGATAATGTGATAAGAGCACAAAAGGTGGATCTCACACACAACAAGGTATGTGATGACAACTATCACACCAAAAGTGGAATTTCTCCTACACCATGTGCTTAATAGATGTGCACACTCCTAGGTGTCTCAATCACTAACTACTATGCAATGCATTAACCTAAGTAAGATTAAGTAAAGTGTAATTAGGAATATTTAATTACACCAACACCCCCCCTTAAGTGCAACTTAGGGGAATGCACTTAAACTCACAATGCAAGATGGGTCCCGGCTACTAGGCCATGTTAGGTACCCATGTACAAGATACATGAAATGCATAACTCTCATAAAGTGGAAAAAGAGGGAAAACCTCATGGGAAAAACCCTCCCCCAAAAAGAGAGAAGAAAACAAGATGCATGGATGGATGGAGTGCTCAAGACCCCCCAAGAACTACATACATCATGTATATACAAAGAAGTATCCCCCATAAGAAGGATAGTTGGAGACATGATATCCCCCCCATAATGAAGAATCTCCTACAAAAATGGTGAGTGCTTGAAGACAAAGTAAATTCCAATGACTACAAACAATATTTCTCCCCTTGGGAAGAAGATATACCAAGTACAAATGTAGGAATGGTTCCCATTCTGGATAGGAACTAGGAAGTGGAATCCAAATGAAGTATGATGATGATGCCATGAACCAATCCATATCCAAATGAAAGAAGGAAGAAGGTCTCCAAATATGCATTTTTGAAGACTGAATAGGCCTCTCCAATCTCAAAGAATCTATCACATCATGTGACAAACCAAGTGAAGAAGAAGAATCAAGAATGTCAATCTCCAAAGAATGTGAAGAAGTATCTCCAACTATGATGAAATTGTCATCAAAGAGAAGAGAAACCCCCTCAAGTATGTCTCCCAAATGTAAAATATGAGACTCCACAAATAATGAACCAATGTCTGGCAAGTAAGAATCCCAATTAGGAAGACAAATAGATATCTCTTGCAATGAATCACTAGAATCACCAACAAGAGATGATTGTATGATCTCAACTAGAGAAGTAGGAGTTGCAGGAGGAGCCACTAGATCATCCTCACTCTCAATTACTACAAATTCTTCAATTGCATCTAAAGTATAATCATCCTAGGGAATATTATCTGCATCATCAAGAGGAATGAGGCAATCTGAAGCAAGATCATCTAGGAATGGAGGAACATGTGGATCACCATAAATCTCCCAAATGATTGTCCAAATTATGTGTGGATATTGAACACCTCTAAATTTGGGGTAGATGTCATAGAAGAGACACAAACTGATGCTACTAATAATCAAATTTATAATATGGGCATTCTTTTCTCCCCAAACATATTGCTTCCCCTGTGACTTTGGCTCAGGAATGAGTCCATAAAGATGAGGCAAGAGATTAAGCCATCTACAATGTGTGATGATTCCTTTTGCCCATGACTCATAATTATCCTTAATCAAAAGTACTACTACAAGATGTGTTTCATAACCCATGATTACATTAATGATATACTTCTCTCATTACAAATTAAGATCAACAAATTATTACACTCCAAAATCAAGCTATAATAGACTTAGATCATTATGCAAAAGACCAAGCTAAGGCTTATGCATTACAAATGAAAAAACTAAACCAATTTTTGAAAGTACAATTTTTGGTCATAGACACTAAAATCTGATTCCAGATCTAGAAAATATAGAAAAAATTATGCACTTTCAAAAAAAATTGCACCTAAAAAGGAGTTCATATGAGCTCAAATGAGGCCTTGGAAGTTGCAAAAATTGAGATTTGCAATTTTCAAAAAAATTCAAGAACAAAGATCAGAAACCACCTAAACCATTGTGTAGATCATGAAATTCTACCCCAAAACAAAAAAAATTGCTTAAAAAACAGAGTCCAGATAACTAAAATATCGTTGTTTGAAAATCGCCTCTGAAATTATTTTTTCTGAATCATCGCTGCCGCACTTCCAAAAGTCAAATAGCTCTAGATTTGGCCTCAGGTGTTCGATTTGGATCAAATAAAATTTTATTTAGGGGTTTTTGGACCTCCTTAATATGATGCCAACCTCTGATTTGCACCAGCAAGCACCAATATTGACCTGCAATAGAAAGCCACAAAATACAAAACCCCAAATTTTCTCCAAATAGACTATGCAATGGTGATGTCCAAATACCTTTATTCTACACCCAAAATTGAATAAAGCCAAGATTGCACTTCTTGAGAAGAGGTCTTCACACCTTGAGAGCTTTGATACCATGTTAGAGTTTTAGGTGACTCTACAACACCCCCAGGATTGAATGCAAGACCAAGATAACTTCCACAAGAGATTGGCAAGACAATTGCATTAAGATGCAAGAATGATATTATTGATCATGGAAATGATTAAAATGTACATAATAGGCCTCCTTATATAGGAAAGGAGATAAGAGACAATGATAAGGAGCTGATAAGCTATCACCTATGCTAGGTGTAATCACATGTCCACCAAATGTGGATCATCCTCCACTATGCAATAAAGTATGTGCATTGGATTAGGATGATAATGTGATAAGAGCACAAAAGGTGGATCTCACACACAATAAGGTATGAGATGACAACTATCACACCAAAAGTGGAATTTTTCATACACCATGTGCTTAATAGATGTGCACACTTCTAGGTGTCTCAATCACTAACTACTATGCAATGCATTAACCTAAGTAAGATTAAGTAAAGTGTAATTAGGAATATTTAATTACACCAACAAAGTTGTTGTAAGGATGATATAGTTTGAGCCAAACTGATGATGGTTGAATCATTAGAGGAAATAGGGGGAGTAGCAACATTAGACACACTTGGTAAAGTGTAAGAAGCTATAGGAATAGAAGACACAACTGGAGGAACACTAGGGACTACAGTTGGAAGTGGATTGGAATAAGTAAAAGGAACATTATGATATGAAGGTTGTGATATAGGAAGGGACACGGGATGAAAACTCATAGGAATAGAGGGAACTGTCACAGTCACCAAATAAGGAGTATCGATAGGAATACTAGGTAAAGGATTAGAAGGAGGTTCAACACTAGTGACAGGAGGAGTTAACCCTAAATCTTGAGTTTCTTGAGCTAAAGGTTTAACATTTGAATGCACAAGATGAGTAATACCATGCAAGAGGTTAATACCTTGATTACTATCATGGAGAACTTTCTTAAGAGCCTCTATAGCTTGAATGGAATCTTGATTATGGTTTTCTTGAAGAAGCCAATTACCCATTTTATCAAGTTCAGTGGAAAGTTTTTGGACTTGTTCAGGAGGAACTCTTAAAGCGTCATCCTCATCATGAGATGAGTGAGAAGAGTTTTTCTCCATAGGAGGATTGGAATCATGTAGAATCAGGTTATCATTGGGGATCCTATGCAAAGGAGAAGAAGATTCAGGATCAAAGGCACCCATTAGTCTATGACTTCTTCTAATTGGAATGTTATAAGTAGGACTAGTGGTATTAAAGCTCATAAACTAAGGTAATGCAAATGACCTAAAGAACACATAAAGAATGAATATGAAATCTAATTAGCATGCAAGATCAATCACAAAGAACAAATCTATTACTAACAAGATAAAAGGAAAGCACAATAAGGCATCCAATTCCACAAAAGAAAAGAGAGTAAGTATGTCAAGTTCACCAAAATGAATAGTGAAGGTGAACACACACACATAATAAGACAAAGGGAAATCTAACACCAAAAAGAAAGAGAGTAAGCTAGTCGGGTTCACCAAAATGAATAGATGTGAAATGGATTCACCTCTATTCAAATGTAAAGGGGGAAATTTGAGATCTATTCTCAAAACCCAAATTCTCCAAAGAAGAGATCTGATTTGATCAACCAAAAGGTTAATGCACAATCGAATCAATTTTATGGAAAAGAGTAGGAAGAGAGAGTAAATCCAATATTTCCCTAATGTAGAGGATTATTTTTATAATATAGAATAATTGAAATACAAGTACTAACCTCAAATTAGGGTAGATCTAGAAAATGTTAAATTTTGGTTTATGTGTACACTTTTAGGAAAATTTGAAGCTTGTTCTAGACTGGAAATGCCGAGACAAAGAAAACCCAGAAATCTTTCCTCAAGATGGCTCAGCTCAGGTTTGACCCTCATAAAAGGTCAAATAACACATTCTTTATTTGAAGTCCGATTTGAATTCTATTCGTAGATCCCAGAAGTTTGGCGAAAAGGGTATCCAAATTATCTCTTAGAGCTGAAACTCCACACTTGTACTTGCAAGAAAATGGGGGTTTTTTTGTATGAGGGGTTTGCCTCGGTCAAACCCTAGTTTAAGAATTAACCTTTAAATTGAATTGAAATATATTGTGCATAAACAAAATAATTGGAACAAATCACCTTGCTTATGTTGAAGTTCTTGTAGAGGATTCAAATCCTCAAATCCATAAGTAGGAATGCTTCAATGGATGTAGGATGTCTCCAATCAATGGTATTTGATCTTCAACACCAATCTTGACTTGATCTTTGCATATGAGAAGGCTTGAATGAATGGAGAAGGATGGATCATCAAAGGGGGCTCCAAAGAGATTGAATCCTTCAATAGCTAACAATGGATCTCCTTGATGAATGGATGCTTGAACACTTGAATGCTTGAAGACTTGCTTGCACTTGAGAGCTCTAGATGCTAGATTTCAAAACTTGATTATGAGATATGAAAACTTGATTGAGAAAACTTGATGTGAAAATGAGAGAGGAAGGCCTCCTTTTATAGTGATCTAGGGCACACTCCTCTAGATGGGCTACCTTGGAGAATTAAATCCCAATTAGGTCCTCACCTTTAGAAAATATACCAAGATTAAATGCAATTAAAGGATTTACCATCCTGAAACTTGAAATGGCCGACCCGAAGGCGGGGAAATAAATTTCCCCATAGCCTGAAGCCCAGAAATTAAAGATCTTGAAATTTTGGACAAAGGGGTCAATGTCAAGGTTGACCCTGACCTAGTCAGGGCTGACCTAATACCTTGACCTAGTTAGGTTTGACCTAATACATTGACCTTGATCCTAAGTTGACTTAGAATCAAGTCGAGAGGTGCTAGGGATGTCCAGAAACCTAAAAAATGATGCCAAATCAGGATAGACTGTCAGGAATAGACATAAAATCCTATGATTACTAAGATGAAGGATAGGAGGATCCATTTTTAAATCCTATCTAGAAAATAGAGCCATGAAAGAGAGAAATTCAGGAGAATCCTTAAGCTCCTAACCCTAATTTCACATGGAATGAAGAAATCAAGTGTAGGGAAGAAGTGGAAAGCGGGGAGAAAAGCCAAATACATGCAAAGACCCAATCAAGGTTCTTAACATGATCCCAAAACACCTACTCAGAGGGCTAAAGGATCTTATCATGGTAAAATGATATACGTTCCCTTTGAGACATGAAAATAATTGTTAAGAAGAGACATTAGGATCTAGTGTGAAACAGAGTATCTCATGCCAAAAATAATGTACCATTATGAAATAATAAAAAACCTATAGAGAGGAAGAAAAAGGAAAAGAAGGATGCCACATTATGTCTACTTAGTGGTGACCTCAAGTATACAATATATGAACTTCCAAGTGAGGAAGAGAATTTATGGAAGACACTAATCTCATTACAA
Organism: Chamaecyparis obtusa; assembly: GCA_027943335.1. NCBI lineage: Eukaryota > Viridiplantae > Streptophyta > Pinopsida > Cupressales > Cupressaceae > Chamaecyparis > Chamaecyparis obtusa. Next base: position 89,345 of record BSBK01004395.1, on the reverse strand, counting down.
AAAAATATCCTCAACAAAAAGTCCATACATAAGAAGAAATCATAATGCAAAAAGAGGTGAAAAATAAAGAGATAATGGATCCTTTGAAAGAAAGGAGAAAAATATGAGATAGAAATAATGACCTAGTATATACCCTAAGTATTAGATCTATTATAATAAGCATGCACTTTCAAGAAAGCATAAGGTTCAAAATCAAGAAGAAATTTTTTGTGTAAAACAACAAATCCTTGCAAGAAATTAAATTATACTATAAAAGATGCAAGTCCACAAGGGATATTGGATGAACTTAGGAAGTAAGAGAGAAAGGGGAAGTATTCTCCGTAGGTGGTTTATATTTATAATAGACATGTAATTTAAAGAAAGATTAAGGTTGTGACTTAGGATGAAAACCCATGTGTAAAACAAAAAATTCATGCAAGAAAGGATATCATCTTATAAAAGAAATAGGTCATCAAAGAGATAAAATTAATCCAATGAGATAAATAGGAACCTTTCCCCACAAGTGAAGAGAGAAGGGAAAATAACTATTATGTTTCTCACAAATTATAATTGCACCTAAAATTGCATCATCATAAATGACAATGAGCCTACCAAGGATAGGCTTCAAAATGTCACATAGTGAGGAGAAACATAATAGGGATACAATTATTATGTAGAATGATCATGAAAAAAAGGTACCATTTATTTTTTTAATTCATTTGAATCATACCACAATTAATCAAGGCTTGAATTTTAGACTTGAAATCGTAACATTCATTAGTGCTATGGCCATGAATTTGATGATACATACAATTGGAAGGATTATCTTGTTTTTGTTTTATATTATTTTGCCTATTTTTCAAAGGAAGGGTAATTAAATTGGTTTGAAGAAGCTCAAACAAAATAGTCTCTTGTTGTGAGGAAAAATTAGAAGAAGAATGTATAGATTGAGTGGGAAAATCAGAAGCTTGGAAACCTAATGTTTCTTGTGAACAATAGTGCTCATCAAGAAAGTTTGATGTATCAATCAAATAAAAGGATCCCTTAGGTGGAAGGGTATTTAAATTTAAAGAGGACCAATCAATATCCATACATTCATCAAATGGAGTTATTGGATTCTCAAATTCAAGGGTCTTATTCTTTCTATGGAATGTTGGTGTGAATTATAAGGTTTCCCAATAATCATCTTAAAAAGTTTATGGTCCACCTATTTATATTGAAGAAAGAAGTGGGATTGAATAGAGTCAATTTGATTAGGCTCTTTATGTTATAAAGTTGGGTTTTTACAATTAAGGACATCAAGGATATTATCTTCTTGGATATTGTTATATATGTCTATAACAAAAAGATAATCAAATACCATAACAATTTGTACAACAATCCCTTATTTGTTTTGAGAGGTATCTTGAATTTTATTAAGTTGATTGGGTTAATTAATCTCAAAGTATTCCTTAGAAAAAGCATTGGATTAATTATGTTATCCTCTACTTCTAAGGTATGTTTAGGAGAAGTACTATCATGAATAATTAATACTTCATCTCTAGAAGGAAGATTATTGAAATGGATAGGAAGGATAATTTTAATTTAGGCACTTATCAATCATATCACTCTTTTTCATCAAAATATCATCCTCTTGCACAAAGGTAGTCTCATGGGAGAGGTACATATAAAGAGAATAATCAATACCATTCTCCAATGGCTCATCCCAAACATGGATATCATTGAGAGAAGGCTTAAAAGTAGGTTCTTGCATCAATATGTCCTCATGAGGAAGAGAATCTTTTGGAATTGAATCATTGATTGGTTCATAAAGGGGATTATTGTAAACCCTAAATCCTTGTATCACATTAATTAAATTTTGGTAAAAGGATATTTTAGGAGTTTTAGAGTAATATTTACTAGAGATGAAGTAATCAAGAGCTTCATCTAACATAGAAAAACCTTCACTACTAAATTACTCATTAAGGTCCTCAACATCTTGACAATTAAATGAATCATGAAAGGCTAAAAGCTCTTGAATAAAGAAATCAAACATGTTGGAAACAATATATCAATACAATTAATTTTTGTATCTTCTCAAAATATGATTGCAATAAAACTAAAGAAATGATTAAAGAAAAAAAAACTATATTTTTATTTTGGTCATTTTATGATTTTAAGATGCACACAAATAGTAGATATAACTAACCACAGAAAAGGAAAAAGGTAGATTCTAAATTCCAAATAATTTTTTTTTTGTTCTTTTTAGAATTGAGAGACAAACACATGCAAGCTCTAAATACCCAAAACAAAAGATATAATGCATGAAAGGGTCAAGTTCACAAAAATGTACAATGGAAACTGGTGATACATGATAGAACACCAAATTATATACATTAGAATACTAAGCCCACCCTTAGGCCAAGTCTAATTAGAACAACCCAAAAATGGATGAAGATATACTAATGCACGATCTAGATAAAGGGGGATTTTGCGTATTCCCTATATAGATAGAAATGTATGTATATGAAATGTAAAGTATGAAAAGAACCCATGTGCAATCAAAAAGGAAATGATAATTGAAAATGTATGATATCAGATCTAATGTACCAAAGTAAGTGTTAAAGGAAAATAAGAATGTACTCACCTTGAGGGCTAGAAGAGGACATGTGAACCTCAGATCTATATTTGAGAGTAAAAAACATGTCAAAATCAGAAACTATTTTGGATCTGGGAATATAAGACCTAAAGCTCCCAACTGTGAAATTTATAGATTCTTAGGAGCATGTCACAAAATTTGGCCTAGTCCCAAAAAGTCAGCCTAGTCCTTACACTTTGAAGTTTATTCCCTTGACTATCAGAGTCTTAGGATTCCCTGATTTTATGATCTGATAGTTGGGTATGTCCAACATCATGGTATGCTAAAAAGTGGCGATGTGAAAAAGAAGTCCTAATTAATAAACACTTTGAAAAACAACTATAAATTTCAAACAATATAACATTTTTGAGATCTGAAATATACATCACATTCTATGCTTCACCTAATACAATAATAATAAACAATTCTTTCAATTTGATGAATTTTAGACTAAGTTAAGATGGTCAGACATGAGAGTTTTTATATTTAGGAAACTTTGTAGCAAAAAAATCATAATTAATAATTTACTTGGAAAAAAAATACAAAAGTATATACATCACATCTAGATGTGAGTCTACTACTTTTATCTATAATCTTATAAAAAAAATTATCATTTGATTTTGTTTAATGTGGTCAGACATACACCTACTTGTTATCCTTCTAGTCCTAATTGATAGACTTATTAAAAAATAGCTATAACTTTCAAAATGTATAACATTTTTGAAATACAAAATATGTGTCACATTCTATGCTTTTTCTACTACAAGAAAAATTTAAAAATTTTTCAATTTGATAAAGTTTAGACTAAGTTAACGTGGTCAGACATGAGAGTTTTTGTATTCTGGAAAAGTTGAAGAAGAAAAATCATAATTAATTATTTACTTGGAAAAACATACAAAAGAATATGTGTCACATGTGGACATGAGTCTACTACTTATATCTAGAATCTTGTAAAAAATTATTATAATTTAATTGTGTTTAAGGTGATCAGACATACACCAACTTCTTATTTTTTTCTTGAAATTTTTGTACTACTACATTAAAATTTGAAATTTTCAACATATAGAGTATTTTTTTTTCAAAAAAGGCCTATTATCTTAGAAACTAAATTCAATTTTCTACACATTCTCTTCTTACATATTTTTGATATAATATTTATAACTTCAAAATTTTATTCAACTTGCATAAACCTGATTTTATGAATTTTCATTGCTAGTTAAGGGCCTAGTTTGGCATACCATGATCCTGCACATACCCAGTTTGCAACCTACAAGTCTAAGATCTAGAACTCTCTATTTTTTAAAAGGGATAGAAAGAAATGAGAGAACCTATTCCAAGAATAGGCAAAATTCAGCCTATTCCTAAGACTACTAGAAAAATATATAGAAAAGTGGATCTGGAGAGGACTATTGTTTGGCTTTCCATATATACTCATGTACTTTTACTTCTAAAAGTTGCAAATCTAGATCTACAACTGCACACATGTTCGTGCACATAAGAAAGAAGGAAAAAAAATTTTGGGGAGGGGATTTCCTTGGTCAAGCTCCTATATAGATTTTTAACCTTGAAATGAAATAGATGAAAATGAAGAAATGTTGACATGTAGTAGAGATTAGATCTAATTAATAGAGTATATCTTACAATGTAGATGTAATTGTGCTTAGAATATGATCGAGAATATTGATGCAATAGATATGATTCAACATAAAAACCAAAAATAAATCATGCAAGACAAAACCTCATGTAGTAGATATTGTAATTTACCACAACTGTTGATTTGAGGAAGCATATAAGACTTGATGGATGTAGACCTCCCTCTTTGATTGCAAACTTCTTTACTTGATCTCCAATAGGGAAAAGAGAATGATCTACTAAGGGAGGACTTGAATGCTTGTTTTAACTCCTTGAATACATAAAATCTTTCTTGATAATACTTGCATGAAGATGAGATTGCAATAGTGGATTATGGGTGTAAAAATGAGAGGAAGAATCCTCCTTTTATATTTATTTTTGGGCTTAGATTCATGAAGCTGACTCTCATTAAACTCCCAAAGAAAATATATGTACATTGGGCCCAAAGCCAACAAAAATAGGCAAACTTAACTTGGCCTAGTCCCTAAAAGGCCAATTTTGAGATGGCATTGGGACTAGGCGATAGCAAGTGTATTGGAGATTGTAAACCATCGAGAGCTTAGATTAAATCTAGAGATCATAAAAGGTATGCAAAGGATATGGGTGTGAAGTGAATTATGTGATTGGAGGGAAGATGGAAATTATGCATAGAAAGTAGAGCCAACTTACACTTTTGAGAAAGATTTAAGAGAAGAAGAGAGGACCATAATTAAAATATATATATGCATTTAAGTACAATGTGAAGTCCTACCATAAGGAATAAAGTAAAGTGGCCTAGAAATGGTCCAAAAATAAACACTAATGAAGTGCTTAATTTTTAGGATGGTACAATCTCATAATCAAAATCTACAAGCATAGATGGAAATAGACACTAAAATATATAAATCTAAACTACATGAAAAGAATAATAATATGATCATGGGTTCATTTCAATAATCATAAGCATCAATCATTAAGGAAGTTTTGAAAAAATATTATCTAACAAGTAATCAAAATATAAATAACATTCATATATCAATTAGGACATAAGAATCAAAGTACCATAATCAACCTGAAGGTAGTTAATCCTTATAAGTATTTTATCTAAGATGTACCATAATCATGAATAAGGAAAACACACATAGAACACACATATATCTATTAGGTAACCACATACATTAAGGTTTCAAAATAAGTAACTAAAAGCATCAATATGTTTATCATTTCCAAAAATAAATTATAGTTAAAACATAATGGATTTGATAAGAACCTCAAGAAGATTTCTAGGTTAGCAAAAGAACCTTAAAGGTTCCAACAAAATTTCCAATAAATATATGAAAGACATAATAGGGTTAGAGGGGTATTACAATTCAAGACATTAAAATTTAATTCTCATTCCATCAAGAAGAAAATTAGAGCTATCCATTAATGCCCCCTTTTTAAAATGTTCTCTTTCTTCTATTATATAGAGAATTAAATGATCAATAGGGCCCTCTTTTGGGGATATGCACTTCAAGAAGATATTTTTGTTAGTTGTTTTGGAATAAATGTAGTATCTATTAGAATTATGGAAAGGTGAGTTACTGAAAGGCGAGCGGTGAATCAGTAACCCTAAAAAAAGTTCAACTGAATCCTTGTAAACATGCAATTCATTAACTGATTGTGTCATTTGCATTCACCATACTATTAGAATAACTGAGAGAGGGGTGAATCAATTAGATCAGTTATCATATAGTCCCAAATACAAAGATGTACCTTACAAAACAATTCCAACAAATTATGCAGCTCAGTAACATAAAATATTAATCTCTCTATCTAGTTTACCGATTACCAGTAATTATCAAACTATGATTACCAACTAAATCAACTATGCAGTATGTAAAGTATGATAGAAAAAAAATCATCACAAATAAAACATAACCCAATGATTTAACGTGGAAACCCTGCTAAGGGAAAAACTACCTGGGACTAGTAACCCAAAATAATTCACTCTTCTGAAGTGAGCTCGATGAAGAGCTAACCTTGTTAAAGGTTACAATGCACACTATTAGGTGTGACCTAGTTAGAGGATTTATCACTAACAGTTAAATTTTGACCAACATTCGCTATGGGGTCAACAAGATAACACTTTACATTCAACAAATGTCCTAGGATAGAACATAAGACTGTTAAGTCCACTCGGTTAAGAGATTTTATGAATCAATGGTTAAACTAATACAATATTCATCTGATTCAAATACAACTCAATTTCAAATATTCAGATCTATGCTAAGCCCATACAAATCCTTTGATCATTAATCAATTCACTTCCTCAATAATTCTCAACTTACTTTCACTTGATAAATAGTTCTCTGATGCTCAGTAATGTCTGCAGCTCAGTTCTTTCACTAAACAGTTTGATCAGGCATGCATGAATAAAGTCTTCACATGAAATCTCTACAATCTTCTTCTTTCTAGCATGTTTCAATAATGAAACTGATATCTCTTTTATAGAAAAGTAAAACATTTTCATATTAGCCATTATATTTTGGCTCTTAATCACCTTCGTCCATTTTGCTGCTTAAACCTTCCTCGGCAGATGTGTCATTAACACATTTCAATCACATCCTTTAGATCTTCTCTAAATTTTGTTAGTCGTGGATCTCATAAAAAACTTTATTCTTAACCTCAAAATCATAACAATTTCCATCTCATCAGATTTAGTCACCTGTTCTTTAGCATTTAATGTTTTCATCCATACTTAGTTATTATAGAAATGTGTCAGTGATAAATAGCTAACTAGCTCAGTTAATACTATCACTCGATATACACTGCACTGGCTCGGTGTATATAGAAATATTCAATTACTGACCACATTGACTTGTTCAATTTCAAATCTCTTCTTCATAATAGATTAATGTAGTTCATGCTCAAGTCAATAATATAAAGCCATAGACTCCTCAATAAGTTACCCAATGTTTACCTTATCCTTATCTGTCATATCCATCTTTTCCTCATGTAGATATCTCAGTTCTTTATCCTTTCTTCCTTCATCAGATGTTCAGATGTTTTTAACTAACATGACAAGTATTTCCAAAACTAGTTGACATCAATGAAAACATATTGAATAATTTAGTCATCTTACATATCATTTCAGTAGCTCAGTGATCTCTAGTCATTGTTTCTTCAGTTCATTTAGATATTCAATCACTTGTAGTTCATCAATCTCTTCATTTGGAATTTATGGAAACAAAATCAATATTAAAATATGTCATACACATACCAAACATGTATTCTACAACTATGTAAGTAAATGTTGTAGCTTGGTAAGTTGTCCCTAGCTTGATATTTAATATGTTTAATCACTACAAAATATAATAGCATTACAAGAAGACTCTCTCTATGGTTTTGATCTTTTTAGTTCTCAGATTCCTTGTTCTCAGCAACAAATATTCAAGTCTCTCTCTTTCTGCAATCTCTCTCTATTTGTGTTCTCACTAACTAATTTTCCATATTCATTCTCTCTCTGAACTTCTCTCCCTTTGACAACAATGCCAAAGAAAATATACAAATAGCTCTTCAGCAGCCAAGTAATTTTTTGTTGTTCAGTCCATATCTTGTACCTTCAGTGTATAGATAAACAAATTTTTGTTCCAGCTTCTATAATCTTTCACAACCTTAGAAAAAATCCAAAGTGTGAGCTATATGCATCAACATGAATGATCTTCTGATAAGTATAGGTTGATGTAACCTCTAGATCACCTTAGTGACTAGTAGACAGGGATGGACCCCAAGTCTAGTCCTCAAATATTCAAATGTGTCCTTTGGTAAAGGTTTAGTAAAGATATCGAAAATGTGAGGCCTCACCCCAAGCCTATCATAGTCATTCAGTTCTACATTTGAGATAGACATATTTTATGATAATATTTTGATGCTCTATGGATGTTACTGATACCTTATGTTATGGTTTTATCACTTTAGTAGTTTGATGCACATTATATTATGATTTGGATGATGACTACTGAGACATCAGTTTGGAACTTACATGTATGTTTTTAATTCTATTTTATGAATGTTTATGATGATGAAGTTTAATTACAATTAATTATATATGTATGCAATGATTATGTTTCTAGTTTATTTAGTCATGAATTGTATATTTCATGATGAGATGTATGTAGGTTATGAATGAACAATTATGGTCATGTGAATTATGAATTGATAGATGAATTATCTTGATTATTAATGTTATGAATTTACATGTTTTATTTCCTTGGACTACTGATATTGGACTTGAGTGTGCAGGGAAATAGGCCAAGGTAAATTTGAGGAACCATCACAAAGACTAATGTGAAAATCCATTTGAGTCGAGGTTGCTTCTAGTGAGAAGCCAAAAACCTCATTGTAATGTATTTAATTTGTAGAAGTATGATGCATGAATGTATTGATTTATTTTTTAATTGTGTATGTTATTTATTTTAGAGTGCCCAAGTGGATATGCCACATGGCTTGTGATGTGTCATTTTTGGGTTGTGTCACTTGACACTTGTGTGTGCACTTGTGGTCATGACATGTCCACTTGGGGACTAGTTGAACACCAACCTAAGATAGTACCCTTGAGGATCCCCATGAGAAATCTCTTGGTTAGGGAGCTTGAGGTAGTGTCTTATCTTTGAATTTCAAATTTGAACTTATCATGCACTTTTGGAGGGTTAAAAAGGTGCCTAGGGGAGTGTTAGGGCCATTTTTAGTTACCCCACTTGATATACCTTAGGGTAAGGGTAATTTTTCACCATAGGATAACCCTTGGTTGACCAAATGACCCATCCAAAAGTTGGTTTACCAAGATGGACGAAAATCAACTTTTGGGACCAAGTTTTGGCAAGATCACCACCCACTAAAAAGGTAGTCCTTATCCCACCTTTTTAGCTTACCTTTGTAAGAGACCAAATTTAGAAACCATGTAAGGGTCTTAGGGAAGACCGCCCAATAGGAATGCAATCTTATCCATAGGAGTTTTTGTGGAGGCCTTTTTAGAGGGGACTCTTCTTTTGGAAGAGTTTGACACCCACTCTCTAGATTTAGAGATTTGCCAATTTGGAGAGGACTTTGGAAAGTGGAAAAACTCTTCATCAGCTTTATTCCATAGCTTGGATCAAGGTTGGTGGTTTTCTTCATTTTTCTTATTCTTGTTTTCATGTTGAGAGAAAGAGCTCTCTTGTATGCAAAAATTTAGTTATTATTTCTCTTGTAGTATATGTGTTGAGAGCTTGCTATTTTGTGTTAATGGAGGATTTATGATTCTTAAGTTGTTGTAGTGTTATTTTTTTGTGTTGTGAAAGTGTAGTTCTTTATAGATGTTATGAGAATCATGAGCTTGTTGTTGAGCATGATTTCTTGTATTGTAAATGTGTAGTTTCATTGTTGTTTCTTGAAGTTTTCTTTTATGTGTTGTAGTGTTTTGTTGAGGGAGTTCTCAAGGCCATACTCACCCTTGGGAGAGAAGAGTAGCCTTGAGGGTGAAGGGATTGTTGGGACATTCAAGGGTGTAGAGTCTCTCCTTGGATAGGAGAGGGATGAAACATGGATGTATGGAATCCATGTAGTCATCTCTATTTTATATTTTGTATATTGGGGGTCATAAGGAGTTTGTGGAGAGAGATATATGATGAGGAAGCCAAGTGATGGCTTAGCTCTCATCAAGGGATGTGCTTTCTCCTCTTGAAATTGGTTCCACCTTCACCCTATTTGAGTCATGTTGAGACTCTTGTGATAACCTTGGAAGGGATATTTCTTGTGATTTATGTTTTATGTTGTTGTGTTTGTGGGTTTGCATGAGTGTTCTCCTTGTCTTTGTGATGGTTCCCCTATCTCGGGGTTGGCTTCATAGAAGCCTAGGTTGGGAGGTGAGCACTCCTTGGCCTATGGTTTTTGTATTGCATGAATTTGGAGCCTTTGAAGACTTCATGGTTGGAGTTGATATCTTGAAGAGTTGTTGATATTTCATTTTTGAGTTGGAACACTCTTGTATTGTGTTTAAAGTCATTGTAAGGATATCTTGTGATATCCATGAGTTCAATGTATTTTGTAATGGAGTCCTCACTCCAAGTTTTGTGAATGTATCAAGTGACGTTGTATCAAAGTTTTGAAGTAATGTATTGTAGTATTCTTTTGGTTAAGTTTCACTTTCATATGAAGTTTTGAGTAATGCTCAAAGAAATATTTTAAGTGTATTCAAGTGTTATTGAATAAGAGATAGACAATGTGTTTATCATTTGAAGGATTAATAATTGTAGGAATAGTTATGTGAAAGCATTGTTTATTTATAGAGGAATCCTTTATTTAGTCATGATGTAAGATTTGATATAGAATAGAATTTGTAGTATTTTTTAAGTTCTTATATAAAGAGTTCATTTGTGAATAGTTTGCATAAATTTCCAAAAAATCAACTCTATGCTTTCATGTTGTTATTCTCTAAAGAAGTCAAGATAAAATAGTTTCAACTCAATGGTAGATGTTAAAAATAATAATACATGTGAAAAAGGATAGTTAAAATTTCTTTGCATTTTGATCTATTGATCCCTCTTGATTAGACAAGTAAGAGTAGACTTGAAAATACATATAGAAAGGAGTAGAAACAAATCTAATAAACAAGCCACAAAAAAAATGCAATGCAAAATGAAAAAAGAGACCTACAAGTCTCTGGAAATTGTATGGGAAAATTTCCCATACAATTTCCAATACCATAGTCATTAAAATACAATATTTTCCAGCCATGTAGATTAAACATACACACACACACACACACTAGTCAAACAAGTCATCCTCAATGAGCTTGTTTGGGTGGGACCCACCTAGGTCACCACCCAAGAAACCCATCAGGACTTCTTGAAAATCTTCCTTAAAATAAATAGTATATTTAAATATATTTATAAAAAAAAATTGCATGTAATAAAGAAATCCCTATGCAAAAAATTTTACCCACGTTGAAGGACTTTTATGTTTTTTTTAAAAAAAAATTAAAAGAAATTTTGAAGGGGGGGGACCCATGGGCCCCACCACCCTTGGGACCCGCCCTACTCCCAAGCGCTGCCATGCGCAGGAGTACCTACCATGGCAGGGTACCCCCTGCACATGACAACATGTGTGGGGGGACCCGTTTCCCAACTCCCATAGGGACTTTAACTTAGGCATGCGCCTAGCTTGCAATGAAATTTATTTTTTTATTGTATATTTTTTTAAAATAATTTCGTTATTAAAAATCTTAATTAAAATTTTATTTAATTAACTTTTATATATTTTATTTGTTAATAATATTATTTATTAATGAATTTATTTCTTAATTAATTTATTTTTTATTTTAAATATTATTTAAATGATTAATTTATTTAGCTTGAGACTTAATAAATTTATTAATCAAATTAATAATTTTGTTATCAAATAAATATTTTATTTATTTGTTATCAAGTAATTATATTAATTAATAGGTATTATTAATTAATATATTATTTAATAATTCTTTTTTTAATGTTAATTAATGATTTTATTAATTACTAAATGCTAATAATTATTATAATTATTAATTGAAAAATTAAGTTGTCATTTAATTAATTAAGGGGAAATTTAGTACGTTTCTAATAAATGGAGATCGTAATTTGATTTAATTTTATTTTATTAAATGAATTCAATACTATAGGTTAATTGGGTTTTTGTTTTAGAGGGAACATATCATTATATATTAACATATAATCTTTTGACTTAAAATTAAGAGCTATTAGTAGGGCTAAAATTTAATTTGGAGTGGCAACTAGAATTTAATAAGATTATTAACCCAATTAATACGCGAATTTTCAACTAGAATGAAACTTAAACTTTTTAGTCAACCTAGGGTTTTCGGTGAGACACTCATACACTTAGGGGTGAGCAATATTGATGACACCTCATCACACTACCCCTCAACCATAGATCAACCAACTCCCTCTTGGTTCTAACCATACAAACATTAGACAACTAATAAACTTAACTTATTACCTTTTTAAAAAAAAAGTTGGTGCATTTTTAGAGTGAAATTTTATGGGCATGACAGACAAGTTGTTCCTTAGATGTTACAAATTTCATTTTCACCTGCTTCTCTTGAACTTGTTCCCTAAAGTAGTGATACTTAATAGATATATGCTTTTTCTTTGAATGCATCAAAAGATTCTTAGAAATATTTATAGCACTATTGTTGTCACAATATATAATCACCGGGTCAGTGATTACCTCATTCATCCCTTCTAACACTTGTCTAATCCAAGCAATATTTGAATAATTTGTAGCAGCAGCAACATACTCTGCTTCAACAGTAGACTGAAAAATGCATGTTTATTTCTTGCTAATCCAAGTCACAAGCCTTTCCCCTATAAAGAATGCTCCACCAGTTGTGCTCTTCTGATCATCTATGTTTCCAGCCCAATCTGCATCGGTGTAAACTCTAAGTTCAAATTTTCCTTCAAAAGTGTACCATAAACCATAGTCTTTTGTTTTCTTCAAGTATCTCAAAATTCCTTTCACTGCAAACATATGTGAATCTTTAGGATTGGTAGAAAATCTAGCCACAATCCCAACTGCATGTGCAATATCAGGCCTATTATGTACAACATACATCAGTTTACCAATCATAGATTGGTACAGAGTCTGATTTACTTCTCAATATTCATCATCCTTTGTCAATTTACATCTAGTTATCATCAGTTTTCCTACTGGTTTAGCATCTTCCATGCCAAAAGTTTTTAATACTTCTTTAATGTATTTTGATTGAGTGATGAAAATCCCATCTTTTTGTTGTATAACCTATAAACCTAGAAATAATTTAATCTCTCCAAACATAGACATCTCAAATTCCTTTCTCATGTCATCAGCAAAAGATTTGCAAATCAGATCTTGTCCTCCAAAGATTATATCATCAACAAATATCTCAGCAATCAAAATATTTTCATCAGATTTTCCTTTCATGTACAAATTACTAATTTCACTAATTCTTACAAAACCAATACTTATAAGGTAAGCATGTAATCTTTCATACTATGCCCTCAGTGCTTGCTTCAATGCATACAAAGCTTTGTGCAGTCTACATACCATATTCTTTTGATTCTGATCAACAAACCCTTCTGGTTGTTCTATGTAGACCTCCTCGTCAAGAATTCCATTCAGAAAAGTTGATTTCGCATCCATTTGATATACTTTGAATCCCTTATGTGCAACATATGCAAGTAATATGTGGACTCCTTCAAGTCTAGCAATAGGTGCAAAGGTTTCACCATAATCAATACCTTCTTCTTTTGCATATCCCTTGCAAACAAGTCTTGCCTTATTCCTAGTGACCTCTCCATTTTCATTCATCTTATTCCTGAAAATCCACTTCGTACCAGTAACATTTTTATCTTTAGGTCCAAGCACTAATGTCCATGTCTTATTCTTTTCAATCTGTTCAATTTCCTCATTCATAGCATTGATCCATTCATTATTTTTAAGTGCATCCCTAACATTCTTTGGTTCAAACTCACAAGCTAAGAATGTGTTTTGTGTTAACTTTCTTCAGTTCAGCATGCCAGCTTGCTTATCTTTGATGATTTGATTATCTGGATGGTGTCTTCTAACAAATCTTGCTAGCACTCGATCTCTTCTCCACTCATCATTCAGTTCAAGTTCATTTTCTTTCTCTGTAGCTTCTTCCTAGTTCTCAGTTTCCATTTGTTGATTCTCGGTAGCATTTTCTTGATGCTCAGTAGACTCAGCCTATGGCTTCAGTAGATAATATGGATTTTCAACATAAGTAAACCTACCATAATCTTCTGGTTCCTTCATTCTTTCTTCATCATTATTTTTAGAAAACTCATCAACTCTAACATTAGTACTTTCTATCATCTTGTTAGTAACCTTATTCAAACATTTATAAGCTTTAATCTTAGTAGAATATTCCTTCATCACCTTTAGAGTCAAATTTACCATTCCTATCATCTTTCTAAATATAACAATTACTACCAAATATTCTAAAATAACTTACACTCGGTGTGTATCCAAACCATAACTTGTAAGGTATCTTGTTTGCATCTTTCTTCATTTAAACTTGGTTCAAGATGTATACTTCTGTGCTAACTTCCTTTCTCTAGTACATTTATGCAACATTTTTTTCAATCAATGTTCTAGCACAATCAACATTAATAGATTGGTTTCTCCTTTCAAAAATTCCATTATGTTGTGGTGTTCTAGGTGCAGAAACCTACCTTTTGATTCCATGCTCATTACAGAAGTTAGTGAAATCATTAGAAAAAACACTCACCTCCTCTATTAGACCTTAAGCATTTCAATTCTTTTCAGGTTTCTTTTTCAACTTTAGCCTTATACCATTTAAACAGTTTGAATGCCTCAAATTTTCTTTCAAGAATATAATAGTCATCAGTCTAGTATAGTCATGAACAAACAAAATAAAGTATCTATCACCATAGTAGCTTTTATTTCTCATAGGACCACATAATTTGGTGTGAACCAACTCCAAAATTCCTTTAGATGAATAGTCCTTACTTTTAAAACTAGATTTGGTCATCTTTCCTTTCTGACATTCATGGCACATAATATGATCAGGTTTGGTTAGACTAGGCAATCCTCTAACTTTTCTCTTTCTACTGATCTTAATCATTTTATCAAAATTTACATGACATAACCTCTTATGCCATAACCATGCATCTTCATTCTTCACCAATAAACAAGAAGTTTCATCATTGTCAAGATAAAATAAATTACCTTTTGATTGTCCTCCTGTATTGATAAGATTTCCATTTTCATCATAGATTCTCACCTTCTTGCTTTCAAATGCAACTCGATGACCTGAGTTATTCAGCCATGCTACACTCAACAAATTTTAATTAAGTCCTTTTACCTAGTATGCATTATCATATCTAATTTTATCATTCAATAGAATAGATCATTTTCCTTTAACCATGCAAGGTGTATCATTTCCCATTTTCACTAATCCTCCATTATAATGCTCAAGATTTTCAAACTTATCTTCATCACCAGTCATGTGATGTGTACAGCCACTATCAATGATCCAAGTATCATTCTTACTAACTTTAGAAATAAGTGATGTTTCTACATACCTTTCCTCCTCTTCTGAATCATCTTTCATCACAAAAAATACTACTTCAATATCATCAACAGTGTCTGTGTTGGTGTCATCTTTTCCAACAAGGTAACATGCATTTTTGCCCTTATCTTTGTGATCTCGATTGTCTCTGTTCTAGTGGCAGTTTCCTCTATTATTCCTTGTGCCAAGATTTTCATCACCAGATCGGTCATTATCTTTATCTTCCTCTTTCCTATTAGGACATCTAGCAGCAATATGGCCAACCTCTTTACAATTAAAACAAGCTAAAGGTAACTTTCCCTTATATCTTCCTTTACCTTTTTTCAGTCTCTAGACCATAAGTGCTTCAAGCTCATCAAGCTCATCATTAGTATTGCTATCAATTTCATTCCTTATATTATGCTTAATGGTATATTTACCAATCTTAAGAGATGACATAAAAATAGACTCAACACTCGGTACAACACTATTGTCAAAATTATTCAGCT
Organism: Chamaecyparis obtusa; assembly: GCA_027943335.1. Lineage (NCBI taxonomy): Eukaryota > Viridiplantae > Streptophyta > Pinopsida > Cupressales > Cupressaceae > Chamaecyparis > Chamaecyparis obtusa. Next base: position 73,546 of record BSBK01004395.1, on the reverse strand, counting down.
TAGAAGTTGTTAACTTTCCAATCAAACTATCAAAAGTAAGAGTGCTATTAGGTGCAGACCTTTTTTCATGAATAGAAGATATTCTGATTGCATAGACAAGAAACAAGATTCTTAATATCTTACTTACCACTGTATCTTCATAAATAATGCCTCTAGCTCCTCTAATAGCATTGACTACCTCTTTGATTTAGTTTGTGTATTGTGTAATTTATTCTCTCCTTCATCTTCATGTCATCAAAACTACCTCTCAAGCTTTCAGCTCTAGCTTTCATCACATTCACATCACCACCATAAACTAGAGCAAGTTTATCCCACATTTTCTTCACTGTAGTGAAATCCTTGACATTCTCAAATTCAACAGATAGAGAAGCAACAATCTCTATCATAGTAATATTGTGTTCATGTCGGTCTCTCAGCTAATCAAGAGTCAAAGGTCCAACATTCAGTTATAAGTAGCCATTATCAAGTAAAGGTATAGAAGATTCTCTAACTCCAGATATGTGAAGTCTCATCCAGATTTTCCATGTTGTAAAGTTTGTCTTTGTTTAGCTTCGGCACTTCCCTCTTATACATCTTGTAATCTTTCAGCTCAAGTCCTTAAAAATTTCTTCCAATCAACCAATACTGCTCTGATACCAAAAATTAGAATAACTAAGTTGGGGCGGGGGGGGGGGGGAGGGTGAATCAGTTAGATTAGTTGTCCTATAGTCCCAAATACAAAGATGTACCTTACAAAATAATCCCAACAAATTATACAGCTCGGTAACATAAAATATTAATCTATCTGTCTAGTTTATAGATTACCAGTAATTATCCAACCATGATTACCAAATAAATCAACTATGGAGTATGTAAAGTATAATATAAAAGCAATCATCACAAATAACACATAACACAATGATTTAACATGGAAACCTTACTAAGGGAAAAACCACCTGGGACCGGTAACCCAAAATAATTCACTCTTTTGAAGTGACCTCGGTGAAGAGCCAACCCTGTTAAAGGTTACAATGCACACTGCTAGGTGGGACTTGGTTAGAGGATTTATCACTAATAGTTAACTTTTGACTAGCATTCAGTATGGAGTCAACACTTGATAACACTTTACATTCAATGAATGTCATAGGGTAGAACATAAGACTGTTAAGTCCATTCAGTTAAGATATTTTCTAAATCAATGGTTAAACTGATATAGTACTGATCTGATTCAAATACAACTCAATTACAAATATTTAGATCTATGCTAAGTCCATACAAATCCTCTGATCATTAATCAATTCACTTCCTCAATATTTCTCAACTTACTTTCACTCGGCAAGTAGTTCTCTTACTCTCGATAATGTTTGTATCTCAGTTCTTTCATTAACCAGTTTGATCAGGCATGCATGAATAAATTCTTCACGTGAAATCTCTATAGTCTTCTTCTTTCCAGCATGTTTCAATAATGAAACTCATATCTCTTATATAGACAAGTAAAAAATTTTCATATCAGCCATTAGATTTTGCCTCTTAATCTCCTTCATCCATTTTACCACTTAAACCTTCCTCAGAAAATGTGTCATTAACATGTTTCAATCTCATCCTTTAGATATTCTCTAAATTTTGTTAGCCATGGATCTTATAACAAACTTTATCCTTAACCTCGAAATCATAAGAATTTCCATCTCATCAAATTTAGTCAGTTGTTCTTTAACATTTAATGATTTCATCCATACTCGGTTATTATCAAAATGTGTCGGTGATAACTAGCTAACTAGCTCGGTTAATAGTGTCACTCGGTATACACTACACTAGCTTGGTGTATACAGAAATCTTCAATTAATGACCGCATTGATTTGTTCAATTTCAAATTTCTTCTTCATAATAGAATAATGTAACATGCTCAAGTCAACAATATAAAGCCATAGACTCATCAATAAGTTACCCAATGTTTACCTTATCCTTATCTGTCATATCCATCTTTTCCTCATGTAGATATCTGAGTTCTTCATCTTTTCTTCCTTCAAAAGATGTTTAGATGCTTGTAACTAACATGATAAGTATTGTCAAAACTAGTTGACATCAATGACAATATATTGACTGATTTAATCATCTTACATATCATTTTAGTAGCTCAGTGATCTCCAATCATTATTTATTCAGTTCATTCAGATATTCAATCAGTTGTAGTTCATCACATACATCCAATAACATAATTGAAATGTAAATGCATGTAAACTAATCAAATAAGAAAAGATGAAACTTCATACACATAACAAATATTTTTGTATCACAGAAACCCTTGTTTTAAGGTAAAAAATACGGTGGGGATGGAACCCACAAAGCTTCACTTTTGCAGAAATAAAGTTATCAGTTAAGGATTATAAAGATTGATCACTTCTGATGATATTAACCTATTAGGAGTAACAAAAAGATCGGCTAGATCTACCTAGCTAGAGGATTTTAGCAACAGTCTTCAAGTGTGCAATCAGGTAAGAAATTTTACAAAAGACTGTTAAGTCTAATATGTTAGGATATTTTAAGTCTGCTACAATGGTTAAAAATAAATAGTAAAATTAATCTGTAGATAGCAACTAATATTGCCTAATTTTAGATCTGATATGTAATTATCTACTATCACCTTGATGTGATTGATCTCTTCTCTAAATACTTCTCATTAGCCTTCTGACTATTTCAGATAAATGGAATACTCTATCAATGCTTAATCATAACCCTATCTTATCTTCAGATGTCCTTGAGTGTGGCTACTTTATACATGATACTTGTCAAAATGACATCTTTTCAATTGTTATATCACAATGATTTGACCTAATTAGGGTTTTGACACTATCTAGAAAACCTAAGATCGATAACTCAAATTAATAACCTAGATCATCTTTATATAGGAATCATCAGTCTTTAAATAATTGCATCCATATTAAATATTCACCTCAATCTTGGTAAACCATTTTCTATCTCTTCAAAATGTTGTTCATCTTCAACTATGTGTCATTTCAAACTTTTATGTGAACAATGGATTACTAAGTAAATGTTGTGTCTCGGTCTCAATATATACTAGTGCTCGGTAATCCTATGTGCTTGGTGACTGTTGTTGGCATTAAGTAGAATTGCCACTAGTGACAACACTTATTTGCGTTCTCAGTGCAAACCGAGTAGACAGTGCAAACCGAGCAGACAGTGCAAACCGAGCAAACAGTGAAAATCGAGCAAACAGTGCAAACCGAGCAAACAGTGCAAACCGAGCAGACAGTGCAAACCGAGCAGACAGTGCAAACCGAGCAGACAGTGCAAACCGAGCAGACAGTGCAAACTGAGCAGACAGTGCAAACTGAGCAGACAGTGCAAACCGAGCAAGTTAGTACAAACCGAAGAGAACAGTGTAAACCAAGTAACATCATGTCTACCGAGTCACCAGTATTTACCGAGTTCAAAACCTACCGAGTGATCAGTATGAACCGTGCCTTCACTTCTACCGAGTGCATGACGATGCCGAGTAATGCAGTGGACGCCGAGTATCAGAAAGTCACTGAGTTAGCTTGCAGGAACCATGTAACCATACTTGGGCCGACTTAGTAGCACTTATGTTTATTTGTCAAGCCGACTTTGTATTTGTAATTGTAATTGTAATTAATTGTTTAAGACTTGTATATAAACAATGTTGTAAAAATGTCAAGAAGCAATGTAGAAGAATATATGTGAAAGAGAAAGAAAGGCAGAGATAAGCGAATTACAGAAGACTTCAGTAGTATAAGGAACAGCAAAGACAAATTCATCACAGAAGGTGATCAGTACATCAGCGAATCTCAATCAGCAATCTAGTTGCAAAGCAAGAGATCTACTGTTTCATCCTAACAGGTGAATCAATACTAAATCCTTTAACCGGGTAGACTTAACAATCTTTTGTAAAATCTCTTTACCGAGTGCATACTTCATTGTATGTTTTGTAAATCCTTTAACAGGGTGGATTTAGCAATCCTTATTGCTCCTAACAGGGCAGATCATCAGAAGTGATCAAATTGTAAGCCTTAACCGGCCAACTTTATTCTGCAGTATTAAAGCTTTGTGGGTTTCATCCCCACCCCAGTTTTACTTTCTTTTGGAAGGTTTCTGGGTAACAAAATCTATGTGTCATTATTGTGAATGCTTTTAAGTTTCATGCTTTCTATATGCAAAAGGTTAAAGTAAATTACATGTTAATACATCTGTAATTGAAAGAAAATTTGGAGTTACTGATTCACCCCTCCCCTCTCAGTAACTCAGTTAATTCCTAAATATTTCCAACAATTGGTATCAGAGCAACATTGGTTCTTAAGACAAAGCTTAACTAGCTTGAGCAAAGATCCAGGACAATGGATGTATTCAAACTGAACAAGGTGATTGAAAATGAAAAGCTAGATCTGGAAATGGCCATAGCTAAACTCAAAGAAGCAAAAGAACATCTTTCCCAATCCTTAAGAAGAAGGAAGGAACTTGCAAATCAGATGAATGATCAGAATTACATTGAAGAAAAGATTGAAGATCTTTTTCCCTCAAATAACTCAGATGAAGCAAACAATGTTGTCAAAGAACTCCTAGAAAAGAATGGGTCTCTGCAGGAAGAAGTGAGAAAATTGAAAAGAGAACAAGAGCTACACTCTACAAGATTCTGTGAGATCTTGGAACAAAGAAACAAGTTGAAAGATGAATTAGATGGAAGAAACATTGAAGTCCAAAATAAAACCCTTCAGCTAGAAAACCTAATTGATCAGATCTCTCATACAAATGAGGAAATTCTGAATCTAAGATCAGAAATAGAAAGCACAAGAGAAGAACTAAGATCTGAAAAGGAAATCAATCTAAGATTGGTGGATAACCTAAACACTGAAAAACAAATCAATGAAGGAATGCTGAAAAGCCAAGAAGACTTGAATCAACTGTATGAGCGAAATCTTCATAGGCAAAAAGGAAAAGCAGGACTTGGATACAAAGGAGAAGGTGAATCCTCTAAGCAAGGTACTCAAAGAAATCAAAAACCTACTTGTAATCATTGTGGTAAAATAGGACATACTTCAAATAAATGTTGGAACAATGAAAAAGCAGAATTCAATGGAAAATGTTACAGCTACAATCAACCTGGTCACAAAGCAAATGAATGCAGGGAAAAACCTAGATTCAGAGGTAATTGTCACAAGTGCAACAAACAAGGTCACAAGGCATCCGAGTGCAGATCCAAGACATTTAATCCAGCAGAACAAATTATGAAAGCAATGTTTGGATGGGACTACAACACCTGGTGTAGATGTCATTACTGTGGAGAATATGGACACATTAGCATGAATTTCATAAAACATCATCTAAGGAAAAGAGATACTACCGTAAGATGCTTCAAATGCACTAAACTCGGTCACATAGCCAGAAACTACATGAATGCTAGTGAAGTTGAAGATGGAAAGAAGAATGAAGCAACTAAGGTCAGGAAACAGGTGAGACAAAAATGGATTCCTAAAGCTACTGAGAAATCCACTCCAAGTAATGGAATGGATGGCTCTACCGACTCGAACTAAATTTCCAAGAAAGCACTGGAACTGTATTCTCATAGACCAATCTCAAGCAGTTCCAGAACTGAATTAAAAGAAAGATCTAAACCAGCATACAAGATGCAGTAAGATCACCGAGCAAGGTCGGTATCAGTCTTCACCGAGCAAGGTCGGTACCTATCTTTACCGAGCGAGGTCAGAGCAATATGAATTCTCGAATTCACCGAGTTGCAAAGTCTTTACCGAGCAATTAATTCTTAGTGGGTGACAGTCTGTCAGAATTCATAACCTAATTTGTAATGAGCATTAATGACAGAGTTGTAAACAAAAAGCAAGTAATCAAACTCATTCTTCACCGCGAACCTTTAGCACTTTGAGAGCAGAAAATTTTAAGAGCAACCCAGCGATTCAATACTTTTACGAAAGGAATTTTCTGTGAGCTACCATGGCATCATCCAGCACTTCAGCAAAGAAAGGATCTGATATGTTAGTCCAAGGGGAGTGGAAAGCACCAGATTTTAAGATTGTGCCCGCAATTGCAGCAGCCCTAGATCCAAACGGAGCTCAATCTCAGATTCCTCCTAAGGTACTACTTATTAACGATATCTGCAGTCATTTCAACTATTCAATTCATGAAATGGGGAACCTAGAACTAGATATTGTGCGTGAGGAACTGTGTGTGGATGGTATTCTAAAACCCGAGCACAAACATCTGGAAGATAAAGGTTTAGCTCACATTGCACATCTACCTCAAAACTTTCGAGATAAATGGGTTAGATACATTCTCAGTCGAGTACATGATGGAAAGATTTGGCTTGAGAAACCTATAGAGATCACATAGAAGATGATTCAAAAAATCACCGGTCTTCCCATGTTGAACAAAGCTAAAACTACCAAAACCCTAGGTCGGATGGAACTAGAGAAGAAAACCCTAGCCGAGTGGGACGGTAGAGGCATGAAAGTTAGCAGCATTACCGACGCTGAACTGAAGTTTGGTACACACATTATTGCCCATAAGATTTACAGTTCTAGTCGACAGAACAGTGTCTCTTGTGAAGCTATTGACCTAGCATACAAAGTGGTCAAGAATAACTTAACATTTGACCTAGCAGGCTTATTATTAAAGCAGTTTAACAAAAATATGGAAAGCATTAAAACTTCCAAAAATAATCCATGTAAGTTTGGATCCTTGTTGGTCTGTTTATTCTTCTATGTTCTGAAATTCTTCCCTTCTAAAGGAAAATTTGTATGGAGAAAAGATGTGCCAGTCCTCTATGAAATAAATGAATACATCTCAGAAATGGGTGAGAATTTTGAAAGCATCATGGATAATTATTTTGAGTCTTTCAAAGAGAAAATGAATGACAGATTCCGGATTCCACAGAAGTTGGTGGAAGATTACAAAGATGACATTTGTTTTATGGTGGATTGTGATAATGTATATATTCAAGCAGTTAAACCGAGGACTGTATATGTAAAACCTCTTCCTTATGAGGTAAATATTGATGAAACCAAGAATATCATTGAAACTCTTCTTAATCAGCCTGTCAATCCCAAAGCTCCATATTTTGGAACATATGATGAAGCTAAGGTGAGAATTGAACTAAGCATAAAGCTTCCACAGGTGGTAAACAAAGGAAAGAAGAGGATAGCCAAAATGCAAATGATAACCGAGGACAAAGAAGAAAAAGATGAAGAAGAAGAGGAAAAGGATGAGAAAACAGAGGAACCAGAACCTGCAAAGAAGAAAGGAAAGGTATTTATCACTAAGGCACCTAAGCCTCCTACTGCTGTATTTACAAGAAGAAATACAAGAGGCAAGGCAGACAAGGTAGACAAGGCAGATAAAGACATAGTATTCAAAAGGCCTCCTCTAAACCTTCAAGAAAAGCTCAAACTCTTTAGAGACGGATCAGGATCTGGAGTAAGTAACATAAAATCCTTAAAATATGAAACCAGATCGGAAGCAGAACAGAAGGAAATAGAAGATGCTGTTATTGAGAAGATGGGATAGTGGAAATTCTCTCCTGAAGAAATTGCCCCACAGGTTCCAGCAGTTCTATTGAATCCAATAAAAATGAGATGGAGCAATGCAAAGCAAACGGTGATAGACATATTTGATCAAAACCTAAGACAGTTGATGCCGAGCTTGAAAAATGATGAAGTAAAGAAGGCATTAAAAGAAAATGAAAATAAGATGACATTGAAGTTCAATACTTGTTTGATTTTGATCAACAATATTGAATCGGTTGTGAAGGCTGCAAATGCTACATGGAAGAACATATACCACCTTCACCAACCGAGTATTGAAACAGTCATAATAAAAGATATTGAAGATGACAGTGATGAACAAGAAGAAGACACTGAGGTAGATGATACTATGAGGATAGCAGCAGAAGTCATTGCATCCCTTCCTACCTCTCCAGTAAAAGTTTCTACATCCAGCCCAGAGACACCTTCAAGCATGGTTGTGACAACTTCCACATTTGTCCAATCATCCTTAGCAACAACAGAAGCAGCTACCATTTCTTCTACCGAGCTGCAGTCTCCTGCATCATCAAGCTTTCTAGCAGTAAGTTTTCCAGTTTTTGAATCTTCAAGTGTAAATATTTTAAGTTCTCCAATAGAAAGTATGCCAGTCTTTATAGCCAGCCCTACTTTATCTACTGTCACTACTACCAAAGCATTAAGTACAGATAAGCCTAAGGCTCTACCAAGTATAAAATTTTTGGGTAAAAATATAGTAGAGGATATAGACCTAGATGAAGAGATAGAAATTCCTACATTAGATTTTGCAAATCTATCAGCGGACCAGATGCAAAATATAGGTGAGATCCTCCAAAGGAAAGCAAAACAAAAGAAACTTAAAGAGGAGAGAGACAAGGAGTATCAAATCATCAAGGATGCTAAGGACATCTTGTCTGATGCATTAGGCATTAAAGTAGACTCCTCCCAACATGTTTTGTTACAATTAGCAGAAGCAGTTGAGAAATACAATGAGGATTCATCCAGGACAAAAAAGTTAGTTGAAAGAGCCGAGAAGAGATTCAACAATAAAGTGCTTGAGCACATTGCTCAGCACATAGCTATTAACCAAGTAGAATTGTCCTCAGTTTTGTCTAACATTGAATCTATCTATTCGAATGCTACCTCTCTTTTGGCCAGATTGTGCAATATTGCCGAGTTCACAAAGGATGTTAAGGATAAAATGAATAAAATGGATGAGGATATGAAGATTAGCATACAGAAGCTGCAACTTGAACCAAGTTCAAGCTCTGCTCATCACATGAAAATCTCACACCTATCAAACATGCAGTCTGATCTACTAAAAGAAGACACAAGGATCCGGTCCACACTGCTAGACATCCAACACATGATCCTTCCCATCATGAATACAATGTATAAGCACATTGAACATTCCAAAACATTGATTCATGACAATCAGTTCTCTATAGCAGATCACATGATTGAACTCTCCGCAGAAGTCCAAATTTCTATACAAACATGTAAAATCCTGCAAGAAAGTTGGGACAGAACCCTGGCACTAATAATGAAGGTACATTCTGATTTTCTATCAAATTTTGGATTCTCTCTGTAAATAACTTGTATATGCACCTTTGGCATTATCGTCAAAAAGGGGGAGATATGTATAGAAGGAGAGATATGTATAGATTTGTATAAGAAACAGTTAGCACATTGAAAGGGGGAGACAATGTATAAAGCCCTATAACAAAGACAAATTTTGAAAAATCAAAATAAAACTCAGCATGATTCGTGTATATAAGTTTTGGCCAATAAGTGTTTTTATCACTAATGCCAAAGGGGGAGATTGTTGGCATTAAGAAGAATTGCCACTAGTGACAACACGTATTTGCGTTCTCAGTGCAAACCGAGCAGACAGTGCAAACTGAGCAAATAGTGCAAACCGAGAAAACAGTGCAAACCAAGCAAACAGTGCAAACCGAGCAGACAGTGCAAACCGAGCAGACAGTGCAAACCGAGCAAGTTAGTACAAACCGAAGAGAACAGTGTAAACCAAGTAACATCATGTCTACCGAGTCACCAGTATTTACCGAGTTCAAAACCTACCGAGTGATCAGTATGAATCGTGCCTTCACTTCTATCGAGTGCATGATGATGCCGAGTAATGCAGTGGATGCCGAGTATCAGAAAGTCACCGAGTTAGCTTGCAGGAACCGTGTAACCATACTTGGGCCGACTTAGTAGCACTTATGTTTATTTGTCAGGCCGACTTTGTAATTGTAATTGTAATTGTAATTAATTGTTTAAGACTTGTATATAAACAATGTTGTAAAAATGTCAAGAAGCAATGTAGAAGAATATATGTGAAAGAGAAAGAAAGGCAGAGATAAGCGAATTACAGAAGGCTTCAGCAGTATAAGGAACAGCAAAGACAAATTCATCACAGAAGGTGATCAGTACATCAGCGAATCTCAATCAGCAATCCAGTTGCAAAGCAAGAGATGTACTGTTTCATCCTAACAAGTGAATCAGTACTAAATCCTTTAACCGGGTAGACTTAACAGTCTTTTGTAAAATCTCTTTACCGAGTGCATACTTCATTGTATGTTTTGTAAATCCTTTAACAGGGTGGATTTAGCAATCCTTATTGCTCCTAACAGGGCAGATCATCAGAAGTGATCAAATTGTAAGCCTTAACCGGCCAACTTTATTCTGCAGTATTAAAGCTTTGTGGGTTTCATCCCCACCCCAGTTTTACTTTCTTTTGGAAGGTTTCTGGGTAACCAAATCTATGTGTCATTATTGTGAATGCTTTTAAGTTTCATGCTTTCTATATGCAAAAGGTTAAAGTAAATTACATGTTAATACATCTGTAATTGAAAGAAAATTTGGAGTTACTGATTCACCCCTCCCCTCTCAGTAACTCGGTTAATTCCTGCATATTTCTAACAACTGTTGTACTTGGTAATCTCTATGCTCTATGGCTATGCTCTTTGTGTTGACCGACTGAACTTATTTTCTCTATTTACCCATTGTATGACTGATACTAATGAAAAATATTAATCCACTTAGGAGTAACATCCTCCCCCTTTGGCATTAGTATCAAAAACATATATGTGTATACTGACTATAAAATTTTGGACTTTAAAATTTAACAAGCCAAAAATTTATGAACTATTTGAACTCCCTCTTTGAACATGCTCTCAGTATATATACATATATTTCCCCCTTTTCTGAAAATATTGCCAAAAAAAGTACTTACAATTTGTCAAAAATATTCGGGTGGGTTTTCTTGATATTGGCCATAAGGTTTTCCCATTCCTCCTTGAGATTTTCTAGAGCAATCTGCTCTAATCCTACTTGTGCATGCATGTCAAAAATATTTTTTGTAACTAATATCTTGGGGGTGGAAATCAATTTCTTTTCCTTTGTCATATGTTTCTACATCACCTCTAAATTCAGTAGTAACTCGGCCTATAGCTCGGTTACCTGTTCTCTTATTCGATCCTCTTCCTTTCTCAATTCTAGTCTTAACCATTGAATGTGTTTAACCTTTGAATAATGTACTTGAAATGCATGTTTCTTGGTTGTGAGACTAGTTGTACTATTCTCTATATCTTCATCTCGTTTCCTAATCTTTTCACTAACCTCAATAGTGAAATAGTCTAAAATGCATAATTGTTTCAAAATTATAATAAACTTTTGTATAATGCTTTCTAATTTGGTTACTACCTTTGAAATCTTTACCTTATTTACTACCACTAGTTGGTTGATCTTCTTAGTTAGTTTGTACTTAATCTGTTGTTCTTCTCTTTCTTCAATCATCTGCTCAGCATAAGTAGTTGGTCCATTCATGGTCTTGGTGAGCAGTGCAAGTTGGTCAATGATGGTGGCTGATTCATCCATAATGACATCTAGGGAAACTTGCATTAAGATGTCCTTGAAATCCTCTAGCACCTTGGTGTTCTTGAGTTCTTGCCTCAACTTCTCTTGAGCTGAATTTTGGGTGCATAGCTCTCCATATTTATTAAGAGCTTCGAGGTCAAGTGTCCTCAAGTCACATGATGGGATTTCTATTATTTCATCAAGAGTGACTAAACCCTTACTTCCTCACTTCCTCTTCTTCTTCTTATCTTGCACACTGGATGTTGGAGATTGTACAATGGAAACTTGAGCCTTGTGCTCTAGATTTGGGTTAGGTGGCTTGGTGGATTTTTCTTCCTCTTTATTTTGCCAAGTTGTTAATTTTTAATTTGTGGTGCTAGGGCTTGTGACTTGGTTTCTATGGTAGAAGTGTCTACTTTTTTCTTTTCTTGTGTGCCTTGATCATTGCCTGTTGCATCAATGGTCTTGGTGTGTTCTTCACCGTGTGTTTCTTCTCCACTATTCTTGGTCTCCTTACCATTTTTGCCACCCTTGTCTTTAGTTTTACCTATATCTTTCTCGAGTGGAGCTTCCTCAGTTTGTTGCTCAAATTGTTTTGAATGGCTCAGATTCTCTTCACTCAAATCTTGCTCATATCTCTCTGATTCTCTCTTAAATGTTGTATGAACAAATGAGTTCATTTCCCATGTGTTTATAACCCAAAACCTTGTTCCACACGTTAAATGATTTTCTAGCTACCACTCAGTCAATAATCAAATCACTCAATTAAATCAATAGATACCTCATCTCTCTGAATAATATCAGTTTTTAGTTGACTGTGCAACTCGATTGTCTCTAACACTTTCACTGACTAGAAATTTCTTACTCGGTCTAGCTTAACTAGCTTTTAATCATTTCAAGTAAATGACATATAATACCCTAGTGCATATTAATTCATGCTAATTTGATATTCACACAATAGATATAAGGATCTATTGTAAGATATAACTGATTGAAATTTAGTTCCATAGTTACTTGATTTTTCTTAGATAGAGGCAATGAGATCACCTAATCCAAAGGATGAGGTGTCACTAATTGTTGTGCTTGGTCCAACATTTTCATCTATTTCTTTTCTCCATGTTTGGTTCCTTATCCTTGTGATTCCTTCATTGGTGTTCTTATTTGTATTAATACTCGATTCTAGTGCTTGGTCTTTGTAATCTTTAATTAAATGACCGACCTTGTGATAGTGCAAACATGTCATTCCATAATTTGTCTTGTTTTGAGATCTTCCTCTCCAGTGCATTCTCATGAAATTAGCTTAAACATAACCATATCTACCACATTTTGTGAAATTAACCCAAGTGTTTTAATCCCAAGTATATGCATTACCTTATCTTCTTAGTTGATATGTCTTGTTTTGTCCTTTTAGTTTCCAGACCTGCTTCATCTTTTTCCTACATTCATGTGACATATACCCATGCATGTTGAAAGTGTGAAAGTTCTTTTCCATGTAATGTTTCTTAGGTGAATTATTCATCTTTGATCTATGCTCATGTGATTTATGTTCATACTTGTTGCATTTATAACAATAACCATCAAATTTAGGAGTAGATTTAGGAATACCTTTTTCTTTTCTTCTGTAGACATTTGATATGTGACCTTGTTTTCCACAATGATAGCATGAGAGATTATTTGGCCTTGTATTTTCATAGGCATTCTTTTGTTCATATTTTTTGATGACTCTCCTTGCTTGGTATAACCTAAACCAGTAGTGTTGTCAACTCTTCTTTGGCTATTTAGAAATTCATCCATTCTTTTAGCAATTTATTCAGCTTTCTTTATCATCTCATTATGCTATTTTTGAATCTTAACTTCATTCTTCAGTCTTTCATTTTCTTCTCTCAACTCACCAATGTCCTCCAATCTTCTAGTAAGCTCACTTTTCACTTGGTTGACTTCCTGACTCATGACAACCATCCGATTGGAAATTTCAAAATGATGCTCGGTAAGTCTCAGTATTTTAGGTTCCTTATCTTCCAGCTTTTTAGTCATTTGTCTTCTGTCTTCAATAGCCAAATTCCTTTCTTGTTCATCCTTTCTTGTATTGTTCATGACATCAATCATTCTTACCATTTGAGTATCTTGTCCAATATACAGTACTTTCACTTGATCAGTAAGATGTTGATTCTTTTTAGATAGATCTGATATGGTTCCTTTAGATGCATTAGATATACTTCCAAATCCATATCCTTCAAATAATTATTCTATCTCTTCTTCCTGGTAATCAATCTCATTATGCTGAAATGCTATTTCCTTCCTTTTGATAAGTAAATCTCTCAATTTTTCTTTGGCTTCCTTAAATTATTCTATTAGAATCTACATTACCAATTTATGATTTTCAATAGTCTTATCAAACTTATACCTTTCCATCCTTAAGATCTTTTCTCTTAAGTGTTTAAACTTCCTCAACAAGAGAAATCACTCTCATACCAATTGTTGGAATTATGGAAAGGCAAGTTACTGAGAGGGGAGGGGTGAATCAGTAACCCTAAACACTTTTCAACTGAATCCTTATAAACATGTAATTCATTAACTGACTGCATCATTTGCATTCACCATACATCCAATAAGATAACTAAAATGTAAATGCATGTAAACTAATCAAATAAGAAAACATGAAACTTCATACACATAACACATGTATTTTGGTATCATAGAAACCCTTGTTAGAAGGTTAAAACTGCAGTGGGGATGGAACCCACAAAGCTTCACTTATGCAGAAATAAACTTTTTTGGTTAAGGCTTACAAAGATTGATCACTTCTGGTGATATTACCCTACTAAGAGTAACAAAATGATCAGCTAGATCTACCTGGTTAGAGGATTTTAGGAACATTTGCAAACCATTAAGATATTTTACAAAAGATCGTTAAGTCTACTCTGTTAGGATATTTTAAGTCTTCTAAAATGGTTGAAAAGAAATAGTAAAATTGATCTATAGATAGAAACTAATCTTGCCTAATTTTAGATTTGATGTGTACTTATCTCTTATCACCTTGATGTGATTGATCTATTCATTGAATACTACTTGGTAGCCTTCTAACTTGACGCAAGGGCAAGGAAGGTGAAGGCAGAATCAGGGTTAATTAAGACTACTTAAACCAGCAAACATGTCCTACAAAGAGTTACACACAAAAGAAATATCAAAACCACTTATAAGTAGTGAAAACATAATGGATATGAGACAAGAAACTGGTACAACACTGGTGCAATTATATTAAATCTTTCAACATGCCTGGATATGAGGCCTTCCAGGTTTCAGCCTTATACAATGATAATTATGAATTCAGAGTCTCTGCTCACATATTATCTTCTCTTCAATGATTTATCTACTCAACTACATCCTATGCACCAATTATAATTGCCTCTACATCATCCCAAGCTCTAAATATATAGATAGCAAAGCCACAAGTTGGTTAGTCGAGCATTTAATTACAATATAGGTTAACCTACGAGGAGAAACCAAAGTAAAGCAAGAAATAACAAAAAATGATGCGAAGTTTCATTTAGGTCCACACATGATCCAAGAGCAGATCCCCAACCGTGCAAGATCTAATTTCCCTATACGGAACTACCCAAGCCAAAATACTACACATTTCATGAGCGAAACTGGCAAAAAATTGATACCAAATGAAAATGGTGATAACTTCTTGATCCAAGTGAAATAGGACATGCACTCTTAGGAGAATGCTCTAGATTAGGTCCACATCATTGCATTAACTTCATAAGGAAAGAAACCAACAGAAACACCAGCAACAAAACAAACATCAGATAGGTACAGGAAAAATAGGAAATATTTTTTTTGTGATGCAAGATTGCTCAAGACCCAAGATGCTCCTGCATAAGACACCTGGGGTAACAAAAGAATTGATGTCCACATCAGGCACTACTCATATTCTGACCTAAATCATAAAGATCCAACTCAAGTTGTGTAATCTATGAACTGTCTTCAACTGGCTTGTCTTTCCATTGAACTAGATATTCCATGTAGTCTGTCCTCTGGTGCTCTTGCTTACTCTGCTATTCAAGATCTTCTCAACACTATCTCTGTCCTTCTTAGGATCACTTAGATCATCTTCTACCTCATCATTTTATTCAAAGTACTCAAATTTATAAAAAAAATATTGAATATAGGTGATATATCCATGTCCTCTAGTAATTCGACTTCATAAGCATTTCCCTTATCAAATTTCTTCATAATCTTACAAGGTCCAAACTTCTTCATTTTTAGCTTGTTGTAGGTACCAACTAGAAATATATTCTTCTTCAAATTAATCATAACCTCATCTCTGACTTCAACATATTTATGTCTCCTTCTCTTATCTTCTCTCTATTTATATTTCAGATTACTATCCTCCAAGTTCCTTTTAACTTCATCATGAAAAGTTCTCATGTATACTACAAAATCCTTAGCTTCAGCACTTCTTCGTGTCTCAGTAGGTAAATATATCAACTCTATGGTTCCCTTAGGATGAAATCCAATAACAATCTCAAATGGTGTCCTCTTAGTGCTCCTATTCATAGAATTATTATATGAAAACTCTTCTTGTGCCAAAACTAAATCCCAATTAGCAGGCTTATCTCCAACTAAACATCTCAACAAGTTTTCCAAACTTCTATTCACAACTTCAATCTGTCCATCTGTCTGAGGGTGAAATGTAGAACTAAACTTCAATTCAGCATTCATCTTCTTCCAAGGTGTTCTCCAAAAGTAACTAGTAAAATTGGTATTTCTGTCTAAAATAATAGATTTATGAAACCCATGCAATCTTACTACTTCCTTCAAAAATAATCCAGCTACATGCAATGCATCATATATCTTCTTACAAGGTATGAAATGATCCATCTTAGAAAATTTGTCAACCACTACCAAAATAGAATCATTAGCTCTCTGAGTTATAGGCAACCCAAGAACAAAATTCATACTCACATCTTCCCAAGATCTATCAGGTACATGCAAAGGTGTATACAATCCCACATTCTGACTAGTTCCTTTTGCTACTTGACAAATTCTACAACCTCTAACCATTCTCTATACGTCTCTATAAATATGTGGCTAAAAGTATCTTTTTGAAATCAATTTCACAGTCTTATCAATCCCAAAATGGCCAGCAAGTCCACCACTATATTTCTCCTTTATTATGTTCTCTCTCATAGATCCTCTAGGTATGCACAACCAAACTCCTTTAAACAATATATCTTCTTGAATGAAATAATCAGTCCACTTATCTCTCACTATTTGTTCTTTACAATCTTTCCAACAATCTACAAGATCAAGGTCAGTTTCATACAAACATTTCAAACTATCAAAACCAAGTCCCTCAACTTTCATCTCTGTCAACAAACTTCTTCTTCGGTTCAAGGCATCAACAACCCTATTTGACTATCCACTCTTATGCTTCAATGAAAAGGAAAAATTTTGCAAGAACTTAACCCACTTCATATGTCTCTCATTCAATTTAGTCGAACTTTCCAAATACTACAAAGCTTTATGGTCAGTATACAAAACAAAATCTTTAGCCATCAAATAATGTCTCTATTTCTTCAAAGCTTGAACAATAGCATAGAATTCCTAGTCATAAACTGAATATTTTATCTTAGCATCATTCAACTTCTCACTAAAGAAAGCTATGGGTCCTCCTTCTTGACTCAAAATAGCTCCAACTGCACTTCCACTAGCATTGCATTCAACTTGAAAAACTTTACTAAAATCAAGTAAACCAAGTGTAGGTAACTCTGCAATTTTTTGTTTCAAAGTTTGAAAACTCTTTTGTGCTCCATGTGTCCATTTGAAATCCCTTTTATCTCCTCTCATAGTTTTAGTCATAGCATTACAAATAGAACTAATTTTTTTGATAAACTTCCTATAAAAACTTGCCAATCCATGAAATGATCTTACCTCTCCAACATTCTCTGGTGTAGGCCAATCAAGTATAGTTATTACTTTCTCAAGATCCATCTTCAATCCATTAGATGAAATTACAAAACCAAGGTACACAATCTCTTCCTTCATAAATGAACATTTCTTCAAATTAATCAACAACTTTTCTTCCTTCAATCTCTGCAATACTTGTCTAATATGTTCAAGATGTTCTTCCTTACTCTTACTAAATATCAAAATGTCATCAAGATACACAATTACAAACTTACCCAAGAATCTTTTCAAAACTTCATTCATCAGCCTCATAAAAGTACTAGGTGTGTTAGTCAAACCAAAAGGCATAACCAACCATTCATACAAACCTTCATTATTCTTAAAAGCAATTTTCCATTCATCCCCTTCTCTAATTCTAATCTGATGATACCCACTTTTCAAATCAATCTTTGGGAAATACTTCACTCCACTCAAACTATCCATTATATCATCCATCCTAGGCAAAGGAAATATGTACTTTACTATTATCTTGTTTATAGCTATAGAATCAGTGGACATTCTCCATTCATTTTTAGTGCTAACACAATAGGTACTACACAAGGACTCAAAATTTCCCTAATCAAACCTCTTTCAAGAAATTCTTGTACTTGTCTATTCAACTCTGTATTTTCATCAAGTGTCAACCTATGTGGTGCTTTGTTAGGAAAACTAGCTCCAAGTATCAAATCCATACAATGACTTATACTTCTCATAGGTGGTAAACCATCAGGTACATTATAAAAAATGATGTCATGAAATTAATTCAACAAAGGTTTAATCTCAGGTGCACATTCTAACTCATCTTGTTTCTTAGTTTTCCTTGGAATTAAAGAAAAAAAAACATTATGTTCTTTCATTTCTCTTGCAAACTTTTTACCATCAACCAAGCATACTTTGACTATAGTGTATAGTGACCTTCATCAAACTTTTTTACTAAAGGCAATAATACTTGTTTCTTTCCATCCATCTAGATAGTATATTGGTTCAATCTACCATCATGTAAAGCTTTCCTATCATACTGCCAAGGTCTACCCAAAATAATATGACAACAATCCATAGGCATAATATCACACAAGACTTCATCATGATAATTCCCAATTTTGAATTTAACAAGGCATTGTTCACTTACAAGTAGTTTATGCTCCTTCTGGATCCAAGACATATGGTAAGGCTTAGGATGTCTCAATCTCTACAATTGTAATTTTTTAACCAGCTCTTTAGATGCTAAATTATCATAACTTCCACTATCAATGATTACCTTGCAACATTTATTAGTGATCTTACATCTGGTTCTGAATAATTTTTTCCTCAAAATAGGTTCCTCATTAGATTCTTCATTCCACAAGATCCTTATTAGCATCAAGTTCTCACCATGTTTAGGTTCATTAGACATTTCCTCAACTTCTTCACAAGAAAAATTATTTCTGCCATTACCTTCAGTGTTCTTCCCAGAGTTAGTAGATTCAAAAGCTCTATGTTCTTCTTTGCCACATTTGTAACAAGTACCTTTAAACCAAGATTTCCCTTCCCTTTTCACATTATTGTTATTCCTAGAGTAACTAGTATAGATACCTCTAGAGTAATTACCTCTTCTACCAGCAAGTTCATCTTTCCATCCTTTATCTTGCACTGCATTGTCAGATATGCTACATTCTCCATAAGATCTTCCTCTACTTCTCTGAAATCTATCACCTGTTCCTCTCTATCTTTGTTCATGTCTCTTTGTTAATCATTCTTCAACCTTCAAATAAAATTGGTATGCTTCTTCCACACTATCTATTTTAACATAACTGATCTCATCTTGAATCGATGGCCTTAGACCATCCAGGTATCTAGCCACTTTCTCAACTTCATCATCCACATGTTCATATCTGATATCCAATTTGTAAAATTCCTTAGTATATTCCTTCACACTCATGTCCTTTTGTCTCAGATTTTACATTTTTCTCATCAAACTAACTTGGTAATCAGTTAGAAGAAACTTCTTCTTCATCTTTCCAAGCATCTTCATCCATGTCTTGATCTTTTCTTTTCCTCTCTTTTGTCTCTCAATTTGCAAATGATCCCACCAAAGAGATGCATGACCTTTCAACTTTGTGACTGCTATCTTAACCTTCTTATTATCAGGAGTACCTTCATACTCAAAGTATTTATCCATCTCAAAGATCCAATCCAAAAGTGCATCAGTCTCAATTCTTCCATCATAGCAAGTAACTTCAACTACAGGTCTGGAGTTAGCTTTAGACAAAAATCTCAAGAGTCTTTCCTCATCTTGCTCAACTTATGGTTTAGGATTAGGTGTTGCTTCTTCTTCATCACTGACATCTTCAAGATGTGAGCATCTTCTATGGGCTATCTCTACAGCTTCAAGCCTAGTTGCAATCTACCTCAACATATCCATGATAGCATTATCATTTCCTCTACCTCGAACCATCTTGACAATTAGGTTCTAGCAAGATCGTAACCTTCTGGAAGTTATAGTTCATATTTTAGATCTGCCACCCTACAACCAATCCAATAAGGTTCTCAATTATCTAATGCACAAGAAAGAACTCACTTTGATACCACTTGACGCAAGGGAAAGGAAGGTGAAGGCAAAATTAGGGTTAATTGAGACTGCTTAAATCCACAAACATGTCCTGCGAAGAGTTACTCATGGAAGAAATATAAAAACCTCATGTAAGCAGTGAAAAAACAATGGATATGAGACAAGCAACTAGTATAACACTAGTGCAATTATATTAAATCTTTCAACATGCTCGACTATGAGGCCTTCCGAGTTTCGGTCTTATATAATGAGAATTATAAATTCAAAGTCTTAGCTCACATATTGTCTTCTCTTCAATGATGTATCTACTCAACTACCTCCTACACACCAACTAGAACTACCTCTACATCATCCCAAGTGTTAGGCCATTTTCCTGTCAATGCAAAAACCCGATGAAAATGGCCTTTCCCTGCAATGTCTTGTGAAGTTGTCCTGTCATGCCTGAGATCACAGGTTTGGTGTGCACCAAAGTTTTATAGGGTTTCATTGCTTGTGCCCTTATCCAGAGGTCATTTTTTATGTTAGTATGCTTCAGTCCAGGGTGCATGGTCTAATATGAAAAAATCCAAGTGAACTGCCCTACCCTAGTTGTGACATAGTCTTGATCTATGAGCTAAATTTTTTATGTTTCATGGCTTGCACCCTTAACATATGATAGTTCATTTTGTTTCCAAGGTCAGGTTAGGGACGCATGTCCTAAAGGGTAGAAACTAGTGAGATATGGTTGTTTCAGGGTTTGTGGGAAATAGCTTGTTTTATGTCGCAAGGTTTCATAAATTTGTATAAGCATAAAAACCCTGGATGTTTTTTGCATTTCACATGCTTGCAGTTCTTCCCTGACCTCAGCATTTCTCATCCACATTGTTGTGACCGAGTTACACTTGTCTTGGTGGGGCCAGTTTCAAAAGGCTTTTTGAAGCAGTTAAAGTTTAAGTCATAATCGACGGTTGTCGTATGATCGTAAGGCAAACTTTTCCTCTTTGCGATCATGCAAAAATTGTTGATTCTTTCCAAAGCCATAAGCCGATGAGGCGGTGGGACTGGTTGCCTAGTCTTTCTGATGTGCTTGTTCCTAATTGGCCACAGATTTGGTAACAAGGAATTTATCGGCGGGGCCTGACAAATCATCACCTTTTAATCCTATGGCTGTCACATGACTGTAAGGAGTCTTTTTCCCCTTCGCAATCATGTGATAACCATCTGATCTTTCAACATGTAAGGGTTGACGATCCAGTGGGTCTGTGTGTTGTTTGTTGCTGACGTGCTCATTTCTAATTGACTGTAGTGTTGCTGATGTGGTCAAATTATTTTCAAAGGTCTCTTTGACTTTTGAGGATTTTTGTGGACCGCCCGATCTACCAAGAAATAAATAAGATTGATGGTCGGGTGTCAAACTTGTTGACTAACCGTTGCCACCTGAAATTTGAATACTTTAAAGGTTTCTTAGCGACAAAAGGACTGAAAATTTAATATTGTGGCTATCGATCTGCATGATATGATTTTGCACTCACTGGTACAATATGGCCCAAAGTATGATTGACTATGGAAGGTGTCCGGGCCTTGGAGGTGGGTGAGATGGTCATTCATATTCACGTACATCACAGTTGGAATTGTAAAGGGTAAACATGATGGGTTTTTGGTCTGTTGCATGCCAGTCAGGGATTGTGCCATTAATGAAGATCATTCTTGGATTTATTTTCTCTGAGATTGCTTGATCGCCCCCCCTTGTAATAAATTTTGATTGAATCCAGTTGGCGAGGTGGTTGAAACCCTAATCCTGTCCTAGCTATCTGAAGCTTGATGCATCCTTTTCGAAGGATTCCAAGGTAGCTAGTGACTATATATTGTTGTCTGATGTATGTAAAAGGGGTTGGTTGATAATTTTTGGAGAATTGAGTAATGAGAGCTTGGGCTCAAGGTTGGTTTTCTTTAGCATTTTCTCATATTGCAATGTATTGATTCTGTAAATTTTAATGAGAATACACTTAAATCCCAATTTCAGACTTGTGTATGTCTTCTTGTTTCTACCTTGAATCCTTATATAGTAATGTCACAAAGTGAATTAGTATATGGTATACAAAGTATATTGTGAGGTTGTCTTTGAGCTCTTGCCAAAGTCAGGATTAAATCCTTAAAGATAGTATCAGAGAATTTAGGGTGAAATAGGAATTTGATCTCTAGGCATGTGAGTGAGAGGAATAATAGGAAAAGCACTTATTCTGGATTTGGGTGTGTTTAGGTTAGATATTTAGTTGATGTATGTTGTATTGTGACTCTGTGCCCTAGGAGAAGACACTGGTCCATCCTCGGGAGGCATTTCCCCATCATAAATCAAACAAACATAAATTATGAAAACTTTAAATCAATTTGTAAAGGCTATGAATATGTAATACTTTTGAGATTCCTTTCAAGAAGTGAGTCAAAGGTACACCCACTTGAGTATTAGACTCAAAGTGTGGGGGGATCCTTGTTGATCCTTGTTAATTGGCCCTTTTCCTTGAAGACTTTGGAGTGGTGACAGAGTCAGTGACATTAGTTTGTCAATCATAATGTAAATTTGCAAGTAGAAAGAAAAGGAACCAACACCAAGCTCCAAATGTATAGCCAGCAAAGCCACAAGTTGACCAGTCAGGCATTTAATTACAATATAGGTCCACTTACGAGGACAAACCAAAACTAAAGCAAGAAATAAAAAAAACATGATGCAAAGTTCCATTTAGGTCCACACATGATCCAAGAAAAGATCCCCAACCGCGCAAGATCCAATTTCCATGTACAAAATCATGCAAGCTGAAATACCACATGTTTCATGAGCGAAACTGGTGGAAAATTCATGCCCGAGGAAAATGGTGATAACTTCCAGATCCAAGTGAATTAGGACATGCGATCTTAGGAGAATGCTCCAGATGAGATCCACATCACTGCATAAACTTCGCAAGGAAAGAAACCAACAACAACACCACCGACAAAACAAACATCAAACAAGTACATGAAAAATAAGAAATATTTTTTTGTGATGCATGATTTGTCAAGACCCAAGATGCTCTTGCATCATAACTATTTCTGATAAACTAAATACTTTGTCAATGATTAGTCATAACCATGTCTAATCTTTAGATGTCCTTAAGCGTGACTACATCATGCATGACACTTGTCAAAATGACATCTTTTCAATTCTTATATCACAATGATTTGACCTAATTAGGGTTTTGACACTATCTACAAAACCTAAGATCAACAACTCAAATAAATAACCTAGATCATCTTTACATAGGAATCATTAGTCTTTAAATGATTACATCCATATTAAATATTAACCTCAATCTTGGAAAACCATTTTCTAGCTCAGAAAAAATTTGTTCACCTTGAACTATGTGTCATTTCAAACTTTTATGTGAACTCTGAATTACTTAGTAAATGTTGTGTCTCAGTCTCAGTATATACTAGTGCTTGGTAATCCTATGTGCTCAGTGACTATTGTACTCAGTAATCTCTATTCTTGGTGGCTATGCTCAGTGTATTGACCGACTTTATGAATGATACTAATGACAAATCTTAATCCACTTAGGAGTAACATTATCATGCCATTTTTAGGCCAGGCACCCACCCATTTCATGAGAAAAATAATAGATTTTAATCTAGACACCTTATTCCTCAAAGCCTCATTATTTATAACAAATGAAATTATATTTTTGAATGGTTTAGAGAATATAGGTATTCTATTCATACATTTAGAAATATATTGAGCTTTTGGTCACCATTTATTACTTGATCATGTTAGCTCAAAACAAATTCTAATATAGTAGTATGTTTACTCCATGTCACAAAATTCCCCACCATATTCATTTCCTAGCATGATTTTTCTAGAGTACTTGGAAGATTCACCATAAGTTACCATTTATCTATCTATTCACTTGCTCTTGCTCCCAAGTTTTGTCTATGTTTAGAAATTTGTTTGTCAATTTTGAGTCACGACCCTTCCTTTTCTACTAAATTAAATTGTTAATAATAGTATAAATTCAAATGTTATTTCAAATATTATTCTACTTAATTATTATTTATTTTAATATTATTTTTAACATAAATATTTATAATTAATCATCAATTACAAAGCTTCTAGAGTTCTATGAGTAAGGGTCATGACACAATTCTTTTAGAATACTCATAATTTTACATATAGACTATTTATAATAGGGTGGGATATTAAACAAATGCAATACATACTTTTTGGTTTTCAACAAATCTAATAAAACTAAGGTTAAACTAAGTGCATTGTTGGCTACTAAAATTTATATTTTTCTCTCTAAACCTTAAAATGTTTTGACCCTTTTTAATATCTAGTGAATTGAGATTCAATTATAATCAATTTTAATCATGAACTATATATATTTTAGTTCTTTTAGTATATTTAATCTATTAGATGAATTAATTATCAAGCTTGACATTTTCTAGCACATGCCTTCTGAACAAAAAAATAACATATACCACTTGGTTGCTTGAATATTGATATGGCTTGGCACACATGACATTATTGTTAATTAATCACAAAGATTAGTCATATTTTTAAGAGAACTATAGTAATATTCATTTTACTTAAGTTGCATGTTCTATCAAGACCATCCATAAATACAAGGGTTAACATTTTGTTAATATAATATTCATTTATAGATATAGAAATAAGTTAGAAAAATGTTTTCGACTATGCTGAGTACTTGTGATATAGAACTTTGATTGTTAGTACTTGAATCTTAGATGTAGATTAGTAGTATGGTTTAGAGTTATCTTGAACCTTAGTGGAACCATTGTAACAAACTTGAGGCTTGATTGTGCTATGGTCACATTAATTTATGTAGAGTATATTGTTGGGATATTTTTGGGAATTCTAGCATGTAGGTGAAAGATTGCTAGATGGCATGTGAAAATGATAAAGGACATATAGATGTATCAAGAGGTTATTTGGATTAAATCCTAGCCCATTAAGATTTTATTATTATTACCAAAAATCATGTTAGATTGATCTTAGTGGCATCATTAGAAGGCATGTTTAGCGATTCCTATATATATAGTGGATGTTTAGTCAACTAGTGACCCATTCTTTTATGGGACTATGCATAAAGACTCATTTGTATATTTTTTATGAGATTGGTATGTTTTAGCTGATGACATCACAATTAAGTTATTATTCATTTGTGTGGTATTTGACATTTCAAGGAAGTTAGAATTTTTAATTTACTAGAATCTATGAAGATGACCCAAGATCTACGTACAATCCATGAAATGGAAGTAATGGGATGACGATGATGATATGATTAAAAAGTGGATGTAGAGGCTACATGCTATAGGTTTGTAAAAATTGGGGAGGGTAGAATAAGGAGACTATATTAATATATTTGGATTATATATTCATAGACTAATATAATTATTTTCTCTCCTTTGTTTCTATGTTATTTCTCAAAATAATTTTGTAGGTTGAACCTATGTCCCACAGGTTTTATGGGTATTGAATAGTCTCATGTTCTTCAATAATGTATTGATGGTTGAATTGAAACTACCTAACCATGATTTAATCACATAGCCTAGAGTTATTATGAAATCAATTTAATAGTAATGTGGATTAATTTTAGTCAAATGTGCATGGGTCTATTCTATGTCTATGGATCTATTTGTTTCCATTTTTAATATTGTCACTCTTAGTTTTCCCTAATGTTCCTTTTCAACTTGACATAAAAAAATTGTTATAGTTCTTGTTGGTTTGCATATGATAAGAATAACTACTCCTTATGTTGAACCATGTAAAGATTTTGATTCATAATTTGGAAAAATGATCAAGGACACTACTCTCAAACAAGCAAGATATTCTAGGTAATTGTACAGATAAGATTTTCTCATAAATATTCTTGATAATATATGCATGTACTAATGATGATTTTATGAAAGTTTAGTTAGAATAGTTAAGCACCATATGTAAAATGAATAAAGGTTGTCTTTGTAAATGCAACACCAAGAAGTACAAATAAAATGCTTCTATGCTTTGATTCCACATGCGACCATCATAAGGATAGCTCAATTGACTTCAAACTGAAATTAATATTTTAAAGGAAAAAAAAATTACAAGTGCATAAGTGATTGAGATCACCTTCACAACTATAGATTTAAACTAATAAATTTAAAATATTAAAATTGATAATCAAGAACAATTCCTATAAATAAATATAATAAAATAAATAAAGCTCAAGAAATTACACCCATTCTTTACTTAAAGCATATAATAAAGATAAATAAAGCTCAAGTTTTATACCCATTGTTTACTTGAAAGCACCCAAACCACTATTGAGCAAATTGATAAGACTGCATCGAAGTCGAATAGGAGGCCGAAAATCTTGTTGGAGACGGAGAGACAAACTTGATCTTGGGGACAATGGGAGAGGAAGTAGACCAAACACAGGACGATGGGAAACATATATATACACATGGATCCCTTCTACAGGTCATGACACCGTGTTCATTCCTCCATTCCTGAATATTCCTCCCTCTATCCCCGTGATTCTTCTCGATTCCAATATGCAAACCACCATCTCCTAGAATTTTGCATTTCCCAAAATACTTCACAAATTTGACAGCTTCAAGGTGTTCCCCATGCCAGTTGTCAAGGAAAAATGGCCATTTATTAAGAAGTTTGTTAAGAAAAAGAGTTACGGTTAATAAAGGTCTCTAAGCTCCTCTTCCCTAATCCTTGAAGAGTCCATTCTAAGTGAACATCTCAATTCAGGCTAGTGAACCGGTCTTCTGTTCACTAACCCCACATTGCAAATCTCTTTGGTTCAGTACATAAATGTTCATATATATGTTTGTCACTCTTAATAACTTTTAGTGATGTTTAAGCTGAAATCATATTGAGTGTAGAATTTATATTGTTTATAATACGTATAGATGATCTCTAATTAGTTGAGAGTTCTACCCATCAATTCGAGAAAATCCAGTTACAAAAAGGTTGAAGCATGGCAACTTGGGGAATCACATGGTAAATTACTATCGAGTTCTGGAAACAGTCCATGAGTTGGAGGTCTACCATGATAATATATCTAAAGATCACCATCAAAATTTGAATGGGTATTTTTTTTCATTACCAGCAGCAGAAGGTGAACAGAGCCCTCGGCAAGAAGAACATAGAACACTGTGGTAAAATTGTAAATTGTGATCTTGGCTGTGTCTCTAACTGTGGTCCTAGGTGTGACCCTAATCTTGTGATGGGTTTTGAATTTGGTGGTAGTGGTGGCCCTTGTCATGATACCTCATCTTGTAGAAAAGAGTTACCGTAGACAATACTGTTGTTATTCCTATCATCTCTGTTACTTGTGCTTCCTTTGATACTTCCATCTCTTCCTTCTCCTCCCCCGATTTTGATGGCGATTCCCATATTCATATTGGGAGTGCTGTTCCTTCTCATGGCATCAGTACCAACCAGCGCAGAATCAGTTGTTGGGACGCCGTTGTAGTTTTCTCCGGCATTTAGTTTATCTGATATAAAAAAATTCTTTAGTAAACCTTCATGGACGCTTTTGGAAGGTGGTCAGTGGTAGATATAAAGATGTTATTGTATATGACGTATTTACTATAAAGATCATACAATAACTTTTGTATTTTGTATTCATCTTGTTACTTCTGAGTTATTCATTGCTACATGAATAATTTAAAGATCATATTAATCTCAATATATGTTCATCTAGATTCATGTTTGTACAGCATATCATATGGCAAAACAAACTATAGATAATATAGTACTGATTATGAATTTATTAGAAACAAAATCGTGACTGTACTGATTAGAAATAAAATTGTGACAGAAATTATTTTTATTATTTACAAGCTAGACGCATGGCGATGTTGGATTCCACTTTGCTTGTCGTGGCTTTTTGGCTTTAAGTTTGCATGTCCTGTACCGTAATTTGGCCAACTTGCAATCAACTTTCTGTTGCAAAAGTTCTCTGGTAAGGAGAGTTTTTGGTTATGTAATGAAGCATACATGGGCAGTTTCTGTTATTCAAGTTTTAATTAAAACATTTAAGCATACATGGGCAGTTTCTTTCATTCAAGTTTTAATTAAAACATTTATTCATCAGCCACTCGCCCAAAATTCTGGTAAATGTTGAGAATTGCAGTTCGACTTTAAGATGATTCGTCACAGGGTCTGTCATTTCACTAGAGGATACTAAAATGACTGATACGCAGTGATGATTCAGTTTTCTTCACAAATTTAGTGTTCACTTTACAAACAAATTTCTATCAAGCCACAAAATAATGTTCTTTTGATTAATATGCCTCACAGCTCTCTTATTTCCTTTGTTCTATTTGAAATTTATCAATGATAATTCACACTGTCATGATTTGGGCATCGCCTAAATAGTGTGTGACATGGAGCTCCATTAGACTTGCCACGGTCTTTTGTCCATTGGAGTTGGTTTTTCCCCAATTTAATTGGTTTTGCACCTTAAGGGTTTTGACATTAGAGGTCAAATTAAGCAGAGAACACTTTCCTCACGTTGGCTCAACAAATGGTTGATTTCGTTTAGCCCGAGTTGTCAAAATCAAACAATTTATTGATGACCGTCACCAAATTCATGCTAGACTTTAAATTGTCCTCCTGCATTCTCAATATATT